>CM019698.1:23250561-23290561 GCA_009760885.1 Achatina immaculata
CGGTTGTGAGCAAGATGGCCTGCTGCTGCTGCATCCATTTCCAGATCATCAACGATGTCTTGCAGCCATCTTCGTTTCGGTCTTCCTCTCTTTCTTTTTCCCATTATGTATCCCTCCAATATGGTCTTCTCTAAATTATCATGACGTTTAATGTGGCCAAAATATTTAAGTTTTCTCTCTTTAATCCTCTTTACTAGCCAGCCTTCATCAATATTAAGCTCTTGCAGTATAGATATATTTGTTCGTTTTTGTGTCCACGATATTTGGAGAACTCTTCTATAGCATTTACATTCAAAGGCATTTATGTGCTTCTCAGCTGTTTTGTTAAGTGTCCAGGTCTCACAGGCATATGTTGCGATGGGAAAGATGCATGCCCTTAAAAATCTTATTTTTGTGGTTCTGTCTGCTCCTCTCCACAGATTCTTTATTCGTTTTACTTTCTGAAGAGCAATAGATGTCCTCCTTTTAATTTCCCTCATTGTATCTCCATTATTAGTTAGTAGTGATCGAAGATATTCAAAACTCTCCACTTCTTCCAGTTTTTCCTCATTGATACATATTTCAGTTGCCTTGTTTGTTTTATCAGTTGTCATCACTTTAGTTTTCTTTGCATTAAGATAGAGGTTCTGCTCTTCGCTGTTCTTACGGACTGACATAATCAGTTTTTCCATTCCTTCTTGTGTTGTGGACAGCAATACTGTGTCATCAGCATATCTAATCTCTGGTATTTCATAACCTCCAACTGTTATGGCATCGTAATATTCTTTGTCTACATCTTCTCTAACATTCCTCATTATATTTTCAGTATACAAGTTAAATAAGTAGGGTGACAATATGCACCCCTGACGGACCCCTTGTTTTATGTCAAACCAACTTGTTGTTTCACCATTTATTCTTACTGCTGCTTGTTGGTCTAAATACAGCAGTGATGTTAATTGTATCAAATGTGTTGGAAATCCCATTTTTTCCATTATTTCCCAAAGTTTCTGGTGTTGTACACAATCAAATGCCTTTGAGTAGTCTATAAAGGATAAATATAGATTCACATTAAACTCCCTGCATTTCTCTATTATTAATCTTAGATTGAATATATGATCTCTTGATCCTCTTCCTTGCCTGAAGCCAGCTTGGACCATATTGACTTCTTCTTCTATTTTCTTTCGAAGTCTACCCATTATGATTTTTAACAGAATTTTACTGGCATGACTAATCAGGGCAACAGTTCTGTAGTTGGTGCATAATTTCAGGTTACCCTTTTTTGGCAGTGGAATGAATACAGTTCTTTTCCATTCTTTTGGCCAAATACCTGAATGCCATATCTTTTTACATAGTGCATGATAGATTGTTGCACATTCCTTTCCTCCTGCTTTAATAAATTCAGCGGTTATCTCATCACATCCTGGTGATTTACCATTTTTCAGACTCTTTATTGCCCATAAAACTTCTTCCATTGTCGGCTCGGGTTCTTTCTCCTGCAATAATAATTCACACTGTTGATTTCTGCTTCCACAGTCAGTTGTTTCATACATTCTTTTGCAATAGTCCTTCCATCTTTCCAGAATATCCTCTGTCTCTGTCAGGGTATTCCCCATCTCATCACAAATTACATTTAGCTTAGGTGTGACATTTCTCGTCAATGTCTTCATTTCTTTAAACATTTCACTATCTCTTCCACACTTCTGATGTTCTTCTATTCTTTCACAACAATCTTGTATGTATTGTTTTTTGTCTTTTCTTATGTTTCTTCGTACTTCTTTTGTTAAAGTTTTATATTTATCTTTGTTGTTGTTTGTCACTCTCCACTGTGTCTTCATTTCTCTACATTGTTTTATCAGTTCTAGTGTACCTGCTGTGATCCATCCATTCTTTTGTGTTTTCTTTACTGGAACCATGTCTTTAGATGTTGTTACTAAGATATCTTTGGCCTGCGTAGCCAATTCATCTGGTGTCATCTCTTCCTGTACAGCCATCAGGATTTCGAAACGGTTCTTCACTTCTATACCGTATTGTTCTGGTATATTTGTAAGGTCAAAGCGGAGTGGTCTTGATCCCATAACTATCTTTTTTATCTTTATCTTCATGTCTGCTATTAATAACTCATGGTCCGTGTCACAATAAGCACCTGGCAAAGTTTTTGCTGATGTTATGCAAACGAGGACCACAGGCGTAAATTCAGTAGGATCACAGGGCGGTCTTGGTGGTAGAAGCGAACGAAGAAGAAGAAGATCTCTTTGTCGCTATCTCTCTCCGTACCTCCCTTCATCTTTCTATCGCTCTTTCACTCTCTCTCTCCGTCCCTCACTTCATCTCTCTCGGTCTCTCTCCGTTTCTCATTTCCTCTCTCTCTCTCTTTCTCTCTCTCTCTCTCTCTTTCTCTCTCTTAATTTGTATTTTTGTACTAAATCAAGTGTGTGGGAAGAATGAAAGATGGAGTGATGAAGGGCAGAATGTAAGACGGGCCTGCGTGCCCAATTCTTTACCCTTGAAAAATAAAGATTATTCATTCATTCATTCATTCTCTCTCTCTCTCTCTCTCTCTCTCTCTTAGTTTAGTATATCACGCTGATGTGAACTTCTACAGATGAGAGATAAAGGGAAAATTTTCAGAAAGACGGGTGTCTCCAGTTCTTACTAAACTCCAACTCCCACCTGCGCCCACCCGCTTTTAAATATAAATTTCTTTCGTTCCTTTGTTTATCTCTTCCTGCTTTTTCTGTTCCCACCGTCCTATTTTTTATTTTCTGCTCTCTCTCTCTCTCTCTCTCTCTCTCTCTCTCTCTCTCTCTCTGTGTGTGTGTGTATATATATAAATTCACCAAACAGACAAATTTTCACTCTTAAATACAGAATTAAACGTAAAATTCGAACAGATGAAAGGATGTCATTAATCTACATTACCATAATTTTGGTCCAGAAAGCAGTTTTTAATTAAACGCTGTTTCCATTTATCATTTACGTGAATATTTTTTTTTATCTTTTGATGAATCTTAACATGACACAAAAACACAGCACAAAGAAGATAAAGAATTTCATAAATAAGAGTGTGGAGTGTATGGGCAAGAGATGATTTATTGATTTAATGATTCATTTTTATTTCTCTTCAAGTTGAGTGCCTGTGACTTGATGAAAGTTATATAATGAAGGTCGTGCGTGCGTAAGATAGAGGAGAATTTGCTGCGAAAAGAATGGGTTCATCTGTTAAGACAGTCAGCTGTGACAAGCCTTACGTGGCTTTAATGTCCAGGTCATACGGAAGTATGTGGCCATGATGTGGCTGGACAGGTTAAAAGTAAATGGCAGACTGACAGAGGACATGGAGGACATTGCTAAGGCTGTACTGGACAGACTGCAGGAGAATGAAGAGCGCGAATAGAAGAACAATGTAGCTGGGAAGAGAATGTTGGAGCTGTGAGAAATTAAAGGAGCTGGCAGGAAATCTGAACTGTGTGGCAGAAGACGCGTCGTAAACGACCAACATTTGACAGGAACTATCAGCAAACAAACTCTTCAATAGAAACTGCGGCATGCGGGGGAGCATATATGGTGTTGTCCTGAATGCAGTCAAGCTGGATTCTGAATTTGGAACTTTGAACTTTGAACTTTTGGAAATAAATGGTTTTTTTTCACTCGTTTGTACTTTCTTTCGTTCTTTCTTTTTATCGTATCGCTTATTCCTGCTGTTTTGAACAAAATGAGATTATTTTCACTATTTGAATGTAGCGAAGTCTTTAAACTATCCGTCAGCTTATGACTGCAGATTTCCTCTCCTACATTTGATGTATCTTTCCTCATTTATCACGTTAGCTGACCTACTTCTGTATTCTTTTATTTCTTTTTTGAAAATTTTAAAAAATTTTATTTTTTAATTTAAAAATTTTTTATTTAATTTTTTAAATTTAATTTACATTTCTAGTTTATTCATAAGTTCTTCTTCTTATTTCTCGTTTTCTTTTCTGTTTCTTCTTCTTCTTACCTAAACTGCTAGCTGATGTTTTCTCCAGCCGATGTGGTGAAGATTTGGCACAGCATAGAGTCGGACAGAAACGGGGTATGGCAGTTATATTTTTCAGATAAAAAATCAGAACTCAGAAGAAATCAGAAATCAGAAATCCTCTAAGTCTTACTCGTAAAAAAAAATACAAGACGAATAAGCAACACAAGAAGAGAGCGTCTAAATATAAACTTATCGTGGATAAAATACAAGAATGGAAAACAATGGAGGAGAAGGAGACACTTTTATCCTCATTCGTTCGAGAATCTTCTTCCTCCTCCTCCTCCTTCTTTTTCTTCCTTCCTCATCTTTTTCGTTTTATGTTTCTTCATCACTTTATGAACGCTGTACTCTTTACAGACAATCTAAAGATGTCTCGTTACCAGGCCAGGAAACCAGATGGATGGACGGACGGACGGACGGACGGATAGATAGATAGATAGATAGATAGATAGATAGATAGATAGATAGATAGATAGATAGATAGATAGATAGATAGATAGATAGATAGATAGATAGATAGATAGATAGATAGACAGACAGGTAGGTAGGTAGGTAGGTAGTTAGATAGATAGATAGATAGATAGATAGATAGATAGATAGATAGATAGATAGATAGATAGATAGATAGATAGATAGATAGATAGATAGATAGATAGATAGATAGATAGATAGATAGATAGATAGATAGATAGATTGATTGATTGATTGATTGATTGATCTTTATTTCAAAAGGGTTAAGAATTGGGCACGCAGGCCCGTCTGACATTCTGCCCTTTATCATACATCTTTCACTCTATTCCAGACATTCTACAAATATGCTGTTCATGTAACAAACATAACTAACATTGAATCTGAGAGACATAAAATAAAATATAACATTTACGTTTCGCTCCTAAACATTTACTCAGTACAGAAGTAACTACATACATTATAAATGACTATCTACTAAACAAAATTTTCGGGACTATTCAGAAAACAATTAATTGCATTCGGTGTCTGTAAGAGCAGCTTAAGATAACTTTTAAGTTTTATAATTCATGGAGGCATGTAGTCGACATCGAATAGATATTTGGAAAGCTTGTAGTTGTAGGAAGGAGTATAATTTATATTTTTTATATAGGATGGTAGGGTATTCCAAAGATGAGCTCCAGAATAACTAAAGCTTTTCTTGTAAAGATCAAGTCTAGGTTTTGGAAGACATATGTTGTTCAAGCGTTGGCTGCACTTTGGGCTAAATTTAAGCAGGTTCCATAGATAAGGCGGGGCATGCCGTGAAAGAATTTGATGTACAAACTTGGCCTTGTTGAAGAGGAACCTGTTCTTAAGAGGTAGTATTTTGATACGTTTGTGATGATTAGTTGTTTGTGCTTGATCTTTGTCACTAATAAGCTTTACTGCTCGCTTTTGGAGAGAGCAAAGCCTTTTTGTATTTGACACTGAGCAACCATCCCAAACTGTTGAGCAGTAGTCTAAATGTGTTTGTATATGAGCTATGTAGTATGTCTTCCTAGTGTCTTGATCTATGAAGTGCTTAATTTTAGCTAATTGGTATAATTTTTGTGCTATGAGTTTTGTTAGACATTGCACATGAGAGTTCCAGGTCAGATGTTGGTCAATAATAAGACCTAGTGTTTTGTGCTCGCTAACGTTTTCTATCTGTGATGTTTCTGTACAGAGCCGAAGTGTTGTTTTTGTTGCGTTTTGTAATTTCTGTCTTGTTGTTATGAGCATTGATTTTGTTTTATCGGTGTTTATAATCATGCCATTATTTTTGCTCCATCCAATTAAATTGTATAACTCGACCTGAAGAGTTGATTCTAGATTAACACAATCGTAGTCACTGGTGTAGACTGTGCAATCATCGGCAAAAAGGTCACAAGAAGAGTGTTTAAGATGAAGTGGAAGATCATTGATATAGATAGCAAAGAGCAACGGGCCTAGAATAGAACCTTGCGGAACACCAGTGTCAACTTTAGCAGATAGATAGATAGATAGATAGATAGATAGATAGATAGATAGATAGATAGATAGATAGATAGATAGATAGATAGATAGATAGATAGATAGATAGATAGATAGATAGATAGATAGATAGATAGATAGATAGATAGATAGATAGATAAGAGGAGTCATAAACATTTTGTATACACCATATTTAATTAATTAATTTTTTCAGTAATGATTCTCGGGTGGTAATCATAATAATTATATACTTGTTGTTTCGAGTGAAGAATTTGGAGTAACCACCAGACGAAACCTCCTGGTCAACTTCTGGCTCATCTGGGACTCCATCTTGTTTATCCGGATCTTCGCGGTTGCCTTCTGGGAGTGAGAGGACAGCTCCACACTGTTACAGTGAAAACAAGAAACACTTTACTAGGTTTACTTTTCTCATAAGAATTCTACTTTCATAAATGAGTGCCCTTGCGTTTAAAGCATTTGCTTGTCATGTATAAAATATTGGTTTGAATCACGATAAGACACGTGGTTTTTGTTTTCGTCCTGTCGAAGATTTATCTATCTAGACCAACAGTCAGCTGTGAGAATAAATGGTGAAATAACAACTTGGTTTGACAAGAGGTGCATACTGTCACCTTACTTATTTAACTTGTATAATGAAAATATAATGAGGAATGTTAGAGTAGATGTAGACAAAGAATATTACTGTGCCATAACAATTGAAGGTTACACAATACCAGAGATTAGATATGCTGATGACGCAGTATTACTGTCCACAACACAAAAAGGAATTGAAAAATTAATTATGTCAGTCCGTAAGAACAGCGAAGAGCAAAACCTCTATCTTAATGCGAAGAAAACTAAACTGATGTTAACTGACAAAACAAACAAGGTAGTTTAAATATTTATCAATGAGGAAAAATTGAAAGAAGTGGAGAGTTTTGAATATCTTGGATCACTACTAACTAATAATGGAGATACAATGAGGGAAATTAAAAGGAGGACATCTATTGCTCTTCAGAAAGTAAAACAAATAAAGAATCTGTGGAGAGGAGCAGACAGAACCACAAAAATAAGATTTTTAAGGGCATGCATCTTTCCCATCGCAACATATGCCTGTGAGACCTGGACACTTAACAAAACAGCTGAGAAGCACATAAATGCCTTTGAATGTAAATGCTATAGAAGAGTTCTCCAAATATCGTGGACACAAAAACGAACAAATATATCTATACTGCAAGAGCTTAATATTGATGAAGGCTGGCTAGTAAGGAGGATTAAAGAGAGAAAACTTAAATATTTTGGCCACATTAAACGTCATGATAATTTAGAGAAGACCATATTGGAGGGATACATAATGGGAAAAAGAAAGAGAGGAAGACCGAAACGAAGATGGCTGCAAGACATCGTTGATGATCTGGAAATGGATGCAGCAGCAGCAGGCCATCTTGCTCACAACCGAGAGGCCTACAGGAGTGCTGTTTGGGAGGCAAAGTTCCGCAAGGGACATGCAAAGGAATGAATGAATGAATGAATGAACCAGTCGCTTCCGAAAATGACCGCAAATGAGTTCAGTATAGATATAAAAACATTAAGATGTGGACAGCCCCACAGATCAAACCCCAGTCAGTCAGTCATTTTCAGGTCCCTTGCGGAACTTTGCCTCCCTAACAGCTTCCCTGTAGACCTATCGGTTGTAAGCAAGATGCCCTGCTGGTGATGCATCCATTTCCAAATTATCAACGATGTCTTGCAGCCATCTTCGCCTTGGTCTTCCTCTCTTTGTTTTTCATATTTTGTATCATTCCAAGACTGGTTTTCTCTAAATTATCAAAACCAAATTGGATGAAATTCATGGGGACTCTACTCCATCATTGGCGACTGTTTATTTCTGGACAAACGAGTTTAAACATTGCCGAACAAGCACTGAAGATGAAGCGCGCTCTGGACGCTCTGTGCAGGTCACCACACCAGAAATCGTTTTTTAAAAATTAGAGATTTATGAAAGACCGCCGAGTTAAAGTTGTGAAATAGCAGAGACTGTAGTCATCTCCCCTGAACGAGTTCTTAAAGTCGTGAATGAAAACTTGCACATAAAAAAGCTTTGTGCTCGATGGGACTCGCGTTTGTTGACTGCCGATAACAGCGCAGTGTTTGTCGATGTTTAAGCGGAGTCCGCGGGTCTTTTTGAGTCGATTCGTGACTGTGGACGAAACATGGATCCACCACTACACATCAAATATAAACAGAAGTCTAAGCAGTGGACACTGGTAAGTGAAAGTGCGTCGAAGAAAAAACAAATACTGTTCCATTGGCTGGTAAGGCGATAGTCACTGGAGTTTTTTGGGTTTTTTCTGGAGGGGGGGGGGGAGGATTCTCAATCACTCTTCTTAACTATTTGGAGAGGGGTAAAACAATAACAGCAGATTATTATGTAGCATTGTTGGACCTTTTGGAAGAGGAGCTCAAAAGAAACAACTAATATCTGTGTCCCCAAAAGTGCTCTTTCACTAAAACAACTTTCCTTTCCACAAATCAATCATCACTCTGACAAAATTGCAGGAATTAGGCGTAAAAATGATTCCTCATCCACCCTATTCTCTAGACCTGGTTCCGTATGATATTCATGTTCCCAAACTTGAAAACTGGCTCAGTGGAAAGCAGTTCTCGTCAAATGAGGATGCCATCGCCCTCCATAAAATCGTATTTTGCAGTCTTTGAGAATTTCTATGCCAACGAGATGAAAAAGTTGGAAACTCGCTGGACCAAGTGTATATTTAATACTGTAAAGCTCTGAATGTATATATTGTCTGTAGTGTTATGATTATGTTGCTGGACTTTGTGTGACGGCGATTGTGACGTATAGCAGCACACTTTGGCTGTTTAAATGTTATTAACCTAATGCACTTTACTACAGCATTGTTCACACGTTGTAATGGAAACATTATCTTTCTCCACTCTCACTTTTTATTTGTGGAATGCACGTTATGACTTCTTCATTTATGTTTATTTCAACAATTCATAATGTCACCACACATGATACCATATGATTAACCATCGGACTGATGTCTTAACATACCTAGTCACTATAAATTCAGATTGTTCGTTCTTGAATAAAAAATAATGATTCACTTTTAATGTTCGCCAAACGAAATTCACAAGTACCAAATTGAGACATCTCCGAAAGCACTTTACACAAAGTTCCAAAAATATCAAATCTTCTGTATTTCTCACGCAGTCCAAATAGTCACTTTCTAACTTGAAAAACATCTTCTATTTGTTGTAAACTACTTCTGCTTCTTCAATGTTTCTCTGCCTCCTGAATATCTATTGGATCTACCCGCCCATTTTCTCTGTCTGTTGTTGTTCTCCTATCTTTCTATTCTTCTTTTTCTCTGTCATCTGTCTTCTTTTTTGTTCAAAACTGCAGGACTGGCTTATATATCGTAAATCAGTTGTCCAAAAGGACGCACCTCTAGATCTTTGTATTGGTCACCTGGTTGACTACATACAGATTGGACTTCGAGATAAATCGGTCCACTCCCTGTGATCATGTTATTGATCCGCTGGACTATTCATGTGTGCAAATTGTGTCTTAAGATTAGCAAATATGTCTCATCTGTCAGTAAGTCTGTTGCGTCAAATCTGACTTTTCAATTTTCTGTTGTGGGTAAACTCTTCTTATCCAGCATCAGGTGTTTGCGATATCTGCAGGTTATTAGTACATGTCTGTTTACACAGTGTCCGTCCGTCTGCCTCCGTCCCACTTTTGTTATCTGAGTAAGTCCGTCTAGTTCGTATTCTTTTTGTGTTTCCTTAATCCCTCCTACATCATCCGCGTCCGTCGTGTCATTGTCAAAAAACTGCTACTAATACCATGTAAGTGTTCCTCTCCCACCGATTCTCTAATTCTCCATCGTTTCATACCTATTTTCTGCTTATCTATAATAATTATAACTATATTAAAATGCTAATAGTAGTAATAATAATGATAACGTTAATTACAATAATAAGAATTATAATACCACCATAATATACAAGATACAAGGCACTGTTTTACATATAGCGTTCAATGGAGTCTATGTTGAGAAATAACATCTCCTCAAACAAAAAAACGGTGTTTATCTAGCTTTTAACAATACATATGAAACGAACCTCGTAGATAGACAGACAGACAGACAGATAGAGAAAGTATCTATGACAAACATATGGACAGGAAGAATTAAATTGTTTAAGAATTCACTTAAATTAGCCGTTTCTCAACAATAAGTTTTTGTTTCACTCCAGGTTTAATGATTTACTGTCAAGGCAGCCGGGAGATAATAACATAAACGCCAAATAAATCGAACCACTCGAAGCCACTATCCTCCCAGTACCTCTTCTTTACTCTTCGGCCAACGTGTTATAAGTGACGTTTAAAATTAAGTCTTCTAGCAAGCAGTTTATAAATAAATCATCACACGAATCCTTCTGGTCAACTTCTGGCACATGTGGGACTCCATCTTGTTGATCTCGATCTTCGCGGTTGCCTTCTGGGAGTGAGAGGACAGCTCCACACTGTTACAATGAAAACAAGAAACACTTTACTAAGTTTACTTTTCTCATAAGATTTCTACTTTCATAAATGAGTGCCCTTTCGTTTAAAGCATTGGCTTCTCATGTATAAAATACTGGTTTGAATGACGATAAGACACGTGGTTTTTGTTTTTGTCCTGTCGAGGACTTACCTATCTAGACCAACAGTCAGCTGTGAGAATAAATGGTGAAATAACAACTTGGTTTGACATAAAACAAGGGCTCCGTCAGGGGTGCATACTGTCACCTTACTTATTTAAAATGTATACTGAAATTATAATGAGGAATGTAAGAGAAGATGTAGACAAAGAATATTACGATGGCATAACAACTGAAGCTTATGAAATACCAGAGATTAGATATGCTGATGACACAGTATTACTGTCCACAACACAAAAAGGAATGGAAAAATTAATTATATCAGTCCGTAAGAACAGCGAAAAGCAAAACCTCTATCTTAATGCGAAGAAATAAAAAATTGATGACAACTGACAAAACAAATAAAGCAACTGAAATATTTATCAGTGAGCAAAAATTGGAAGAAGTGGAGTTTTGAATATCTTGGATCACTACTAACTAAAATAGATACAATGATGGAAATTAAAAGGAGGACATCTATGGCTCTTCAAACAGTAAAACAACTAAAGAAGCTATGGACAGGAACAGACTGAACTACAAAAATATGATTTTTAAGGGCATGCATCTTTCCAATCGCAACATATGCCTGTGAGACCTGGACACTTAACAAAACAGCTGAGAAACACATAAATGCCTTTGAATGTAAATGCTACAGAAGAGTTCTTAAAATATCATGGACACAGAAAAGAACAAATACATCCATACTACAAGAACTTAATATTGAGGAAGGCTGGTTAGCAAAGAGTATTAAGCAGAGAAAACATAAATATTTTGGACACACTAAACATCATGATAATTTAGAGAAGACCGTCTTGGAAGGGTACATAATTGGAAAAAGAGAGGAAGACCAAAGCGAAGATGGCTGCAAGACATCGTTGATGATCTACAAATGAATGCATCAGTAGCAGGGCATCTTGCTTACAACCGAGAGGCCTACAGGAGAGCTGTTAAGGAGGCAAAGTTCCACAAGGGACATGCAAATGAATGACTTACTGTCCAGTCCAGGACAAGATTACAACCCTGCTCTCCAGACTACGTGGCGACTGCTCTAAATAAGTGGTCATTAATACCTCAATTCAGAATACTCTCATAGCAGACACTGAGAACATGGTGTAACAGACATCAGTGTCTGTTCATTATCTTATTTGGTGAGAGACGTGTATTACAGACATCGAAATAGTTTCGAATCAATCACATTACACACATAATGAACTGCATACTAAAGAGACTGTATCTACATTTGTTAATTTAAACTATGTGTGTATATATATATATGTAAATATATATATATATATATATATGCATATATATGTACGTTTGTATGTATGTATGTAGTATGTATGTATGTATGTATGTATGTATGTATGTATGTATGTATGTATGTATGTATGTATGTATGTATGTAAGTATGTATACACAAAGTGTACTTGTCATACCAAACACAAAGAAAACGGTTAAACCAACTATATGCTAAAAAGAAAATGTAGATATAGAAGTTACAGAACTTGATTACCAGATTTTTCAGCCAGGGCAAGTCAAAAAATAACCTTAATTTTGCTCTTTAAAAAATCTAAAGCACATAAGAACTTTTCTAATGTAAAACTATCCAATATTATTCAGAAAGTAAACAATAATATTCTAAAAGAAATACGTATATAATAAGAGGACAAACACATTTCATTCAGAGCACAATAAAAATAATTTTTTTTAAAGAGATGATTAAAAAAAGGAAGTATCGCAGTTTACGTCTTCTTCTTCTTCGTTCACTTCTACCACCAAAAACCGCACTGTGAACCTGCTGAATTCAAGCCTGTGGTCCTCGTTAGGACCCGTGGTCCCCTGTGTGGTCCAAAATAGACCACACGAGATCCACGAGAGGACCACAAGGGGTTCAGAGTATCGCAGGGCTTTAGCCTGTATTCTTGGTGGGTCTCGGAAGCGGGATTGCGTGACACCGTGGTTTTCATTGCACCAGTTTAGTCTAGGGTTGGACTTTCTCACCGGAGCAGTTTCCGTAACATTAAACATATTGAGGTGTCAGGTCCATATTTCCAAGGCCTTCAGCACATGAAAGTTTGATGTGGTCAGTATCAGGCCTGCCCGCATTTACCTTCCCATATTTCTCTGCTACCCATTTTTAGAGGCTGGGTGGACCCCGGAGCGTTTCTTGTGTGTACTACAGGGATCTGAACCCCATACACCTGAATCAGTAGACAGAGCGTCTAACTACTGAGCCACTCAGGCGACCAGTGAGAACATTTGTAATAATAATAATAATCAACACAAACATTTCAAATATAACATTAATAATGAAGAAATCACGCGACACAATTATATAATCATTAAAACGTTTTTACTTGTTATAGTATGTAGGCAATATGTAGGCAATATGTAGGCATTATGTAGGCAATATGTAGGCAATATGTAGGCAATATGTAGGCAATATGTAGCAATATGTAGTCATTGCTTCAAACGTATAATATTTACACAACATGTGAGATTTGTCAAGTACTCCAATTTATATTTATGCAGTTTTTTTCCTAGTTAAATTAGTCAGGAAAGGCATACACATTTAAAATTAATAACACTGCGTAAGTTTTTAAACCCTGTGGTTTTATAAAATGATATCAACTTCATCAACAGCATTTCTGATTTTTCAGCTAAATTGATCAGACGAAGACATTTACCAAGACAAGGCAGACAAAACTAAATGCAAACGCTCCCTTCATTTCAGCAAAGTTAGATCACCAAAGTCTGGCAAAGGTAGAGCACCAAGTCTGACAAATTCTGATGGTGAATTAAGAAAATTTTCTCGACTTTTATATACATCTTGTTGAAATAACATAACTGTTTATTACCCAATAAATTGTCTGTTCTGTCAGTTATGTCCTGGACTACCAAGTTTAGATCTAATAAAAAAGCTTAGATTCTTATTTAAAAGGCAGTTGTATAACGAAGGTGAGAATATATAACGTTTGTCTCTGTTGATTTACGTCGATTTTGTTTCCAATTTTCAACAATGATCTAGAATATTCCAGGCTTTCCTGCCTCACATAAAACTTTCCTCTTCTTCTTATCCTTCTTATATCTTACATCCTTCCCACTATAAACGTCACATAGGGTTCGCGTGGTAGTTCGCCAATTTTTCCTGTTTTCGGCGAGTCTTTCAAACTCATCAAAGGATTTTATGCCTGTTAATTTGGCCTCTCTTAATAATTTCCTCTTCAGAGTTTCACGCGGTCTGCCTCTTTTTCTTCGACCTGTTGTTTTCCACTTGATAGCTTGTTTTGGGATTCTCTGATCATTTCTTCTCATCAAGTGACCAACATATGTCCAACTCCTTTTCCTGATCACCCATGAGACTGGTTGTTGTTCAGTCATCTGTCTTGTCTCTGCATTGTTCTTGAGTTCGTTCCACTTGATGCCGAGTATTTTCCTTAGGTATTTGTTTTCAAAAGAGTCTAATTTCTTTTCTATTTCTTTAGTTGTTTTCCAGCTTTCGCATGCATAAATGAGAGTGGACATTACATTTGAATTGAATAATCTTAACTTGGTTTTTGTGCTTATAACTTTTGAATGCCATATGTTCTTAAGATTCTTGAAGATCGATGCTGCTTTTGCAATTCTAATTCTAACTTCCTTTCTGTGTCATCATCCTGGTCTATGTAGCTGCCAAGGTGTGCAAATTGAAGTTCAGTATTAATGGTTTCTGCTTTTCAATATGTTCTTCAAGTATTATTCTTAGAGTAAAGATCTGGTCGAGACAGCTTTTCGAAATCCTGTTTGTTCTTCTCTCATTGTGGTATCCACTATATCTTTAAGTCTATTCAGAATGACCGTGCAAAATACTTTTGACACCACTGATATTAAAGTTACTCCTCTCCACTTGTTACAGTCACTAAGGTTGCCTTTCTTTGGTATTTTAACAATGATTCCTTGTATCCATTTACAAGGGACCTTTTCTTCTTTCCAAATCTTATTAAATATTCTCTGTAGTTGTCTTATGTTGTCACTATTGATAGCTATTAACACTTCGGGTGTTATTACATCTTCACCTGCAGCTTTGTTGTTAGCCATTAAATTCACTGCTGTTTCGGTTTCATGCAAAGTAATTTCATCTAGGCTGACATTCAATTGTGGGGCTGGTAAGTCGGTTTCAAGGTTTATCACTTCTTTTGAGTGTGGTCGATTAAGTATTTCTTGGAATTGTTCAGCCCATCTTTGCTTTAGCTCTTTACTTGATGTTAATAGGTTGCATCTTTTGCTCAAGACTGGTCTTTCTCTGGAGGTAATAGCACCTGTTAGCTTCTTCTGTATGTTATATAGAGTTTTGGTGTCTCATGTTTCTGTTGTTTCTCTGTCTCTTTCGCCATATTGTCTGTGTATTCTCTTTTATCCCTTCCAGCTGAAATTTTTACTTTTCTGTCTATTTCTTTGTATGTTGCTTTCGCCAGATCTTTTCCAAGATATGTCTTTACATACAACATGTGTAATTTGGCTGCTCGTCTTTCATGTATGTACTTCCATGTGTTTTCTGATATCCATGCTTTTCTATTTGGTTTTTTCAGTCCAGCGCTTCCTTTTGCTGCTGTGATTATGGCTGTGCTGTAAGAAGTCATTAATTCATCTAACCTATCTCCTCTACTTCACTGAGTGTTGTGGAATGATTGGCAAGTTCCTGATTGAAGTTACTGTTAGTATTCTCTTCTTTTATGCTGTGGCTGTTTATCTTTCTGTGTATTGATTTCTTGTGTTGGCTTTTAAGTTTTACTTTTATTTTCCCTATACACAGATTGTGATCACTGTTTATATCTGCACCCCTATATGCCCTTACATCTATCAGAGATTTTCTGTATTGTTTTGTAATACAAAAATGACCTATCTGGTTTCTAGTTCTATTATCTGGAGATATCCACGTTGTTTTATGTGTCTCTTTGTGTGGGAATATTGTGCCTCCAAAGACCATGTCCTCTGTTAGACATATTTCAATGAATCTTTCTCCGTCCGTTCTCATTTACCATGTCAATTCCTTCTTTCCCCATTACTTTTTCAACGTCGGTGTTATCTTTTCCTCCTTTAGCGTTGAAGTTCCAAACAGCAATTAGGATATCGTACTTAAGGGTTTTGTTGATGATTTGTGTAACTAGAAATCGTCTTTCACCTCATCATCTGCATTATTGTCATTCTTCCGTGTCTTAGGTTGCATCGTTCTCTTATTATACGACTGTCCACTGGTTTCCACTCAACAGGGCTCTTTGCTGCTATATTTGACATAATTATACCTACCTCCTCTTGATGTTTACCGTCGTCTCTGCCTGAATGTATTATTAACTTACCGTTTTCCGCCGATCTTTTACCTGCTTCTGGCCATCGCATTAAAACTGATGCCCAGTAAGTCAAGGTGGTATCTCTCATTTCTTTGATGACCTGAGTAGTTTTTGTTGGTGCTGCCATCGTTCTTACATTCCAGAATCCAATATTTGTCACATTTTGAGGCCGATGAATGAGCTCTTCGGAGTTGGCATCCCTGATGCTCGGTTTGTTTCTTTGCGAGTTTCGGTCACGATATCTGTTTTTTTCCCATCTAGAGTTGCCTCTAGATAGGTCCCAGGATAAGGTTGTTAGCCTTATGCCCAACTCCCGGTACAGGATATGTGACAGTTCAAGATTCGTATCCACCCCCTTGGTTATATCCGCTTTGTACATCTGCTAGTACGAGGTCTGCTCAAAAAGTATGTGACCTTTGACCGAGAAAAATACAATAACTCACGCTGAGGTCCGAAACCCTAATCCCCTTCAAAGGAAAAATAGATGGAAGAAGAGGCAGGAGACTGCACACACTTCTCCCAGCGGTCCCACCATTATTGGAAGCATTTCTTGAAGGCCTCTTTGGGAACAGAGTACAGCTCGACTGTCATGTTACGCTTAATGTCTTCCAGGGAGTCAAACCGCGTCCCTTTCAGCTGCATTTTCAGTTTGGGGAACAGCCAAAAAATCGCAAGGAGCCATGTCTGGAGAGTACTGAGCCTGACAAACCAGAGCAATGTTGTGTTTGGCCAGGAAACTTTGAATCAGATGCGGACACTGTGCCGCTGCCTTGTCATGATGGAGCTGCACGGTCTCTTACACTCTTCCCAACGGAATGCACCTCCGGTGCTTGATTTGTTTCTTTAGGAAAGTTTAAGGTCGGATATTTTTTAACAGACCTCTTCCATATATAAGGAAGAGGGAAGTGAGGGACTTATGAGAGTGCTAATTAAATAGTTAAATTCTCCCAATAGTACAAACGTACTGTGACCCCTAACCCTAATTTTGAAGAGAATCAGACAAAAACCATCCCTGTTCCATGATCCTTGTTAGCCAACAGCTCAACCTACAGATATTATGTCTACTCTGCTTTCTCCTCATCATCTCTCATACCAACCTACAGATATTATGTCTACTCTGCTTTCTCATCATCTCTCATACCAAATACAAAACAAATATCTCAGTGTGTAAAGCAACTAACAAAGAATTTATTACGACAAAACATCAAGACACTCATCATGAACACACTCAATATCTATATAGCTATATAGTTTTATCTTACAGTCGAAAATAATTACTACAGACACTACCCACAAAATTCCATCTCGCTTTCCGACGTCCCATTTTACGAATATTCGGGGGGGGGGAGGTGTTCAACCATAGGTCTTTTGAGTTCTGGTTGTAAATTTAACAAATATTTTAGACTAGAGTATTTATTTAATGTGTAACTGTTTATTTTCTTTACAATTATAAGTTCCCTGTAGTTTATCTCTATGCTCTAAAACATGCCTGTCTGCTGATAGTAATGCTCTTTATGTTCACCACCAGGAATGTCATCTGGACGATACCCTGTCAAAAAATGAGAACTATCTGTATCTGATGAGAACTATCTGTATCTGATGAGAACTATCTGTATCTGATGAGAACTATCTGTTTCTGATGAGAACTGTCTGTATCTGTTGAGAATTATCTGTATCTAATGAGAACTATCTGTATCTGATGAGAACTATCTGTATCTGATGAGAACTATCTGTATCTGATGAGAACTATCTGTATCTAATGAGAACTATCTGTATCTGATGAGAATATCTGTATCTGATGAGAACTGTCTGTATCTGATGAGAATTATCTGTATCTGATGAGAACTATCTGTATCTGATGAGAACTATCTGTATCTGATGAGAATATCTGTATCTGATGAGAACTATCTGTATCTGATGAGAACTATCTGTATCTGATGAGAACTATCTGTATCTAATGAGAACTATCTGTATCTGATGAGAATTATCTGTTTCTGATGAGAACTGTCTGTATCTGATGAGAATTATCTGTATCTGATGAGAACTATCTGTATCTGATGAGAACTATCTGTATCTGATGAGAACTATCTGTAGCTAATGAGAACTATCTGTATCTGATGAGAACTATCTTCATCTCATGAGAACTGTTAGTATCTGATGAGAACTATCTGTATCTGATGAGAACTATCTGTATTTGATAGTTTGATGCAGCTGTCTTGACTTTACGAGTTTGGTTAGATCAAGAAGTTGAGAATTGTGATACAGAGATGTGTTAAGATATATTTTCAGCGGCGTGACTGATGATGATGATGTTGATGTTGATGACGATGACGATGACGATGATGATGATGATGACGATGACGATGACGATGATGATGATGATGATGACGATGATGACTATGATGATGATGATGGTGATGACGATGACGATGATGATGATGATGATGATGATGATAAGGAAAGAAATGGCTTACAGTCTGATAAATGAAGAATGTACTAAGTAAACCAGACAAACGTACCCAGCATCTGGTGGAGTATGAAAGTGATAAATGACCTATGTCGCTTGTATTAGGCAAAGTTCATTACACAACTGACAAATAAATTTTACTTGTACGACTTTTTATGTGAAAACAACTGCCATCATGTGCAGACAATCTTGTAAGAAATACGTAGTTACTTCCTGGTGGGAGTTTGTTTCCTTGCGATAGTTGCACTAATATTGTTATTATCTTGTCTTTTTTTTTTAACTGGTAAACTGTAAAATATGAAACAAGTTTTTTCGGACAAAGGAAAAGCTTTCCTCCCACAATCTTCTTTTAGTTTTTGTTATAAAGAAAGACTAAGAAAACTGTTGTAACATGTAGCGGTCATTTTGTATGTCCGTGGATAGTACAGGCAAAAGCAACCAGTCACATTACAGTCTGAGTAAGACGTACACACAGTCATCTCATTAGAGACTAAAGGTAGCCAGTCACTTTAGAATCTTATTAGAGAATATAAATAGCTAATCAACTTAAAGTCTTACAAAGTATAGTCATCCAGTCTATTTGGAATCTTAGTAGAAAATATAGGTAATCAGTCTTAGTAAAAAGTAAAGGTAGCCAGTCAGTTTGGAATCTAGGCAAAAAGTACAAGCAGGCAGTCAGTCTGGAGCCTTAAATTCAAACAACCATCTTTCGTCATAAAATACTAGCACACTAAACACTTCACTCACTCATCTTCAGAATAATACTGAAAGAGGAAAGCACATTATATTTGGCAAAGCCTAAGATGTCTCCGTTCAAGGAAAAAGTGAAGAAATCAGGCCTAGAATGAAAAGATCACTGACCTAAAATAGTGTCATTAATTAGACGTGAATGGATATTTAAATGTGTATGACGCACTTAAATGAAGAAAAAGAAGAAATTTCCTCATTATCCAGTCTCTCTATTTTTATTCATCTCGTCTTTGTAAACCACATATTTATCTAATTCGTCTTTTTTTTTTCAATTGAAAATGAATGAATCAGTCATTTCCCTGCATCCCTAGTGGAAGATCTGCTAGTAATGAGGGAAATAACTTGTATATTTGTATTTTTTCGTGCACATTTACCTCCCTTGTTATTGTTGTAATAGCACGGATCGTTGAATTTTTTTTTTTTTTGTTTCTAACCAATCATGCTATTATTTAATGTCAGGGGATAGCGCGAACGCAGTCCCCCCTACGAAAAAATTACGCACTCGAGTCACCCGCATTTGGGGTGATCGCAGGGGTCAACCCACCCGGAGTGCAATGGGAGGGCCTCGCCCTGGAAGAACCACCTTTTTTTTTTTAATGAAGTTTATTTGTCTGATAGTTACAAATACAAATCGTGTGCAAATAACGTGAGGTGAGGATGACTGCCCGTGAAGTGAAATAATAAAATGGTGGGCTTTAACAAAACATGAGATGATATGATTTGGATGATAGGTACACCTAAGTGCATAGTTATATACAAACAGAGTTATAGAATAATCAATGTTGTGAAACTAAAACTGCGTCGTTGTCAAACCACACATACACACACAAAAACAAAAAAGGACTTCAATATTCCACATAGGTGTTAAAAACTAGCAGAAAGCCGTAACAATTTGTTTTGGAAGATAGACAGAAAAATTTCTGGCGTAAAAACTTTGTTATCAAACATGGCCTTATTCCGACATGACCAGATAAGAGATCTGAATTCCGCTAGGATTATGATGGACTGTTTATGGCTGTCTGCTACTGTTCGAGGGATGGTGTTCAACATGATTGCTCTATACATGTCTACTGTCTGCGTTGTTCTTGTTGTTATCTCGTGAGTCAAAAGTTTTAAGGCTAAAGAAACAGTTTTGCACTCAAAGAAGATGTGCTCTTCTGTTTCCTGTGTGTTTGTTCTACATAGTCTACATCTGATCAGTCTGTTGGATCTGTGAGCGACTCCTTGTGTGGTCGGTGTTATGTTGAACAATAGTCTGTATGTTATCTCACGTGCACTTGGCGTGATTCCTTTCTGGTGTAGGTTTTGAAATGGTTGTGTGTAGTCAGTAATGAAGTATTTGTATCCTCTCTTTATTCTGTCCTGTAATGGTGGCTCCTGTATTCTGACCAGATATTTGTATATACCTGATGTTTTCATGTGTATTAAATGTTCATGTCCAGTGACACTTTGTATGCATTGTCTGTAGAAGAGCGGTATAGTGCCAAAGTGATGGGGATATGCATTGTTTAATTCACAAAGTTTGATTAGCCTTAGCCCTACGTAGTAGTGGGCTAGAGTATGTTTGTGTGGCTGTTGGATGATTTGTGCCACATATTTAATTCTGAGTGCCTGGATCTTTGTTGATATGTCTTGTAGGGAGATGCCTCCTCTGTTCTTATCTTGCATCAAGGTTTTCCGTTGAATGCTGTGTACTGTGTGTCGGAAAATAAAGTCGCTAATCATGGAATTGACTTCCCTAAGTGACTGTTTAGGCGAGGGAAAGATATTTGCGGTGTATATGAGCTGTGGTATGACGCAGGTGTTGACTGCGACACTTCTGCCGAATATGGTGGTAGTTTTATATTTGTATAGTTCCAGTCGGTTTTTTATTTTTCCAATGATATTTTGCCATCTTGCGTTGGTGTTATTGGAAGGCGTAGCTGTAAATATAATTCCGTATATTTTGATTTTGTTGACCTGAATTAATGTGAATGGGAAGTCTGTTTTGTTTACCCATTTGCCTAAACCCATTATATGTGATTTTTGAATGTTTATTTTGGCCCCGCTGCCTTGTCCGAACTCTGTAATTATGTATAGAATATTCTGAATAGAGGATATATTGGAGGGGAAGAAGATTGTGTCGTCAGCGTAGGCCAACGATTTTCTCTCTCCCATTCCAGGAATAAAGATTCCTTTGACTAGTGTCTCCTGTCTGATTCTCTCCAGGAGTGGCTCTAGAGTTAACACATACAACAGGGGTGAGAGTGGGCAACCCTGACGTACAGATCTGGTTAACTGGAATGGTTCACTTAGGGTGTGGTTTATTAAAAGTCTGCTTTCTGGTTTGTTGTATAGAATTTTGATCCAGTCTGTGATGTAGTCCCCAAGATTACATTTGGACAAGGTTTTCTGGAGGAAAGAATGGGAAACTCTGTCGAAAGCCTTCTCCTGGTCCAGCGATAAGATTGCTGACTGGCTATTCTTATCGTGAGAGTATTGGATAACATCTCTTAGGAAATGTAAATGCGTATTTATGTTTCTGTCAGTGACACTACATTGCTGGTCCTCATGTATAAGTGTGTGCATGACGGGTTTGAGTTTCATAGTTAGGGATTTTGCTAGAATTTTGTAGTCTACGTTGAGTAATGAGATAGGTCTGTAATTCTTTACTTGGGTTGTGTCTGCGTTGCTTTTCTTAATGAGTGTTATGTATGACTGATTGAGGCTGTTGGGTAATTCTTTTCTGTCGAAGGCTTCTGTAAAAACCTTGTGTAAGACAGGTCCTAGAATGGGAAAGAATTTCTGATAGAACTCGGCGGTGAGGCCATCCGGTCCTGGAGATTTGTTTTTTTGGAGTGTGTTAAGTGCATTCTGTAGGTTTTCTAGCGTGAGTGGGATGTCTAATGTGTGTTTGTCTTCTTCAGGAAGTTGTTTAGCGTAGTTCAAGAATTTGTTTTGTATGTCGTGTGACTGACCCTTGTCCTCAGAGTATAGATGCTTGTAAAAGTCAAGAAAAGTTTGACTTATGTTGGTGGTGTCTGTCTGTTCCTGTCCGTTTGTAGCTATTATTTTGTGTATTTGTCTGCTTCTTTGTACATTCCGTTCTGTTCCCAGATATTGTTTGCTTGGTATTTCTTGTACGACAGAGCCGAGTTTTGTTCTGATGAAGGCACCTTGATAGCTGTGTTGATGGTATTTTTCTAGTTCTTCCTCTAGCTCGTGTATGTGGGGACTATTGCGATCTACCTGCTTGGTCAGTTTAATAGCGTTTTCTAAAATTTGTTGTTGTTGTCGTCTGTGTCTGTGTATTTTTGTCGCTAGGATCTGTGTTTTCTCTCTGATAGTGTTCTTTAATATATCCCAGTATTCTATGAGGTTGGATTTGGGTAAGTCTTGAGTGTACCCGTGTAACAGTTCTGTTATGTTGTCGACATAGTTCACGTTGTCCAGCAGGCTGTTATTAAACTTCCAGTGTGGGGAGCGTTTGTTTTTGAGTTGTGTCAAGGTTGCGTTTAATGTGACATGACAGCTTTATGATCAGTGTAATTTAATGTTGTGTCAATGTGTGTGATGTTGTTTATTAGGAGATTTTCTGGGACATATATTCTGTCTAGTCGGGCTGATCGTCCTATGTTTATGTTAATCATGTCTTTGTGTGTAGTTTCCCTCCCATGAGAGTTCGTCTTTCTGTATGTGTCTACGAGTCCGTGCTCGTCTATGATATTGTGTAGTATGTTTATTTGTGTGAGTTCACTGCTGTTGGTTCGACTAGTGCGTGTGTTGATTGTTCCTCTTGACAGATCAAAGTCGTGAAGAACACAGTTGAAGTCGCCTGCCATAATAATGTTTTGTCTTCTGTGGAATGATGTTAGTGTCTGTGAGAGTTTGTCATAAAAGTTACGTTGCTGTTCTCTCACAGCTGGTGCACAGACGTTGACTAATGTGTAGTTGTGCTGGTGTGAACTTGTGTGTTTTATTTCCACTATTTCTAGTCTACCTTCGCTGTCTCTGTTGCGTCCTACAATTTGCCAGTCCTCGGATACCTGCAGTATTGCTACCCCTGCGTGTATGTTCCCTACGCTGAAACACGAATGTGTGAGTCCTAAGAGGTGTGTGATTTTGTTAGCGTGCGTGTCTGTGTTGATGTAAGTTTCTTGGATGAGAAGAAAGTCGGGTTTGTGTTTGTGTATTAGGTGCACTACTTGACTGAGTTTTCTTCTCAGTCCTCTAATATTAATAGTTAAAAGGGAAAGTCTATCGGACATACTGGAATCAAGGCACAAATGAAAATCGTAGCATCGAAATAACTATGTGGATGGGGCTTCCGGCGTGACGTGCAAGATGGCGGATGTTTCTTTAAACGGTCAAGCCGGATGCAGAAAACAGCGGAATTCCGCTGGATCTGTCACACAGCATGTATCGGGAGTGGGGCATAAGGTGAACAGCCTGATCCTGGGATACATCTAGAGGCAACTCAATATGGGACAA
Organism: Achatina immaculata; assembly: GCA_009760885.1. Lineage (NCBI taxonomy): Eukaryota > Metazoa > Mollusca > Gastropoda > Stylommatophora > Achatinidae > Lissachatina > Lissachatina immaculata. The sequence continues at coordinate 23,274,242 of CM019698.1, forward strand.
AAAGATATTGTTATGAAAAACTTGCAGAGAACCCAACCGAATATGAGGGATGCCAACTCCGAAGTGGAGCAATTTACTTGCGTTCCCCATGCCACTTTCAGCGGCATGGGGGCGGGGGATATAAGATAAGATTAGATGTAAATGAAATAAAAATTGTTTAAATTATGGTTGTAGACTAGTTACCTGGCGACTGTGAGTCTCAATAGCGAAGAAAGACACAACACAAATGCAATTAGTGGTCCTAAATTGGGGAAATACACAGTTGTCCGTGGTCTAAACTGTCACATTGACACAGTTCTAACATAGAAAGTCCTCGTCGATTGTTAATGGAGGATCCTCCTCATCAGAATGATCCTCCTCTGTCAGTTGTGCCCAAGACAGGGGTGCCTCCGTTGGATGAGGTGGTGATCCTGCGTCCTCCACCGGAAGGGGGACATGAACTGCATCCTCTGCTGGATGTGGTGGTGGGTCCATGTCCTCCTCTGGAAGGGGAAGCTGCAGTGCTTCCCCTGTTGGAAGGAGCTGAGCGGCAGAACCATGTCGTGGACTTCTGGCTTCCACTGGTCCGTTGCATGGCACCCTTTTCCTGGGTGTACAAGGGGACTTGCTTGTTATTGTTGTATTAGCACGGATCGTTGAATTTTGTGTGCATGGTCTGTGCAAGATTTTGGGGCGCGTGAGTTAGTCTGGGCTTGAAAGTTGTGTAGAGGAGACTCGTTTTTTCGTAGTTGTGACTCTAGCTTGAATGTAGCGTTTGTGAGAGAGTTTTAATGCAAATTCTCATGGCGGTGACTTGAGTTACATGCCCTGAGCCATAAGTTCGTTGTTGTGGGACGTTTATTTTGATATGTTACGGTATATGTTTTCTTCATCAAGTCATATCCATCCGTCTTCGTCTATGGTGTGTTATTAAATGTCATTCTACAATTGGATCGTTAAATGGTGGCTTCGTGATTGTAACAGTAGACGTGAGAGTGGAGAGTGTACCCGGGTGTAATTTGTTTTTAATGTGCAATTTAGTGAGTCCACAGCACGAATATCATAGTACCTGAGGAGCAGCTGAAGAAACATATTCAATCTCAGCAAGTAGAATTTTCATCTCTTAACCAGATATCAGCAAACTCCAAAATCTACACGTGCCACCCGTGCACGGAGCATGCGCAGTCAGTCTGTAGACTTTGAAAACAGGAGTCAGCAAAGATCTCTCGCCTATACCAGCATAGCAAGACAGGCACTGACATGGACTCCTCAAGGAAGTAGAAAAAGAGGAAGAAATAGACTTACTTGGATAAGAGAAATTATGACAGTACTCAGAGACACAAGGAAGGAAGGAGAGAATAAATCCAAGAACAGGGATGACTGGGGAGCATTTATCCGTGGCCTATCATCTCAACGGAGTGAAAAGCATCATTATTAATCATCTTCTTTTTTTTCTTTTTCTTCTGAAGTTAAAAGAATGAATATCTTTTATGAGTTTTAAGTGGTTTAAATAATTATTCTAAAGATTTATGAACATCTTTGCTTTCTTCATCTTCTCCAAAATATTGCTCGGTTATTTTCTTATTATTTTCTTATTATTTTCTTCTGTGTTTTGTGTGATGCGCATCTTTTTCTGGGATTTAATCTTCTTATTGTCTTCTTCTTCTCTTTCTTTTTACGAAATATTCTTTCCTTGTCTCATTTAGGCTTTCCTTTCTTCTTTGATTTCTGTAAACAAATGAATATAAGTTGCTTTTTTAGATGCTTTTTTCTTTCTGCTTGTGATTGTTTTGTTTCCCTGAACTGTAGTTGTAGCAGTTGACGTTCTAGTGATGTTGGAACACGGGTATCGTGTCGGATAAAGAGTGGATTCATGTGGCTTTTGAATGAATCTTGAATCTTGGATCTAGGAGTTAGCATCATGGCACTCCGGCACAACCATACACACTCTGTTTTAGTAACAGTGTTTTTTTTTATAAATAGGAAACAACGAGGCTTTGGTACGGTAAAGTAAGAGAACAAAGTTTTGTAGGATTTTATCGAGGTCTAATCCTACAAAAGTCTGTTTCAGTAACTACTGAAGAGTATGAACACTAACTGTGCAGTCAGCTGTTGGCTCTGGTAACTTTGAACTCTACCAGAGACTGCGACCCGGCTCTTCCTCCCTATCCTCCCACACCTCTTTCTTTCATCCTCTGTAGAAACATATTATCAATATATGCCTTTTCCTCCTCCTGCACCAGATCCTCTGCCACCGACTTAAGTACATCCGTACTATGCTAAGGAGTCATGTGTGCTTCATGAAAGCTAAATGAAACAAAGGGAAACTTAAGAAGTTGTCATTGATAATACATATTTATTGTGATAGAATTAGAATATAATGAGTTACTATAAACGTACGTTTAATTACATAACAGAGAACCGTTAAGAAGCAAGGCGCGCTGATGCTCTAATTTCCTTTAATCAAATGTATTGTAGTGTCAAATATTTTGAGAAACACTGCTCAACATTAACTTTAAAGGTTTTTTATGAATTATGTAATTGTAATATTTCCTATATATTTCCATGTCACTGTTTATCCTCGGAGAAAAAACAGGAAGAGACAGAGAGAGAGTTAGTGCGCGAGTGAGTGAGAATGACAGAGGGAGATGGAGAGAGAGAGAGAGAGAGAGAGAGAGAGAGAGATAGAGAACAGCACTAACATTTTCCTATTGAGCTATTTAGATAACAGATCTGAGAAAACCACCCATCCCTCCCGTCAGTGCTATACACAAATAAAGTTGTGTTGATTCGGTTCCATGTTTTTTTTCATCCATTAAAGTTGTGTGTGTGTGTGTGTGTGTGTGTGTGTGTGTGTGTGTGTGTGTGTGTGTGTGTGTGTGTGTGTGTGTGTGTGTGTGTGTGTGTGTGTGTGTGTGTGTGTGTGTGTTTTCATCCCACATTTTGATGGTGTCAAATCTGATGGCGATCTCGTTGAAACTCAAATATTGTTGGTAGCTAAAATATAATAAAATATATAAAGTTTATAAATTGTACTTTGAGTTTAATTAATACATAATATCAGATTAAGAAAATATGAACGGTAATGATAAAAGAGGTATGCGTTACCTTTTCTATTTTAGGCCTTGGAGGAAAATAACTATAAGTTACAACGTGTTTTTTTTTAAATTTTCTCGGCTTTGCTAGGTTCTTTATCTTCAGAACTCTAATTATCGGATTGATTGTTATTTTCTTCCTACATCCTACAATCAGACTTTTATAAACAACGAGAGAGTAGTTTCTAGGGATACAAAACGAGTGAGCACTATCTGTGCAGAAATATAGTCAGCTATTTCTTTACATTACCTCAAAGTATTGTACCTATTTGACTAAACAATTATAATTAAATGAAAACGTAAGCTGGTGGTCAATATTCATGGACCGCTTTTACTAAACAATTATAACTAAACAAAAACATAAGCTGGTGTTTAATATTCATTAGACCGCTTTTACTAAACAACTATAACTAAACAAAAACATAAGCTGGTGTTTAATATTCATTAGACCGCTTTTACTAAACAACTATAACTAAACAAAAACATAAGCTGGTGTTTAATATTCATTAGACCGCTTTTACTAAACAATTATAAGTAAACAAAAACATAAGCTGGTGGTTAATATTCATGGACCGCTTTTACTAAACAATTATAACTAGAAAAAGCGTAAGCTGGTGGTTAATATTAATATTCCTTCTTCTTCGTGTTTCTGATTCGCTGGTTCTTCTGTAAATTGTTATTCATGAATGGTATTAAATGTTACATGAAGCAGATAGATAGAATAAGTGAAATATGTCACAGGAATAAATTGTCATAGATCCATTTGTTTCTGCTAGAGCCTATTTATCTATTTATAGTATTTGAACATAAACGTTATCGCCCGTGGCTAAGTTCAATATTTATTCATTGTTATCTCCCTTATCACCAAAGCTTTCACATTCTACGACAGCTCTTCCGCTATTTATAAACATTTGCAATCATAGAACACAGAGTTCCATTTCGTCTTCTGTAGAACACTATTACATATAAATGTACATATTGTTCTAGGTTTGAACATATGGGTTTATTTCTACAGTGTGACTTTAATATTTGTCAGGTTTGGTTTATAAACAAAAGGAAAAGTTGGCGTAGTTAAATACAGTTCGTGAGCCGACTTAAGGCTGCATTTAAAGACCTGGGAGGTCCGGCCGTAAGTTGATTTGATCGTATGTCGGCCGTTATAGGGAAAAGTCAGACATTGGGTGCAGTTTACTACTATAACACAGTATAAAGTGAACAGACATGCTTACCATCACTTTAAAATACTAACAGAATACAAATTAGTGCAGCATTTATGTAGAAATGTATCACAAAATAGGAATAACAACATTTTACCTAACACAACTGTACTATAATAACTTTTGAATGCTACACAATTGTCAGTACAACACTCATTTGCGCACTTATGAGTTACTGTACTGTATTATAACTTAGGTATGTACAGTGTAGCACTGTATGCTACCATCGCCACCACAGTGGACAAGCTTCATCATCATCATCATCATCATAATCAATCATCATCTTCGTCTTCTTCTGAAGTTAATATCTTTTAAGATTTTTTAGTGCTTTAGACAATTATACTAAACATTTATGAACCTCTTTGCTTTCTTCATCTTCTCCAAAATATTGCTCTGTTATTTTATTATTATTTTCTTTTGTGTTTTGTTTCATGTGCATATTTTCTAGGATTTAATATACTTATTGTCTTCTTCTTCTCTTTCTTTATATGAAATATTTTTCAGTTTTGGTTTATAAACAAAAGGAAAAGTTGGCGTAGTTAAATACAGTTCGTGAGCTGACTTACGGCGACGTTTGAGACCAGGGAGGTCCGGCCGTAAGTTGATTTGACCGTATGTCGGCCGTTATAGGGAAAAGTCAGACATTGGGTGCAGTTCACTACTATAACACAGTATAAAGTGAACAGACATGCTTACCATCACTTTAAAATACTAACAGAATACAAATTAGTGCAGCATTTATGTAGAAATGTATCACAAAATAGGAATAACAACATTTTACCTAACAAAACTGTACTATAATAACTTTTGAATGCTACACAATTGTCCGTAAAACACTCATTTCGGCACTTATGAGTTACTTTACTGTATTATAACTTAAGTATGTACAGTGTAGCACTGTATGCTACCACAGCCACCACAGTGGACAAGCTTCATCATCATCATCATCATAATCAATCATCATCTTCGTCTTCTTCTGAAGTTAATATATTTTAAGATTTTTTAGTGGTTTAGATAATTATACTAAAAATTTATGAACCTCTTTGCTTTCTTCATCTTCTCCAAAATATTTTTCTGTTATTTTATTATTTTCTTTTGTGTTTTGTTTCATGTGTATATTTTCTAGGATTTAATCTACTTATTGTCTTTTTCTTCTCTTTCTTTATATGAAATATTTTTCAGTTTTCTCGTTTACTCTTTCCTTTCTTCTTTGATTTCTGTAAACAAATGAAGATTTCTCTTATATCTGTGCGTGTTATATGCTTTTTTCTTTCTGATTGTGATTGTTTTGTTTCCCTGAACTGTAGTTGTAGCAGTTGATGTTCTAGTGATGTTGGAACACGTGTATCGTGTCAGATAAAGAGTGGATTCATGTGGCTTTTGAATGAATCTTGAATCGTGGATCTAGGAGTTAGCATCATGGCACTCGGGCACAACCATACTTACTCTGTTTCAGTAACAGTGTTTTTTTTTATAAATAGGAAACAACGAGGCTTTGGTACGGTAAAGTAAGAGAACAAAGTTTTGTAGGATTTTATCGAGGTCTAATCCTACAAAACTCTGTTTCAGTAACTACTGAAGAGTATGAACACTAACTGTGCAGTCAGCTGTTGGTTCTAGCAACCTTGAACTCTACCAGAGAATACCACCCGGCTCTTCCTCCCCCTCCCACCCCACACCTCTTTCTTTCGTCCTTTGTAGATATATATTATCAACACATGCCCTTTCCTCCTCCTGCACCAGTTCCTCTGCCACAGACATAAGTACATCAGTCCTATGCTAAGGAGTCATGTGTGCTTCACGAAAGCTGAATAAAATAAAGGGGAACATAAGAAGTTGTCATTGATAATACATATTTATTGTGATAGAATTACAATATAATGAGTTACTATAACCGTACGTTTAATTACATAACAGAGAACCGTTAAGAAGCAAGACGCGCTGCTGCTCTAATTTCCTTTAATCAAATGTATTGTAGTGTCAAATATTTTGAGAAACACTGCTCAACATTAACTTTAAAGGTTTTTTAGGAATTATGTAATTGTAATATTTCCTATATATTTCCATGTCACTGTTTATCCTCGGAGAAAAAACAGGAAGAGACAGAGAGAGAGAGTTAGTGCGCGAGTGAGTGAGAATGACAGAGGGAGATGGAGAGAGAGAGAGAGAGAGAGAGAGAGATAGAGACCAGCACTAACATTTTCCTATGGAGTTATTTACATAACAGATCTGTAAAGACCACCCATCCCTCCCGTCAGTGCTATACACAAATAAAGTTGTGTTGGTTCGGTTGCATGTTTTTCTTTCATCAAACATTTTGATCGCATCAAATCAGACGGCGAACTCGTTGAAACTCAAATATTGTTGGTAGCTAGAATATAATAAAATATATAAAGTTTATAAAGGGTACTTTGATATTAATTAATTAATAATAATATAATTTCAGATTAAGAAAATATGAACGGTAATGATAAAAGAGGTATGAGTTACCTTTTCAATTTTAGGCCTTGGAGGAAAATAACTATAAGTTACAGCGTGATTTTTTTTTCTTTTCTCGGCTTTGCTAGATTCTTTATCTTCAGAAAGCTGATTGTCGGATTGATTGTTATTTTCTTCCTACAACCTACAATCAGGCTTTTATTTAAAACATTTAAAAAACTAGAGATTGTTTTCTAGGGATACAGAACGAGTGAGCATTATCTTTGCAGAAATATAGTCAGCTATATCTTTCCATTACTTCAAAGTATTGTACCGATTTTACTAAACAATTATAACTAAACAAAACATAAGCTGGTGGTTAATATTAATGTACCGCTTTTACTAAACAATTATAAGTAAACAAAACGTAAGCTGGTGGTTAATATTAATATTCCTTTTTCTTCATTTTTCTGATTCGCTAGTTCTTCTATAAATTGTTATTCATGAATGAGATTAAATGTTCCATGAATCAGATAGAGAGAATAAATGAAATATGTCACAGGAATAAATTGTCATAGATCCATTTGTTTCTGCTAGAGCCTATTCAGCCGTTTATACTATTTGAACATAAAAGTTATCGCCCGTTGGCAAGTTCAATATTTATTCATTGTTATCTCCCTTATCATCAAAGCTCTCACATTCTACGACAGCTCTTCCGCTATTTCTCAAAACAGTTGCAATCATAGAACACAGAGTTCCATTTCGCGTTCTGTAGAACACTATGACATATAAATGTACATATTGTTCTAGGTCTGAACATATGGCTTTATTTTCTACAGTGTGCTTTAACTGTTGTCAGGTGTGGTTTACATAATAAGGTTTACAAAAAAGGTTTACAAAAAAGGTGGTCTTTCTACCGAGGATAAGTAGATTTTAATCTACAAACCCTCACCACACACGTGGTAAAGTTATCTAGTGAGCCCATACGGGCATTTAGAATTAAAAAAAAATAACCTGGCACGGAACGCACCATGAAATAAATAAAAGAAAAAGGTGGTCTTTCTACCCAGGTTAAGTTTAATCAACAACCCTCACCACACACGTGGTAAAATTATCTAGCGAGCCCATGCGGGCACTAAAAAAAAAGTTATATCAATAGCAGCATTTGTTTATCATCAATAACTACTGAAAGATGAAAACAATGAAACTTTTTTCATTCTTTCTCTCCTCCTCATTCTCACTCTTTCTCACTGCCTATGTTTATTTATATCACTATCTAGTGTGCTGACGGTTAAGTCAAGGAAAATATGGAGAACAACACATACTTATGTACCTCTATGATATGACAGGATTTACCTTTACCTTTTTACGTATATTTTTATTTATCTCTCTATCTGTCTTTCCATCTTTCTATCTATCTATTTGTCTGTTTGTTAATCTATCTATCTATCTATCTATTTGTCTGTCTGTTAATCTATCTATCTATCTATCTATCTATCTATCTATCTATCTATCTATCTATCTATATCTATCTATCTATCTATCTATCTATCTATCTATCTATCTATCTACCTGTCTATCTATTTATCTATCTATCTATCTATCTATCTATCTATCTATCTATCTATCTACCTGTCTGTCTATCTATCTATCTATCTATCTATCTATCTATCTATCTACCTGTCTGTCTATCTATCTATCTATCTATCTATCTATCTATAAATATATATATATATATCTTAGTCTCTCTCTCACACTCATATTCTTACTCCCTCTTTCTTTCTCACTCTCCGTACGTAGTCATCTTTTCATATCTCCTTAACTTCCATCCGTTCTTACCCCCCCCACCCCCTCCTCTGTCTCTGTCTCTCTCTCTCTTTCTCTCTCTCTCTCTCTCTCCCCCCCCCCCCCGAATAAATCAGAATATTTTTATCTGCAAGTACAGAAATCACGTGTCAAAGCTTGTTTACACAAAACTCTGTCCACAACTCTCTATAAACATAAGTGTGGGTTATAAAACTTAACAATCAACCACCCAGCCCGCCCCGATCACTCTAATTCTGTGACCACCTGCTGCCACAGGATGAGTAAAAAAACACAAGAAAGGAAAAACTTAGAAAACAGATCGTACACTATATGTGTCTTAAACAGTAGTAATATATTACAGATCTCCAGCCTTTTGCAGGGCCGTGATGGAGGGGGTAGGGGCGCAAGTTCGGCCACCAGGATCTGTTACTATCGAGTACGTTATCCAAACACGGAAAGTAACTCTCTTGTACGTACTCTAAAGATCAATCAGTCAGTCAATCAATCAATCAAGTTAATACGAACTTATAGAAGAAGATGGGAACAAAACTACTGGGCCCCTCAACAGTTTTGGTCATAAGGGTACAACCCCGACCCAACCCTCCCCATCCGCCCCTCCTCTCTTCAGATTTCCCCTTTTTATATACGATTTGATGGATACCTGGAGTGACCTAAATAATGCTCTCTTTGTTTTGTCTAATGTTACACTTTCAAACCGTTTCTTTCTCTTAGGAATGTAGGTATACCTGTGTGTGTCTTCTTTTTAGCCGGGGGGTGTGGTCGAATGGGCTCCCGGGTGGTGTCATTTTTCAAGACAAGGACAAGATAAAAGGAAAATAAATAGGATGAATTTTGCCTGTCCAAACGAGATATGGTAAAACATGGTGACTCCATGAAGTCCTGGATCATGGGTTCTTTTTCTTTTGTTTTTCCTCCTATGTCAGTATTACGTCATTAATTTCCTTTTGATCTGGAAAATGATTCCGGTATTTAAGCACGACTCTACTCTCCTGCAATGGTGCTGGGTTCATGAAGAGAGGTCAGGGTGAGATATATTACTGATACTGCAGTAAATAAAGAGCTTACATTAATAAGGGTAATAGGTTAACTTTGTTAGGGACTAGACCTGTGTTCCTTATTCGTGGCAGTAAGTATGAAATCAAGTTTTTCCCTCCATCCACTGCCGCCATTTTTGTAGTGTACCGCCAATCAGTCTCTTTCTTCAGAGACTTAAGTTCTTACCAAACAAGAGTATGCCAGGTACCAGTTTTTTGCAGATGGTTCAGACCACTCCTCTGCGGTCGGGATGGTTTTTCTCGTATTAAAGGTGAGCTTCGGAAGGGAGGGAGGGGGGAGTAATGGTTGAAATGAGATACGTGGGGAGGGTGGTGGAGCTTTGCTCTGTCTTACAGAATTTCTTTCTGCGATCCTGCAAACATTTATTTCATACGTTTAACGTGAATTTAATGTAATTATTTTTATTTAACACTTCTCCAAAACCATTTTTTTCTTCACATAACTCTGGACTCTGTAAGGTTTTTCCCCTGTTATTATCTATCAACAATATTTAATGTTGATCGTGAGTATCTGAAACTGACCAGGATGGCCAGCAAAACGACGCTTCAGATTTAAGTCGTCCTGGCAGTGTTGGCAACCCTCATCAGTGACCTTCACCTTGCTGCCTACGCTATTCTTGGTGAGTTGATGTAAACAAAACTTTTTGCTGTCTTTGTTTCCTGGTTCATAAATGATGTGGCTGCAGGTTTGTTTGCAAGTTGCTAGTTTTATGTTGTGAGATAATAATGGGTTAATGTTCTTTGTTTCATGAATAAATTGCGAGTTCTTTAAGTAAAATTCCCTCGAACAAAAACGCCATTGATATAAATATAAGTCAGAACTATTTCTGACAAATCTGAACACATCTACCCTTATGTATACTAACAAGGGTAAAAAAAAACCGCAAATCAAGGGAAATAACCATTAAAATATATTAAAATACACGTTTGCGTATGTATTTCCGTGTATGAAAAGTATGAGTATATGTATTATCAAAGACTAAATTAGTTTAATTTTAGGGATGGTTTGAATGTTGCATTTGTTATGGTGTTTTACTGCATATTTATTAGAATATAATGAATGTGAGAATGTAGTATAAGTTCATTGCACGTAGTTACGTAAGTTAAGTTGTGGAATATAGGGAAAAGATGTATTTTGTTTTTCTTCATGCTTTACTATCTTAAAAAATTTAAATATTGAATGTCAGTGATACGGCCTTTTGGCTCAGATCAAAGTGTCCTCTTGGGACATGCCCTTTGGTTAAGACAGTAGTTTTGTTTTTTTTTTTAACTACGAGATGCATGAGGCCTATCCTGCATATTCGATGCCTGGTGTAAGGTCCACATCTCGATTACGGATAGGCCTGGTTTGCAGTATCACCGGGTGCATGGCCTGATCTTTTAGTTGTCTTTAAAAAAAGAATGTCAGTGGATGTTGTATGATGTAGAGCAGAATGTTAGACTGGCCTGCATGTTCAATTCTTATTTCTTCGAAAATAATGTTTGTCATTTCGTTCGTTCGTTCTCTCTCACTTACTCTCTCTCTCTCTCTATCTCTCTCTCTCTCTCTCTCTCTCTCTCTCTCTCCGTCCCTCCCTTCATCTCTCTCATTAATTTACTAAAATTAAACATTTTCTTGACATAGACACCAGAAAAATATACTACATATCACAGATACAAACACACTTGGACTACTGTTCCACAGTCTGGGATTGTTGTTCCATGTCAAACATAAAAAGACTTTACTCACTTCAAAAACGAGCAGTAAAACTTATAGATGACAAACGTGCAGCACGTATTACAAATAATGACACACATCTTGACATCCTACCCCTCAAGAAGAGATTTCTTTTCAACAAGGCCAAGTTCATTCATAAAATTCTATCGCACAACGCTCCACCCTATTTGTGGTTGTTCTTCAAATCCAACCTAAAGCACAATCAACGCTTAAGCAATTGTATTCTCCCAAAACCAAGGCTTGACATGTTTAAAGAAAGCTTCTCTTACTCAGCTGCTCACCTTTGGAATGCCCCACCAATTCATGTAAAATTTATGAATAATATTCGTTCGTATAACATCAAACTTTGTCAACATCTGTTTGATATGGACTATATGCCTGTTTGATATGGACTGTATGCCAACATCAGCATACTCTAAAGTAGTTTAAAGTTTGGCTTGATTGTTGTAATTTTTTATACTGCTTTTCTATAAATTTGTTAGTTTTGAATGAATAGAAGAATGCAAGTTTATTTCATGCTGTTGCATAAATCAGAGTGTAGAGTGTATGGACATGAGATAAGTTTATTATTCATTTATGTAATTATTTAATTGTGTCTTCATGATTATTATGCTCATTAACAAATGCTGAATGACTATGTCTGGGTGAAAGCTGTATGACGAAGGACAGAATGTCAGACGGGCCTGCGTGCCCAATTCTTAACCCTTTGAAAATAAAGTATGTTTGTTCGTTCGCTCTTTCTCTCTCTCTCTCTCTCTCTCTCTCTCTCTCTCTTCGTCCCTTCCTTCATATATATATAGATATATATATATATACATCGCTTATTTTAGTATATCGCGCCGATGTGAATTTCTGCAGGTGAGAGATAAAATGGCAGAATCCCAGAAAGATAGATCTGTCCAGTTCTTCCCCAACCCTAGGCCCCAACAAAACCCCTCTACCCACTTTTGAATGTATTTTTTTTTCATTTGCTTATATCTTCTTGCTTTTTTCTGTTCTGTCCTAGCTTATTATTTTCTCATCTCTATTTCTCTCTTTCTCTCTCTTGTAGAAACACACACAAAACTAATTCTACACTCAAAAATAGAATAATTTTCAACACAGTTAAGTGTGTTCACAGATTTCTGTCGCACAATGCTCCGACTTACTTGTGGTCACTGTTTACGTATAACACTAGACATAGCCAGCGTTTAAAAAACTGTCTTCTTCCTAAACACAGGGTTGATCTGTACAGGAAAAGCCTTGCAAACTCTGCAGTACGGCTCTGGAACACCCTCCCCTACCATTTAAAATCCATAAATAATACTTCGCTCTTTAACTTAAACCTTTTTCATTATTTACTTCCTTGTAATTATATGCTTCCATAGAATAACCAGCACTCTCTCATTCTATGACTCGCCAACCATCAAGTAGTAAAATGACATAGTTCGAAAAGTAACTTGTTAGATATTGTTAGAAATTATGTTAGTGATTGCTAAAAAATATGTTAGAAGATCTGTACTGAATTTTATTTTTGATTTTTATATATGTCTGTGTGTGCGTGTATGTGTATGCTATTTTATTTTAGGTTAATTATTTCTTCTCTTTTATTTTGAATGTAATAGTTTAATCTTACACTCTTTTGATATGTTTTTCCTAATGTAATTTGTATACTTGTATTAAATCGAATGTGTAGGAAGAATGAAAGATGGAGTGATGAAGGGCAGAATATAAGACGGGCTTGCATGCCCAATTCTTTACCTTTTAAAAATAAAGATCATTCATTCATTCATTCATTCTCTCACTCTCCCTCTAACTCTCTCTTTAACTCTCTTTCTCTCTCTAACTCTCTCTCTTTTTCTCATACACTTTCTCTCTTCTCTATCTCTTTCACACACACTCTATCTTTCTTCTCTCTCTCTCTTTCTCTCTGTGTAAATTCACCAAACAGACGAATTGTCCCTGTTTAAGACAGAATTAAAATGTAAAATTAGAACAGACAAAAGGACGTCATTAATCTACATTACACCAGTTTTGGTCCAGAAAGAAATTTTTAATTACGTCCACTTAATGTTTCGGATTTATGATTTACGTGAATTTTTTTTCAAATTTTTGATGAATCTTAACATGACACAAAAAAGCACAGAACAAAGAAGATAAATTGCACATGCGTAAAGTTTTAATTATATCCCTGTTCGTGCTTCCTTTATGTAAATTTATGGCCTACATTTTAGGGGAGGTAAATAAGTCGGGCTGGGATAGAGGGTTGCGTAGTTATGGTTCTTGTTGTCAGATTAACAGTTATGCGTGTCCGACACAGTTTTTGTATGTACATTCAGGGATGTTATTTTTCCTTGTATTCTTTCTTCCTTCCTCTCTATCCTCTTTTTTATTTTATTAATATATATATATATATATATATATATATATATATACGTATATATATACTAATATATATATATAGTGAATGTGTGTGTGTGTGGATTCATACTTTCATTATCTCTTGCTTCCTTCGCTCCTCCCCACTATGATTTGCGTCTCTAGCGGCCTACAGGTGTTTATGGCCACTTCTAGTCGTTCCTACAGTTCTTCATTCATTATCTCTCCATATTCAATCCCCCTCCCCCGACACCTGCTTCTCTAACGGCCTACAGGTGTCTATTGCCCATTCCTTTCCACCCACCACCCTACCTGTTTCTCCCCCTTTTCCCCGACTCTTATTTCCCATTATCTTCATCTTCTTTATGCCCCCACCCCCCGGTGGTATCTATGCTTCGTCAATGGGACACGTATTCTTGTGTTTTATACTTAAGAGGATGCCACTAACATAAGTTTTTTTTTATTTTCTGTTAGTTAGATGTCGTGTTTTGATTGTGTGCGTAATCCTCGAAAAAGGCTCAGCCGAAATATTGGATGTTGTATGTTTATCATTTATACATTCTCATCTTACTCTCATACTTTCTATTCGATTTTTAATCACTTACCCATTCCCTCTGCCGCCTTGTAAAACTGCACCACACACCTCTAATAACAAATGTTGATTGTCTGTGACTGGGCGAAAGTTGTATGATGGAGGGCAGAATGTTAGACACGCCTGCGTGCGTACGACTGAGGAGAATTTGCTTCGAATCGAAAGGGTTCATCTGTTAAGCCAGTCTGATGTGGCAAAACTAACGTGGCTTTAATGTTGACCAGGGAATGCGAGAGCTATGATGTGGCAGATAGACCTGCTGGACTGGCAAAAATAAATGGTAGCCTGACAGTGGACGAGTTGGACATTGCTAAAGATATATTGGACAGACTGTGAGAAAATGAACAGCTGGAATGGAAGAACACTGCAGCTGTGAGGAGACTGCTGGAGCTAGGACAAATTAAAGGAGCTGGCAGGAAATCTGAACTGTGTGGCAGAAGACGCGTCGTAAACAACCAACATTTGACAGGAACTATTTTCAAACAAACTCTTCAACGGAAACTGCGGCATGCGGCGGGGCATATATGAGTTTGCCCCGAATGCAGAGTAAAGCAGTACGTGCCAACACGGCACCAGGTAAAGCAGGATCCTCAGGGAATCTAGCTTCTACTCGTCTGCTTAGGTATAGATGTAAACTTGCTGCCTGTAGTAATTCATCTCTCTGTACATTTCCACTATTCTCCACTGTAATAATATTCTTTCTGTTTACCATGCAAGTGTTGACTGTATCAATTACTGTTAAGATTTTATCTCATTTAATCTACGACTATTCTACGTTGTTTTGCGTCTGTTTTGTTATTCACTTCACAGACTTACTTGCCTCCAGAAACTACATCCTCTCTCTCAGTGGAAATAGTGGTACAGAAGCAGCAACCTTATAGTTGAAATGATTTTAATGATGCACGGGGTGACGATGAGTCAATGAACGACGTGAGAGAACGACAACTGCATCAACAAAATCCATGGACACAAGACTGGACGTAATTTCCACCTCCACGACATAATATATGTTCCCGGCAAACTACTGTCGCCATCAGAACATCCTAATACACTCTATTCTACAACTATTTCACTAAAGAACTACATTTCTAACAGACTAATCTACGTCTATTCCAGACGATACACAAAACACAACTCCCCCGACATCATTCATTTTCTGTCTCGTAATAATCCTTCTTGGCCAGCTCTGCCTCTTTTATATTACTCGAATTTTCCCAGCCCCAATCTAGAAACTTCTGTCTGGACAAGTCTCGCTTTCGTGTCAAATAACACTGTTTACAAACAACATGTCCCTACAATTATTTTTAGCTACTCCTTTCGTCTGGTTATGACGACCGAGACATTGCACCTTTCGACCCTTCCAACTTTTCTCAGCCTTCACGTGAGATTTACCATTTTACCTTGAACTTTCTTGACATTTATTTTTCGAGATGTCTGACCCTCGTCTGTCTCGCCGCGCTCCCAACGTGAACCATGAAAAAGCATGGAAAGTGAGAGAGCCTCATTTAAGGGGAATAATTCTACCAAGAGCCCACTATTTACTATGGGACATAACCCTTTTATCCTAACTTTCCAATTCTCTGATGAATTGTCTAACTTCTGATGGATGCTGTTCCAAGTGAAGCCGGAGTCTGAATTTTGAACTTTGAACTTCTGGAAATAAAGTTTTCTTTTTCACACGCCTGTTCTGTCTTTCATTCCTTCTTTCTATCTTATCGTTTATCGCTGCCGTTTTGAATACGATGAGATTTTTTTGTCTATTTGAATGTAGCGAAGTCTTTAAACTAGCCGTCTTTTTATGACTGCAGATTTGTTCTCCTACACTTGATGTATCTTTCCTCATTTATCACGTTAGCTGACATAATTATGTATTCTTTTATTTCTTTCTTGCAAATTTTGTCATTTAAATTTCAAGTTCATTCATACAATCTTCTTCTACCTTCTCTTCTTCTTTTCTGCTTCTTCTTCTTCTTCTTCTTCTTCTTTCTTGAACTGCCAGCTGATGTTCTTTCCTGCCGATGCGGTGAAGATGTGGCGCATCATCGAGTCGGACTAGAAACGG
>CM019698.1:23295561-23350561 GCA_009760885.1 Achatina immaculata
CCAGGTCTAGTGGATCTAAGCTACGGAATTTTGGGGTCATGACCTCGTTTCTTCCGGGGTCACGATCTTCTTGTCGACTGGACAGTTACTAATGGCTTTGCCCTCAAACACCTTTTGTTGGGGGGGGGTGTGGGGGGTGATGGGTGCGAGATAGTGTAGTTCGTTGTTACGTTGTTCCTTCGTGGCTATACGACTGCTTGTCCTACCAGAGTCCATGGTTCGAATCCTAGATTTTTCTTTCTCTCACGTCTCACTAAAGCTCTTTGTCATGACTTTTTCGAGGTCTAATCTTACAATAGTGTGTTCTCTTATTTTGCTGTTGATGTTGGTTCATTCTGGGTATGTCAGGTTTCAGGACTGGACCTTTACAGTCCAAGACGAGAATATGATCAGTCTCCTGTCTGACGGAGTTGTACAGATGTTTTATTTCGGCAAGGAAGAATACAACAACTCCTCGCTAGCCAGTTTTGTCTCTGACTGGAAGTTATGTATCCAGTCTTCGAATCCAGTGACCAACATTACGTCGTAGAAAGCCATTTCCTTCAACTTCAGAACGTCGTAAAAAAAAAGGTTCACAAACATCCTCTCTACGTTCTTTCAGACTAGATGTGAGTTGTTTCTTACCAGCTCGGAGGAGACTTTTCGGTTCGGCAACACTTCGTGAACAATACGGTGCCCTGAGACACGGATAATCTTCAATTCTCCAGCCACCTCGTGAATTGTTGTCTGCCGATTTTACTGTATCAGTCGTTCCACTTCAGCATTAACATGAGGCCTATTCGCAATGTGAGATCGGTCGAAGCGACCTGCTTCCGAAAACTATAACACCTCACTTTTAAACTTCCTGTATCATTCATATGTTTGAAGAAGAGATTCACATGTCCCCATACTATCTCTTCATTTTGAGAAGAATATCTTAGGTTTTCCCCCCTTTATCACCAAAGAAATGAATAATTGTGCGCTGTTCTTCTCTCCTCGTGCATGATTCCAAATGATGGATTATTTGGCCTAATGAAGTCTTATTTACAAAATGACCCATGTGCCTTTGCACTCATACATCTAGTGAGTGATGGCATAACATATTTGTGCTACAACTATCTGCTACCCGATTTAGATTTTTTAAGAGAAAAATTAAGATTATTCTTAACCTGCCCTCGCGGAAGAATCTGGTAAACTAGCTGACCTAGTTCTGTAGCTTCTATAGCCACGTTCTCTTACTGGAGAATAGTTTGTATAAAATGTTCTTTGTGCTTGTTATGGCATGTACACTCTGTGTGTATACATATATACACGGTATGTATACACACATACATATACGAGATGCATGTATACGTATATATATACATATATATATATATTACACATAACATTTTCTGTTATAACACTATCCAATATTATTCACAAAGAAAACAATAATATTTGTAAAGAAATAATTACCTAAAAAAGACAAATAATTTTTATTCAGAAGATAATAAAAATAACAATAAGAACTATTTTTAAAAAAAGAGATTAGAAGAATGAAAAATCTCAGTTCCCATGCTGTTAAGACTTGTTTGGGGATACGTTGATAGAGCCATATTTCCAAGAGCTTCAGTACATGGAAGTGTCATGTGGTCAGTATCACGCCTGACTGCATTTACTCACCCAGATGTCTCTGCTACCCATTTTAGAGGCTGGAGGAGGAGGGGCCTGAGAGTTTTTGGCGTGTACCAGAACAAAAACAAAATCCCCACTACAGGGATCTGAACCCGATACAACTGGATCCGTAGACCAAGCGCCTAACCAATGAGCCAAGTAGGCGACCAATAAGAACAAACATTTTTAACAATAATCATCACAAAGATTTCAAAAATAACATTAATAATGAAGAAATCAAGCGACAGAATTATATAATCATTAAAGCGTTCTTCCTTGTTATAGTATGTAGGCAATATGTAGGCAATATTTTTTTGCTTCAAACGTGCAGTAATTACATAACATATGATATTTGTCAAGTACTCCATTTATATCTATGCAGTTTTTTTCCTAGTTAAATTAGTGAGGAAAGGCATAAACATTTAAAATAAATAACACGGCGTAAGTTTTTAAACGCTGTCGTTTTATAAAATGTTATCAACTTCATCAACAGCATTTCTGATTTTTCAGCTAAATTGATCAGACGAAGGCAGTTACCAAGACAAGGCAGACAAAACTAAATGCAAACGCTCCCTTCATTTCAGCAGAGTTAGATCACCAAAGTCTGGCAAAGGTAGAGCACCAAGTCGGACAAATTCTGTTGGTGAATTAAGAAAATTTTCTCGACTTTTATATACATCTTGTTGAAATAACATATCTGTTTATTACCCAATAAATTGTATGTTCTGTCAGTTATGTCCTGGACTACCAAGTTTAGATCTAATAAAAAAGCTTAGCTTCTTATTTAAAATTCAGTTGTATAACAAAGGTGAGAATATATAACGTTTGTCTCTATTGATTTACGTCGCTTTTGTTTCCTCCTTTTCACCAATGATCTAGGATATTCCAGGCTTTCCTGCCTCATATAAAACTCTCCATAATGTCTTCCAGTGAGTCAAATCGGGTCCCCTTTCATCTGCATTTTTCAGTTTGGAGAACAGCCACAAAATCGCAAGGAGCCATGTTGGGAGAGTATTGAGCCTGACAAACCAGAGGAATGTTGTGTTGGGCCAGGAAATTTTGAGTCAGATGCGAACAATGTGCCTCTCCCTTGTCATGACAGAGCTGCCAAGTTCCCCTTTGCCCACAAGTCGGTTCGCTTTCATCGCACGGCTTCACTATGGCAACTGATGATCTCCAGGCAGTACTTTTTGGTAATGTTTTGACCTTCTGCGTACTCGTTGTCCTCCACCCCACGGGAGTCAGAGAAAAGGTCAACATGACTTTAACGTTTCTTCACACCTGTCTTGCTTTCTTTGGCTTCGGAGATGAGGAATGTCTTCGCTGTGACGACTGCACCTTGGTTACCAGGTCGTACGACTCATCACCAGGGGTCACGGTGTTCAGGAAGTTAGTGTCCTGCGCGACTTCCAGACGGAGTTGCTTCTGCTCCATCGTTAACCCCTTTAGCACCAATTTCGTGGACACTCCGAATCCTCCATCAAAATGGAGTACACTGAATCAATGCTTACCATCACCTCGTCCGTAGGTTCTCACAAGTGACACAGAGTTTCTGCATGACCAAAGTCTGCGCTTGCTCGTCTTTTCTGCCTGTCGATGGCCGAGACGTTGTCTGGTCTCAGCTGATGCCCGGCCATTTCTGAAACCATTGTACTACTCCTTCATTTATGAGATGCTCATGGAACAAGTCGCCAAATGCCTGTTGAATCTTCAGAAAGGTTTCCACTTTGGTATCGCCTTTGGCAACATTTGTTACACAACCGCTTCTTAGTCGTTTCTCGGAACTTGAAAACCTCACGGGCGTGGAACTCACTCACTCACTCACTCACTCACTCACGGGCTGACTGCCGGCCAGTGACGTACTCTACGAGCTGGACAAAAAAATTCACGAAAGCCCATGAAGGTCTCTTACACTCTTCCCAAAGGAATGTACCTCCGGTGCTTGGTTTGTTTCTGCGGGAAAGTTTAAGTTCGGATATTTTTGAACAGACCTCTTCCATATATAAGGAAGAGAGTGAAGGAAGTGAGGGACTTATGAGAGTGCTAATTAAATAGTTAAATTTTTCTAATGGTACAGATATTATGTCTACTCTACTTTCTCATCATCTCTCATACCAACCTACAGATATTATGTCTACTCTACTTTCTCATCATCTCTCATACTAACCTACAGATATTATGTCTACTCTGCTTTCTCATCATCTCTCATACCAACCTACAGATATTATGTCTCCTCTGCTTTCTCATCATCTCTCATACCAACCTACAGATATTATGTCTACTCTGCTTTCTCATCATCTGTCATACCAACCTACAGATATCATGTGTACTCTGCTTTCTCATTTATCTCTCATACCAACCTACAGATATTATGTCTACTCTGCTTTCTCATCATCTCTCATACCAACCTACAGATATTATGTCTACTCTGCTTTCTCATCATCTCTCATACCAACCTACAGATATTATGTCTACTCTGCTTTCTCATCATCTCCCAAACAACATACAAAACAAATATCTCAGTATGTAAAGCAACTAACAAAGAAGTTTATTACTACAAAACATCAAGACAACCATCTTGAACACACATAATATCAATATAGCTATATAGTTTTATCTTACTGTTTCTGCAGTAGAAAATAAATACTACAGACACTACTCATAAAATTCCATCTCGCTCACCGACGTCCCATTTTACGAATATTCGGGGGGGGGGGGGGGGATGTTCATCCATCTGTCTTTTCAGTTCTGATTGTAAATTTAGCAAATAATTTTAGAATATAGAGTATTTATTTAATGTGTAACTGTTTTTTTTACACTTATAAGTTCCCTGTAGCTTATCTTTATGCTCTAAAACATGCCTGTCTGCTGATAGTAATGCACTGTATGTTCACCACCAGGAATGGCTGCTGGATGAAACAATGTCGAAAAGCGAGAACTATCTGTATCTGATTAAACTATCTGTATCTGATGAGAACTATCTATACCTGATGAAAACTATCTGTATCTGATGAGAACTGTCTGTATCTGATGAGAACTGTCTGTATCTGATGAGAACTGTCTGCATCTGATGAGAACTATCTGTATCTGATGAGAACTATCTGTATCTGATGAAAACTATCTGTATCTGATGAGAACTATCTGTATCTGATGAAAACTGTCTGTATCTGATGAGAACTATCTGTATTTGATAGTCTGCTGCTGCTGTCTTGACTTTACGAGTTTGATTAAATCAAGGAGTTGAGGATTGTGAAAAAAAATATAGAGATGTGTTAAGATAAAAAATCAGCGGCGTGACTGATAAAGAACTAGATCAACATCATCATCATCATCATCATCATAATCACCGTCATCATCATAAGATAATGGGGAAGACAATGGCTTACAGTCGGATAAATGAAGAATGTAAGTGTACTCTGCAAACCAGTCAAACGTGTCCAACATCTGGTGGAAGGTAAATGCGGGCAGTGACCTATGGCCCTTGGTAGAGGCAGGTTCATTAAGAAACTGGCAAATAAAGTACATTTGTAGGACTTTTTATGTGAAACATCTGCCAACATGTACTGACAACCTGGTAAAAAATACATAATTAACTTGTGATGCTTGTTTGTTTCCTGGTGACATTCGTACCAATATTGTTTTGATTATGGCTTTTTTTAAACGGAAAACTGTAAAGTTAGAAACAGGTTTTTTCTGACAAAGAAAAACCTTTCCTCTCACAATCTTGTTTTAGTTTTTGTTATAAGGCAATACTAAGAAAATTATGGTAATATGTAGCGGTCAATGTGTAGAAAGTATAGTCACCCAGTCTATTTGGAATCTTAGTAGAAAGTATAGGTAGCCAGTCAGTTTGAATCTTAATAAAAAGTATAGGTAGCCAGTCAGTTTGGAGTCTTTGTAAAAAGTACGGGCTGTCAGTCAGTTTGGAATGTTAGCAAAAACTGTAGGTAGCCAGTCAGTTTGGAATCTTAGTAAACAGTTTAGTTAGCCAGTCAGTTTGGAATCTTACTAAAAAGTTTAGGTAGACAGTAAATTTGAAATCTTAGTAAAAAGTATAAGTAGCCAGTCAGTTTAGGATCTTAGTAGAATGTATATGTAGCCAGTCAGTACCGAATCTTAGAAAAACGTATCTGTGGCTAGTCAGTCAGTTTGGAATCTTAGTAAAACTATAGTTAGCCAGTCAGTTTGGAATCTTAGTTAACAAGCATAGTTAGCCAGCTGGTTTGGAATCTTAGTAAAAAGTATAAATAACCAGTAAGTTTGGAATTTTAGTAAAAAGTATAGGCAGGCAGGCAGTTTGGAACCTTAAATTCAAACAATCAGCTTTCGTCACAAAATACTAGCACACTAAACACTTCACTTGCTCACCTACAAAACACTACTGAAAGAAGAAAGCACATTATATTGGGCAATACCTAATATGTCTGCGTTCGTGGAAAAAGTGAAGAAATCAGGCCTAGAATGAGAAGATCACTGACCTAAAATGAGTCTCATTAATTAGACGTCAATGGATATTCACATTTGTATGCCGCAGTTATATAGAAATGAAGAAAAAGAAGAAATTTCCTCATTATCCAGTCTCTCTATTTTTATTCATCTCGCCTTTCTAAAACACATATTTATCAAATTCATTTTTTTAGATTGAAAATCATTTCCCTGCGTCCATAGTGGAAGATATGCTACTGATAAGGGAAATAATTTGTTTTTTTTTTGCAGATTTAACGCCTCTGTTATTGTTGTGATTGTTTTTTAGTTGTCGCCCTTGAGATAGAAGTGGGCACTGATTGTTGAATTTTGTGTGCATGGTCTGAGCAAGATTTTGGTACGCGTGAGTTTGTCTGGGCTTGAAAGTTGTGTAGAGGAGACATGTTTATTTTTAGTTATGATTCTAGATCGAATGTAGCTTTTGTAAAAGAGATTTAATGCAAGTTCTCATGACACGTTCTCTTGTGACTTGAGTTACCTCAGTCACATGCCCTGAACCATATGTTCGTTGTTGTGGGACGTTTATTTTGATATGTTACGGTATATGTTTTCTTCATCAAGTCATATCCATCCATCTTCGTCTATGGCGTGTTATTAAATGTCATTCTACAATTGGATCGTTAAATGGTGGCTTCGTGATTGTAACAGTAGACGTGAGAGTGGAGAGTGGACCCAGGTGTAATTTGTTTTTATGTGCAATTTAGTGAGTACACAGCACGAATATCATAGTACCTGGGGAGTAGCCTAAGAAACATATTCAATCTCAGCAAGTAGAATTTTCATCTCTTAACCAAATATCAGCAAACTCCAAAATCTACTCTTCCCAACCGTGCACGGAGCATGCGCAGTCAGTCTGCAGACTTTGAAAACATGAGTCAGCAAAGATCTCTTCAGTCGCCTATACCAGCATAGCAAGACAGGCACTGACATGGAATCCTCAAGGAAGTAGAAAACGAGGAAGAGCTAGACTTACTTAGAGAAGAGAAATTATGACAGTACTCAGAGACACAAGGAAGGAAGGAGAGAATAAATCCAAGAACAGGGATGACTTGGGAGCATTTATCCGTGGCCTATCATCTCAACGGAGTGAAAAGCATCATTATTAATCATCTTTTTTTTCTTCTTCTTCTTCTTCTGAAGTTAAAAGAATGAATATCTTTTATGAGTTTTAAGTGGTTTAAATAATTATTCTAAAGATATATGAACATCTTTGCTTTCTTCATCTTCTCCAAAATATTGCTCCGTTATTTTCTTATTATTTTCTTATTATTTTCTTCTGTGTTTTGTTTGATGCGCATCTTTTTCTGGGATTTAATCTTCTTATTGTCTTCTTCTTCTCTTTCTTTTTACGAAATATTCTTTCCTTGTCTCATTTAGGCTTTCCTTTCTTCTTTGATTTCTGTAAGCAAATGAATATTATATGCTTTTTAAGATGCTTTTTTAGATGCTTTTTTCTTTCTGATTGTGATTGTTTTGTTTTCCTGAACTGTAGTTGTAGCAGCTGACGTTCTAGTGATGTTGGAACACGTCTATCGTGTCGGATAAAGAGTGGATTCATGTGGCTTTTGCATGAATCTTGAATCTTGGATCTAGGAGTTAGCATCATGGCACTCGGGCACAACCATATATACTCTGTTTCAGTAACAATGTTTTTTTATAAATAGAAAACAATGCAGTTTTCGTACAGTAAAGTAAGAGAACAAAGTTTTGTAGGATTTTTTGGAGGTCTAATCCTACAAAATTCTGTTTCAGTAACTACTGAAGAGTATGAACACTAACTGTGCAGTCAGTTGTTTGGTCCACTAACTGTGCAGTCAGCTGTTGGCTCTGGCAACCTTGAACTCTACCAGAGACTACCACTCGGCTCTTTCACCCCTACCCTCCTCCCACACCTCTTTCTTTCATCCTCTGTAGATACATATTATCAATATATGATTTTTCCTCCTCCTGCACCAGATCCTCTGCCACCGACTTAAGTACATCCGTCCTATGCTAAGGAATCATGTGTGCTTCACGAAAGCTAAATGAAACAAATGGGAACATAAGAAGTTGTCATTGGTAATACATATTTATTGTGACATAATTAGAATATAGTGAGTTATTATAACCGTACGGTTAATTACATAACAGAGAACCGATAAGAAGCAAGACGTGCTGCTAGTCTTATTTTCTTTAATCAAATGTATTGTAGTGCGGAATATTTTGAGAAACACTGCTCAGCATTAACTGTAAAGGTTTTCTAGGAATTCTGTAATTGGAATATTTCTTATATATTTCCATGTCACTGTCTATCCTCGGAGAAAAAAATAAGAGAGAGAGAGGGGGAGAGAGAGAGAGAAAGAGTGCGAGAGTGAGTGAGAGTGAGAGACCAGCACTAACATTTCCCTATGGAGTTATTTCCCGCCGGTGCTATAGACAAATAAAGTTGTGTTGATTCAATTGCACTTTTTTTTTCATCCATTAAAGTTGTGTGTGTTTTTTTTTTCATCCATTAAAGTTGTGTGTGTTTTTTTTTTCATCCATTAAAGTTGTGTGTGTTTTTTTTTTCATCCATTAAAGTTGTGTGTGTTTTTTTTCATCCATTAAGGTTGTGTGTGTTTTTTTTTTCATCAAACATCTTGATGGCGCCAAATCTGATGGCGATCTCGCTGAAACTCAAATATTGCGGGTAGCTAAAATATAATAAAATGTATAAAGTTTATAAAGGATACTTTGAGATTAATTAAAACATAATTTCAGCCTAAGAAGATATGCACGGTAATGATAAAAGAGGTATGAGTTATCTTCCATTTTATGTCGTGGAGGAAAATAACTATAAGTTACAACGTGTTTTTTTTTTTATTTTCTCGGATTTTCTAGATTCTTTATCTTGAGAATGCTGATTGTTGGATTGATTGTTATTTTCTTCCTACAATCTACAATCAGACTTTTATAAACAATGAGAGAGTAGTTTCTGGGGATACAGAACGAGTGCGAATTATCTTTTTTTATTTTTGAGACAACGAAAACAACAGGCCGTGACCCGGTGGTACTGCAAACCGGGCCCACCCGTAACGAGATGCGGACCTTACCCCCGGCAGTCAATGTGCAGGGCGGCCTCAAACACCTCGTTGGTTCCAAAATAACAAAGGGTACATTCTACAGAGCGCAGAACTACACTTTGATCTTTTTTTATATATATATTTTATATGCAAATTCAGCAAGCACCAAAACCACCAAGGGCGAGTCAACCGAGCCAGGTCATTTTTTTTTTGTCTTTTTTTTTTTTTGATACAACGAAAACAACAGGCCGTGACCCGGTGGTACTGCAAACCGGGCCCACCCGTAACGAGATGCGGACCTTACCCCCGGCAGTCAATGTGCAGGGCGGCCTCAAACACCTCGTTGGTTCCAAAATAACAAAGGGTACATTCTACAGAGCGCAGAACTACACTTTGATCTTTTTTTATATATATATTTTATATGCAAATTCAGCAAGCACCAAAACCACCAAGGGCGAGTCAACCGAGCCAGGTCATTTTTTTTTTGTCTTTTTTTTTTTTGATACAACGAAAACAACAGGCCGTGACCCGGTGGTACTGCAAACCGGGCCCACCCGTAACGAGATGCGGACCTTACCCCCGGCAGTCAATGTGCAGGGCGGCCTCAAACACCTCGTTGGTTCCAAAATAACAAAGGGTACATTCTACAGAGCGCAGAACTACACTTTGATCTTTTTTTATATATATATTTTATATGCAAATTCAGCAAGCACCAAAACCACCAAGGGCGAGTCAACCGAGCCAGGTCATTTTTTTTTTGTCTTTTTGTTTTTTTTTTTTGTTTTTGGTTTGTTTTTTTTTTTTTTTGTTTTTTTTTTTTTTTTTTTTTTTTTTTTGTTTTTGCCATTTTTTTGTTTTTGCCATTTTTTTTTCCAGACAAAAACTTTCAAATAAACAATAACGAAGCATGTACAAGTGACGTGAGTTGAGGATGATTGCCCGTGGAATGAAATAATGAGATGGTGGGCTTTACAAACCATGAGGTGATAGCATGGAGTATGATAACGCTAATACTTTGTACATAAAACGTTACAACAAAGGTGTACAGTAAAAGTATAACCACACACACCTACACTTCCTCTCACCTACTATCAGGACCCTTTCTCTCTCTCTCACTCTCTCTCTCTTCGTTAACTTTCTCTCTATTGATGTACAGTGTTTGTATTCGGCTAAGGCCTTCTCTTTCGCCCATGGGGTGTACACAGAAATAAATATGCGCTCGAGTCACTCGTATTCGGGTCACCGCAGTCGGAGCGCAGTGGAGGGTTATGGTCGGGTAAACAAAGGCACTGTTCAAAAACATGAGTTGGGAATGCCTGCCCGTGAGCTGAAATATTGAAAAGGCGGGCTTGAACCAAAACATGTGGTAATCGTATGGTATGTACATTTAACATTTAAACACAAAAAAGGAGGGGGTGGGGTTGTGGGGGGTTGCCAAAAACTAGAAACTGGTTGAAAGCTGTAACAATTTTTGTTTGAAAATGTACAGGAGAAGTTCTTTTGTAAAAATTCTATTTTCAAATGTGGCCTTATTCCTACATGACCAAACAACATACCTAAACTCAGCAAGGAGGATGATACACTGCGTATGGCTGTTTGTTTCTGTTCGAGGAATGGTGTTTAACATTATTGCTCTGTATATGTCTACTTTCTCTG
Source organism: Achatina immaculata (assembly GCA_009760885.1). Lineage (NCBI taxonomy): Eukaryota > Metazoa > Mollusca > Gastropoda > Stylommatophora > Achatinidae > Lissachatina > Lissachatina immaculata. Next base: position 23,306,379 of record CM019698.1, read on the forward strand.
CTGTTCTTGTTGCTATCTCTTGAGTCAAAAATTCTAAGGCTAAAGAAACGGTTCTGCACTGAAAGAAAATGTGTTCTTCCGTTTCTTGTGTGTTCATTCTACATAGTTTACATCTGATCAGTCTGTGGAATCTGTGGGCGATCCCTTGTGTGGTCGGTGTCATGTTGAACAATAGTCTGTATGTTATCTCTCGTGCACTTGGCGTGATTCCTTTCTTGTGTAGGTTTTGAAATGATTGTGTGTAGTCGGTGATGAAGTATTTGTATCCTCTCTTTATTCTGCACTGTAATGGTGGCTCCTGTTTCCTGACCAGATATTTGTATATGCATGATGTTTTCATATGTATTAAACGTTCATTCCCAGTTACACTTTGTATGCATTGTCTGTAGAAGAGCGGTATAGTGCCAAAGTGATGGGGGTGTATATTGTTTAATTTACACAGTTTAAGAAGCCTCAGCCCAACGTAGTAGTGGGCTAGAGTGTGTTTGTGTGGCTGTTGGATGATTTGTCCTATATATTTAATCCTGAGTGCCTGGATCTTTGTTGCTATGTCTTGTAGGGAGATGCCCCCTCTATTTTTGTCTTGCATCAAGGTTTTCTGTTGGATGCTGCGTACTGTGCGTCGGAAAATAAAGTCTCTAATCATTGAATTTATTTCCTTAAGTGACTGTTTAGGCAGGGGGAATATGTTTGCGGTATATATAAGCTGTGGTATGATGCAAGTGTTGACTGCGACACTTCTGCCGAATATGGTGGTGGTTCTGTATTTGTAAATTTCCAGTCTGTTTTTAATTTTTTCAATTATATTTCACCATCTTGCTTTGATGTTATTTGAAGGCGTAGCTGTAAATACAATTCCGTATATTTTAATGTTGTTGACTTGTATTAATGTGAAAGGGAAGTCTGTTTTGTTGGTCCATTTACCTAAACCCATTATATGTGATTTTTGAATGTTTATTTTAGCCCCGCTGCCCTGTCCGAACTCTGCAAATATGTCTAGAATAAACCTGATAGAGGATATATTGGAGGGAAAGAAGATTGTGTCGTCAGCATAGGCCAACGACTTCCTCTCTCCCATTCCAGGAATAAAGATTCCTTTGACTATTGTCTCTTGCCTGATTCTCTCCAGGAGTGGCTCTAGAGTTAACACATACAACAGGGGTGAGAGTGGGCAGCCCTGACGTACAGATCTGGTTAACCGTATTGGTTCACTGAGGGTATGGTTTATTAAAAGTCTGCTTTCTGGTTTGTTGTATAGAATTTGGATCCAGTCTCTGATGTAGTTCCCAAGATTACATTTGGACAAGGTTTTCTGGAGGAAAGAATGGGAAACTCTGTCGAAAGCCTTCTCCTGGTCCAGCGATAAGATTGCTGACTGGCTATTCTTATCGTGAGAGTATTGGATAACATCTCTTAGGAAATGTAGATGCGTATTTATGTTTCTGTCGGTGACACTGCATTGCTGGTCCTCATGTATAAGTGTGTGCATGACGGGTTTGAGTTTCATAGTTAGGGACTTTGCTAGAATTTTGTAGTCTACGTTGAGTAACGAGATAGGTCTGTAATTTTTACTTGAGTTGTGTCTGCGTTGCTTTTCTTAATGAATGTTATGTATGACTGATTGAGACTGTTGGGTAATTCTTTTCTGTAGAAGGCTTCAATAAAGACCTTGTGTAGGACAGGTCCTAAAATGTGGAAGAATTTCTGATAAAACTCGGCAGTGAGGCCATCCGGTCCTGGAGATTTGTTCTTTTGGAATGTGTCAAGCGCATTTTGTAGGTTTCCTAGTGTGAGTGGGATGTCTAATGTTTGTTTGTCTTCTTCAGAAATCTGTTTGGCGTAGTTCAAGAATTTGTTTTGTATGTCTTCTGATTGACCTTTGTCCTCAGAGTATAAATGTATATAAAAATCTTGAAAGGTTTGGCTTATTCCGGTAGTGCCTATCTGTTCCTGTCCATTTATGTCTATTATTTTGCGTATTTGTCTGCTTCTTTGCACATTTTGTTCTGTTCCTAGATATTTTTTACTTGGTATTTCTTGTACGGCAGAGGCAAGTTTTGTTCTGATGAAAGCACCCTGGTAGCTGTGTTGATGGTATTTCTCCACTTCTTCCTCTAGCGCATGTATGTGAGGACTATTGGGATCTACCTGCTTGGTTAGTTTAATAGCATTTTCCAACATTTGTTGTTGTTGTCGTCTGTATCTGTGTATTTTTGTCGCCAAGACCTGTGTTCTCTCTCTGATAGTGTTCTTTAATACATCCCAGTATTCTATGAGGTTGGATTCAGGTAAGTCTTGAGTGTACGCGTGTAATAGTTCCGTTATGTTATCTACATAATCTCCATTATCCAGCAAACTGTTATTAAACTTCCAGTGTGGGGAGCGTTTGTTTTTGAGTTGTGCCAAGGTTGCGTTTAATGTGACCATGACCGCTTTATGATCTGTGTAATTTAAGGTTGTGTCTATGTGTTTGATGTCATTTATTAGAAGGCCCTCTGGGACATATATTCTGTCTATTCGGGCTGATCGTCCCATGTTTATGTTAATTGTGTCAGTGTGTGTAGTTTCCCTACCATGTGGGTTCATCTTTCTGTATGTGTCTACGAGCCCGTGTTCGTCTATGATGTTATGTAGCATGTCTATTTGTTCGAGTTCACGGCGTACGTTAATTGTTCCTCTCGACAGATCAAGATCGTGCATGACACAATTAAAGTCCCCTGCTATGACAATGTTTTGCCCCCTGTGGAATGATGTTAGCATCTGTGAGAGCTTGTCATAGAAGTTAATTTGCTGGTCTCTCACAGCTGGTGCATATACATTGACTAATGTGTATTTGTTGTGGTTTGAACTTGTGTGTTTTATTTCCACTATTGCTATTCTACCTTCGCTGTCTCTGTTGTGTCCTACAATTTGCCAGTCTTCTGATACTTGTAGTATTGCTGCTCCTGTGTGTCTATTCCCTAAGCTGAAACATGAATGTCTGAGTCCTAAGAGTTGTGTGATGTTGTTGGCGCGTGTTTCCGTGGTGGTGTTGTTTCTTGGATAAAGATGAAGTCTGGCTTGTATTTGTGTACTAGGTGCACTACTTGACTGAGTTTACTTCTCAGTCCCCTAATGTTAACACTTAAAATAGAAAGTTTATCAGCCATATTTGAAAACAGAAAAAAAAAACACAAATGAAAAATGTAAATTAGAAATGACTATGAAGACAAAAAAATAAGCTAACAGAAAAAAAAACAAAAATAGAAGTAGGTTGTTACCTTGCTCCTGTACATCCAATAGTTGAGAAAGGCACGACACAAATAAATGAAATATTCCAATATTGAGAAATGAAAAAATACAGAAATTCGTCCTATACAAAGTCCCGTTGACACGGTCATCCGTTCGTTTATCTTGGTACTGTGGAACCAAACACTCCAGAAAGGCACAATCAAGTACTGTTCCTAATCCTAGAAAAAGCAACACAATAATCCGTCTGGTCGACACAGTTATATTATCCTCATACTTCCTCATCAATAGTTAACGGAGGATCATCATCGTCAGATTGTTCTCCCGTCAGCTGGGCCCAAGATAGAGGTTCCTCGGCTAACGGCGAGTCCATGTCCTCCTCTGCAGGGGGGACATTAACTGCTTCCTCTGCTGGAATTGGTGTGTTCTTTTGCGTTTCTGCTGCTGGCAGAAGCTGACCCCTAGCCTCTGCAGTTCTGCCAGTGGGCACCCGTTTTCTTGGGGTGCAAGGGGATTCACTGGAGGTCGGCGACACTGCGGTGGATATAAGGTGGCGCCTCTTTTTCCTGTTTTCCACCAGCTTAAACCCATCATCATCAATGGGCTCTGGTGCTGGCTCCTGGTTGCCGGTGGCCTGGTTCTGAATGTCCGCGGCGGTTGTGGCGGACCGCTCCTCGACTCTCTTGGCTGCAGAGACATGATGTTGAACGTTCTCTCTATTGGCCGGCTTTGCCTTCCTGGGGCATTGGTTTGCCCGATGAGCATCGCTGCTACAAATCGGGCATGGAGTATTCCTGCCCTGCAGGGTGACTGCAATCCTGTGCTTCTTTGAATTTGGGTCGGACAAGAACGTGTAATGTGGGACTTCTTGTTTCGGCCTACACCGAAAAGCCCACTTGTCATTGGCCCTCTCGATACGGGAAACCTCGGCCTCATTGTCACCTGTCAGGAATGTGACAAGGCGCTTGACCGTTTCCGTCTTCACCGCTGCGGGCATACAATGCAGTGTTCCTTTAACCCGCTCCTTGTCCAAATGTTCAAACTGTATCGTTAGTTTGGACTGTTCCAGGTACAAGGTCTTCCCATGCAGCGAGGCATAGTGAGTAATGTGGGTGGCTTGACGTAGAGTGACATACCACTTGGTGCGGTCTTCATAACGGCTAAGGGTAGCCACGCCATTGAGCCCCAGACCCACAGGTCCAGCCAGAATGCTATGCATGAATGCATATGACACACATGAGGCATTCTGCCCACTCACTGTACATACCAGAGTCCCAGTGAGTTCTTCTTGACCACCCTCCATATCCGTCTCTGGGTTATAGAAGAAGATTGGAGTATCCATGGCAGAAAAACACCAAGTACACAAAATCCAGGAATATCACACAAAGGCGGATCAGAGATGACCCTTACCGCCTTTACCTCTTTCTGACATGTTAGCATAGTTTACACTTTGATCTTAGCCAAAAGGCCGAGAAGCGAATTATCTTGGCAGAAATATAGTTAGCTATTTCTTTACATTACCGATTTTACTAAACAATTATAACTAAATGAAACATAAGCTGGTGGTTAATATTAATATTCCTTTTTCTTCATGTTTCTGATTCGCTGGTTCTTCTATAAATTGTTATTCATGAATGGTATTAAATATTCCATGACGCAGATAGAGAGAACAAATGAAATCTCTCACAGGAATAAATTGTCATAGATTCAATTGATTCTATTTAGCCGTTTATAGTATTTGAACATAAATGTTATCGCCCGTTGCTAACTTCAATAGTTATTCACTGTTATCTCCCTTATCATAAAAGGTTTCACATTCTGCGACAGCTCTTCCGCTATTTCTAAAACAGTTGCAACCATAGAACACAGAGTTTCATTTCGCGTTCTGTAGAACACTATGACGTGTAATTGTACATATTGTTCTAGGTCTCAACATAATGGTTTATTTTCTACAGTGTTACTTTAACAGTTGTCAGGTTTGGTTTATAAACAAAAGGAAAAGTTGCTGTAGTTAAATACAGTTCGTGAGCCGACTTACGGCGACGTTTGAGACCTGGGAGGTCCGGCCGTAAGTTGATTTGGCCGTATGTCGGCCGTTATAGTGAGAAGTCAGACATTGGGTGCAGTTCACTACTCTAACATAGTATAAGGTGAATAGACATGCTTGCCATCACTTTAAAATACTAACAGAATACAAATTAGCACATCATCTATGTAGAAATGTATCACAAAATACGAATCACAACATTCTACCTAACAAAATCGTACTATAATAACTTTTGAATGCTACACAATTGTCCGTACAACACTCATTTGCGCACTTATGAAGTACTGTAATGTATTATAACTTAGGTATGTACAGTGTAGCATTGTATTATACCACCGCCACCACAGCTTAGTGCCCACGACCACAGCTACAAATACTTTCAAGTTTTTTTTTTCAATTAAATTCTGGGTAAAGCTGGGGCGACCATCCCCAACCCAGCGAGTCACAGGTGGCGGATGGTGAAAGTCCTCCAGATATGAAGGATCCCCGTGAATAAGGAATTGTCCAAATAAGCAGGCGCGGACCAACTGGCGGTAGACTCAGAGAGCGAAGTGGGGTAGTAGGTGGCTCTACTACTCCTACAAAGTGCCTCAGGTGCTCAGTGAAGGGAATACCAGGCGGGTCAGAGGCGCCTAAAAACCTCTCGCTCCCGCTGCATTGCGGGTAGGACAGGGAGTCCAAAGTCTAGCGGAGAGTCCGTACACAAACCGACAGAAGGCAACGGAAACCACTGTTGTAGTTCCCAAGAATAGTTATGCTTGAACAGAATAATCGATTCATCATGAACGACGTTAATGGATGTTCCTCTGGAACAGCCTCGTCCGGTAGGGCAGCTCACGAGCCACAGGTGAGGCCAGATCGTCATCAAGCTACTGGTGGCAAAACTAACAAGTTCAAAATAGCAACATGGAATGTTAGAACTTTATTCCAGGCTGGAAAATTAGAAAATGTAAAGATGGAAATGGAAAGGATGAAGATCAACATATTAGGAATGAGTGAAGTTAGATGGACAGGTGCAGGAAAGATAAACTCAGATAAATATACAATAATATATTCAGGAAGTGAGAAACATGAACGAGGAGTAGGAATTATATTTGATGAACAAATCGCAAGGACAACTGTAGGATATCTGAACATTTCGGACCGAGTCCTACTAGCCCAACTGAAAGGACAACCAATAAATATAAATATTATACAAGTGTACGCTCCAACATCTGAAAGTTCTGAAGAAGATGTACAGCTATTTTATAATGACACAGAAACAGCACTAAAACACACAAAGTCACATGAAGTTACCATAGTCATGGGAGATTTTAATGCCAAAGTTGGTAAAGGAAGAACTTCAGACATCGTTGGTGACTATGGACTGGGGGAGAGGAATGAAAGAGGTTATAAATTAATTGAATGGGCAAGGATACACATCATGGTTGTATGAAACACCTGGTTTAAACAACATCCTCGAAGAATGGCAACGTGGTGCAGCCCATACAAAAAGACTTTTAACCAGATAGACTACATATTAATCAACAAACTATTCCACAATGCAATACTGACAACAAAAACCATGCCAGGAGCTGACTGCAATAGTGACCATGATCCACTCTGTGGAAAAGTTAGAATAAAACTAAAGAAAGCAGGCAGAAAAGTGAGAATCATCAAACTGAATACAGAACTTCTTAAAAATGGCCAAGAACTGCGAGAACAATACAAAGTTATTATAACAAATAGATACAATGCAATAGCAAAGATAAATAGTATAGATGAACAATGGGAAATGTTAAGAGATTCTATCCACCAAACTGTTAAGGAGATAATACCACCAAAAAAAAAGAAGCCTCTAAAAATAAATGGATGACAGACAACATCTTAGGACTGATGGACAAGGAGTAAAAATAACAAGGACAAATATAGCAAGATAAATAAAGAAATAAGACGCAAATGCAGAGAAGCAAAAGAAGTGTGGTTAAATGAGCAGTGCAGACAGATAGAGGACTCTCATATTAAAGACAGCAAAACCATGCACAAACGAATTAAAGAACTCACAGGCAGGAAAACAAAATATACCACAGGATGCCTGAAATCGAAAGAAGGTTAAATGTTAATGGGAAAAGAAGACATTGTGGACAGAGTATATCGGTGAGCTATATGGAGGAGAAAGACCAGAATTAACACCAGATACTGAAACCTGTGATGGACCACCAATACTTGAAGATGAAATCAAAGATGCCATCAAACACATGAAGAAAGGAAAAGCCACTGGGGCTGATAATATAACAATAGAAGAAATAGAGGCACTAGAGGAGACAGGAATAAAAATAATAACCAAGTTACTGAATGACATTTACAACAGTGGTTATATTCCCAGTGACTTGATTAAATTCACGTTTATAGCACTACCAAACAAACCAGGTGCAAAGGAATGTGACGACCACTGGACTATCAGCCTCTCATGTCGCATAACGAAGATACTTCTGAGATAATTATGAGAAGAACAAGGAAAAAGATAAAAATGGAAATAGCACATGAACAGTTTGGATTTGTTGAAGGAAAGGGAACACACAATGCCATTTATGCTTTACGAACACTAACAGAAAGAGCTTTAGAAGTACAGAAAGATCTCTACTTATGCTTCATTGATTACACCAAGGCATTTGACAAGGTGAAACATAATGAAATTATTAAAATGCTTGAAGACATCATTATAGACGGCAAATACCTGAGGATTGTAAAACATCTATACTGGCAGCAAGAAGCAGCAGTTCGAGTTGAAAATAGGATTGGAAAATATCAACCTATAAAACAAGGGGTGCGACAAGGATGTGTACTATCTCCAGACCTTTTTTCTCTATATAGCGAGAATTTACTAAGAACAATCATCACAGAAACAGGCATAAAAATTGGAGGATACAATATTAACAACCTTCGATATGCTGACGACACAGTAATGATAGCTGAGAACCAACAAGACCTGCAAAGTCTCTTGGATAAAGTCGCCAAAGAAAGTGAACAGAAAGCCCTTACTTTGAACATCAAAAAGACAGAGACTATGGTTATATCTAAGAAACAGAATCCACCAGCATGCAGTATTAAATTAAACGGAACTATTCTAAAGCAGGTGCAGAAATTCAAATACCTTGGAGCAGTAATAACTTCAGATGGGAAATGCAGAACTGAAATTAGGAACAGAATAGGCCAAGCAAAGACTGCATTTCAGAGAATGAGAAACATATTATCCAACACATCCTTATCAATGAATGTTAGAAAACGAGTCCTAAAATGCTATATTGAACATATATTGTTATATGGAAGTGAATCATGGACAATAGGCAAGTCTGCACAAAAATCATTGAAAGCAGCATAAATGTGGTTTATTAGAAGAATGTTGCGAATCCCCTGGACAGCAAAAATAACTAATGAAGAATGTATGAGAAGAGCTGGAGAGACAAAAAAACCTTGTCAAAAAGATAAGAGAGAGACATTGTACTTTCATAGGACATGCAATGAGAAGAGGGGGCATTGAAAATATTATAACAGGAAAAATAGAAGAAGATCAAGAGGAAGACCAAGAGAAATGATACTGGACAGTCTGACGGGATGGTGTGAGAGGAGATCACCAATTGAACTGATGGCCTGCAATGAAGGATCGGGTACTCTGGAGAAGCATAATAGCCAACGCCAGTCGGCACGGCACATGATGATGATGATCAATTAAATTTTCGGCCTAAGTCCGAATGGTCTCTTCTAAGTATGATGGTGCAGGGGAAGTAACTAAAATATTTTTGTTCAACATTGAATAGTAAGCTCCCTTGTAATTTTGGATATGGAGATCTAAAAAAGTTTACACATCGAGCCTAACGTAAGAATTCTTTCTAATGGCTAAAACAAATTGTTTCTGTTTCAGTGGAGTCTAATATCTTATTTTAAATATTTTTCTGTCATATTTTTTTTCTTTTGCAGGCCAGTGTTATACTTTATTAAATAATAAAGTTGAAAGAAAAACAAAACATTTCAAGTTTTTTAATTTTATTTTATTCAAAGGTTTTTTCTATTTAACTGTCTATCTATCTATCTATCTATATATCTATCTATCTATCTATCTATCTATCTATCTATCTATCTATCTATCTATCTATCTATCTATCTATCTATTTATCTATCTATCTATCTATCTATCTATCTATCTATCTATCTATCTATCTATCTATTTATCTATCTGTCTGTCTATCTATCTATCTATCTATCTATCTAACTATCTATCTATCTATCTATCTATCTATCTATCTGTCTGTCTATCTATCTATCTATCTATCTATCTGTCTGTCTATTTATCTATCTATCTATCTATCTATCTATCTATCTATCTTTCTATCTATCTATCATTTTCACTCCTTCTTTCCTTTTAGCTTCTTCTTCTTCTCTCTATGTCATTGTCTATCTTCAGAGAAAAAGAGTAAGAGAGAGAGAGACTGAGAGAGAGAGAGAGAGGTGAAATATGCTATCAGTCATACACCATATTCTCACTTACAAAACATTTTGTGACTTATATATCGTCACTTTAAAAAACATATCGTCATTTACAAAATGTTTCATTATTTACAATACGTGTCGTCATTTACAAAACTTGCCGTCATTTGTAAAAAAAACGTGCTATCACTTTCAAAACGAATTGTCACTTACAAAACATTTCATCCTTACATAACTTGTCGTCAAGCATAAAAAGTATTGTCACTTTCAAAACACGTCATCACTCACAAAACTTGTTCTTGTGTTATCTCATTTTCACCTGCACATTCTGATCCTGTACACTATAAGTAGCATCAGGTTTTTCCATGCTTAAAAATAGCTCTGACATGAAATGTTACACAAATAAGACATTCTTTGTTAAAATTGACTGCCAGTTTTGGACCAAAAAGAATTATTGTATCATTACAAAACTGCTCAGATTATAACACATAACATCAATATTACTACAATATTATCCCCTGGGAACAACTGTGTTAAGAGCACATTTATCGTAACATAGTGTTTGTGAGACAGGGAACATAGATCTGTTTGCTTAAAAGCTCTGACCTACCTCTGTAGCCCAGAAACTTGTAGCAATCAACACCAATTGTAATTGTTATTTTTGTAAAATGTAATGTCAGGTTGGTGGACAGATGGGGACATGGAGATCTCTGGCGGGGATGAGGGAAGTCTGGTGTGAAACCAATGAATCCAGGACGTGACAAGCCTATAGGTCTTTACAACAATGGCTATCAGAATGATATAAACAAAACAGAGCCAGTAGACTATGGGTGGCGGGGAATTGATATCATTGAAGCACTCATCAGATTCCTCATCTCAAAGTCAGAGTGTCTTTGTGGAACTGTCTCAAAACCATCTGACATGGAGAAGGCGCTTAAGTACAGCCACCAGGGGCTGGAAAACAAAGTTTTGTCCAGGCCAGCCACACTGTCTTCATGGCAGTCCGAGCAAGACCACAGTCTGCCCTAGCAAGGAAAGGTGCTGAAGTCGGAGTTACCCAGCCAAAAGGCGTATCGCAAAAATCAGGGTAACACGCATTATCGCTAATGAAATGTCTCTATCAAACATGGTGCTCGCCCTGTGAAGACTAACCAGGCAGGTGCAGTGCCGGGCCCCCTGCCTCGAAAGGGTCCACCAAATGCTACTGGAGGTCCTCTCAGTTCGTCTTGTGGAGTCAGGAGACATGAGAGTAGAGCTACTGGCCAAAAAATACAACAGAAGAAAACAGCCAAAAAGCAAGAACTTAAAATAATGCAGTGGAATGCTGAGGGTGTCAGCAGTGTTAGAGATGGCTATAGCAAAAAGGTGAAACTAGAGAACATACTTTTTGCAGAGCAGGTAAGTATATGCTGCATACAGGAGACACACCTAACCAAAGATGCCGCCTTTAAAATCAGAGGCTACCAGTGTTTTAGATCAGACCGACAGGACAGAAGAAAAGGAGGAGTACTCACACTTTTTAAGAATAACATCAGCGCATGTCAGGTGGGAGTGTACATGGAAGGAGCCGAATACCAGATGATCCATCTAAAAAGTAGTAATACAGATTTCCACCTCCTTAACTATTACTGTCCTAATGACCACCCACTTGCTTTAGGAACAATCCCACACAAAGAGAGACTGATGGTCTGTGGTGATTTTAACAGCCATTCCCAGAGCTGGGGCTATGACCACATAGAAAAGAGAGGAGAGGAAGTTGAGAGCTGGCAGGATGATAATGGACTTCTCCTGATCAACCAGCCAATGGATCCCCCAACATTTTACTCAAGGGCTTGGCATACAAAATCAACACCAGATCTGGCATTCCACTCTCCAGATCTGAAGTGGAACATTACACGTGAAGTTGGAAAACAACTTGGAGGTAGCGACCATCGACCAGTCTTCCTGACAATAGAAAATGAACTCCTTAACACCAGTAGCCCTCTCCCCAGATGGAACTATAAAAAATCAAACTGGACAATGTACAGACATCGTACAGGTATCCTGGTGGGACAGCTGTCCATAGAAGGTAATGATATTAACAACATAGTGAAGGAATTCAATGCTTGTATCCTTCAGGTCGCTCGTGAAACCATTGAATCCAGGACGTGACAAGCCTATAGGTCTTTACAACAATGGCTATCAGAATGATATAAACAAAACAGAGCCAGTAGACTATGGGTGGCGGGGAATTGATATCATTGAAGCACTCATCAGATTCCTCATCTCAAAGTCAGAGTGTCTTTGTGGAACTGTCTCAAAACCATCTGACATGGAGAAGGCGCTTAAGTACAGCCACCAGGGGCTGGAAAACAAAGTTTTGTCCAGGCCAGCCACACTGTCTTCATGGCAGTCCGAGCAAGACCACAGTCTGCCCTAGCAAGGAAAGGTGCTGAAGTCGGAGTTACCCAGCCAAAAGGCGTATCGCAAAAATCAGGGTAACACGCATTATCGCTAATGAAATGTCTCTATCAAACATGGTGCTCGCCCTGTGAAGACTAACCAGGCAGGTGCAGTGCCGGGCCCCCTGCCTCGAAAGGGTCCACCAAATGCTACTGGAGGTCCTCTCAGTTCGTCTTGTGGAGTCAGGAGACATGAGAGTAGAGCTACTGGCCAAAAAATACAACAGAAGAAAACAGCCAAAAAGCAAGAACTTAAAATAATGCAGTGGAATGCTGAGGGTGTCAGCAGTGTTAGAGATGGCTATAGCAAAAAGGTGAAACTAGAGAACATACTTTTTGCAGAGCAGGTAAGTATATGCTGCATACAGGAGACACACCTAACCAAAGATGCCGCCTTTAAAATCAGAGGCTACCAGTGTTTTAGATCAGACCGACAGGACAGAAGAAAAGGAGGAGTACTCACACTTTTTAAGAATAACATCAGCGCATGTCAGGTGGGAGTGTACATGGAAGGAGCCGAATACCAGATGATCCATCTAAAAAGTAGTAATACAGATTTCCACCTCCTTAACTATTACTGTCCTAATGACCACCCACTTGCTTTAGGAACAATCCCACACAAAGAGAGACTGATGGTCTGTGGTGATTTTAACAGCCATTCCCAGAGCTGGGGCTATGACCACATAGAAAAGAGAGGAGAGGAAGTTGAGAGCTGGCAGGATGATAATGGACTTCTCCTGATCAACCAGCCAATGGATCCCCCAACATTTTACTCAAGGGCTTGGCATACAAAATCAACACCAGATCTGGCATTCCACTCTCCAGATCTGAAGTGGAACATTACACGTGAAGTTGGAAAACAACTTGGAGGTAGCGACCATCGACCAGTCTTCCTGACAATAGAAAATGAACTCCTTAACACCAGTAGCCCTCTCCCCAGATGGAACTATAAAAAATCAAACTGGACAATGTACAGACATCGTACAGGTATCCTGGTGGGACAGCTGTCCATAGAAGGTAATGATATTAACAACATAGTGAAGGAATTCAATGCTTGTATCCTTCAGGTCGCTCGTGAAACCATTCCCAGAGGAGCTCGCAGGGACTATAAACCATACTGGTCTAGTGAGCTGGGAAAACTCCATGATGACGTGGAAGCAGCTCGAAAGCAAGCAGAAAATAGACCATGCCAAGAACACCACAATAATTACCAACATTCTAAGGCCAAATTTCAGAGAGCAAAGCTGCAAGCCAGACGGGAAAGTTGGAGAAAGAAAACAGAGTCCCTAAACTTTGAAAAGGATGGAAGGAAACTTTGGAAACTAATCAAACAGTTAAATGATGAGAGTACTGGAAGAAGTACAAAGGTTACACTGATAGAGGATGGGAAAACTCTTACAGGTAAGCAGGTAGCAGATCACTTTGCTCGCATGTTTGCACAGGACTGCAACATTGATATCCATCCAGAGAAGGAGCGTACAGTGCGCATCGAGCCACAGAAAGAGGAGGAACAAGTCAGAAAAGTGGAGGTCATGGATGCACCAATCACACGCAGTGAGTTAGACCTAGCAGTTAGTAAATTGAAACCAAGGAAATCACCAGGACCAGATGGAGTGTCCAATGAAATGATCAAGAACCTGGGAATGGCAGCAATGGGAAAGCTGTTGGATATTTTCAATATGTGCTGGAGCACAGGTAAGTTACCTCAAATCTGGAAGGAAGCAAGCATGGTACCACTGCTAAAGCCAGGGAAAAACAGTGATACTGCCTCCAGCTACAGGCCAATCAGTCTCACTAGCTGCCTATGCAAAACGATGGAACGCATCATTGACCTGAGGCTAAAATGGTACCTAGAAAGTGAAAACCTTCTCGTTCCACAACAAGCAGGATTTAGGCAGTACTACAGTACGGAAGATCAAGTGACCTATCTCTCTCAAGAGACTGAGGATGCATTCCAAGAGAAAAACCTTGTACTAGCAGCGTGGATAGACCTGAAGAAAGCCTTTGATAAAGTATGGAAAAAAGGTCTGCTGTGGAAACTAAGAAACTGCAATGTGAATGGAAGACTGTACAACTGGATAAAGTCCTACTTACACAATAGAAGAGCTAGAGTAGTAATGGATGGACACAAAAGCCAGAAAGTACTTCTGCGACACGGTGTACCACAAGGAGGAGTCCTTTCACCTACACTATTCCTTGTATTCATTAATGACCTGGTCAAGGAACTTCCCTATGGAATCAAAGCGGCACTGTATGCAGATGATCTGGTCATGTGGTGTACAGATGAATATGTGACAGTTGCTACACAGAGACTCCAAAGAGCAGCAGACATCTTGACATCATGGACAAACAAATGGTGTGTAAGTATCAACACAGAGAAATCAAGTACCACTCTATTCACCCTCTCATCTAAACAGAAAGCAGGTAAGGTCTTTGTAAATGAAATACCCTTAAGGATGCACTTACTTAGGAGTGACTCTTGACTCAAAACTGACGTGAAAGCAATACATCAACAGTGCAGAAGCAAAAGCCAGAAGAAAACTAGCTATATTAAGAAAATTGAATGGAACCACATGGGGAGCTAGTGAAAGAATCCTCAAGAATGTATATCAGCAAAGTATTCTACCACATTTAGAATATGGCTCAACATCTTGGTGCACAGCATCAAACACTACGCTGCATAATCTAGACAAGGTTCAAAATCAGTCACTACGGATTATCACAGGTGCCATGAGGTCCACACCAATAGTAGAAATGCAGAAAATAGTTGGTGTTCAAGCGCTAAAGGAACGTAGAGACACAAAGGTCATGACCATGGGAGAAAAATTCCTTAGCTCTGTAAGTCATTCCCTGAAGGAGAGATTCAATAACTTGGCATTAGGACGGCTTAAAAGAAGCAGCTTCATTCATCAGGCCAAGCGTATGCGTAAGCTGATACCTGACCTTCCAACTGTAGTCGCTCCATTAACATCTGTACCAGAGCATACACCACGGAAAGAAGCAGATTATACACAAATAACTATTCAGACTGAAGTGAAAGGTGTGCAGAATGGTGAGATGCAGAGCAGTCTTGTAAGATCAACAGCCACACTTAGTGTTCTATATGACAAATATCCATGTGACACCTGGATATGTGTGTATACAGATGGATCTGCACATAATGCCATAAAGATTGGAGGGGCAGGAGCATATATTGAATATCCAAACAACACCATTGACAAGATTTCCATACCCACTGGTAAATACTGCAACAACTTTGATGCAGAAGTTAGGGCAATTATTGCTGCAGTTGAAAAACTATCAGACTCCAGAATTGATACATGTCCTGTAGTAATTCTCACAGATGCAAGATCAGTACTGGAAGCTCTTCAGTGCAACAAACTACCAGACCTTAAAGATGCCTTGTCAAAAATTGGCTTACAACATGGAGTCACTTTGCAATGGATTCCCTCCCGCTGTGGGATACCAGGCAATGAGAAAGCTGACAATCTGGCCAAAGAGGGCACTGAAATGGAACAACCAGACATACCAATCACTTATAATCAGAAGAAAAACATGATAAAAACCTACAGGAAGCCACAAACACCACCACATGATGACTATCACATGCTAAACAGAAAGGAACAAGTCACCATCTTCCGTCTCCGAACAGGACACAGCCGACTCCGAAGTCATATGTATACAAAGTTTAAGGTTGGTACTACTAATCTATGTACATGTGCCCAGGTGCCCCAAACTGTGGAACATATCCTCCAGAACTGCATCAACTACGAGACACTGAGAAATAATTACTGGCCCAGTGAAACCACTAAAGAAGATAAGCTCTACGGTTCCATAGATGAGTTACAAAAAACAGTGAAATTTATCCAAGAGACAGGACTGTAGATATAGACAGACAATGCGAACGAAGAAGAAGAAGAAGACTACAATATTATTCAGACAACAGGAAATAAACAAAATAATGCTCTAAATAATGCCAGAAAAATTGGAGGGGCAGGAGCATATATTGAATATCCAAACAACACCATTGACAAGATTTCCATACCCACTGGTAAATACTGCAACAACTTTGATGCAGAAGTTAGGGCAATTATTGCTGCAGTTGAAAAACTATCAGACTCCAGAATTGATACATGTCCTGTAGTAATTCTCACAGATGCAAGATCAGTACTGGAAGCTCTTCAGTGCAACAAACTACCAGACCTTAAAGATGCCTTGTCAAAAATTGGCTTACAACATGGAGTCACTTTGCAATGGATTCCCTCCCGCTGTGGGATACCAGGCAATGAGAAAGCTGACAATCTGGCCAAAGAGGGCACTGAAATGGAACAACCAGACATACCAATCACTTATAATCAGAAGAAAAACATGATAAAAACCTACAGGAAGCCACAAACACCACCACATGATGACTATCACATGCTAAACAGAAAGGAACAAGTCACCATCTTCCGTCTCCGAACAGGACACAGCCGACTCCGAAGTCATATGTATACAAAGTTTAAGGTTGGTACTACTAATCTATGTACATGTGCCCAGGTGCCCCAAACTGTGGAACATATCCTCCAGAACTGCATCAACTACGAGACACTGAGAAATAATTACTGGCCCAGTGAAACCACTAAAGAAGATAAGCTCTACGGTTCCATAGATGAGTTACAAAAAACAGTGAAATTTATCCAAGAGACAGGACTGTAGATATAGACAGACAATGCGAACGAAGAAGAAGAAGAAGACTACAATATTATTCAGACAACAGGAAATAAACAAAATAATGCTCTAAATAATGCCAGAAAAATAAAGGGAATATTGAAGCAATTACAAGAAAATGGTTTGTAAAATTAATTCATTTTTTTTAAAATAATTTACACTTGCTGAGACGATGTTGAAAGCTTTTTTGAGGAAATGAGGAACAAACTTAAAAGTCGGAAGTCGCAGTTATAAAAGAGATTGAACTTTGAAATGCAATTTATTGTTACTGTTGCTAATTTTGTTAATGAAATACAGGTAGATTCAACGGTGATAGAAGCTTGCCTTGTCTTGTGTCCTTCCTCAAATACCTTTGTTTGTTAAGGGAACAAACAGAAGTCATGATAGGGCTCTGTACTTTGCTTCATATAATGGGATATTTAAGATTTCTTTAGTTACCTCCCTCTACCTCATGTGTGGGAGATTGTAGAGGCTATTCCACAAAGATAATGGGCGGATAACTCTGCAAACAGTCAGAGTCTATGTGGTTCACACCGTCCACAAAGATGAAAAAAGCTATCTACGTCTTGTCCAGTATAACATTATCATTATGACTAGTTGTAACCACATCAGAAAATGATGGGAGATAAAAGAAAAAAACAAATTCTGTTCAACTACATTTTAGCACTTTTAAAAGAAAAAAATAAATACATATTACATTTTGACAGCTTCAATGCTGTGAAGTAAATTTGTAAGCCGTGCTTACCGAGCTGCAAAAGATGGCAGTAATGACTTTTTTTTTTGTCCATTTAGATAAATAGCAGCATTTGTTTATCATTAATAATTACTGAAAGATGAAAACAGTGAAACTTTCTTTCATTCTTTCTCTCCATCTCATTCTCACTCTTTCTCACTGTCTATGTTTGTTTATATCACCCTCTAGTGTGTTGACAAGTCAAGTCAAGGAAAATGTGGACATTAACACCACATCCCAATGTACCTCTAAGGTATGTCAGGATATACCTTTACCTTTTTACTTATATGTTTATCTATCTATCTATCTATCTATCTATCTATTTATATATCTATTTATCTATTTATATATCTATCTATTTATATGTCTATGTATGTATGTATCTATCTAAGCTATCTATCTATTTATATATCTATCTATCTATCTATCTACCTATTTATCTATCTATCTACCTATCTATCTATTTATTTATCTATTTTTCTATCTTAGTCTCTCTCACACTCATATTCTTACTCCCTCTTTCTTTCTCACTCCAAGTCTCTGTCCCTAGTCACCGTATCTTTTCATATCTCCTCAACTTCCTTCAGCTCTTCACACCCACCCCCCACGTCTCTCTTCTCTCTCTCTCACTCTCTCTCTCTCTCTCTCTATCGCTCTCTCTCTATCTCTCTGCCCCATATAAATCAGAATATTTTTATCTACAAGGACAGAAATCACGTGACAAAGCTTGTTTACATAAAACTCTGCCCACAACTCTCTATAAACATAAGTGTGGGTTATAAAACTTAACAATCAACCACCCAGCGAGCCCCTACCGCTCTAGTTCTGTGACCACCTGCTGCCACAGGATGAGTAAAAAACACAAGAAAGGAAAAACTATTAGAAAATTGATCGTACCACTGTATGTGCCGTAAACAGTAGTAATATATTACAGGCCTCCAGCCTTTTGCAGGGCCGTGATGGAGGGGGTAGGAGCCCAAGTTCAGGCACCAGGATCTGTTACTATCTAGTACGTTATCCAAACACAGAAAGTAACTCTCTTGTACGTAATCTTAAGGTCAATCAGTCAATCAATCAATCACGCTAATACTGACATAAGGGAGGAGATGGAAACAAAACTACTGGGTCCTTCAACAGTTTTGTTTTAAGGGGACAACCCCGACCATTCCCCTCCCTCATCCGCCTCTCCTCTCTTATGACTTGCCCTTTTTTTAAACACGATTTGATGAATAAATGGAATGACCTAAATAATGCTCTTTTTGTTTTGTCTAACTTCACACTTTCAAACCGTTTCCTCATCTTAGGAATGAAGGTATACCTGTGTGTGTGTTTCTTTATTTTTTTTAGCACGGACAGGGGGTCGAAGGGGCCCCCGGGTGGTGTCATTTTTCAAAACAAGGACAAGATAAAGGGAAAATAAATAGGATGAATTTTCCCTGTCCAAACGAGATATGGTAAAACATGGTGACTCCATGAAGTCCTGGATCGTGCGGTTTTTCCTCCTATGTCAGTATTACGTCATTAATTTCCTCTTAATCCGGACGTTGATTCTGGTATTTAACCACGACTCTCCTGTCCTCTCCTACAAATGTGCTGGGTTCATGAAGAGGTAAAGTATACTACAGATACTGCAGTAAATAAAGAGCTTACATTAATAAAGGTAATAGATTTACTTTGTTAGGGACTAGACCTGTGTCCCTTATTCGTGGCAGTGGCTATGAAATCAAGTTTTTCCCTCCATCCAGTGCGGCCATTTGTGTAGTGTACCGGCACGCAGTCTCTTTCTTCAGAGACTTAAACTCTTACCCAACAAGAGTATGCCAGGTGCAAGTTTGTTTGTTTGTTTGTTTGTTTGTTTGTTTGTTTGTTTGTTTGTTTGCAGATGGTTCAGACCATTAGTCTGTGGTCCGGATGGTTTTTCTCGTATTAAAGGTGGGCTTCGGAAGGGAGGGGGGAGCGTAATGTTGAAATGAAATACTTGGGGAAGGGATGGAGCTTTGCTCTGGCTTACAAAATTTCTTTCTAAGATCCTGCAAACATTTATTTCAAACGTTTAACGTAAATTTAATGTAATGATTTTTATTTAACACTTCTCCAAAATCATTTTTTTTCTTCACATGACACTAAACTGTATAAGGGTGTAATTTTTTTCTTCCGTTATTATCTATCAGCAGTGTTTAATGTTGATCGTGAGTATCTGAAACTGACCAGGATGAGCAGCAAAACGATGCTTCAGATTTATGTCGTCGTGGCAGTGTTGGCAATCCTCATCAGTGACCTTCACCTTGCTACCCATGCTAATCTTGGTGAGTTGATGTAAACAAAACTCTTTATGCTGTCTTTGTTTCCTGGTTTCAAAATGATGTGGTTGCAGGTTTGTTTGCAAGTTGCTAGTTTTATGTTTTGAGGTAATAATGGGTTAATGCCCTTTGTTTGATGAATAAATTGCGAGTTCTTTAGGTAAAACTCTGCCCACAACTCTCTATAAACATAAGTGTGGGTTATAAAACTTAACAATCAACCACCCAGCGAGCCCCTACCGCTCTAGTTCTGTGACCACCTGCTGCCACAGGATGAGTAAAAAACACAAGAAAGGAAAAACTATTAGAAAATTGATCGTACCACTGTATGTGCCGTAAACAGTAGTAATATATTACAGGCCTCCAGCCTTTTGCAGGGCCGTGATGGAGGGGGTAGGAGCCCAAGTTCAGGCACCAGGATCTGTTACTATCTAGTACGTTATCCAAACACAGAAAGTAACTCTCTTGTACGTAATCTTAAGGTCAATCAGTCAATCAATCAATCACGCTAATACTGACATAAGGGAGGAGATGGAAACAAAACTACTGGGTCCTTCAACAGTTTTGTTTTAAGGGGACAACCCCGACCATTCCCCTCCCTCATCCGCCTCTCCTCTCTTATGACTTGCCCTTTTTTTAAACACGATTTGATGAATAAATGGAATGACCTAAATAATGCTCTTTTTGTTTTGTCTAACTTCACACTTTCAAACCGTTTCCTCATCTTAGGAATGAAGGTATACCTGTGTGTGTGTTTCTTTATTTTTTTTAGCACGGACAGGGGGTCGAAGGGGCCCCCGGGTGGTGTCATTTTTCAAAACAAGGACAAGATAAAGGGAAAATAAATAGGATGAATTTTCCCTGTCCAAACGAGATATGGTAAAACATGGTGACTCCATGAAGTCCTGGATCGTGCGGTTTTTCCTCCTATGTCAGTATTACGTCATTAATTTCCTCTTAATCCGGACGTTGATTCTGGTATTTAACCACGACTCTCCTGTCCTCTCCTACAAATGCTGGGTTCATGAAGAGAGGTCAAGGTAAAGTATACTACAGATACTGCAGTAAATAAAGAGCTTACATTAATAAAGGTAATAGATTTACTTTGTTAGGGACTAGACCTGTGTCCCTTATTCGTGGCAGTGGCTATGAAATCAAGTTTTTCCCTCCATCCAGTGCGGCCATTTGTGTAGTGTACCGGCACGCAGTCTCTTTCTTCAGAGACTTAAACTCTTACCCAACAAGAGTATGCCAGGTGCAAGTTTGTTTGTTTGTTTGTTTGTTTGTTTGTTTGTTGTTTGTTTGTTTGTTTGTTTGTTTGTTTGTTTGTTTGTTTGCAGATGGTTCAGACCATTAGTCTGTGGTCCGGATGGTTTTTCTCGTATTAAAGGTGGGCTTCGGAAGGGAGGGGGGAGCGTAATGTTGAAATGAAATACTTGGGGAAGGGATGGAGCTTTGCTCTGGCTTACAAAATTTCTTTCTAAGATCCTGCAAACATTTATTTCAAACGTTTAACGTAAATTTAATGTAATGATTTTTATTTAACACTTCTCCAAAATCATTTTTTTTCTTCACATGACACTAAACTGTATAAGGGTGTAATTTTTTTCTTCCGTTATTATCTATCAGCAGTGTTTAATGTTGATCGTGAGTATCTGAAACTGACCAGGATGAGCAGCAAAACGATGCTTCAGATTTATGTCGTCGTGGCAGTGTTGGCAATCCTCATCAGTGACCTTCACCTTGCTACCCATGCTAATCTTGGTGAGTTGATGTAAACAAAACTCTTTATGCTGTCTTTGTTTCCTGGTTTCAAAATGATGTGGTTGCAGGTTTGTTTGCAAGTTGCTAGTTTTATGTTTTGAGGTAATAATGGGTTAATGCCCTTTGTTTGATGAATAAATTGCGAGTTCTTTAGGTAAAAATTTCTCGAACAAAAAACACCAGCGATATAAATATGTCAGAACTATTTCTGAAAAATCTAAACACATCTACCCTTATGTATACTAACACGAGTCAAAGAACAAAAGCAGATCAGGGAAATAACCATTGAAATGTATTAAAATGCCCGCTTAAGTATGTATTTGCTTGTATGAGAAGTATGGGTATATGTATTGCATGGTCTAAATTGGTTTAGTGGGATGGCTTGAATGTTGCATTTCTTATGCAGTTTTACTACAAATTTATTAGATTATAATGAAAGTCAGAATGTAGTATATTGCACATAGTTACGTAAGTTAGATTGTGGAATATAGGGGCAGGAACTGTTTTGTTTTTCTTCATATTTTATTATGTTCAAAAATTTTAATGTTGAATGTCAGTGATAAAGTGAAAGTTGTATGAAGAAGAGCAGACTTTTAAACACGCCTGCATTCTCAATTCTTATTTCTTTGAAAATAAAGTTTGTCATTGCGTTCGTTCGTTCTCTCTCTCTCTCTTACTCTCTCTTTCTCTATCTCTCTCGCTCTATCTCTCTGTCCCTCCCTTCATCTCTCTCTTACTCTCTCTCTCTCTTACTCTATCTCTCTCACTCTATCTCTCTGTCCTTCCCTTCATTTCTCTCTCGCTCTATCTCTTTCTACTCTCTCTTTCTTTCTCTCTGTGTATATTCACCAAACAGACGAATTTTCCCTCTTTAACATAGAATTAAAATGTAAAATTCGAACAGACAAAAGGACGTCATTAATCTACATTACACCAATTTTGGTCCAGAAAGAAGCTTTTAATTAAGTCCACATTATGTTTCGGATTTATGATTTACGTGAATTCTTTTTTAATCTTCTGATGAATCTTAACATGACACAAAAAAGCACAGAACAAAGAAGATAAATTGCACATGCGTAAAGTTTTAATTATATCCGTGTTCGTGTTTCCTTTATGTAAATTTATGGCCTACCTTTAAGGGGAGCTAAATAACTCGGGTTGAGATAGAAGGTTGTGTAGTTATGGTTCTTGTTGTCAGATTAACAGTTATGCGTGTCCGACACAGTTGTTTCTATGTTCCTTCTGGTATGTTATTTTACCTTGTATTCTTTCTTCCTTCCTCTTCGTCCTCTTTCTTTCTTTTCTTATAAATAAATATATATATATATATATATATATATATATATACATATATATACATATACATACACACACTAGCTGATTACCCGCCGTTGCCCGGGTATTTATTTATCCCATTAAACAAAATTCTATTCATTTCCACAGACTTCTAGACGATTCTACAACGTTCTGTTCATTTCCACAGCCTTCTAGAAGGTTCTACAGATGAGGTCTAGTCAGTTCTACAATCTTCTAGAAGGTTCTACAATGTTCTATTCATTTCCACAGCCTTATAGAAGGTTCTGCAGAGGAAGTCTAGTCAATTCTACAATCTTCTAGAAGGTTCTACAATGTTCTATTCATTCCCACAACCTTCTAGAAGGTTCTACAGAGTCTAGATGGTTCTAAAGAGGTCTATTCCTTCTATTCGACTAAACATGGGCTTAAGTGTCATCAAGACTGTCGCCAATCAGCCTAGCGACCCCGAACACTGTGGATTCGACCCTGATCTCGGTCAATTTGGACATTTTATTTTTCACCACCTCTACTCCCTCCCTCCCCCCCCCCCCCCCATGCTGATGGGAGCTGAACTTACGAGAGCCAGCACTCATTTCAGCAACCCCAAAAAACTATGCATTCGACAACAATATCGTTCAATTTCGATTATTTTTACATGTCACACCGACACCTAGTGGTCATAGGGGTATCCCACGGTGCATTGTCCAGATTGTAAGTAATGTGTTCCCAAGTTTGGTTGAAATTGCTCTAGGCGTTCCAGCGTGATACTCTAAGATGCACACACGTTAATTTATATTCATCTCAGCGACACCGAAATCTATGGATTCGTCCTAATATCGATCATTTTCAATTATTTGTACATGTCACCCCATCCCACCCCCCACCCTTAGAACCCCATATCGATTGGGGCTGAGCTTGGACTTAAACGGCATCAACAAAGTAAGATAGATAGACAGACAGACAGACAGACAGATAGATCTGCTATAACTGCAAATATAACGGCGTAATTAAAACTTTATTAATCACTGAACCCTCTTATTGTCATATTTAACAGTCACACCGAAAGTGCTACCCGCATTGTAATATGGGTTGTAAAGATAAAAGCCGCTTTCATTCCAATATTTTTGGTCACCTTCCGGCTCATCACCTTCCTTGCCTTGACTGTCCTGTCTGTTTTCAGGGAATGAGAAAACTGCTCCACACTGTTAGAAGAAAAAGAAGAAAAACTTTACCAAGTTTGTTCTTGTTATAAGAAATGTAAAGCCATTAATGTGTGCCCGTGCGCTTGGAGCAGTGGTTTCTCATTCAGAAAATATGGGTTTGAATCTCCGTATTATCCGTGCTTTTTGTGTATGTTTATGCTTGTGTTTTTCTTTTATCCTGTCAAGGACAAGATTAAAACCCCACCCTCCAGACTATATGGCGACTGCTCTAGGTAAGCGGCCATTAATGCCTGAACTCAGAGTACTGTCTTAGCAGACATTGGGAACATGATGTAACAGACATACATGTTATAATAAAGTAATGTTGTGAACTATTATATTATTGCCGGATCGTGCATGTGTCTTTGTGTGAGATGCCTCACAGTAGTTCCAAGACAATCAAATTACAATAGTTCCAAGACGTTCACATTACAGTAGTTCCAAGACAATCAAACTACAGTAGTTCCAAGACAATCAAACTACAGTAGTTCCAAGACAATCAAACTACAGTAGTTCCAAGACAATCAAACTACAGTAGTTCCAAGACAATCAGATTACAGTAGTTCCAAGATAATCACGTTACAGTAGTTCCAAGACAATCAAATTACAATAGTTCTAAGACGTTCACATTACAGTAGTTCCAAGACAATCAAACTACAGTAGTTCCAAGACAATCAAACGACAGTAGTTCCAAGACAATCAAATTACAGTAGTTCCAAGATAATCACGTTACAGTAGTTCCAATACAATCAAATTACAGTACTTCCAAGACAAGTACGCTATAGTAGTTCCAAGATTATCGCACTACAGCACTTCCAAGACAATCACATTACAGTTGTCCCAAGACAATCACACTACAGTAGTTTAAAGGCATTTACACTACAGTAATTCCAAGACAATCACATTACATAATTAATTAATATCGTAGTATATAGTGTATCTGTATAGTGTATTTAAAAGTAATGTTCTAAGTGTACTACTCTATGGAAGTGAATGCTGGAAAATCACCAAAACCATAGAAAACAAGTTGAATTCTTTCCAGACTAAATGTTTACGAAGAATTAGACAAATATTTTGGCCAAACACCATACGAAATAACATCTTATTGGCAGAAATGCAGATGAAGCCACTGACAACAATTATTGAGGAAAGACGCTGGCGATGGTTGGGATATGTGCTCCGAATGACTGACAACTCATTACCAAAAATAGCACTAAGATGGACACCACAGGGGAACAGAAGTAAGGGTAGACCAAAAGAGACATGGAGAAGAACAACAGAAAGGATGTTGAGCAATAGAGGGCTCACCTGGGCAAGAGCAGAAAAAAAGGCAAAGGACAGGCATTTGTTGAAAACCCTTGCGGAAGCCCCATGTGCCCTGGGCACTTAAGGTGCAGAGAGAGATATAGCGTATCTACATTTGTTAAGCACGTGTAAACTGTGTGTGTATTTCTGTGTATGTGGGTGGGGGGTTTTGTGTGGGGGTGGTTCTGAGTGTGTGTGTATGTATGTGTGTCACAAATTCCTACAGAGCTTGAATCGTTTCTACCATCTTCAAATCCATCATGAAACATTTATTAAGTTACGCTATCTCTGTCTGTTCTTATCTGTTCATGTAGTCTGTGTTGAATTTATTCTCTCAGCCTTCGTCCTTAAGACATCCGATCTGATAAATCTTTATGCAAAGAAATCTAATGTACGAAGGTGAGTTAAAAGTAATCTTCATTTGTTTTTCTTTCATCATCATCATCATCATCATCATGAGCCTTTCTTTAGGCGTTGGCGATCATGTCTCTCTACAGTTTTCGATCTTTCATGCTAGTCATCAGTTCTGTTGTTGTGCCTCTCATATTCCGTAGCTTAGATTCAGCCTCTCAGCAGGTACCAACTTTTTCAGACATAAACACACACACATGGTCTCCTGCCAAGTCTAGTGGATTTTTTTTTGGGATTTTCTGGAATTTTTGAGTCATGACCTCGTTTCTTTCCGGGGTCACGAACTTCTTGTCCACTGGACAGTTACTAATGACTTCGTCTTCAAACATCTTTTTTTCGGGGGTGGGGTGGGGGTGGGGTCAGAAATAGTGTAGTTCGTTAGTATGCTGTTCTCATGGCTATACGGCTGCTCGTCCTACCGGAGTCCGTGGTTCGAATCCTAGGTAATTCTCTTGTGATTTTTCTTTCTCTCACGTCTCACTAAAGTGCTTTGTCTATGATTTCTTCGCGGTCTAATCCTATAAAACTGTGTTATCTTACTTTGCTGTTGATATTGGTTCATTCTGGGCATGTCAAGTTTCATGATTGGGCCTTTACAGTTCAAGAAGAGAATGTGGATCAGTCTCCTGGCTGACGGAGTTGTACAGATGTTTTATTTCGACAAGGAAGAATACAACAACTCCTCGCTAGCCAGCTTTGTCTCTGACTGGAAGTTATGTATCCAGCCTTCAAGTCCAGTGACTGACATTACGTCGTAGAAAGACATTTCCTTCAACTTCAGAACGTCGTAAAAAAAAATTCACAAACATCCTCTCTACGTTCTTTCAGACTAGATGTGAGTTGTTTCTTACCCGCTGGGAGGAGACTTTTCGGTTCGGCAACACTTCGTGAATAATACGGTGCCCTGAGACACGGATAATCTTCAATTCTCCAGCCACCTCGTGAATTGTTGTCTGACGATTTTACTGTATCAGTCGTTCCACTTCAGCATTAACATGAGGCCTATTCGCAATGTGAGATCGGTCGAAACGACCTGCTTCCGAAAACTATAACACCTCACTTTTAAACTTCCTGTATCATTCATATACTTGAAGTAGAGACTCACGTGTCCCCATACTATCTCTTCATTTTGCGAAGAATATCTCAGCTTTCTCCCCCGTGTGGTACCCGGGATCTGCAAAGAATAGGACCACTGTACCCTACCACGCATGATCGTAAAAGGCGACTAAGGAGGGTTCAGCATAGGGCCAGCAACCCTATCTGGTAAAAAAACTATCAGACTGCTACAGAAACGGAAGCAAGGGAAAAAACAAATGCAGGTGGAAGGAGAAATGCTTATCAGGAAACTGAGCCCATGAAGGTTGTGGATGAAAGCCAGCCACTGGAAGTCCCCAGCCCGACTGCAGACCTCCTGGAACCTAAACACAAGATGCAAATAGGCAGCTGGAATGTAAGAACACTTAACCATACTGGAAAACTAGCACAAACCATCAAGGAAATGCACAGATACAAACTAGACATACTAGGAATACAAGAAGCAAGATGGACAGGACAAGGCAGAAGGAAATTAACAACACAGCACACAGAAGATACAATAATATGGTCAGGTAAAGAAGATCTTCATGAAGGAGGAGTAGCATTAATTATAACAAAAGAAGCATCAAGAGCATTGGTGAAATGGACCCCAATAAATGAGAGATTACTATATGCACGGTTCAACTCAAGATTCACGAAGCTGTCTATTATAGTTTGTTATGCACCAACAGAAGCAGCTGAAGAGGAATTAAAAGAAGATTTTTACAACAGCCTCCAAGCCACAGTAGAAACAATACCCAAGCATGATATGCTACTCATCTGGGGCGACTTCAATGCAAAAGTAGGTGAAGGAAATGAAGATAGAAGAATAATCATGGGAAGAGAAGGAATTGGAGAAATAAATGAAAATGGAGAAAGACTGTGCAGTTTCTGTGAAGAAAACATGATGACCATCGGAGGGACAATTTTCCAATACAAAAACATCCATAAGGTGACTTGGAGGTCACCAGATAAAACCACAGAAAACCAAATCGATCGCATACTGATAAACAACAAGTGGAAACGGTCACTACAAGATGTGCGAGCAAGGAAAGGAGCAGATGTAGGAAGTGATCACAACCTTCTGGTAGCAAAAATAAAACTAAAATTAAGGAAAGCCAAAATCGGAGAACACAGAAAGATACATTTTGATACAAGAAAACTGAAAGACCAGCAAACAAGAAATGAATTCTCAACAGTACTTAAGAACCGCTTCAGTGTCCTACAAGACGAAGCAGAAATGTCCATACTAGAGTTCAGTAAAACACTACAGGAAACAGCAAAAGAGGTGCTGGGATATCAGAAACGGAGAAAAGAGGAATGGATAAGCAAGACCACATGGGAAAAGATAGAGCAAAGAAAAGAAATCAAGAAAAAATTACTGAACACCAAATCACAACGGCTTAAAGAACGAGTTTTAAGTAATTATGCGCAAAAAGACAAAGAAGTGAAGGAATCATGCCGTCAAGATAAACGTCAATATTATGACAACTTAGCAGAAACAGCAGAGAAAGCAGCATATACAAATGACATAAAAACCATATATAAATTCACAAAGCAGATGACAGGTAACTTCAACACAAGATGTGAAAGTGCAGTAAGGACACAAAATGGACAGCTGGTCAGTGGAGAAAGAGAAAAGATTGAAAGATGGAGGGAACACTTTAACACCCTACTAAACAGAATACAAGCAGCACAAACAATAGACATACCTGAAGCAAAAACGGAACTAAACATCAATACAGGACCAATAACAATAAGTGAAGTAAAGGAGGCAATAAAGAAGCTAAAATCAGACAGGGCACCAGGTGAAGATGAAGTGACTGGTGAGATGTTGAAAGCAGAAGAAATAGAAACACCAAAACAACTTTGCCGGATATTACAACAAATTTGGGATTTAGAAAAAGCCCCAGAGGAGTGGGCTTATAGTAAAACTACCAAAGAAGGGTGACCTCAGAGATTGCGGGAACTGGAGAGCATTACCCTATTGCCACTCACCAGTAAAGTATTTTGCAGAATAATCATCAACAGAATTGTACCAACACTTGAGGAAAAACTTCGGAAAGAGCAGGCAGGATTTATGAAAGGAAGATCATGCATAGACCACATATTTGTACTTATACAAATATTAGAACAGGCAAATGAGTGGCATAGCACAACTTATGCATTATTCATAGATTTTGAGAAAGCCTTTGACAGTGTCAACAGAGATGCACTGTGGAAAATCCTAAGATGGCATGGCCTCCCCCATAAAATAGTTAATGTAATCAAAGCCCTATACGAGGGTTTTCAGTGCAAAGTGATCTGTGGAGAACATACCTCCAGCAGCTTTAGGGTACAAACAGGAGTGAAGCAGGGATGTGTACTACCACCAACATTATTTATCTTGGCAGTAGACTGGTTAATGAATGAGACAACATCAGACAAACGCATAGGATTACAATGGACCCTTGACACAGTGCTGGAAGACCTTGACTTTGCGGACGACATTTGTCTATTATCAATCAGTCACATAGATATGCAAGATAAAATAAACAAGCTAACTCAGAATGCAAACAACATAGGACTAAAGATCAACGTAGGAAAGACAAAGTTAATGAAGCTAAATGTGAACAACAGAAATGTACTCAGAGTAGATAGCAAGTTAGTGGAGGAGGTCAACGAATTTGTGTACCTTGGCAGCAGAGTAGTAGAAAATGGAGACAGCACAGAGGACATCAACAGCAGGCTTACTAGAGCAAATCAGGCTTTTGCAGTGCTGCAGAATATAAGGAAATCAAAAAAAAATAAGCATAAATATGAAAATCAGGATACTTAAGAGTAATGTTCTAAGTGTACTACTCTGTGGAAGTGAATGCTGGAAAATCACCAAAACCATAGAAAACAAGTTGAATTCTTTCCAGACTAAATGTTTACGAAGAATTAGAAAAATATTTTGGCCGAACACCATAAGAAATAACATCTTGTTGGCAGAAATGCAGATGAAGCCACTGACAACAATTATTGAGGAAAGACGCTGGCGATGGTTGGGACATGTGTTCCGAATGACTGACAACTCATTACCAAAAATAGCACTAAGATGGACACCACAGGGGAACAGAAGTAAGGGTAGACCAAAAGAGACATGGAGAAGAACAACAGAAAGGCTGTTGAGCAATAGAGGGGTCACCTGGGCAAGAGCAGAAGAAAGGCGAAGGACAGGCATTTGTGGAAAACCCTTGCGGAAGCCCCATGTGCCCTGGGCACTTAAGGTTCAGAGAGAGAGAGAGAGAGAGAGAGAGAGAGAGATCTCAGCTTTCTCACCTTCACCACTCAAGAAATGAATAATTGTGCGCTGTTCTTCTCTCGTTCATGATTCCAAAGGAGCGATCATTTGGCCTAATGAAGTCTTATTTACAAAATGACCCATGTGCCTTTGCACTCATACATCTAGTGAGTGATGGCATAACATATTTGTGCTACAAATATCTGCAACCCGATTTAGATTTTTTAACAGCAAAATTAAGATTATTCTTGACCTGCCCTCGCGGAAGAATCTGGTAAACTAGCTGACCTAGTTCTGTAGCTTCTATATCCACATTCTCTTACTAGAGAATAGTTTGTTTAAAATGTATCTTTGTGCTTATTATGGCATGTACACTCTGTGTGTATACATATATACACGGTATGTACACACACATACATATACTATATATATGTATACGTGTATATATATATATATATTATACATAACACATTTTCTGTTATAACACTATCCACTATTATTCACAAAGTAAGCAATTATATTTGTAAAGAAATAATTACCTAAAAGAAGACAAATAATTTTTATTCAGAAGATAATAAAAATAACAATAAGAACTGGTTTTTTTAAAGAACTTAGAAAAATGAAAAATCTCAGTTCCCATGCAGTTAAGACATGTTTGGGGATACGTTGATAGAGCCATATTTCCAAGAGCTTCAGTACATGAAAGTGTCATGTGGTCAGTATCACGCCTGACTGCATTTGCTCTCCCAAATTTCTCTGCTACCCATTTTAGAGGCTGGGGGGGGGGGGGGGGGGGGGAGCCGGAGAGTTGTTAGTGTGTACCAAAACAAACAAAATCCCCACTACAAAGATCTGAACCCGATACAACTGGATCAGTAGACCTAGCGCCTAACCACTGAGCCAACCAGGCGACCACTAAGAAAAAACATTTTTAATAATAATAATCAACACAAAGATTTCAAAAATAACATTAATAATGAAGAAATCACGCGACAGAATTATATAATCATTAAAACGTTCTTCCTTGTTATAGTATGTAGGCAATATGTAGGCAATATGTAGGCAATATGTAAGCAATATGTAAGAAATATGTAGTCATTGCTTCAAACGTATAATATTTACACAACATGTGAGATTTGTCAAGTACTCCATTTATATCTATGCGGTTTTTTCCTAGTTAAATTAGTGAGGAAAGGCATAAACATTTAAAATAAATAACACTACGTAAGTTTTTAAACGCTGTCGTTTTATAAAATGGTATCAACTTCATGAACAGCATTTCTGATTTTTTCAGCTAAATTGATCAAACGAAGACAATTACCAAGACAAGGCAGACAAAACTAAATGCAAACGCTCCCTTCATTTCAGCAAAGTTAGATCATCAAAGTCTGGCAAAGGTAGAGCACCAAGTCTGATAGTGAATGAAGAAAATTTTCTGGATTTTTATATACATCTTGTTGAAATAACATAGCTGTTTATTAACCAATAAATTGTACTCTTCTGTCAGTTATGTCCTGGACTACCAAGTTTAGATCTAATAAAAACTTAGCTTTTTATTTAAAAGTCAGTTGTATAACGAAGGTGAGAATATATAACGTTTGTCTCTATTGATTTACATCGCTTTTGTTTCCTCCTTTTCAGTAATAATGTAGAATACTCCAGGCCTCCAGCCTCAGATAAAGCTCTCCTGTTCTTCTTATCCACCCCCTCGTTTATATCCGCTTTGTACATCTGGTTGTACGAGGTCTGTTCAAAAAGTATCCGACCTTTCACCGAGAAAAATACAATAACTCACTCTGAGGTCTCAAACCCTAATCCCCTTCAAAGTACTCTCCTTGGGACTGCACACAATTATCTCAGCGGCCCTGCAAATGTTGGAAGCATTTCTTGAAGCCCTCTTTGGGAACAGAGTACAGCTCGACTGTCATGTTACGCTTAATGTCTTCCAGTGAGTCAAATCGGGTCCCTTTCATCTGCATTTTCAGTTTGGAGAACAGCCACAAAATCGCAAGGAGCCATGTCGGGAGGGTATTGAGCCTGACAAACCAGAGAAATGTTGTGTTTGGACAGGACATTTTGAATCAGATGCGAACAATGTGCTTCTCCCTTGTCATGACGGAGCTGCCAAGTTCCTTTTGCCCACAGGTCTTGTCGCTTTCATCGCACGGCATCACTATGGCAACTGATGACCTCCAGCCAGTACTTTTTGGTAATGTTTTGGCCTTGTGCGTACCCGATGTCCTCCAACCCACAGGAGTCAGAGAAAAGGTCAACATGACTTTAACGTTTCTTCACACCTCTCTTGCTTTCTTTTGGCCTCGGTGATGAGGAATGTCTTCGCTGTGAAGACTGCACCTTGGTTACCAGGTCGTAGCCGTAAACCTATGACTCATCACCAGTGGTCACGGTGTTCAGGAAGTTAGTGTAGCTTTCTGCGCAATCCAATGTGTCCTGCCCGACTTTCAGACGGAGTTGCTTCTGCTCCATCGTTAACCGCTTTAGCACCAATTTCGTGGACACTATCCGCATGGCCAAATCCTCCATCAAAATGGAGTATACTGAATCAGTCTTTATCATCACCTAGTCCGTAGGTTCTCGCATGTGACACAGAGTTTCTGCATGACCAAAGTCTGCGCTTGTTCGATAACCTCCTCGTCTTTTCTGCCTGTTGATGTCCGAGACTTTGTCTGGTCTCCGCTGAAGTCCGGCCATTTCTGAAACCATTGTACCACTCCTTAATTTATGTGATGCTCATGGAAAAAGTCGCCAAATGCCTGTTGAATCTTCAGAAAGGTTTCCACTTTGGTATCGCTAAGTCTTTGGCAAAATTTAATACACAACCGCTGCTCCGTCGTTTCGCGGCACTTGAAAATCTGACGGACGTAAAAAACACTCACTCACTTACGGGCTAACTGCCAGCCAGTGACGTCCTCTACGACCTGGACAAAAAATTCACGCAAGCCAGTGAAGGTATCTTACACTCTTCCCAACGGAGTGCACCTCCGGTGCTTGATTTGTTTCTGCGGGAAAGTTTAAGGTCGGATATTTTTTAACAGACCTCTTCCATATATAAGGAAGAGAGTGAGGGAAGTGAGGGACTTATGAGAGTACTAATTAAATAGTTAAATTCTTCCAATGGTACAAAAGTACTGTGACCCTCAACTCTAATTTTGAAGAGAATCTGACCCCAGCCATCCCTGTTCCCAGATCCTTGTTAGTCAACAGTTCAACCTACATATATTATGTCTACTTTGCTTTCTCATCATCTCTCATACCAACCTACATATATTATGTCTAATCTGCTTTCTCATCATCTCTCATACCAACCTACATATATTATGTCTAATCTGCTTTCTCATCATCTCTCATACCAACCTACATATATTATGTCTACTTTGCTTTCTCATCATCTCTCATACCAACCTACACATATTATGTCTACTTTGCTTTCTCATCATCTCTCATACCAACCTACACATATCATGTCTACTTTGCTTTCTCATCATCTCTCATACCAACCTACACATATCATGTCTACTTTGCTTTCTCATCATCTCTCATACCAACCTACACATATTATGTCTACTCTGCTTTCTCATCATCTCTCATACCAACCTACATATATTATGTCTACTTTGCTTTCTCATCATCTCTCATACCAACCTACACATATTATGTCTACTTTGCTTTCTCATCATCTCTCATACCAACCTACACATATCATGTCTACTTTGCTTTCTCATCATCTCTCATACCAACCTACACATATCATGTCTACTTTGCTTTCTCATCATCACTCATACCAACCTACACATATTATGTCTACTCTGCTTTCTCATCATCTCTCATACCAACCTACACATATTATGTCTACTTTGCTTTCTCATCATCTCTCAGACCAACCTACACATATCATGTCTACTTTGCTTTCTCATCATCTCTCATACCAACCTACACATATCATGTCTACTTTGCTTTCTCATCATCTCTCATACCAACCTACACATATTATGTCTACTCTGCTTTCTCATCTCTCATACCAACCTACATATATTATGTCTACTTTGCTTTCTCATCATCTCTCATACCAACCTACACATATTATGTCTACTTTGCTTTCTCATCATCTCTCATACCAACCTACACATATCATGTCTACTTTGCTTTCTCATCATCTCTCATACCAACCTACACATATCATGTCTACTTTGCTTTCTCATCATCACTCATACCAACCTACACATATTATGTCTACTCTGCTTTCTCATCATCTCTCATACCAACCTACACATATTATGTCTACTTTGCTTTCTCATCATCTCTCAGACCAACCTACACATATCATGTCTACTTTGCTTTCTCATCATCTCTCATACCAACCTACACATATCATGTCTACTTTGCTTTCTCATCATCTCTCATACCAACCTACACATATTATGTCTACTCTGCTTTCTCATCATCTCTCATACCAAATACAAAACAAATATCTCAGTGTGTAAAGCAACTAACAAAGAATTTATTACGACAAAACATCAAGACAATCATCATGAACACACTCAATATCTATATAGCTATATAGTTTTATCTTACAGTCGAAGATAATTACTACAGACACTACCCACAAAATTCCATCTCGCTTTCCGACGTCTCATTTTACGAATATTCGGGGATTGGGTAGGGGTGTGGTATTGTTCAACCATCGGTCTTTTGAGTTCTGATTTTAAATTTAACAAACATTTTAGTCTATAGAGTATTTATTTCATGTGTAATTGTTTATTTTCTCTATAGTTAAAATGTCCCTCTAGTTTATCTCTATGCTCTAAAACATGCCTGTCTGCTGATAGTAATGCACTGTATATTCACCACCAGGAATGTCATCTGGAGAAGACCCTGTCGGAAAGCGAGAACTATCTGTATCTGATGAGAACTAACTGTATCTTATATGAACTATCTGTATCTGATGAGAACTATCTGTATCTGATGAGGACTATCTGTATCTGATGTGAACTATCTGTATCTGATGAGAACTATCTGTATCTGATAGTTTGATGCAGCTCTCTTGACTTCACGAGTTTGGTTAGATCAAGAAGTTGAGGATTGTGAAAAAAATACAGAGATGTGTTAAGATAAATAATCAGCGGCGTATTATCATTATCATCATCATCATCACCATCATCATCACCATCATCATCACCATCATCATCACCATCATCATCACCATCATCATCACCATCATCATCGTAAGAGAACAGGCAAGGCCATGGCCTACAATCTGATAAATGAAGATTGTTATTGTACTCTGCAAGCATGTCCAACATCTGGTTTAATGTGAAAGCGAGAAATGACCTATGGCGCTTGGTAGGGCCAAGATTCATTACACAACTGACAAATAAAATACATTTGTACGACATTTTATGTGAAAAACATGTCAACTTGTGCAGACAACCTGGTAAAAAATACATAATAAGCTTGTGGTGTTTGTTTGTTTCTTGATGATATTCGTATCAATATTGTTTTTATTGTGTCTTATATTTTTAACCCGGAAACTGTCATATATGAAACAGGATTTTTGGACACAGGAAAAGCTTTCCTCTAGCAATCTTGTTTTAGTTTTTGTTATAAGGCAATACTGAGATAAGTATGTGAATATGTAGCGGTCATTTTGTATGTCCGTGGATAGTACAGGCAAAAGCAGCCAGTCACATTACAGTCTCAGTAGGACGTAAAGAGAGTCATTCAATTTGAAATCTTATTAGATACTATAGGTAGCCAGTCACTTTAGAATCGTGTTAGAGAATATAAGTAGCCAATCATTTTGGAGTCTTAGGAAGTATAGTTAGCCATTATATTTCTAATCTTAGTAGAAAATATAGGTAGCCAGTCAGTATGGAGTCTTAGTAAAAAGTATAGACAGCCAGAAAGTTTTAAAAAGTATGGGTAACCAAACAGTTTGGAGTCTTAGTAAAGAGTATAGTTAGCCAAATAGTTTATAGTTGTAGTAAAAAGTATAGGTAGCCAAACAGTTTGGATTCTTAGTTAAAAGTATAGGTAGCCAAACAGTTTCTAGTCTTAGTAAAAAGTATAAATATCCAAACAGTTTGCAGTCTTAGATTCGGACAACTAACCTTCATCATTAGAAACCAGTTCCCTAAATACTTCACTGCTCGGGCGCTCACAACACGTTACAAAATTGGATTGTATATAACAAGTCTGTTTTCAAGAAAAAGTTAACCTTCCATACAATGAGAAACTAAGGTAAATGAGGCTGATTAACTACGCGTGAGTGGAGACTTTTGAATATCTTGGACCACTACTAACTAATAATGGAGATACAATGAGGGAAATTAAACGGAGAACATTTATCGCTCTTCAAAAAGTAAAACAACTAAAGAATCTGTGGAGAGGAACAGACAGAACTACAAAAATAAGATTTTTAAGGGCATGCATCTTTCCCATCGCAATACATGCCTGTGAGACCAGGACACTTAATGCGTCCAAAATATTTAAGTTTTCTCTGTTTAATCCTCTTTAATAGCCAACCTTCTTCAATATTAAGTTCTTGTAGTATGGATAGATTTGTTCTTTTTTTTGTATCCATGATATTTGAAGGACTCTTCTGTAGCATTTACATTCAAAAGTATGTATGTGTTTCTCAGCTGTTTTGTTAAACGTCGTGATAACTTAGAGAAGACCGATCTTGGAAGGATATATAATGGGAAAAGGAAAGAGAGGAAGACCAAGGCGAAGATGGCTGTAAGACATCATTGATAATCTGGAAATGGGTGCATCAGCAGCAGGGCATCTTGCTTACAACCGAGAGGCCTAAAGGAGAGCTGTTAGGGAGGCAAAGTTCCGCAAGGGACATGCAAATGACTGAATGGAGATTTCTCACGTACTTATATATATATATATATAAGAGAGAGAAAAATAATTTTCGTCATTATCCAGGCTCACTATTTCATTCATCTCTTCACTGTAAAAGCACAAAGTAACCAAATAGAGCTTTCCTCCACTGAAAATGAATGAATCAATCATTACTCAGCTTCCCTAGCAACCCGTGCACGACTCATGCGCCGTAGTCCAGAATTTGAGAACAGCAACGATCGCTTCAATAGCGATAAGTTTTAAGTGGTTTAGATGATTATTCCGAAGATTCGCGAGCTATCTTTTCCTTTCGAATATTCTTCAGAATACTACAGCGATATTCTCTTGTTACTTTCTTCTATGTTTTGTTTGATGGACATCTTTTTTCTTGGATTTAATCGACGTATTATTGTCTTCTTGTTTGTTTCTTTTTTTTATTCTTTTCTTTATCTCGTTTTGTCTTTCGTTTCTTCTTTGATTTCTGTAAACGAGCAGAGTTTCTTTCTTTCATCTGTATTTCTTAGATGCTCTTTTTCTGCGTGGTTACTTCATGTACCTGAACCTCGTACAGGATCATGGTAGTTGCTGACGTTCTGGTGATGTTGGAGCAGGGATGATGTGTCAGATAAGGTGTGGATTACAACGGCTTTACATAAAGGCCCGGATTAATTGGGGAGGACAAGACATATGGTGGGGAAACACCTGTCGAAAATCAGGGAATTAAGTGGCTCAAGAAGAAGAAGAACAAGGAGGAGGAGGAGGAGGAAGTATTGGGAACACAGGATGAATGGTGGGGAAACACGTCTCGAAAATCAGAGAATTAGGTGCCTCGAGCATTTGATACGCATAAATCCAGTATAACCAGCGGCACGTGCGTGCAACTCGGAAACTTCTGGGTACAGGAAGAAAGGGCGATCAAGGGAGAAGTGGAGAGATGAGGTGAAGTGGACACTCAGGAAACATAACATGACAGATACCCAAGCCTCTCACATGGCCCTGGACAGATGTTTGAAAGAAGAAGAAGAAAAGAAGAAGAAGAAGCCCCGCTCCGAAAAAAGTGACCTCCTTGATTGACTGTGTTCGCTAG
This sequence comes from Achatina immaculata, assembly GCA_009760885.1. Classification (NCBI taxonomy): domain Eukaryota; kingdom Metazoa; phylum Mollusca; class Gastropoda; order Stylommatophora; family Achatinidae; genus Lissachatina; species Lissachatina immaculata. The sequence continues at coordinate 23,344,573 of CM019698.1, forward strand.
CCTTTGACACAGCAGTACAGACTTCTGTTCCCCGGACAGACAAAGACAGACAGACATATGATAGCCCGATAGTTTCTGTTCTATCATCACTGACGAAGTGTTGATCTGTTAAATTCCCTACTCTCTCCTTCTACCCCACAATTCACAGATACCCCGAAGAACATCTCCGTCCGTGACCCCAGGGAAAGGGCAGATTACCTGGGGCACTTTTTCTGACGGTGGCCGGCCCACAGACCTACCGAAGACCTAACGGACCACTGAGCTTGCTAAGACATAAATTGTTTTATGTAGTTAGAATGCTACAGCACCATCAGCACGACATCAGCAGGTTACTGCTTGTTCTGCTTTTTATCTTTATGGAACTGCGAGCTCATGTTCTTTGCAGTCCATCAACCCTGACGCTAGCATGTCAGCTATAGTTCGCCAACCTTGACTCCGGCATGTCAGCTGTAGTTCATCAACCCTGACGCTAGCATGTCAGCTGTAGTTCATCAACCCTGACGCTAGCATGGCAGATATAGTTTGCCAAACCTGACGCTAGCATGTCAGCTATAGTTCGCGAACCCTGACGCTAGCATGTCAGCTACGGGTCACTGATTACCAAAAGTCTTTTTTTTAAGTTCTTTCTGCGGTTATGGAAGCCACTGGTTATAGTGTATCAACATAGCCTATATTTATAGGATATACTGATATCAATCATAAAATGTTTCGCTGCTTAGCCAGTACGCCTGCATCAGTGGGTACAGTGGTGAAAGTGTCATTGATACCATGTACTACCTTTATATTTCTTCACTACTAAGTTCTACTCCTTCCTCATCCGTAATTTATATTCCATAAGTCACTCTACATGATTACAAAACCTCTACCCCAAGCACATTTATCTGTTCCTTCTGTCATTTTTTCGGCTTGATCACCAGTGTATCTCTCTCTCTCCCTCTCTCTCTCTCCCTCTCTCCCTCCTTTCCACTTCCCCTCCTCATCTTTACTACCAGCCTATCACACCTCTCAAGTCTTCATTTAAACATTCACAATACTCCACCACGCGCACTCTCGGACACAGCTTCTTGCGAATCACAGCTAAGTGCCCCCCCCCCCTCTTTTTCTTTCTTCCGTTCTTATTTGTTGTATATCATTCGTGTGAATTTATATTATGTCTTCTCACCCCGTTTCTTTGCCCTGTATGTTTTTTGTATGATTAAGGTGTAAAGCGAAACGTTATATCCGTGTGCTCGATAATTAATAGCACTGCTCCTTTTTTTTAACATTTTGCCAACACAGTTGTTAACACAACTTTACTGCTTTTTAAAAACATTCTTTTATATATATATATATATATATATATATATATATATATATATATATATACATATATATATGATTTACACAACTTATAAAAGTGTGTACACATATAACCAAAAAGTATATGTATGTTGTCAGACAGATACAGCAGTCGGTAGATTAGAGATAAAAAAAAATATGGACTACACATGGAGACAGATAGAAGAAACAGCCCAGGATAGAACTAAGTGGAGAGCCCATGCTCCTAGAAAGGGGTAGGGAAGGCGAGGAAGGGCAGTGAATAGATTAACCAGAACAGTGGCTGATTACCCGTAAGTCTGAGCCTAAGGCCCCAAAATGGGGGGGAGGGCAATATCATGGAAAAAATACCAGTATGGTTTATTGTTTTCTGACTTTAATATCAGGAGCTAAACGTTATTTATATCAGGAGCTATTTATATCAGGAGTTATTTATATCGGGGGTTATTTATGTCAGGAACCAAACGTTGTAAGTGTGACGGGGGCCTCGTACTAAGTTTAGTCTAGGGGCCCCGGGCGGTGGTTAATCCGTCAGTGAAACAGTCAATGACGCGAATAGCTGGACATTACTAGGGCATCCTTGCGGGTAGATGATAGATCCAGGCCATGATGTTTGAATGCCAGGAGACCAGGATAGTATGTGAAAACCGCAGGTTTATGAAAGTATATATTGAAAAAATATTTGCATATTTAACAATCATTGATAACTTTCTGACAATCATTCTTTCGTTCCAGCGTTTCCTGTCGAGTCTGACCTTCAATCTCGTCCCCGCTTGCCTGACAACCTGGTCAGAGTTCAAGGTTCGGACTATATATCCAGGACGCAGCGCCCATCATCTGAAAGTAAGGAGGGTTATTTAGTTTCTTTTGAACGATAAAATGTTTGAAAATAAAACAGATAGATGGAGATGACGGAGGGGAGGGGGGGGGGACGGGACAGAAAGGGAGAACAGACAAGTTTTGCTTTCAAGAGGGTGAGGATTTGGGCACTTAAGACCGTCGAACGCTCTACCCGTACTCTCTCGTGTTTCGTTATAGTGAAGTCACTCAGCGGGAAAGAATATGAGAGAGAGAGAGAGAGAGAGAGAAATTGAAAAGGGCAGACTGAGAGAGAGAGATAAAGATGAAGATAGAAAAACAGAGATAGTGAGAGAGAAACAGAGAGAGAGAGAGAGAGAGAGATGAGACATAATGAGAGACGGAGAGGAACACAGAGAGACAGAAATAGGCAGAATGAAATATAGAGAGAGACAGAAAGAAGCAGAATGAAATACAGAGAGAGACAGAAAGATACAGAGAGAGAGGCACACAGAGATAGAGACAGAGAGAGAAACAGGAAGACAGAGAAAGAAGCAGAGAGAGACAGAGACAGGCATAGAGCGTCAGGGTGAGAGAGAGAGAAAGAGAGAGACAGAGAGAGCAACAGGGAGACAGAAGGAGAAAGAGGGAGACAGAGAGAGCAGCAGGGAGACAGAAGGAGACAGAGAAAGAAGCAGAGAGAGACAGAGACAGGCATAGAGCGTCAGGGTGAGAAAGAGAGACAGACAGACAGAGAGAGGAACAGGGAGACAGAAGGAGACAGAGAAAGAAGCAGAGAGAGACAGAGACAGGCATAGAGCGTCAGGGTGAGAGAGAAAGACAGAGAGAGACAGAGAGAGCAACAGGGAGACAGAAGGAGAAAGAGAGAGACAGAGAGAGCAACAGGGAGACAGAAGGAGACAGAGAAAGAAGCAGAGAGAGACAGAGACAGGCATAGAGCGTCAGGGTGAGAGAGAGAGAGAGAAAGAGAGAGACAGAGAGAGCAACAGGGAGACAGAAGGAAAAAGAGAGAGACAGAGAGAGCAACAGGGAGACAGAAGGAGACAGAGAAAGAAGCAGAGAGAGACAGAGACAGGCGTAGAGCGTCAGGGTGAGAGAGAGACAGAGACAGAGAGAGACAGAGAGAGCAACAGGGAGACAGAAGGAGAAAGAGAGAGACAGAGACAGGCATAGAGCGTCAGGGTGAGAGAGGTGCACTACAACAAAATGCAAAATGATACAACAGAAAACTAAGAAGGTGAACAGAATCTGTAGTGAGCGCTCTCTAAATGCGGGCATGAATGGGTTAGCTGAAGCTGTCTTTTCACTACAGATGTAATAGATCAGTGGCCACCTGTCTTTTCACTATAGATGTAATAGATCAGTGGCCACCTGTCTTTTCACTATAGATGTAATAGATCAGTGGCCACCTGTCTTTTCACTATAGATGTAATAGATCAGTGGCCACCTGTCTTTTCACTATAGATGTAATAGATCAATGGCCACCTGTCTTTTCACTATAAATGTGATAGATCAGTGGCCACCTGTCTTTTCACTATAAATGTGATAGATCAGTGGCCACCTGTCTTTTCACTATAGATATGATAGATTAGTAGCCTGCTGCTCACACATGATTAAACTAATATCATTCATTCATTCATTTGCATGTCCCTTACGGAACTTTGTCTCCCTAACAGCACTCCTGTAGGCCTCTCGGTTGTGAGCAAGATAGCCTGCTGCTAATGTATCCATTTGCAGATCATCAACGATGTCTTGCAGCCATCTCCGCCTTGGTCTTCCTTTCTTTCTTTTCCCCATTATATACCCTTCTAAGACTGTCTTCTCTAGATTATCATGACGCTTAATGTGTCCAAAATATTTAAGTTTTCTCTCTTTAATCTTCTTTACTAGCCAGCCTTCTTCAATATTAAGTTCTTGTAGTATGAATATATTTGTTCTTTTTTTTGTGTCCATGATATTTGAAGAACTCTTCTGTAGCATTTAAATTCCAAGACATTTATGTGTTTCTCAGCTGTTTTGTTAAGTGTCCAGGTTGCGATGGGAAAGATGCATGCCCTTAAAAATCTTATTTTTGTAGTTCTGTTTGCTCCACTCCACAGCTTTTTTTTAAGTTAAATAAGCTGTGTGAAAGAAGTTTTCACGTACACCCAGTTATTTTAAGGTTCTTGGAGTTTTAGACAACATTTTTTTAGATAAAATTATGTTTCAATTTTAACTCTATGTTTCTCTTTGTGCAGTTTCGGGAGATTCTGATGACGTCACAGACTGGAGTTATCATTATTCTTCACAAACATCCGGTGAGTGTGTTAAACTTCAGCCATGTTGAACCATTATTATACTTCTGTTTTAGAAGCTGCAGTATCACAGCCATGCCACTGATGTACTATTGTTATACTTTTATACCACTGCTACAACACTGCTACGTTATACATGTTTTATTGTTACACCATTGTTATCAGAGTCTGATACCGTTGATATGCCACTGTTATACTGTTGTTACGCTATCGTTATAGTGCAATTATACCAGATGATGATGATGATGGTGATGGTGATTATTATTACTATTATTATTATTTGACCCTCTGTATGGCAGAGGTAAACGCCTTCGACACTATTCCAGCACTGGACAGGCGGTTCCGGGCCGGAAGTTCATGTAACATAATCTGGTGACTAAGGGAAACAACTGCAATAATTAGAAACGGCAGGATGTTTGTGCTATTGTCTAGAAAACTGCTCATGGCGGCAGATTGCATGCCGCTGTCTTGTAAAGGATTAAGTTCAACTTGAACTTCACTTCACTGTGCCGTTCATCTGGGAAAAGCGGTTTTCAGATCGTCTTTAAGGCGTTACCTTCATGTTAACTCTTTCACTCCGGAATTATTTTCCGCGGTGTTGTAAAATATTCACTGGTGCTAATGTGTTAATCTATCAGCTTCTTGTCTCTTCTCTTCCATCTTGCTTCTTTATTTCTTATCTTTCTTCTGTTATCTTTTTATCGTCGTCAGTGATGTCTCTGGTCTTCCTGGCTTAAATCGTTAGCCTTATTCTACTGAGTTAAGTGCCCAGTGAAATACGGCTGTGCCTGGAGCACTCTCAGTAGTGGCACAGCTGCTGACGATCCACTACCCAGGATCTTCTTGCCCTCCCAGTTGATGCCTGTATAAGCACTCCCCACATGGCTTTTACTTGGTTGAAAAATAAGTTATCATCTCACTCGCCCCTTGCTCCACCAACACCTAAATAACTTCTCAGAAAGCATACACTGACCAAGGCAAATTAAAGGTTAGGTTTATTGGTAACACTCGACGCCACACACGACATGTCTCTCCACAGCAGTTAACATCACTAGACGCCACACACGACATGTCTCTCCACAGCAGTTAACATCACTAGACGCCACACACGACATGTCTCTCCACAGCAGTTAACATCACTAGACGCCACACACGACATGTCTCTCCACCGCAGTTAACATCACGCAGGGAACACACTGAGCATGCCATGAACGCAACACTTGCGGTACTTCAAGTGACGCTACTGACTGTCCAAAATCTCTACAAATTTCTTGTCTTCACTAATTCTGTGATACGTACTCACTATTAATCAAGATCTGGCTACACTCCCTTAACGCAATATAGGAGCTACTTGCCAACTCACATATAACACATATACGCAGAAACTCTTCCTGCTGCGTCCAACATCTAATACACAGGGTGCAAATATGAATGGTTCGATGACACATGAATTAACCATTTGTGACTCAATGATGATAATGATAGATGAAGATAGCATATTATTATAAATCATGTGCAATCGACACTCATCAGCATGAACATGTGTGCAACACACAAGC
>CM019698.1:23355561-23845561 GCA_009760885.1 Achatina immaculata
GAGAGACCAGTGCACTAACCACTTCCCGCTGGCCACGAAAACCCAACCCTTTTCATCCACTTCGTGATAGCTGTGTTATTTATTACTTACCTGCCATAGCAACAATGTTATCAAAAGTTGTAAGCACAAAAACCAAATTAAGACTTTTCAACTCAAATGTAATATCCACACTCATTTATGCATGCGAAAGCTGGAAAACAACTAAAGAAATAGACAAGAAATTAGACTCTTTTGAAAACAAATGCCTAAGGAAAATACTCGGCATCAACTGGAACGAATTCAAGAACAATTCAGAGATAAGACAGATGAGCGAACAACAACCTGTCTCATGGGTGATCAGGAAAAGGAGATGGACATATGTTGGTCACGTGATGAGAAGAAACAATCAGATAATCTCAAAACAAGCCATCAAGAGGAACACAACAGGCCGAAGAAAAAGAGGCAGACCACGTGAAACTCTAAAGAGGACATTGTTAAAAGAGGCCAAATTAATAGGCATAAAATCCCTTGATGAGGTTGAAAATCTCGCCGAAAACAAGGAAAAACTGGCGAACTACCTTGTGAGCCCTGTGTGATGTTTAACGGCAGGGCAAGTATATATATATATAAGATAGCAACAATGACAGGTACGTGAAGGAGGCTGGTTTTCGTCGTCCACTTTGTAAGAAACAGCCAATCAAATGGTGTATCCATGGTATGTGAGTAACACAATAAAAACATTCACCCTAAGACTAACATGTCTCTTTTGGTCTAACCTTACTTCTGCTCCCCTGTGGTGTCCATCTTAGTGCTATTTTTGGTAGTGAGTTGTCAGTCATTCGGAGCACATGTCCCAACCATCGCCAGCGTCTTTCCTCAATAATTGTTGTCAGTGGTTTCATCTGCATTTCTGCTAATAAGATGTTATTTCTTATGGTGTTTGGCCAAAACATTTTTCTAATTCTTCGTAAACATTTAGTCTGGAAAGAATTCAACTTGTTTTCTATGGTTTTGGTGATTGAGAGACATGGAGAAGAACAACAGAAAGGATGTTGAGCAATAGAGGGCTCACCTGGGCAAGAGCAGAAAAAAAGGCGAAGGACAGGCATTTGTGGAAAACCCTTGCGGAAGCCCCATGTACCCTGGGCACTTAAGGTTCAGAGAGAGAGAAGACTTACATGTAACAGAGGAAGGGGGCTGCCCGCGCTAGCGATGGAGGGGAGGGGGATTATAGAAGCCTTAAATATCCTTTTATACAAATACCACCGAGCTCTATCGTCTGTTTGTCCCCTCAAGACCGAGTGGTATATGAGGAAGGATATAAGACAAGACAACAGGATGATCATAAAGTCCTTCCCTGGTTAAGAAAAAACGAGATCTTTTAAGCTATGAACAAAAACTTTGGCACGTCACGTGGGCTGATTCTTAGAGCTTATTTTCTGTCCACGTAGCACTGCAGTCACTAGAATCAAAATGGCGGATATGAAGGAGAAAACCCGGGCTGTTTTGTGGTATCATGAAACAAACTCGTCATTAGGGAGAGATGACCAAACACCACGGCCTGTTAGACTTCACCTCATCCGACTTTTTTATATGAGTGTACCAAATGTTTGGTTCACCAGTTTCTGATACTGAAAATTTCAAGACAAATTTAACGGAAGCTTTACCGACACTGGCTAAAACGGTGTTGGAGAACACATAAAAGGAAATCATTTTCAAAATTTGATGCTATAAAGAAGAAAAATACATTGAGAACAAGAAAACTGAAAGTACTGACAGTATGATCAATTCCACCTTCAATCTACTTTATTTTGAATAGACCAATCAGCTTTGTTTTCATTTTCTGTTGTCTCCAATCGGAAATCGAGTAACCGTCCAATAAACGTCGCTGTATCATTTCGAGAAAGGCCCAGTCGGTTCTAGTGATCTTTCTGTCTCCTTTTGCTCAACCATGTGAGATATATTTCTATTACTTTCAACCTTCATTTTCTATTATCTTGCCCTCAGTCCTTCTTCTGTGATGATTTCTTATTAACATCCAGAAATGACGGAATCTTGCCAACATCTACAAGTGGTGGGATCTTGCTAACATCTAAAAGTGATGGGACTTTGTAATCATGTGATAGGATATTAGTAACATCTACAAATGATAGAATCTTGATAACATCTACAAGTGACGGAATCTTGCTAATACCTACAAGTGATGGAATCTTGCTAACATCTACAAGTGATGAAATCTTGCTAACATCTACAAGTGATGAAATCTTGCTAACACCTACAAGTGATGAGATCTTGCTAAGATCTACAAGTGATGAAATCTTGCTAACACCTACAAGTGATGAGATCTTGCTAACATCTACAAGTGATGAACTCTTGCTAACATCTACAAATGATGAAATCTTGCTAACACTTACAAGTGATGAAATCTTGCTAACATCTATAATTGATGTGTTTGACTAAGACATTTTTTATATACTGAGACAGGATGATATCCTGAATCTAGAGTGCTATTTTTACAAACCTACGACACCCTGCCACCCTGCTGCCGCTTTCTCCGCGAGTGTTTGAGTACTGGTTCGTTATTTTATTTGTCTATATTTTCATTCATGACTTTTAACCAAATACCCTTTTTTTCCTAGTAACTAAAGCAGTCAAGTAAATGCCTCGGGCAGTAAATGTCGTGGCTATACTATTTCCAGAAACCGACCAATCGCTGGTAAAATACAACAAACTGAAAGGAGCAGATAATTTTCGCGTAAAAAAAAGAAGATTCATGATTTATTACATTTATTAACATGGCACTTGATGATGCTGATTATCCAGCTACACTTTCAAGTTTTACAACTTTAAATCACATTCATTTTCAGATGGAAAATTCTGGCCTCGCTACATTCATAGACAAACTGGCGCGTGTCAGAAGTCCAGGTAAGTGTACTTTCAGAATGCCTGCTTATGACTTAATTATAACACGCCTAGAACGAACATAACCAGACAAGCTCCCACCTTGAATACCTATGGAAATGTTAAGTAATAAAGCTGTTCCTAATTTTTTTTCCTAGTTTATACCTCCAGGGAAAGGTGAAACATGGAAGATCTAGAAACACCTGGAGAAGGAGTCTTGAAGCAGAGATCAGAAAGATCGCCTACACATGGAAACGAATAGAAGAAACAGCCCAGGGCATACATAAATGGAGAACCCTTGTTGACAGTTTATGCCGCAGATACGAAGGAAGGAAGGAAGGACCAGCTCCAGTCTTAATTAATCTGGGGAATCATTTAAAAAAGAAAAAAAAATTCCACTGCCACTTTCAACCAGTCTTTAACACAAGAGAGAGTAAAAAAAGTAGACATAATTTTGATCTAAAAAAAGGCGAGAAGGTGGTATATATAGCAGAATTTTGCGATGAATGGCAAAGGAAGTTTAAAAGTGGGGGTATCAAATTTGGTGGATGCAGCTCGCTCCAGCCGCCCCCACACTGCGAATAGACCTGACGTTAACACTGGCGTGGAACGAATGATACAGGAAAACAATGAAGCGGCTTGAGAACTTAAGACTAATCACGACTCGGGGCACCACATCATTCATGAAGTGCTGCAGTTTCAGCCAGGTGGATACCAAAACAACTCATCCTCGAACTGAAAGAATGTCGTGAGGATGTTTTTCAAACTCTTTTACATCGTTTTGGAGTTTAAGGAGATGGCTTTCTGCGACCTATAGCTACTGGAGACGAATGCTGGGTACATTACTTTCAGCCAGAGGCAAAGCGAGCTAGCAAGGAGTAGCGACACTCTTCCTCGCCGAAGCCAAAGAAGCTCAGTATTATTCTGTCGCTCAAAATCTGATGCTCACGCTTGTTTGGTACTATGAAGGAGTAATCCTAGAAAATTACATGCTCAGAGAAACCTCTATCACCAGCAACACATACTGTGTTCTGCTTAAGAACCATTTGAAACCTGGAATCAGGTAACAACGTCGAGGTCTGATCAGTTCTGGCGTGTTGTTTAACCACGATGACCCACGTCCTCATGGATTTGCTCAACAAATCCGTATGGAGTGTCTTCCACATCCTACATATTCACCCGACCTCGCACTACGATAATGTCATGTGTTTCAACCTCTAAAAGAGATGCTAGGTAGGAAGAAGTTCGGAAGAGACTGAAAGAGACCAAGCATCGTGGGCTACAGAACCAGTCAGAAGATTGTTTTCTCTCAAGGAATCCCATGCATTAGTGAAGCAGTGGCAGAATTTGTAGTATAAATGTCATTAAAAGCAACGGCAAAGCACTACCATATACCACCATTGTCCGTGCAACTTTCGAAATTGAATTGTGATTGAACGTGGAAGGGTCTGTGTTGAAAAGTGATAAGTAACTTTCAGTCATATTTGTAAACTTTATCCCAATAAAAATAAGTTGAGCTTACTTTTTGACTCATCCTCGTAATTAAGTTTTCCACTTTTTCATTTTATATTTTAATGGAATTGTTCGATGCATTTTCAAAAAGATTTGGAGAAGTAGACGAAAAGGGAGAAACGGCAATGAAATTTTAAAAAAAAGACATAAGTTTCTCTCGTTTCATTTTCTCCATTATTACTGTTTTTCATAGAACTTCTTACATCTTACATCCTTCACATGCCTTTAAACATCACATAGGGCTCGCATGGTAGTTTGCCAGGATTTCCTGTTTTCAGCGAGCTTTTCAACCTCATCAAGGGATGTTATTCTCTCTAAACTGGCCTCGCTTAAAAATGTCCTCTAGAGTTTCACGTGGTCGATCTCTTTTTCTTTGGCCTGTTGTGTTCCACTTGATAGCTTGTTTTGGTATTCTCTGATTGTTTCTTCTAATCACGTGACCGACATATGTCCATCTTCTTTTTTCTGATGACCCATGAGACGGGTTGTTGTTTGCTCATCTGTCTTATCTCTGCGTTGTTCTTGAATTTCTTAGAACTATGCCATCGATATTCACTTGCATCTACTCTGTCGCTCCAGTTTCACCGTAATTACGTGCATTCGATAATTTTATCGTAACTTGGGTTTTAGGGCTGGAGGTTGATGGAGGTCATCTCAACATTAGCCTTCTGCTGCCACATAAGAGCACTGCCTTTTATAAATATCGCGGCAGTACAACCAGCCCTCCCTGCACGGACAACGTTAACTGGTTCGTGTACTCGGCCCTGCAGCCCATCTCTTTTGACCAGGTAAGTTAAGAGATGTCTGATTAAAATTAAGTAGATAAATAAATTTCCTCACTCGTCGACGGTCCTTATCTCCTGTGTTGTAAGTACTGGCAAGTTTACACTGCATAGTCGTCTGCTTGAAACGGTAACCTAGGCATCCAGCGTATTCAACTGGAATCTCTGCCACGTGGTCTTCATAGTATCCTATGAAATTCTTATCACTGATTGTTCTCCAGAGCACACATTTTTCTTCTGCTGCTGCTGCTGTTAGCTACCTGCATCAGGTTAGGCGAAGCATAGCTGGCCAAGACCCTATTCTGCCTCCTAGTGATGAAAAAAAAGACAGCAGTTTGTGCCAAGTGAATAGGGATCGCAGTGTAACGGATCACAAAAATACTCTGAGTCGAAGTCAGATGTGTTGGACCGAAAGAGGTAATAAAGCAGATGGAGGTGTGTGGTTCAGTTTTACAAGAAAGATAGAAAGAGTGAGGGAAAGTGGGCAGAAACAAGAATGACAGAAAGTTAGGTGAGCACATAAAAATTACGAACATTAAACACTCAATATTTCAGCAAATGCCTTTTTCAGTGATTACATGCAAGCAACACAACAGATAAAAACATGAAAAACTGATTAAAAATTAAAAACTTAGCCCTTTTTTATATCTAGTCTCATTTATATTATCTCTCACCGAAATATGTATATATGAGACTCTAAGTCAATGATGTTTTGTGAAAGAATAAGAAGAAGGAGGGGGAGGGAGAGGAGAAGGAGAAAGAGGAGGAAGAGGAAGAAGAAGAAAAAGAGGATGAGGAGAGGGAGGAAGAAGAAGGCGGAGAAAGGGGAGGAAGAAGAAGGCAGAGAAGGGGAGATGGAGGATGAAGAAGAAGAAGAAGAAGAAGAAAGAGGAGGAGGAGAAAGAAGAAGAATAAAGGTAAGAATAAGAAGGAGGAGGAGAGGGGAAAAGGAAGGAGAAAAAGAAATACTGAAAAAAAAATGACAATCTCTAATGTAATTTATGAATAAAACAACGAATCAAAATGGACATGTTCTGTCAAAATAAAAAGTGAACTTCCTCCTCCACAGATGGCCCAGTTTCGACGGCTGGCGCTCGGGAGCAAGGTTCTCCCTCACGGAGGCAACATGAGACCGACACAGCCTGTTAGGAAGAGGAGAATCTACGCAAGCAACCCCGCTCTTTCGTGACCTCTTGAATTAATATTTATGTTAGGGAAGGTGGATTTCATTATCAGCGTCATATACATCATGGTCGGGCCCTCTGGCTACAGGCAAAGCCGACAGTGATTCGCCATTTTGTGTCCCCTCCCCCCTTGTATTTTTAGTCAGATTTGTTACCTTCCCACAATTCCCTGCGACATTGTCAAAAAAATTTCAGTTCTTTTGTCGCAAAAACAGTTTTAAATTAAAAACTGCAGATTAGTGCTGAAAGTTTAGTCCGAGATATCTGTATTATTTGCTACAGACGACATTAATTAATTCAGCTTTTAGACCACTGAACAACATCATTTTTTACTGTCATTCATCACAGCCGTCATGTTTCACACGGATGCGACACGATGTCTATTTTTAGCATTTTCGGCAGTTTAAAAATTACGAACCCCAAAAACTATAAAACAAAACCTGTCTCTTTTTAAAGTCTTTCATGGTATTCGAAAGTTAATGGTATTTTACATTCAGTGTAAGATTACTGTGTAAAGTGTGCCACGTATTTAGAGGGGAACGGTCCCGTGCGAAATATTTAAATTTAGAAATTAAATAAAAGATGTATGTACCATATTTTCTTTGTCATGAATTTGTTTTGTAAATCACTGGTGAATGTTGTAGCACTTAGACTGAGAATATAAATGTTGCAATTAGTTTTGCATGCCTGGTCAAAGGTATCTTGGCCATATTATTTTATGACCTCCCCGTCCCCGGTCAAACTGTTTGTTGGCTGAACAACAACCAGTCTCATGGGTGATCAGGAAAAAGAGATGGACATATGTTGGTCACTTGATGAGAAGAAATGATCAGAGAATCCCAAAACAAGCTATCAAGTGGAACACAACAGGCCAAAGAAAAAGAGGCAGACCGCGTGAAACTCTGAAGAGGACATTGTTAAGAGAGGCCAAATTAACGGGCATAAAATCCCTTGATGAGGTTGAAAGACTCGCCGAAGACAGGAAAAATTGGCGAACTACTTTGCGAGCCCTATGTGACGTTTAACAGCACGGGAAGGATATAAGATATAAGTCCCCGGTCACACTTTTTGTTAGATAGTTTTTCGACCAGCGGTAAAGACATCTGTCGTCGGCTTGCAAGGTAAGCCGTAGTTTATGGGCGGAATTTAACCTAAGTGTGTGGTTCCCAATCTGTTGCTTGCAGACCCCTTGACATTATCAGGTGCTACACGGCCACGTTATGCATTTAGTATTAGGTGTCACCTACGGAATGCAAACAGTTAACAGTTGATGACTATGCCATATTACATGTAAAATGGTGGTCAGAAACTTGTATGTAACTGGAAAAGTGGTCCTTAGATGTAATAAAAGGTTGGGTTGAGAAACGCTGAGCTAGGTGGAGCCCGTCCTACGAACTAGCCAGAGCCTCGTTTAACCGTGAATTTACATCGACGGTTCCCAGCCTGTACAAACGAAGCACACAGCCTAGCCTTATCGAAAAGTCTGCTTAGAGTCCTATGGGACAAAGCAAGACAAGAAAGAGGCTCATTTAAAAGACACAAATTCTAAAACTTGGAATGTAAAAAAAGGAAAGTTAGTTGTCAGGTACTATACTGCTTTCCTTAGAAGAATGTTGACTTGTCCTGTCTTGTCTTCTGTCTCCTTGGAGACAAAAAATATCCTTGGAACTGCGAGCTGGTATTATTTGCAGCCGATGCTGTGATAGTGTTGACATTTCCACAACTGGATCAAGACCGTCTTGGAAGGGTACATAATGGGAAAAAGAAAAAGAGGAAGACCAAGGCGAAGATGGTCGTTGATAATCTGCAAATGGATGCATTAGCAGCAGGGCATCTTGCTCACAACCGAGAGCCCTGCAGGAAGGCTGTTAGGGAGGCAAAGTTCCGCAAGGGACATGCAAAAGACTGACTGACTGACTGACTGACTGACTGACTGACTGGATGATTAGGGCGGCTCCGGTCAGATTCAGACCCCCTTCCTTTACCGTGTGAAACTAGTGCACTAACCACTTTGCCACTCAAGCGCACCGTTATAATAATAATAATGCTCCTTATATGAGATGGGTGGCAGAGTGATTGGCACTCTAGTCTCTCATCGCAAAGGTCAGTGGTTTGAATTCGACCGGAGAAACCCTAGCCATCCAGGCTGTAGGCATGAGTACCCGGCTTCTTCTAGAGCTGGGGAAGGAAAGGCGGCCAGGCCTCTAGTGTGCTGACAGGTCAAGGAAAATATGGCCACTAACATCATGTTCTCTAAGTGCCTCTGTGACATAGGTTACCTTTACTTAAGTGAGATGAAAGCAAAATCAAGTTCAGAAGTTAACCGACAGTTCTATGGTGGCATATGGTAGTGGTTTGACGTTGTTTTTAATGACAAATATGCTATAAAGTGAGAGCGAAACAAGTCCACCGTTGTAAAAATTTTATTTATAAATAGCGCGGTGTGACAATGATTGGTCTAACTATGCTGTCCATTGGCTAGAAGTGATATCTGATCAGTTCTTCTCCATCTTCTTTTCCTTCCTATGATTATCAGAAGTCTTCTGTCTGTATGAACGTGTAGTGGATCACCTGTTCCATTTTGTGTGTAATATTTTGCTTTGCTATAGAAACACCTGCTGTAAACGAGGCTGCGAGTTCCGAATGTTTCCTCCCTTTATTGTGATATTGTCTCCCCTCCTCCTGGTGTTGTCTCCCCCTGGATGGAATTCAATTAAGAAATAGTTGCCAAGAAAATAAATAAATAATTTCATTTACTAAACAATAAAAATGATTTGATATGCTGATGACACAGTATTACTGTCCACAACACAAAACGGAATGGAAAAACTAATTATGTCAGTCTGTAAGAAAAGTAATTACTCCTTTACTGAAAAACAAATACATCACAACTGAAACAAAAAGGGCACTGTACAACTCTATGCTATCAATGTCAAACATGGACAATGACAGCCAAAAACAAAAGAAAAATCATTATGACAGACATGAGATGTTTAAGGAGAGTACTAAATGTGACAAGAAAAGACCAAATAAATGACACCATCAGGGCAAAAGGATGGAGTAACACCAGTATTACACTATGTTCATAAACAGCAAGTCAAATGATTTGGACACGTTACATGACTACCACCAGACAGTATATCACAGAAACAGCAAGTCAAATGGTTTGGACACGTTACATGACTACCACCAGACAGTATATCACAGAAACAGCAAGTCAAATGGTTTGGACACGTTACATGACTACCACCAGACAGTGTATCACAGAAACAGCAAGTCAAATGATTTGGACACGTTACATGACTACCACCAGACAGTATATCACAGAAACAGCAAGTCAAATGATTTGGACACGTTACATGACTACCACCAGACAGTATATCACAGAAACAGCAAGTCAAATGGTTTGGACACGTTACATGACTACCACCAGACAGTATATCACAGAAACAGCAAGTCAAATGGTTTGGACACGTTACATGACTACCACCAGACAGTGTACAACAGAAAACATTCACGCTAAGATTTGTAGGTAACAGAGGAAGAGGCCGCCCATGCAGGAGATAGAGAGAGGAAATTACAGAAGCATTAAATATCTCGTTATATGAAGGAAATCGTCGAGCTCTATCAAGACGTCTATTTGTCCCCTCAACACTGAAAGCTATATGAGAAAGGAGACAAGACAAGACAAGTAAGAATAGTGAAGAACATAATCTCTACAATAATACAAAGAAAACTAAATTGATGACAACTAACAATACAAATAAGGCAGCTGAAATATATATCACTGAGGACAAATTGGAAGAGGTGGAGAGTTTTGAACAGCTTGGATCACTACTAAATAATAATGGAAATACAATGAGGGAAATTAAAAGGAGGACTTCTGTTGCTCTTTCAAAATGTGAGACCTGGACACTTAGCATCATAGCTGATAAACATATAAATGCTTTTAATTGAAAATGCTACAGAGTCCTTCGAATATCGTGGACACAAAAAAAAACAGAACAAATATATCCATACTACAAGAACTTAATATTGAAGAAGGCTGGCTAGTAAAGAGGATTAAAGAGAGAAAACCTAAATATTTTGGACACATTAAACGTCATGAGAATTCAGAGAAGACCGTCTTGGAAGGGTACATAATGGGAAAAAGAAAGGACAAAGCGAAGATGGCTGCAAGACATGGCTGATGATCTGCGAATGGACGCATCAGCAGCAGGCCATCTTGCTCAGAACTGAGAGGCATCCAGGAGAGCTGTTAGGGAGACAAAGTTCCGCAAGTAACATGATGCACATGACTGACTGAAACAATAAACAGATACTCCGTTTAAAATGTATGCTAATATGTTTATTCTTTTTTTTCACTCTCCCTGGTACTGCGAGCTGATGTTCCTTGCAGACGGTGCGCTGAAGATGTTGATACATAGCAGGGTGTGGGATTGGGAGCGGGTCATGGCGGCTATTTTTAAGTTCATGACTGGAGTCAAAAAAGCACGGGACGTGCAATACTTCTTTAGTGGAATCCACTACCATGAGGACTATGGTGATACCTGTCCCGTTAGCCAGGCTAGATCTGTTACTGGGAAATCCAATGGAGTCGGGACAGTGTCTTGATCAGCTATAGTTCGCCAACCCTGCCTCTAGAATGTGAGCTATAGTTCGCCAACCCTGTCTCTAGCATGTCAGCTACAGTTCGGCAACTCTGCCGCCAGAATGTCACCTATAGCTCGCCAACCTTCCAACGGCATGTCAGCTATAGTTCGCCAACCCTGCCACCAGCATGTCAGCTATAATTCGCCAACCCTTACTCTAGCATGTCAGTTATAGTTCGCCAACCCTACCGCCAGCATATCAAGTATGGGTATCGGTCTACCAAATCGGACGTCGTCTCCTGCTATGCTCAGCAACTGTGTGTAGATTCGTTACTTACATGGCCTACAGATAAGCACAGGCGATCTTGTTTCTCCATTTTGTGCGGTCCTTGGGGTATTTTTTGTTCAGTCCTATTGGTTTATTTATCCGTCAGCGCGAATTGTTCCGCTGAATTATATGTTTTTCTCTCCATCTTCTTTTTCTCTTTTTTTCCACTTCAGATTTTTTGTTAAATCAACTCGCCTGTTTTATATAGCTTCAACATTTTACCCACCTATATGTCCTTCTCTTCTATTGCATTCAGTCGATTCATTCTGTCAATCATCTCCTTTTTGTTCATGATAAAGGCACTTTTGCCGAAATATTGGATTGTTGGGTTCCCCCCCCCCCACAGTCATTTCTCTGTTCCTGTCTCATGTAAGTAGTTCTCTGTTCCTGTCTCCTGTAACTAGTTCTCTGTTCCTGTCTCCTGTAACTAGTTCTCTGTTCCTGTCTCCTGTAACTAGTTCTCTGTTCCTGTCTCCTTTAACTAGTTCTCTGTTCCTATCTCATGTAACTAGTTCTCTGTTCCTGTCTCCTGTAACTAGTTCTCTGTTCCTGTCTCCTGTAACTAGTTTTTGCCTCATTTTCTTACCCTTTCTACTTATATATATATATATATATATAACCGTACCACACACCGCCACCTAACTCTACTAGAAGCAGTTTTACCTAGGCCCCTCTCACACTTCTTTTCTCTTCTTTGCAACATTTTCATCAGCCTTCTTCTTTCTTAACCCCTCCCCCCCCCGGGCCATTCACCCCCACCCCCTAAACTTTCAACCAATCTTTGTACCATACATTTCTGGGTCTTTATTTAACACCCACCATTCCGCCACAGAATTCAACGAACTAAGAGTATCTTTTCCCTTCTTATTTGTTATATAAAAAATATATAGCAAGATAAAAATATATAGAAAAATATATAGAAAGATAAGGCAATACACGAACAATATGGAACCATAGTACATAACAGGTATAATGCTATAGAGAAGATTGAAACGATTGATAAACAATGGAATATGCTTAAAGACTTTATTCAGCAAACATCTGTCGAAATCCTACATCCAAATAAAAGACACGCTAAACAGGGGTGGATGACAGAAGAAATTTTGCAACTAATGGATCAGAGAAGAAGTCTTAAGGAAGACAAAGATGAATATGATAAAATAAATATGACACACATGCAATAAAACTAAAGAAGAGTGGCTAAATAAGAAATGTAATGAAACAGAGACACACCATCATGGAAACACAAGAGATATGTACAAACAAATAAAGGAGTTAACAAACAAAAGGGCATACCACAAGACTGGTTGCCTAAAGTCAAAGGAGGGGCATACAGTAATGGACAGAGATGAAATAATGGCACGATGGTACGAATACATTAGAGAACTCTATGAGGACAGTAGAAGCGAAATTGATCTACGAAATAATAATGAAGGGCCTCTCATATGAAAACCAGAAGTGGAAGAAGCCATCAAACACATGAAGAACAACAGAGCACCAGAATAAGATAATACCACCAAGGAAGAACTGGAAGCATTAGGAGAGCTTGGCATAGAAATAATTACCAGACTGCTGAATGACGTCTATAACAGTAGCTATGTTCCATCAGACTTTTTGCAAATCAGTTGTCATTGCCTTACCAAAGAAACAAGGTGCAGTTGAATATGAAGACCATCGAACCATTAGTCTTATGAGCCATGTTACCAAAATCCTGTTTCTGACTGCAGTGAGAAGAGTCAGGGACAAAATGAAACAAAAAATCGCTGAAGAACAGTGTGACTTCGTCGAAGGAAAAGACACAATAATGTCATATATATATATATATATATATATATAATATATATATATATATATATATATATATATATACTGAGAACATTGATGGAAAGATCAATAGAATTAAAGATGGACCTATACTTATGCTTCATAGACTACTGTAAAGCATTCGATAAAGTGAGACACAGAAATTATAAGAATGCTGGAAGACATCAACATAGATAGGAAAGATCTGAAACCCATCAAAACCATATACTGGCAACAATCAGCAGAAATGAAGGTTGAGAACCAAACAGGAGCATTCCAAGAATTAAAACTGAGAGTGAGACAAGGATGTGTTCTATCTCCTGACCTCTTCTCCATGTACAGCGAAAACATAATGAGAAATATAGAGAGCTTGGAAAGAATATCAACTGGCGGGTACAATCTTAACAACTTAAGATATGCAGACGACACAGTTCTGATTGCTAAAAGTGAAGGGCTCTTCGTGGTTCGTGAAAGTAAAAGTAAAGGTCTCAGCCTAAATAAAAAGAAGACTGAAGTGATGATCATCTCAAAGAAATGAATACCACCAAAATATAGCATTACCATCGATGGCACAAATCTGAAACAAGTTGATAGATTCAAGTACTTAGGAACAATTATAACAGCTGATGGGAAATGTCACAAAGAAATAAAAAGCAGACATGTTCTGGCCAGGTCATCATTCCAGAAAATGAGAAACATCTTGTGCAAAAGATCCATATCAATGGATACAGAAGAGTCCGCCAATTTTGTTTCGTGGATGTGAAGCATGGTCCATGAATAAGAGAGTACAGCGAGAAATGGAGGCCATGGAAATGTGGTTCACAAGAAGGATGTTGAAGGTACCATGGACAGCTAAGAAAACCACCGAAGAAGTCTTAAGAGAGGGTGAAGTTAAAAGACAAATTACAGCAAAGATCAGAGGCAGACAAGCGAGATT
Source organism: Achatina immaculata (assembly GCA_009760885.1). NCBI lineage: Eukaryota > Metazoa > Mollusca > Gastropoda > Stylommatophora > Achatinidae > Lissachatina > Lissachatina immaculata. The sequence continues at coordinate 23,369,580 of CM019698.1, forward strand.
TGTAGGACATTTTCTGAGAAGAGGAAAATTGGGACACATTGTGGCAACTGTAAAAATTAAGGGAAGAAGAGACAGAGGAAGACAGGGAGAGAGAAGTTACTGGATGGGCTGTCAGTGTGGCTAGGAAGAAAGTCACAGGTGAATCTCATAATCAAGTCTAAAGACAGGGAATTGTGGAGAGAAATGATCGCCTACGCCAGGCGGCACGGCACTTGATTGATTCTTTGATTTGCTATCTTTCTTTGCTATAAAAATATAGTCTGCTTTATATATATCTATATAACATATCGTGTGCTTTATATTTATCTACATAACATATAGTGTGCTTTATATTTATCTATATAACATATAGTGTGCTTTATATTTATCTATATAACATAAAGTCTGCTTTATATTTATCTATATAACATACAGATTTTATCTGCCTGTCCCTTTTTTCCCAGCCTGTATGCTTTTGTACTAAAAAAAAAAACGAGGAAAGCTCTATCTTCTGTGATCTGTGGCCAGAAAACTTCTAGAATCCTTCCAAGACAGGCTGTTTGCTGTGATTTTAATTTCCTCTTCTGTAGTCGTTCTTGTGCATTTTACTCGATACAGAAGAATAGTCAACGCCCAGCTTTTCTCTGTCCGCCTGTCTGCCTGTCTATCTGTCTTTTTGCCTGTCTATCTGTCTTTCTGTCTGTCTATCTATGAACCTGTAGGCATATGAGACTTCCACAAGAGTTTTTCCACAAACCCCAGTCCTTCGCCTTTCTTCTCCTCCGCTCTTACCCATGTGAGCCCTCTGTATCCTCCCTGCTGTTCTTCTTCCTTACCTCCTGTGTTCTCCCCTTACTCCTGTGTCCCTGAGGTGTCCATTTCAGTGCTATCTTTGGTAATGAGTTACCAGTCGTAGGGAGTACATGCTCCAGCCCTTGCCAACGTATTTCTTCAATAATCTTTACAACAGTCCTATTCCAGTTCTTACAATATAGCGGGAGAGACCTAGAGGTGCTTGTCAGACTAATGAAAACGCAGCAGCGTCAGCATGAACATAATAAACGTACCTTCGCCATGGAACTGTTCCTTGTATATCTCAGAAGTAGCCAGGACCTGGATGCCCGGCAGCTGCAAAAAAATGTACGACCAAAATGATAAAATACTGAAAATTTGTTGGCAAGATTTGGCTTGTTTTAGTTTGTTTTTTAATGTTATGACATTTCAAATTATTAATTAAACATGAATTATGACAATATCTTGCAAAGTGTGTTAACACAGATGATGATGATGATGATGATGATGATGATCCCCTTCAGTGCCCCAGAAAGTACAACAAAAAATGGTCTTTCCCACCAACATTCAGTGCCAGATTTCTTACTGAGCTCCACCACTAAGACCATGATTCACGTTCAATCCTCTATAACAACTTGCTTCCAATAAGCTCTACAAGAAAGTAACATATAGGGTCTTGGCCGGCCTTGGTTTTGCAGTCACTAAACACAGAGGCCACCTCTATCTTAGCTACAGAAAAGCATCTAGTCCAAAAAAAGAACATAAACGGCCACAGCAGCAGCAGCAACAATATATAACAGCGATTCTACGAAGAACTGGCCAACACCCTATCCCGCTCCTTTAGCCGCGCTCTTATTAACAAGCGTAGCCTAACTAACGGGACAAAGCTCGCCGTGATTTATATGATTATGGAGTCGATCCAACTAAACACGGTTTTTTTCGGTTAACCCCGTATCTTCAAGTTGGCCACCGTAATTAACCTTCGAGATAGGCAGGATACCTAATCCCCAACATCTTCACGGCGACAGCAACTAAGAACATCCTCCCTTTAGCTCCATGGAGATGAAGACTGCGGCGATCGCGCTGGGATGTTTTTGAAACCGGCACAATTGTGCCTTGTCTTTCACCTTACATGAAGTACGGGTACGTACCACAGTATGGCTTTTACCAGTACAACGTTGGCTACTTACACATTTTTAATATAAAATTACACGCGGTTTACAAATATCACTGAAAATATTGGTGTGAAATTTGATCATTATCTTATCTGTGGCGTAGGGGTGGGGTTGGGGGAGGGGGGTGGGGTTGGGGGAGATTTGGGGGTATTTGGGGGGGGGGGGCAGGTGAAGACGCTATCCGATTAAGCAATCAGCGAACCATAGCTGAGTCAAAACTGTCGTATTCTCCTCCATACAAATCATCATCATACTGGCCTGATCATCCTCCAACCGATATCGCTGGTTGCCTTTTTTTTTAACTTTAAAATAGAAGGTAGAATCCCCGTTTTCATGCCATTAAGTCATACTCGGGATACGGTGTTAGGTCCGTATTTCCAAGACCATCAGCACGTGAAAGTGTGACGTGGTCAGTATCACGCCTTACCTCATTACACCTTCACAGATTTCTCTGGTGCCCATTTTTTACTTGTTTTTTTTTAAAATATAATATAAACCGGCTACGGTAACCGACCTCCAAAAGTTTCGGTCTTTCTATTTTTAATCGGTAAATTTACCGATAATTTCCTGCTAACGCTATCGTTGGATAAAATAACAAAAAGTATAAACAGGAAAGTGCAGAAACTCACTGTTGACATAATCCAGCCCGGGTTTGTTGACCTCATTGTTGGTCAGGTATTCTTGACGTCCGTTCGTGTACACGTCACCCACATAAACGTACTCGCCTGGCACGATCCCGGGGTTGACTAGAGGGTGGATGGCTTGAGCCCGAGCGTACGCAATATCAGCACCTAAGACGTACGTACAACAACAAAAACATTTCACTTATTACTTGCATCGTTTTTCTAGTTATTTTTTTTTCAGTGGAAGTAAAGACGTTCTCCGATGAAGCAATCAGCGAACCATTGCTAGCATAAGCATATCAAAAAGATAAGAGAGAGAGAGACAATGTACTTTCATAGGACATGCAATGAGAAGAGGGGGCATTGAAAATATTATAACAACAGGGAAAAATAGAAGGAAGAAGATCAAGAGGAAGACCAAGAGAAGTGATACTGGACAGTCTGACGGGATGGTGTGAGAGGAGATCACCAACTGAACTGATGGCCTGCATGAAGGATCGGGTACTCTGGAGAAGCATAATAGCCAACGCCAGTCGGCACGGCACATGATGATGATGATGATGATGATGATGATGATGATGAACCATAGCTGATATGTCAGCGTCAGGGATAGCGAACCATAGATGATCAAGACCCTGTCCAGCCTCTCCGTTGGTACCCCTAGCAACAGGCCTAGCCTACCGTAGTCCCCATGGTGGTGGAGTCTGCTACAGAAGCATTGCATACCTCCTGCTTTTTAAATGTACTCCGGGACAGAAAATGTAGCTGTCATAACCCCACCCCCCACCCCCACGCCGGTACGATGCGTGCCTCAAACCTCTACAGCATCGGCTGCAAACAACACCAGCTCGCAGTTACATGGAGACAGCACAAACACAAGCACAAGCACAAAGTTTTAGAAAAAAGTGAAAACTAGTAGAGTTTCTTCCTTCTAACATATTGTCGTCCTTTTAGACTCATCTAGCATCTTAGTTAGTAAGAGACAGTATCTGGTCAAGGGTATCTAACCCTTGATATAACTCTGAATCATTACCTCAGAGTTAGGCCCTTGATGATTGTATGTTTTGTAGAATCTTCTAGATTTGTTTTGTCCATGACTTCAAGTTCATTCTTTGCTTCGTGGAAACTAGTGTTTTGTGGTCCGGCTGTGAGACGACAGTTGCAGCTCAGATCATTCGGAGTTTTACCGTTGAGTGACAGCGTGGTGCAGTCTTGTCGGTGTCAGTTGTGATAGTTAGTAGTTGTGAGGCAAGTATGTCATAGCTGATAGTTTGCCTGAATTCTTGTGGCGCTATCTCAGTGGCCTAGCTAATTAGCAGCCCGGAATTATACTGCGTTGGAGTTATGAATGTTGGAATCGTCTTTTGATATATTTTCGTCGTCAGTCATCATCATCATGATGTCCCACGTAATAAATGGATGTGAGTGGTAAGGTAATGCAGTCTTGATTGATGATCCTATGTGCCAGCTCGTGAACGCCCTGGGGTTGTCCTGTGAAGAGTATCATCATTACAGGGAATGTTCGTCGTGTTGTTGCTGCATATCTGCAACCTAGTCACACCACAAGTGACAGAGTCAACGCGAAAGGTGTTACTGGATATCTACAGCTTAGTCACATCACAAGTGGCAGAGTCAACGCGAAAGGTGTTACTGCATATTTGCAGCTTAGTCACATCACAAGTGACAGATTTAACGCGAGAGATGTTACTGCATATCTGCAACCTAGTCATACCACAAGTGACAGATTTAACGCGAGAGATGTTACTGCATATCTGCAACCTAGTCATACCACAAGTGACAGAGTCAACACGAGAGGTGTTACTGCATATCTGCAACCTAGTCACACCACAAGTGACAGAGTCAACACGAGAGGTGTTACTGCATATCTGCAACCTAGTCACACCACAAGTGACAGGGTCAATACGAGAGGTGTTACTGCATATTTGCAACCTAGTCACACCACAAGTGACAGAATCAAAGCGAGAGTTGTTACTGCATATCTGCAACCTAGTCACACCATAAGTGACAGAGTCAACTCGAGAGTTTCAGCAACGTAACAAAGTAACATCAATGTAATACAGCAGCAAAGCAAATCTGCTACACGTATCTAAACTTTATATATAAGATAAATAATATGTTCATTTATATAAACTTCTTCTTCTTCTTCTTGTCTGTATGCTTGTGCCACTAGCGTCGCTGGAAGTTTCAGACATCAGTCCAAAGCAAGATGAGAGCCCTGGGTAGCTGTCATGTTATGCTTTCTAAGTGTATCTTTCTCCACATCTGTCCACCTTCTCCTTGGTTGTCCTCGCTCCCTATATCCAGGTGTTTTCGGGCTGCATGCACGCACAGCTGGTTGTTCTGGATTCATGCAGGCAAATGTCCGAGTCACTTAACTCTTTGACTTTCGATATAGTCCTTTACAGATGTTTTCCCACCCTGAGTCGGGTTATAAATAAACTACCTGTCTAAAATCTTTAATATGACCGCAAAGGGTTAATGTATTATCACGTTTGGTAAGCTGGATTGGCCAGGGTTAATGTGTTGACATGTTTGATAAACAGCGAATGTTAACTCTTTCGGTTCTTATTTGTTTGTAAGTTTCTAAAATGAATATACGCAGCCATTGAAATAACGTTGTAGGTTAGAGATTTTTAACTCTTGAAACACTGAAAAGGGAGAGGAAAAATAACTGCTAAGGCACGCCATTTGTTAAGAAGGAGATGATTTTTTTTTCCTTTTAAAGCTTAGCAAAACTCAGAGGCGTTTTTTTTTTTACCCTATTCCATGTAGGCAGACCTAAGGACCCTTCGCAGCATACCCATTAGCAATCTCTGTTGTATTTTCTTTTCTTTTGGTCTTCCTCTGCGTCTCTTCCCATTTATCTCTCCTGTTGTTGTGATGTTTTCAAGCCCTCCTCTTCTCATTATATGTCAAATGAATAATGACTGCTATTTGTTTTTTAACAGATTAAATCAGGTTCCTTTCCTTTATTTGTTTTTGTTAGACGTTCTCTATTTGTCATCTTAGCTGTCCAAGGTAATCTTAACATTCTTTTAAGAAACCACATCTCTGTTGACTCTAGTGATCTTTCCACAGATTTGTTGATTATCCACGGCTAAGTTCCATAGAGGAACAGATAGAACTACAAAAATAAGATTTTTAAGGGCATGCATCTTTCCCATAGCAACATATGCCTGTGAGACCTCGACATTTAACAAAACAGCTGAGAAACACATAAATGCCTTTGAATGTAAATGCTACAGAAGAATTCTTCAAATATCATGGACACAGAAAAGAACAAATATATCCATACTACAAGAACTTAATACTGAAGAAGGCTGGCTAGTAAAGAGGATTAAACAGAGAAAAATTAAATATTTTGGACACATTAAACGTCATGATAATCTAGAGAAAACCGTCTTGGAAGGGTACATAATGGGGAAAAAAGAAAGAGAGGAAGACCAAGGCAAAGATGGCTGCAAGACATCGTTGATGATCTGCAAATGGATGCATCAGCAGCAGGCCATCTTGGTCACAACCGAGAGGCCTACAAGAGTGCTGTTAGGGAGGCAAAGTTCCGCAAGGGACACGCAAATGAATGAATGAAAGTCCCATAGAGTTGGATGAGCTCAATATAGCACTGTATTCTAGCGTTCAATGGCATAGATGCAATGCAAGAGTTATCTCTCTTTGTTTGAAACCTATTTTGGCTTGGTGTATTCTATTCTTGATTTTCGAGATGCCTTTATTCAGCAAAGTATGGCCATGCATGTTTACCTTAAGAATATTTTGAAGTGAACGGTCAAAAAAGTCACTCCATCTCGTGATCTGTGCTGGGGGTCTTTTCTCATGAACTCTTTTATCATTTGATATCACAATGTTCATCCATAGATGGAGTCCATAAATTGATGTAATCAAACAGATTATTATATGGAAGTGAATCATGGACAATAGACAGGCTTGTACAAAAATCTTTGGAAGCAGCAGAAATGTGGTTTATTAGAAGAAAGTTGCGAATTCCATGGACAGCAAAAGTAACTACTGGAGAATGTATAAGAAAACCTGTAGATACAAAAAAAAAAAGAAAGAGAGAAAGAGAGAGAATGTACTTTCATATGACATGCAATGAGATGATGGGACATTGAAAATATTATAACAAAAGGAAAAATAGAGATAAGAAGAGCCAGGGAAAGACCAAGAGAAATGATAATGGGCAGTCTGACAAGATGGTGTGAAAGGAGATCACCAACTTAGCTAATGAACGGCATGTACTCTGGAGAAACATAATAACCAACGCCATTTGACACAGCACCTGATGATGATGAATTAATCATAGTACTGATGTAATAAAACAGATTATTCATGTAATTAAACATAGCATCGATGCAGTCGAACAGATTACTTTTGTAATCAAACAGATTACTGATATGATCAAACAGATTACCGATATAATCAGATTACTGGTAATATCAAACAGATTATTGAAATAATCACATTAAATGAACTATGTCTGGCGTAATCTAACAGAAGATAAGCACAAAATAGGCCACGCCTTCCTTGCAAAGGTCACGCCTTCCATGCAAAGGCCACGCCTTCCTTGCAACAGCTTTTTGTGTTGGTCTGTTGAAATTCGTTCCTGATTTTTTCACACCTTTGTTGTGCCATTCCAGTGATACATCATTCTTTCGTTATATCAGTCCATCTATACGCGACTCTTTCAGTATGCCACTCTTCATATGTCACTCTTTCATTCTCACTCTTGATATGTCACTCTTTCATTACGTCGCCCCGCTGACATTTTATTATGTCACCCCATCAAAATATCACTCCATCGAAACGTCACTCGTAAGTTATGTCACTCCATCGATATGTCATTTTGTCGTTGATGTTACTCCATCGATATGTCACTCTTTTGAACTACCCCTTGTCTCATTTTTCACTTCTTCGTTGTTATTTCACTTTTCAAATTCTCATTTATTTACTTGTAGTTTTCTTTTAATCACGTTACTTTCCTCTCGCTTTGTTTATGTTGGCTGACAACACGCAAAAATTAAACAACATCACAGGCAAAACACGAACAGAGTAACAGAACGAACTTTCACCAAAGGGAAACCACTACAAAATTACCTGACATAGGGGGATGAATCGTCAGTCTCACAGGTTGCTGTCGAAAGGGTTTGAAAGCTGAAAATAAAACAACTGTATTCAGACAACTCACTACTTCTGATACCTTTTGCATATGGCATGATCTAGAATTTTCTGTTTCACTACCTCAGATAAGAACAGATCCTGCTCACGAAAGGAATCATGGGTGAATAAACTCCGATGTGGGTTAAGTAAACAGAATTTTTAAAACTAGAAGAAAAACGAGTGAAAAACAATAACAATGGAATCTACGAAACAAATTTTAGTTCAAACATTTTCACGATCTTGTAAATCTATCAAAGACGGTTTTCTAAAGGCAGACAAAATGACACGTAAGAGGATGAATGAAGTTAGAAGTAAATTTTGTCTCCAGAACTTGATATTGATCTTATATGTATCCATACAGTTGTTATCTAATGTCAGGAGTTAAGAAAAATTGTAGATAACCTCTTTACAAATATCTGCTGTGTTTTGTGACACAAGGATCGGGCAGGTTTGTTGTAACTTTATACACACATTTGTAAAGGAGAGAGAAGAAGAAAGGAAGAAGAAGAAAAAATTCATTTTCTTTCTCTTCTTCTTCCTACTTGTCCTCCTCCTCTTCTTCTTCTTTCTCCGCCTCAAACTCTTCTACTTTTTCTTCCTCCTCTTTCTTCTTCTTCTTCCCCCTCCTCTTCTTCATCTTCTTCTTCCTCCTCCTCCTCCTCATTCTCATTCTCTTCTTCTTCTTCCTCCTTATTCTCATCCTCTTCTTCTTCCTCCTTATTCTCATCCTCTTCTTCTTCCTCCTCCTTATTCTCCTCTTCTGCTTCTTCTTCTTCCTCGTCTTCTTCTCCCTTCTCTTTCTTCTTCTTCTAGAGAAGTATGATCAACAAACTCTGCGGCATTTATTTCCCTTGATTAGTAAGTTACATCCCCTCTTTGCTCAGTTTTTATAGACATATATTCTACTAATGTTGCAGCAGATCGCCAACAAAAAGATCTAGCTGACCTGTGTCACCCCGGGTGCCAGGCTATTAATACTTAGCCTCTCATATCACGTGGTTACATTCACGAAAAAAAATTAGCCATGAATATCAATTGGCGGTTACAACCTTAACAACTTAAAATATGCAGACGACACAGTTCTGATTGCTAAAAGTGAAGGGAAGCTACAGGCTGTTCTGGACATCGTGGTTCGTGAAAGCAAAAGTAAAGGTCTCAGTCTGAATAAAAAGAAGACTGAAGTGATGGTCATCTCAAAGAAAAGAATACCACCAAAATGTAGCATTACCAACGATGGCACAGAACTGAAACAAGTTGATAGATTCAAGTACTTAGGAACAATTATAACAACTATTGGGAAATGTCACAATGGAATAAAAAGCAGACGTGCTCAGGCCAAGTCAGCATTCCAGGAAATGAGAAACATCTTGTGCAACAGATCCATATCAATGGAAACAAGATTCCGAGTACTTAATGTTACATTGAGCCAATTTTGTTTTACGGATGTGAAGCATGGTCTATGAATAAGAGAGTACAGCGAGAAATGGAGGCCATGGAAATGTGGTTCACAAGAAGGATCTTGAATGTACCATAGACAGCTAAGAAAACCAACACAAAAAAAAGCAAATTATAGCAAAGATCAGAGGCAGATAAACGAGATTTGTAGGAAATTTCCTGAGAAGAGGAAAATTGGAACACACTGTAGCAACTGGAAAAATTGAGGAAAGAAGAGACAGAGGAAGAACGAGAGAGAAGTTACTGGATGGGCTGTCAGTGTGGCTAGGAAGAAAGTCACCGGCGGATCTCATAATCAAGTCTAAAGACAGGGAATTGTGGAGAGACATGATCGCCTACGCCACTCGGGACGGCACTTAGATCCTTATCAACTTACGGAATGCCGACGAGCACTGGAGCACTGCAAGGACCAACATAACCATCGCTGGAGCCAGACTTGACCCTCTGTAAACCTGCCAGGTACGTGAAAAAAAAAATCAATCAATCAAGTGTTATTTTATTGTTGTATCTGGCAATCAGCGACCCATAGCTGGCATGCAAGCGTCAAGGCTGGCAAATCATAGCTGATCAAGACCCTGTCCCATCTCTCCATTGGTACTCCCAGCCGCAAGTTTAGCCTGGCAAACGGGACATGGATTGCCATAGTCCCCATGGTGGTGAAGTCTGTTAAAGAAGTATTGTACACTCCCTTTCTTTTCCCTCCACTCTTGGACTTAGAAAAAAAGCTGCCACACCCCGCTCCCGAGCCGACACGGTGATGTACCTCAACATCTTCACAGCAACGGCTGCAAAGAACACCAGCTTGCTGTTCCAAGGTGATACAAGACAAGACAAGACGCTGTTATTTACACATTCTCTCAAATCGGCAGCTACAATCTTTCGTCTGTTGTTGCCATGGCGACGACCTTGTAACACATTTATCGCATCAAGAGCAGATGCTACAGAAATAACCATGCCAGACGGAGTTCGCAGTATCCAGAAAAGTGGCTCTTAACTGGTTAAAGTCTTATTCTCCTCCTCCTCCTGGGTGCTTTCGTATACAAGTGGTTGTATAATTTCAACCTGGCCATAAAAGCTGAAAATGGTGATGGTCGTTCCGTGAAATCTGCTTCTTGGGGTCCGCGCTCTGGCCAACTCTCCATCCGATACGATACCTGTATTTCAGTATCTTCACACTAAGCTGGTGTACAAGGGAATGAAGGTCTCATTTAGAGAAAGGGCGAAAATACAATAAATGGCGAGTAATAGACGATATTTAACTCTTTGAGAGGACTACAGCTAACAGTCATCTTGTGACGCTCCACTACCATTTAGATCACAGTGATACTGACATTGCTGGTCAGGCTGTGATGTCGCTACTGTCAGTTTATCAGAAGTCGGTGGCAGCGTGGAGTCTGAAGTGTTTCCCTGGTTCTTAAAACACTGTCAGCTCTACAGTCAATCAGTCAGTCAGTCATTTGCATGTCTCTTCGCGGAACTTCGCTTCCCTAACAGCTCTCCTGTAGGCCTCTCTGTTGTCAGCTCTACAACAAAGTGTCTATTCCTTCAGATCTTCAAAGTGTGCATTTTAATCCGTCCGTCCGTACGTCCTTCCTTCTATCTATCTATCTATCTATCTATCTATCTATCTATCTATCTATCTATCTATCTATCTATCTATCTATCTATCTATCTATCTATCTATCTATCTATCTATCTATCTATTCATTTTTATGTGTATCACCTTACATCCTTCCCGTGCAGTTAAACGTCATATACGGCTCGCATGGTAGCTCACCAAGTTTTCCTTTTTTTCGGCGATATTTTCAACCTCATCAAGGGATGTTATCCCTACTAAACAGGCCTCTCTTAACAATGTCCTCTTTTGAGTTTCACGTGGTCGACCTCTTTTTCTTCGGCCTGTTGTGTTCCATTTGATAGCTTGTTTTTGGAATTCTCTGATTGTTTCTTCTCATCACGTGATCGACATATGTCCATCTTCTTTTTCTGATCACACATGGTGTGTATGTAGTTACTTCATTGTTAATTATGTTTGTTATATGAGCAGCATATTTGTACAAAGGTCAGAATGTCAGACAGGCCTGCATGCCCAATTCTTAACCCTTTTGAAATAGTCTGTCTCTCTGTCTGTTTGTCTGTCCGTCCGTCCGTCTGTATGTCTGTATCCAGGTCAGTCTTCTCATGATTTGGAGTTATTTTCCGTGGCAAAGGTTCCTTTCCAAGCATCACTGTCACTAATCTATACTCCTTCCTGTCTGTACCTTTTAACCTTCTAGTATACATTAAGTACATCTGTATTTCTGATACACTGATTGAAAATGACATCGAAAACGTGTACGTCAACTCACCATTTTGTATTATAGAGTTTCCGGCGATGAGCTTTTGAAGGGAGACAATCTAGAAGTGCATGTGTCACTCCGTGATTTCCGATGCCTTGTTCCTGTCGCTAATAACATGATGGAAGATTTCTACAGTTTAAATAAACCTTTTCTCTGGGCGTATTAATCCAAATTTAAGAGCCAACCTGGAGAACTGGTGAATTCCTAACTCATTTACCTGTGCGGTTTCAAAAAAAGAATAAATAAATAAATAAAATAAAGATTTTTTTTTAATTGCAAACTGAATTCAATATATTCAGACGACCGCCGTTATGGAAGAAGGCTCAGTTTTACGGATTTTCGGATTTTCCAGATAAAATTCCGGATAAATGAACCAGCACGTAGCACAGTTTCGTAGATACCGACATCGGTCAGTTTATTTCTTCTAAGATAGTCAGTTTAGTTAAAAATTCATTGACAAAATCAATACTTTAGAATCTATACTGTCCAAAAAGAAACGCGTAACCACTGATGACCCAATTTTAGCCATAACTTTGATATTCTATAGCTTTTTAAATTGAATGAATAAAATTCTCAAATTACATACAATAATACCTAAGGGTTTAAACACTCACTTGACAGTTTCTTGCATCTGCGTGACAAGAATGTGTTAGTCCCAGGGGTTCTCAAGTTAGTATGGTATGTGGCCTCCGCTTGCATCGAACGGCGACTGGCATCTCCTGGGCTTAGATGCGATCAGATGTCTGATGTGCGCCTGTGGGATGCCTGCCCACTCTTCCTGGAGTGCCTGCCACAGATCACGACGATTGGCTGGAGAAACGTTTCGACCACAAGCACGTTTAGAAACGCATAGCTTATATAAGCTTCACTTTTTATATGTCATGACAAAAAAATTTTTCCCCAGTATATCCAACCAAACCAAAAATTGTCACCAAGATATCAGGCCCATGATTTAGGGTGAATTTTGCTATTCTCGTGTATAGTCAGAACGCTGTAGCTGCCCTTGCTAATCACGCTTTTTTTACCATAACTCACGTTGCGTTTATGGAAAAGTCGTGATTTTGTGGTGAGCACAACTCACTTCCCACGCAAATGAAACCCTATAAAAGGATGAGGTTACACAAACAAATTCAGTTAATTTTCAAGCAGACAATTATGGCGCGTCTATCGCAACATTTACGAAACATTGCTATTGGTCTCCTGCAAGCAGGCGAAAGTCAAAGTCAGGTTTCCAGGCATTTAAACGTGCAGCAGAGTACCATCAGTCAACTTTAGCACCGTTTCCAAGCCACTGGCTCAGCTGAAAATCCCTGGCCATTCTTGTCTCCAGACATGAATCCGATCGAGCACCAATGGATGAGCTGCAAAGAGGTGCTTGTGGCAGAAACGTTTCTCCACCCAATCGTCGTGATCTGTGGCAGGCATTCCAGGAAGAGTGGGCAGCCATCCCACAGGCGCACGTCAGACATCTGACCGCATTTATGCCCAGGAGATGCCAGTCGCTGATCGATGCAAGTGGAGGCCACACACCATACTAACTTGAGAACCCCTGGGACTAACACATTCTCGTCACACAGATGCAAGAAACTGTCAAGCGAGTGTTTAAACCCTTAGGTATTATTGTGTGCAATTTGAGAATTTTATTCATTCAATTTAAAAAGCTATAGAATATCAAAGTTATAGCTAAAATTGGGTCATCACTAATTATGCGTTTTTTTTTTTTGGGCAGTATATTTGTCTTTGATTTACCTTGCTATATGTAAACTATCATATTTGTTATATGCCTTTATGCTATCATCATCATCACCTTCTTCTTTATTTTCCTGGAAGTTCTAGCATGATGTTCTTTGCAGCCGATGCAGTGAAGATGCTGAAACGCAGCATCTTGCTGGATTGGGAGTGCTGCTTTAAGAAGAAGAAGAAGAAGAAGAAGAAAAGAAGAAGAAGATCTTTAACACGTCAGTTAATGGAAGGTCTCCCATGTAGTTATGATTATCTGTTTTATATATCAGTCATTTGCATGTCCCTTGCCTCCTTAACAGCTCTCATGTAGGCCTCTCGGTTGTAAGCAAGATGCCCTGCTGATGATGCCTGCCTCCATTCTCAACGATGTCTTGCAGCCATCTTAGCCTTGGTCTTCCTCTCTTCTTTTTTCCCATTATGAAACCTTCCAAGACAGTCTTCTCTAAATTCTCATGACGTTTAATGTGTCCAAAATATATGTTTTCTCTGTTTAATCTTCTTTATTAGACAACCTTCATCAAAATTAAGTTCTTGTAATTTTCAAAAACCAAAGGACAAAGTGTTCTGCCATCTAATTATTTGGTTTTATTTTTTTTCTGGAATTCTTTCATTCTCCAAAGACTAAGAAAGTAGTCCAAAGACATGTCAAACTCTCCCAGCTCTGGCTGAGTAATGTAGATCTGTTTTAGCGAGATAGGAAACAAACGACGTTCAATGAAAGCCCGGATGTTTAATGTCTTGTCAAAATGTCACTCACAAACTTTTGGCCAAATATAGTTGATGGCTGGCTTTAAATCAATACTTTAAAGGATGGGTGAGGCCATTTTTAGAACTGAAGATCCTACATAACAGTTATTCTCGGTGATAAGTAGTGAAAAATTGCTCATGCTTTCTTTGTAGGACAAGAAAAATCGGTCACGTTTTCTTTCCAAGGGTCCAAAATGTGCGGAAATCTTCTTCTTCTCTTCGTGTTCCATGTTTCTTTCCTCATGTGTCCGTTGTCTGGGTAAGAGCTGTCCATTCAGGCAAGCAGCGACCCATAGCTGATACGCTAGCGTCAGGGTTAGCGAACCATAGCTGACCAAGACCCTGTCCCACCTCCCCGTTATTACCTCCAGTAACAGGCCTAATCTGGCTAATGGGGGGGCAGGGATCGTCGCAGTCCCCATGGTGGTGGAGTCTGCTAAAGAAGCATTGCACACCTTCTGCTTTTTAGCTGTACTCCAGGACTGAAAAAGTAGCTGTCATAACCCGCTCCCACGCCGATACGATGCAGTGCCCCAACACCTTCACACCATTGGCTGTAAAGAACATCAGCGCGCAGTTACAGGGAGACAACACAAGACAAGATTGTCCGGATAGCGTTCGATCTTTTGGAGGCGATGATTTGCTCCCCAATTTTTTCTCTTCCGGCCAGAGCTGGGTTCGGACTTCTTGGCGGCGGGGGGTGGTGGGGAGGAGCATGTGAATATTCTGCTCAGAGGTAACAGCTGCTGTCAGTCATTCATGACAAGCTGGCGTGTAGAAAAGTGCCTGCGAGATGGCTGTCATGTGGGCTGACACATGAAATGAAATACACGCGTCTTTCTGCACATGAACTGAATCTGCAAGCACTTCCATGAGAAGAGCCAAGCATTTCTGGCCAGGACAGTGGCTCAAATGCACCGCAAAGTAAGAGGGCTATACTGAAAAATAGGGAGTGTTATTTTTTCTGTATTATCTAAAAACTGTGTAATTCGCATTTTCTATCTTGCAATTTATCTACCTAGAAGTGGTTGGGGCTTTCTTGTCTACCGTAACAGAAGAGTAGTGGCACGGGGTTCGGGAGTCTTTGAAGTCACCACATCAAGCATGCGAATGGAAATTTAGGCTTTGTCGGCGGCAACGGAATGGCTAGTTGCTCATGGTGTGGTTAATGGTGGCATTGTGACGGAACCACAGAGCATGCCTGGTAAGATTGAGAAAAATGTGCTTCTAAAAGAAAGGGTTCATCTGATAAGGCAGTCAGCTGTGAGGAGGCTAACTTGGCTTTACTGGCCAGGGCATGTGGCAATGAAGCGGCAGACAGACTTGCTGGACAGGCTGACATGAATGACAGGCTGAGAACGGATATGGGCGACACTGCTAAAGCCGTACTGGAAAGACTGCAGGAAAATGGAGAGTGGGAATAGAACAATGTAACTGTGAAGCCGTAGCTAGGACAAATTAAGGGTGCTGAACTGCGTGGCAAAATATGCATTGTAAAGAACTAACGCTTGATGGGAACTATTAACAAACATATTCTTGGATGGAGTTGCTGTCCTGAATGCAGTGAGGCCAGAATCTGATTTTGAGCTCTGAACCCTACTTTCGTTTGTATTATAAGCCTAGAAAAAAACAGAACACAAAGCACTTTAAGCTCTGTATATGATTTCTTCCAGGGCTAATCATATATAGTTTGTTACAACATTTCACCGTAAGAAAGCTTCATTATTTCCAACTTTCTAAAATTTTACCATCTTTTCCCTCAAATTTCCACTGTCGGGATGTTAAATCTTTCATATAATTCACCTGCAGCCCTTGACTGCTTCAATGCTTCAAGCACACTGGTACTAGTATAGCCTTCTGTGCCAGATTCACCAAAGAGTAGTGTAGACTTGCCCAATATGAAGATCTGACATTACTTTTTGTGCTGGATGGTTTACAGAGAAAATAATGTATCTGTACCGTCAGCCTTTTAAGCGGCCTAAAGAAATAATAAACAACTACAGCCATGTGCTTTTTACTGCTCGTAATTATAAACTGCAGTAAAAGCTAAAAATAAGTATCGCGTCACTTCCGAAAAAAATGGGTGATGTGATGTTTGATAATGAATAATGTTTGTGTGTGTAGCTATTCAGTAGGATCAGAATGAAGAAGATTAAAAACAAAGCAAAACCAAATGAAAACTAAGCGCTATTGTTATCATTTTAATGCCACCAATACTGGAACTCTCAAACTCTTCAAACTGTACAAACAAGCTTTCCGTATTAAAACTTTTGGGACTGACTGCAGCACAAGATCAAAATTCTCAAGCCTAACATGCGACTTCCTAAGCTAAGACATTTCGTGACCTCCTCACTGCATGCTAAAGTCAACAACACACACACAAACAAAAATATTACATGATCTCAGCAGGGGCAATAACTCCACTAAAAGTCGGAGAAATACTAGACCTCATTTCTACATCTCCAGCTTATTTGTACAATGGCAGCCATCAAATCCCTTAATTTCACCACATCACAATACTGTCCCTAAATGTCACACTATACGATTTCCTTTCTTGGCCAATTCAATTTTTTCACTGGTTATCTGTCCAGTTTTCCCACCACTGAATGCTCGAACTTAACCTTTATATGACCACGGGCCCCCATATGACTTCCTTTCTTCAGACTGTTAAAACCAGCACTAGCACCAGTCCTATTATAACTTACAATGCCAAAAGTTTGCTTTTACTTGACATAAGAATACTAGCTCAACAAAATGTCTAACAACAAACTTATGACTCACTAAATTCTGACATACCACAAACATACAACTCACCAAATTCTGACACACTACTAACATGATACATCAGATCATGAAACATGACAAACTAGCGACTTCCAAGTTCTGACACACCATTAACTTGCACTGTGACTCAAAGTCAAAGTCATATCACACAAGTAACAAAGATACAAAACTCTCTCCCTGACTAGGATATATACACAAATAAGAGTAAAATCGCTCTCTATAAACATACAAATAATGCTATGATGTCACATTATGACTTGGAAGCAAAATTCCACAAATATTTGTATGTGTGCTACATAATTATGTTACTATCACAATGACACATATTCAACATGAAAGACAGCCATCTTACTTGCAAGATGCAAGTTTCAACACTTC
The DNA here is from genome assembly GCA_009760885.1 of Achatina immaculata. Classification (NCBI taxonomy): domain Eukaryota; kingdom Metazoa; phylum Mollusca; class Gastropoda; order Stylommatophora; family Achatinidae; genus Lissachatina; species Lissachatina immaculata. The sequence continues at coordinate 23,386,788 of CM019698.1, forward strand.
CATTCCTTTTCTTTGCCCCAAGAATGAAATTTAACAACTTCATTCAAATGAAGCCCATCAAATGTACTGCATGAACTAAATATATCCAGTATGAACAAACAATACTGACTGCACAATGGCATCAGAACTTCATAACAGAATCTCATGCTAACAAACAAGATGGAAAAATAACTTGGCTGAAGAGTTCACAAAATTCTACCTGAAAGTTTTTTTTAAATGACAGAACATAACATCCATCGCTGCACAAATACAACAGATTAAAATATCTAAAAAGATACTCCTGCAAGGGTCTACCAAATAACCAAAGTTACACACCAAACATCACCCATATTTCACACTATCAATTATATATTACATTAATCAAACTATGTGAACTACAACATGAAGATTAAAATCATAAAAGTAATATGAACTTAGGTTTGCTAATGGGAAATAAGGAAATGCTTATATGTACGTAATATTTATATGAAAAGAAATTCATTTTATGAAAGACAGTGGCATATATACTGTCCCTACAGAGCAGCAATGTATCTGCCACTCCTTTACGTAATGTTTTTGAGCAGAATATCTGCTACTCCTCCTTCATGTAATGTTTGCTGCCAGAATATCTGCCACTCCTCCTTCATGTAATGTTTGCTGCCAGAATATCTGCCACTCCTCCTTCATGTAATGTTTGCTGGCAGAATATCTGCTACTCCTCCTTCATGTAATGTTTGCTGGGAGAATATCTGCCAATCCTCCTTCATGTAATGTTTGCTGGCAGAATATCTGTACCGCTCTTTTGCATTACTAGTATATTTTATTTCATCCCCTACAAATCCCAAGGAATAAAGGAAAGATTCATGTGTTGTCAAGTGCTTACTGAATATCTGGACATTTCTGATGATCCAGAACAAGATTGATCACAGGCAGGGTAGGACTAATGCAAATTTTTTTTTTAATCTTAAAATAAAAAAAATACGAAAGTCTAAACACTGCTGACATCGGACATCAAATGCATCTTGGGAGATGGACAACCAAAAAATATCTGGTGCAGCATTTTGAGAATAAGAAACATCTACCATAATAAATTCTTATCAATGAACATAAGAGAAAACAAAATTTTATATGGAACCATGACTTGTGAACAATCTGCAGAAATGCAAACAATCCTGATATGATCAGTCACCAATGTCAAAGATTATATGAAACATGCAAATGAAGATAAGTACTTAACAGCAACTAAAAATGCCATCATAAAAAAAAAGGTGTGTGTGTCTATTGTCAGAAGGGATGTACAAGTGAACTCTGATTAAAACTCAATGGAAAAATGGAGCACTGCACCACAAAGCCTTAACTTACAGCAACAACTGGACAATATGACTATAACGGAAAACAAAACTAGACATAACAAAGACTGAACTCATGACAGCAATGTGGGGGAACAAGATTACCATGATGAAAAACAAAGACTGAAACCTGGTAAATTATAACAAAATATGACAAATGTTGGATGCCAAGAACAAATATCTCTGCTTTATTTCAACATTGTTTTCTCTCATACATAAATCTTTTACAAGTGAATGCTTCAAGTTTCCATTTCTTTTTTTTTAATGGGATACTTCAATGCTTTCAAGTATGGTTCTCAAATCTAAAATGATTGTAAAATCAGACTCTGTGTACACTGTACTTAACTTTCACACATGCACTGAATACCTTACTCAGTTTACAAAGAATATTTGCTAAAACTGTGACTGTAATAAAGGGGCCTAGCTTTGCTGTTGGTCCTGGGAGTAGTTTCACTACATTATTTGCTAAAACTGTGACTGTAATAAAGGGGCCTAGCTTTGCTGTTGGTCCTGGGAGTAGTTTCACTACATTATTTGCTAAAATTGACATCATCATAAGACTTTAGACTTACATCCGGGATATGTTCAATGAATGTCGTTAAGAAACACATTAAAACTACATGGGCAATGTAGGACAGGGGATGCAAAGAATCTGTGTTAGACTGATGGGAGAGTCATCAAAGACAATGTACCAGAACTGACCAAGAACTATCCCACATAGTTGTGGATGCTTCTGCTGCCTGAACAAATGGGTATGGTTAGTGGTGGCTGCCATGATGGTAGTTTACCAACATAGCTTTTTTTCCTGTCTAACAAATGTGCACATACTACTGTAAAACTGTGCTAATACTAAACATGTGGTAACCTGTGATAACAGCTTGATCCATTATTAAAAAAACACTCCAATTTTATCTGTAGCACACACCCGCCCTCTTCTCTTTCTCTGAATAAATGTAACTTTTTACCTACCATAAGCTCCTTAAACAGCATTTGAAAGAAATTACAATTAAAATAAATGCTTCTACTGGGAGTCTGTAACTTTAAAGTGTTGTAAACATTAAAAACAGACATTCATGCCATGGTTGTTGCTCTATATGATCTCAGAGCCAACATGTCTTAATTATCAAACTTTATGACAAAGAAACAGACCTGTCAGCAAGATCTACCAGGTAACCTCTCAGCCACACACAATATGGATAAAACTTCACATATCACAAAATAAATCATGTCAAATTTACTAATGTATTACAATGTGAGGGCTATAACCGTTATAAACTTCCACTACCACAAAGCACATCTCCTCTGTTTAAGATGAGCACAAGATTCCACTAATATTCTACAAGCAAGTACACCTCAAAGAGGCATCATCAACCTTTACGGACCATGGAGGTTGAGAAAAGCAGCTGCTTCTCTTTCTTGTTCTTCTTCTTCTTCTTCTTGCTCCCATTAGCACCTGGTGAACTGTCTGTTGGGTCAGCAGCTGCAATCAAAATTTTACTTTGTTATAGTTTTTGTCCATGTTATCATTTATTATTCTAGATCTCACAATAATTATGTAGCAGACAATGATTACATATTAGATATTGTTACAACGGTCTGGCCATGCTACACGGCTACCGCCAGACAGTATACCACAGAAAAAAAAAAAACATTCACACAAAGATATGTAGGTGACATAGGAAGGACCCACCCATGCAAGAGATGGAGGTAGGAACTTACAGAAAATCCCATTATAAGAAGCACACTGCTGAGCTCTACCGATATATCTATTTGTCCCCTCAACACCAAGAGGTATATGGGGAAGGAGACAAGACAAGATACAATAGTTCTTGCTGAAACATCTCGCAATACTTAAAATTTATATTCTTGGTAAGATCTTGGTAATGAGAAGACTTTTGAATTTCTTCGTGTATTTTCAGAACTACCAATCAGGATCAACCATTATTACAAAAAAAAGTTTACAATTTTTTATATCATACAGTAAGACTCTGGCACTAAACAAGTTTTTACAAAAAGCTCTGTATAAATGTAGAATGAATCTTAAACACCTCTAGTTCACTAACAAACAAAAAAAAGTAAGTGACAAAAACTATGACAAATCACTGACTCTCACAAAAAAGTAATAAAAACTGACAAATCACCGACTTTCACAAAAAAAAAGTAACAAAATCTGACAAATCACTGGCTGTAACTAAAAAGTGACAAAAACTATGACAAATCACTGGCTCTAAACAAAAGTGTGACAAAAACTCCAACACATCACTGGTCATAACAACAAACAAAAAAAAAAGCAACAAGAATTGATGAAACTCTCAATGAAAACATTCTCAGCTCTGTGCTGGTTCGTACTATGTCGAATTAAAATCCTTTACAACAACTGTGACGTTAAAGTGAACTATTTTTATTATAAAAGCTGTAAATGTTTCTTTATGATCTGTCTGAGTCATTCACTTTAAAATTACTACTTTACATTGTTATTACAAATTTTTCACAAACAAAAAGAACAATAAAGTTATGAAGAAAAAAATTACTCTTCTCTTTTATAGCACTGGTCATGCATCACCAACCACTGAATTCCAAAATAAAAGGAAAAGAAAAAACAAATTAAAGGTAATATCAAATGAATCAAAATAATATGCTCAACTAGGAGAAACAAGTTAAAGTGAGAAAATACTGCTTCAAAATGAGCTTCAGAAAGAACTGGATACAACAGCTTTAACTTTAAACTGCAATCATCACTGGATAACTTACCTGTGTGAACCTGGTGTCGGATGATGTGTGCATCCATTGCCTTGCCGATGTCGTCAAACCATGAGGATGCCATGGAGGGAGCCGGGAGGTAATCATCGCCCTCATCATTATCAGTTGTTCCTGATGGAGAACTCAAATCTGCTGGGGCTGATGAGGCATGAAGAGGGCTTCCCTGGGGAGGTGCACGTCCCCAAACTGAGCTCTGAGGAACAGACTTGCCCGTCTTCAGCATCTGGGAAAAAGAAAAACATGAGCAGATACAGAATGTGAGAATTTAAGGTGGGATGTGAGCATTTAAGGTGGAATGTGAGCATTTAAGGTGGGATGTGAGCATTTAAGGTGGGATGTGAGAATTTAAGGTGGGATGTGAGAATTTAAGGTGGAATGTGAGCATTTAAGGTGGGATGTGAGCATTTAAGGTGGGATGTGAGCATTTAAGGTGGGATGTGAGCATTTAAGGTGGGATGTGAGCATTTAAGGTGGGATGTGAGCATTTAAGGTGGGATGTGAGCATTTACGGTGGGATGTGAGCATTTACGGTGGGATCGGTGGGATGTGAGCATTTACGGTGGGATCGGTGGGATGTGAGCATTTACGGTGGGATGTGAGCATTTACGGTGGGATGTGAGCATTTACGGTGGGATCGGTGGGATGGAGCATTTACGGTGGGATGTGAGTATTTACGGTGGAAAGTGAGCATTTACAGAAACCACAGAACACAAGCAGACAGGGGACATGGGCAGACACAGAAACAGTGGAATGTGAGCATAATGAATGAATGAATGATCTTTATTTTTAAATGGTAGAGAATTGGGCATGAAGCCCGTCTTACATTCTGCCCTTCATCACTCCATCTTTCATTCTTCCCACATACTCAATTTAATACAAGTATGCAGATTACATTAGGGGGGAAAAAAAAAACATCAAAAGAGTGTAAGATTATTACATTCAAAGTAAAAGAGAAGTAATTAACCTAACAAAATAGCTCTCACGCATACATACACGCACACACACACATACATAAACAAAAATACATTTTCAGTACAGATCTTCTAACATATTTTTTAACAATCATTAAAATAATTTCTAATAATATCTAACAAGTTACTTTTCGAACTATATCATTTTAGTACTTGATGGCTGACGAGTCATAGAGTGAGAGAGTGCTGGTTATTCTATTGAGGCATATAGTTACAAGCAAGTAAATAATGAAACAGGTATGAGTTAAAGGATGAAGTATTATCAATGGATTTTAAATGGTAGGGGAGGGTGTTCCAAAGCTGTACTGCAGAGTATGCAAGGCTTTTCTTGTACAGATCAAGCCTGGGTTTAGGAAGAAGACAGTTTTTTAAGCACTGGCTATGTTTAATGTTATACGTAAACAGTGATCACAAGTATGGCAGGCCATTGTGCGACAGAATGCTGTGAACAAACTTAATTTTCTTAAAAATCTATATACATAAAAATGAACGTGTGTATGTATATATGTATGTTTGTAGAGCATCACGCTGGAACGCCTGGAGCAATTTCAACCAAACTTGGCACACATATGACTTACAATCTGGACAATATACCGTGGGAGTTGGATAATCCCTAGGACCCCTGGGTGGTGGGGACTTCGATCGAAGAGTAACTCCCGTTATATTTATGCCTGCTTCGGATTGTCGGTCGTGATAGATAACCGTTGGCCCACACAAATCGATGAAGTTATATCTGCTGAGATGCCGAACCTTTGGCATTGATAACGAGAAACATTATACACAGAGCAGATTTCTGATTCATGAAAGACACCCTACTGTTGTTCACCTCAGCGTCCATTTAGAAAATGGTCAGAATGTTTATTTCATAACAGAGAGCGCCCATACAGTGGTTGATCAGCCATCAACCCCATGGGGGGGGGGGGGGGGTGCGCACTAGCAGTGGAGATGGGATGGGGGTGACATTTACAAATCATTGAAAATGACCCATATTAGTGTCAAATCCATAGTTTTTGGGTCGCTGAGATAAATAGTGACACACCTGATGCCTTTAAGTCCAACCTTGACCCCCCCCCCCAAGCTGGGGGTGTGAAGGAGGTAGCATGTACCAAGCATCGAAAACGACCAATATTAGTGTCGAATCCATAGTTTTCGGGGTCCCGAGATGAATATGGACGTTCTAGATGCCGTTTAAGCCCAAGTTCAGCTCCATCTGCATGGGGGGGCACGGGGGTGGGGGTGGGATGGGGTTGACATGTAAAAATAATAGACAACGACCGACATTAATGTTGAATCCATAGTTGCCGGTGTCGATGCGATGACACACCTAATGCTGTTTAAGTCCAAGTTCAGACACCATCAGCATTGGGGGGGGGGGGGGTGGCGCTAGTGCTGAGATGACATGTACAAATAATCGAAACTGAGCCATATTAGTGTCAAATCCATAGTTTTCAGGGTCCCTGAGATGAATAGTGACATTCTTGATGCCATTTAATTCCAAGTTCAGCCCCCATTGGCATGGAGGTGGGGGTGAGACTGGGTTGACATGTAAAAATAATCAACAACCGATATTAGTGTCGAATCCATAGTGTCACTAAGCTGATTGGTGACAGTCCTGATGACAATTAAGCCCAAGTTTAGTCAAACAGAACGAATAGAATTCTGTAGAACAGTCTAGACTCTGCAGAACCTTCTAGAAGGTTGTGGAAATGAATAGAACATTGTAGAACCTTCTAGAAGATTGTAGATCTGAATAGACCTCTGCAGAACTTTCTAGAAGGCTGTGGAAATGAATAGAACATTGTAGAATGGATGCATCAGCAGCAGGCCATCTTGCTCACAACCGAGAGGCCTACAGGAGTGCTGTTTGGGAGGCAAAGTTCTGCAAGGGACATGCAAATGAATGAATGAATGAGAACCGTCTAGAAGGCTGCGGAAATGAATAGAACTTTGTTGATTGGGATAAATAAATACCCGGGCAACGCTGAGTAATCAGCTAGCGACTCTATATTTTAGGGGTAGAATTTTGAGTTTTTTGTGCTGATCTGCAGTCTGTATTTGGCATTTGTCACAAATCAGATTTAATGCTCATTTGTGGAGTGGGGCCATTTTGTGTTTGAGACTGACTATCCACCCCAGATTGTGGAATTAATCTAAGGGTGCTTGTATATGTAATATGTAGTATATCCTTCTTGTCTTTGTTGATAAAGTGTTTAATTTTGGCTAGTTGGTAAACTTTCTGTGCAATCAAGTTTGTTAGGTTATGTACACGAGAATTCCAAGTTAAATGTTGATCAATGATGACTCCTAGAGTTTTACGATCATGAAAACTGCCTTAGTCCCAGCACAAAGCTGTAGTGAAGTATTTGCTGCATTCTGCATATATAGAAACAGTGGAATATTAGCCAATACAGAAACAGTGGAGTATGGGCACATACAGAAGCAGTGTAGCATTAGCACATAAAAAAACTGCATAATAAAAGCACATGTACATATGCGTAACAAAGAGAATAAATTGTCTGGAGGCTGAAGATAGAACAAAAAAAGACATGTACAAAATTTAAATCTTGATCCTGTACACAAATACACTGTTTCCTAAAATCATGAACAAAATAGAAACAAAATGAACTCAAAAGTGCACTGAAAATGAGAAGAACCCAAACTTGACAATGCTCTTCACTGACATTGAATTTCTGCAGACCTAATGCAACCTAATACAACATATCATAAACTACAACAAAGTAAAGGAAAAAGAAAACAAAGACGCACCCTAAAATAAATGGACATATATACTGTCGCCATGAAAATAAATCATCATCACCTGATAACAACAATCATACTTTTCCACAGATACTGAGAAAGATAAAAGCTGTTATGTAAGCACAAGACATGGAAGAGAGGTGGATTCTAAATGTAATATCAGAGAAAAAGAATAAGATACTAAATCAATCCTACCTGTGCGAATGACATCAATCCTGACTGACTCCCTTCACTGTCATTTCTCTGCCTAGCACCTGTGAATGTAACACCTAGATGTTACACATGATATTCATTATTAACTATATATTTTCTAGCTTTCTCAAATAAATTAATACACAGAAGAAAAATAAATGAAGCCATGCATCTCCATATTGGTAAGAGGAAAGAAGTCATAAAGGTTTTACTGTATTTGAGAAACAAACAATAAATGTTCTGTAAAGATTTTGTTTCTACTACATTCTATATTTCAGTTACACCCCACGGACATACTCTGTAAATGGAAGAATGTCTATACGACAGAGTGCATCAGTGTACTCTACACATAATGGCTGCTGGTGTAAATTTTAAAATTATGCAAGTTCCCTATACACATGTACTAAACCTGACATACAGCATTATCAGTCGGAGTAGAGATGAGAGGGGAGACAAAAAGAATCACTACCTGCATCCAGTTTACAACTCTCTGAGGAAATATCTTTTCTATCAAAGCTGGCACCTTCCTGACACTTGCTTCCTTCATTCCCAGCTGGGGCAGAAATGTCATTGTCAGAGTTTCCAAAATTGGCCGGGAACTGTGTAAGACTGTCAAGTGGTATCTGAACTTCTGGGTCTAAGAATATATCAAAAATAACTGGATTTATGGGTGAAACTTTGTGTTGACAAGGAGACTACACACTGTACACTAAGCACAGAAAAATATGTAACAAAATCTGCTTAGATCACACCAACATTTTTTGTAAACAAGCAACACAATACTGGCACCTTGTAATAAGAAATAATGTCACTCTTATTTTTAGCATTTAACTTTCAGCTTCCAAGCTCCCACATATTGTACACAATGAAATGACTGCAGTTTTTAATGTTTAGAAAGCTTTCCAATCTGGCAAAATAAGAGTTTAACATAGTAACAATATTCTACCCTGCTTCATAGTTTTATCAAATCAGTCAGCTGATTTAAATACTCTCTACACTCCACCTTGCGCATTTCTGAACACAGTATCAGACAACCCACAGCTTCTTACAAGTTACAGATAAGTGCTCTATTCATTCTATTTCATTTTTTTTTTTACATAGCATTCATGTGAATGTATACTTTATCTCCTCTATTTCTTCATCCTGTGTGTTTTTGTATGGTTAAGGCTCATGCCGGAATGTCACAACTGTGTACTCATTAAGTAATAAAGCTGTTCCTTCTTTTTTCCTAGTTTATATACTGTTCTATGCTTCCTGCCTAGCGAACGATCAGCTCTGGGAGACAACTGCAACACTACCTGAAGCGTTGTCACCGGCCCTGCCATAGGATACTATATGAATATACTATGTAGAACCATCACTAGAGAGAGTACAACTTTGAGATTCAAGTCCATCCAAGACCTACAGCGGGCGGCAGGGAGTCATCAGACATGGAAAGATATGATTTCCTCCCTATGAGCCAGTGTTGGCCCCAAAGTAATGTCAATCAAAAAATGCTTCCTAAATCTGTGTAGAAGGCAAAAAAAGAAAATCATCAAAACAAAAAGAAAACAAATAAGAAAAAAATAGATACATAAATAACTTACAAATGCCAAAACTCTTCTTGTGTTCTACATCATGTTGCTTGGCTCTTTCTTTCTCCTCTTTTTTCTTTCTCTGTCTGGCTTTTCTTCTCTTATCAAATTCAGCTGAAATAATACAAGCAGAAATCTGTGTACATGCCAGGCTAATAAAGCAGAAAATAAGTGTTTATAATAGGTCAAAGCAGCCAAAAAATAAACAGTATTTGTAACAGGCTAATACAGCAGAAAACTGTGCATGTAACAGACTAATAAAGTAGAAAACATGCTAAACTGAAGGTTGATATCTTCCATACAAATGCCTGCACACATAAAATCAGATGGAAAATGGCTTATGGATATGTTAAATGATAAGAGTTACTGTCAATACATGTCATAAAAGTCCATAAGTGCTCCAATCTCCTCCTCTTGTGGGTGAGATTCTTGGATCCACAGCATTGATGAGAAGCTTGATGAGGTGAAGCTAACAGGCAGGATTTGATCAGACAGCCTATGTCCAGACTGACAGACAGACTGGAAGCCTATCGATTCAGCCAATACTCCTAATCTGTTTGGATGGTTTGTTTTTTTTTTTAACAATCTGCTTTCCTTGAACTTTAGAAAGACCCAAAGTGCAAATATCTGGCAGAGAATCTGCCAGTTCTGATTAACACTATCTACAAAACACCCAATCTCCTACTTGAATATGAGACAAGCTTGCTTAGAAAAGAACAAAACACTGACAATATAATTAAACTAGTTGTGTTCTATTTGCCTTAGTTACATGCTGTAATAATGACCAATTATTTAACTACATCTGAAGCTATGTTAAAATTATCTGCATAATACATTGAAAAAGAAAACATAAATGACCTGTATTCTCTGTTACTCGAAGCCATAAGGCCTACTGCTGTTGAAATAAACTATTATGTGTGCAGTTACCTTCTGTACTGGATGGTGAAAAGAGCAGGATATAAATAGTTGTTACATGCACAACTTATCTGTACCTCCTGAAGCACGCTGTCAGGAACCAAGTGAAAGTTGTATGATAAGAAGGGCCTATGTGCCAAATCCTTCATTCTCTGAAAACAAAGCTTGTTTGCTTGTCTACTATCATCTCTGTTCTTGTCCTTGTCACTGCTATAGTTTATCCCAAACCTTCTTCCCCACTTCCCCCACATCTCTGCCTCGTCTTCATCTCAGACAGGCACCTCATACTCAAACTCTTACATTATAAAAGGATATCCTATTAAATCTAATTTAACTTTCCAAAGTTGGATGCACAATTCTGAATTTGTTTTTATTGCTGTGTAATCTTCTTCTTCTATCTCCCTGGAACTGCACGTCTGATTTTTTTTTTTGCCATTGATGCAGTGAAGATGAGGCAAAGAATCATGTCATACTGTGAGAGATGGTGCCTATTTTTTTTTAATCTGTGTGTGTGCGTGCGTGCGTGTGTGCGCGTGTGCGCGTGTGTGTGCGTGTGCGTGTGTGTGTGCGCGTGCGCGTGCGCAATACTTCTTTTGCAGACTCAACTCAAGGACAATCCCTGCACCGTTAGCCAGGCTAAAACTGTTTCTGGGAGCACTAACAAGAGGTGGGGCAGGTCTTGGTCCGCTATGGTTCGCCAAGCCTGACATTCACATGTTCCAACAACTCATGCTACATGCTATACTACTAATGCCTTCCACTGTTGCAGTATGATCAAACCATCCACTAAACAACTTGTCAAGCTGAAACTTACGCTGAAAATGCTGAAGTGTCTCCCTGCTAACTAATGGTGGCTGGAACTTCAGTTCTACAACATGAAACTCACAAGTCAGAGGGATGTGGTTCAGATAACGCAAACGTTTGCGCACATCCTACACAGAGAACAGGAACAAAAATATCAGCTTATTTTCAGAATTCTATTTCTATAATCTACAGCAGTGTTATCCTAGGGCCTCTTTTCTTCCAGGCAACATCCTCTATTCCACCCACCCCCCACCCCCATACCTCCAAATCCATATACTACTCATACAATGACCTATTAAACTAGGATATGCATTACACAACTAAAAACTTCTGCTAGCAAACTAATTTATTTAACAGTATGAAGGAGAACATTTATAATTCAACTACTGCATTATTTTCTCAACTTTTAATGTGATGGGTGAGTTTCATGATGGGATACAAGTTTCTCAAAATCAGGTTGAAAAGAGCTAGGTAGAAAGGTATTACTGCCCCCGCCCGTTGCTTCGTTTTCCCTCAACACACCCGCCCCTACTGCCCCCCCCCCATCTTTTCCACTTTTTTTTTGGGGGGGGGGGGGGGGGGGGGGGGGGAGGCTGCCTTACTGCCCACTTCTGAGAAACAATGATCTAGAGATTTCCAAACAAAAAAAGTATATTTTTAGAGTGGTCCTATTTCATACACGCACACAAGTAAGGATTTTTAAAAGACAGGAACAAGTTTATGCATGAACTAATTATTAATGACAAAGCTGTTAGTATCTGTTTGTGGTCAGACAGACAGATAGGCAGATACAGATATACATACACACGCTAGTTTTTCTTCCTGTTGTTTTCATTAACCCACATTCTACTCACTTCTGTCATAAAAATCCTCTCAATGGCCAGTATTTTGGCTGTAATAATCTCTGGGCTGTTCTCCAAGCTACCATAGTCCCTGGTCAAACACTGGGCATTGAGGGAGTTCAGATAGATGTGCTGGCCTGTCGAGGCTGTTTGGAGAAACAGAGGATAAGATAATCGCAAAGAATCCAACAATTTATGACACAGGAGAACAGTTGTGTAAAAATTTCATTATTTCCTGATATACATAGAAATCGTAGCCCTTGCAATGAAAACTTTCCTACAAGAAAAAAAAAAAAACAATGCTTGATGTGAAAGTTGACAATGGGAGAAAGGCAGTCGGATATCAGGGCCAGCAAACCAGAGCTTGACCAAAACCTTAGATCTATCTTACACACAGTGCTTGTCTGCCAACAGAAACACTGCATTACTTCATTCTCATTAACAAGACATGAATAGGAACTGACATATTCCCACCGACGTGAATACTTAACAACAACAACAACAAAGGGTATTTAAAATCTGTTTTGATAGTAAAACTGCTACACTAAAGCTTGTTATAAAGCTCTCTTTCAATCAGCAAAAGTTTATGTAGCAACTAAAGCTCTCTCTGTCTGTCTCTCTCTCTCTCTCCTTGTGCGTGCGTGTGTGGGGTGTGTGTATATATAGAGAGATAGACTTAGCAACTTAGCAGGGTGCTAAGTCTACAATTGGTGACATTTAGGGGAGGGACATGCCCCAAATGCAACCCCAACTCAAAGGTCTATGTACTATCATACTGGGTGGCCAGGCATAAATCCATCTCATCTACAACCCAGGATCTTCCCTCCAAGGGTACTATATGCCTGTCATGCACCTTCATTCAACCAATGACATGACATGTATTACAAATTACAAAGTCAAGCAATCAAAATAGATCATTATTTATTATACACACTACATATCATATCACGTCACACATTACATGCACAAGACATCACATATATCATTGTGAATGCAAAATACTCTAATATGTAACTGAATCAGGTGGGTCGGTTGGCCTAGGCTCTCTTGGCCTTCCTAAGCAAAGCATACATTCATCTTAAAATGGTGCCAACACACTGATTAACATATTCCAGCTACTGCTGCTATGAATCCACCCCCCCCCACCACACTACACATCATCTTCATTTTGTGCCAACGCACTGAAATATGACATATATCTCCCCCTTTTGTGCCAATGTGCTGAACTATCATGACCTATAACTACTCTTGTGCCAATGCACTGAGATATCATGACATATAACTCCTTTTGTGCCAACGCACTGAAATATCAAGCCATAAATCTCCCCCCTTGTGCCAACACATTGAAATATCCTGACATAGCTCATCATTTGTGCCAATGCACTGAAATATGAACAGGAATCAGCGAAATCTCCACACCGATGATAATGATATGAAATACACAGCACATATTAAATATTCCACACATATTAGACTGAACAGTATCAGGTCGGTTGGGGCTAACACAGACAAAACGAATTCAGCCCTGCCATTCCTGCTGGCTATCATAATTAATTCCTCCCACTTTATATTTCTCGATATTTATAGGCCTTCCACTTCCGGGCGCATGAACGGTGACACTTTACTCCCACGCTGTACACTTGGGGGAATTCCAAGTGACCGTTCACAGAAGGGAGAAGAGATGCTGTCCCATCTGGCAGCCAGCAACCCATAGCTGATATGCTAATGTCAGGATTTGCTAATTATACAAAAAGACCCTGCCCCATCTCTCCGTTAGTATCCCCAGTCAGTAACAGGTCTAGCCTGGCAACAGGGCAGGGGTTGTCACAGCCCCCATGGCTGTGGAGTATGCTAAAGTACTGCATATCTCCTCCTTTTTAGCTTCTCCAATCAGGGACTGATTACACAGCCAACTTAACCCAATACAAGATGCTGTGCCTCAATATTTTCATTGAATCAGCTGCAACCAGCCCTAACTCCTGGGAGACTGAAGGAGAAGAATAGCAATTCAAGGAAAAAAGCATACCTTGATAGAAGTAGTAAGTATCTTTGTTTCGACCATTGTTCCTCTGTTGTGAGATAGAACCACCACCTCCCTCTGGCAGCTCTAGGTGGTCAGCCGCTTCCTCTGGTGTTAGGAGCCCGTACATCCCATACTGCTGCTGGCTCCTGAGAGGAACTGCAAGGCCAGGTGAATTCTGGCAAGAACTTGCACTCTCTAATGATGAATCTGGCGCTGAAATCTCATCTCCTGTTATTTCTGCATTATGTAGCATTCCACACTGCCCATCATCTCTAAGTGTACATGTGGCGTCAACAGAATCAGCACTTGTTTCAAGCAGTGATGAAGCAGGGACCTGTTCCTCCTCATCTTCAAATGCATCAGCATATCTTATGGCAGGCTGTGAACCATAATACAACCAGAGTAATAAAAACTGTATAGTAGACATACAAAAGAATATAAAATCTCAAAATAGACTTTGTGAGATAATAATCAGTGAAAACCTACCCTAAATCTTGTCCTTATTAAAACAAATGTTAGAAACTGATGAAGGGTGTTGCGTTAGAGAATGAATGCAAGTCTCATGGCCACACTGTGAGAGCTCCATTTCCCAAAGTGGCCATTACCGTCCAAGCGAGTGAGGTGGACGAAGGTGGAGGAAGGAACCAAGAAGTGGTGACACAAAGTGTAGCAGTGGAGGTACATCAGAAGCAAATGAGTGAAAAAAGTTGTTGGAGGAGGGGAGAAGCTGCCTGAAAAAGTATGTAACCATTTACAACCTGCCTCATAAAGACTCAACATTTTCTGACCGCAGATTATATATAATATAGACCTTACAAGGAAATGGACAATTTCTGTTTTTTTAATGGTTTTAATGGCTTTCTTACCCACTCTACAGTAGTGATTTTTTGCTGTTTCTGAGCTGGTTAGATTTGGCAATCTGTGACCCATGCTAACATCAAGGCTGGCAAACCATAGCTGACCAAGACCATGTCCCACCTCTCCATTGGTACCCACCGTAACAGGCCTGGCCAACGAGGCAGGGACCATCATAGTCCCCATGGCAGTGGAGTCTGCTCAAGAAGCAGACACCCTGGTATTTAGCTGCACTCTGAGACTGAAATAAATGGCCATTACAAAGTCAATAGGATGCTGTGTCTCAACATCCTCATCATGTAATCTATCACTCATCTCACAGTTTCTGACAGACTGAATAAGAACAAGTCTACCATTACCGTAATTTCTATTCTTTCTTTAAGTTTCTATCTTAACACTTTGTTGACCAAATACGGGAAAATCCGTATTTCTGGTTTCCGTGCGTTGTTGACCGAAAGGCGGATTTGCCGTATTCGATGGTCATCTTATTTAAACTGTTTCTAGCGTGTTATTTAAAGTAATTTTTGGTTGTTTGTATTTTTACTGCAAAGTTAATATAATAAAATATTGTTTTTAATCTTCGTAACTTAAAAAAAAATAGAAATCTCGCGGGTTTAGCTGTCGGAAACACGTGTTTACGAGATTTCGCCAAGTCGACATTTTGTGCAAATGGCGGAGCACGTTACGCTCGATGTTACTGTGACAGTACAATGAATTATGCCTAGAATCTTTTGTCAGACTACCCTAGTAATGAATAAAAATCACTGTTTAATGATTCTAGTAATGAAATTGATGTGTTTCAAAGTGATTTCTGTGACGGCGATCTGATTAAAAATACGATAACTAGGCACAGTGTTGCTGTGTCAGAAGTGAAAATTCCAGAGATAGTGTGATTGTGATTCGAAGTCAGGATATGATTTTTCAACAGTAAGTATTTCATATTTTTTATGTGATATAGTTAGCAGTGATATAGGTGTGTGGAGTAACATTGATTCTACACCAGTTCTTGAAAAATTTATAGGAAATACTGGTGTTTTAGTGAATGTAAACAAACAAGACAGCATGGAGGAAATTTTCAGTACAGTGTTTGGCAATGATTTTTTTAAAACTGTTACCTCATCATGAAAATTTATACTGTGCACAGACACAACATATGAACAAACTACTGCCTTTTTGTCTGAAAATATAACACATTCAGACATTAACAAATTCTTTGGATTGATCATTTTGATGGGCCAGACTAGGAAGCCACACTGAACAACAGACCCTCTTCTGGAAACACCAATATTTTCAAAAGCAATGAGCAGAGCTAAATTTGAGCATCTTCTGACACTTCTGCATTTCTCTGACAACTCTCAAACATTTCCAGAAACAAGTAGAATTAGTAAAATAAAACCTCTGCTGGATTATTTTTTGCCTAAATTTCAAGAGTTGTATAAACCGAAGCAGCAGCTTTCGACTGATGATGGAAAGACGAAAGATTTGTTCGCATGATATCAACAATGCACAACAGCGATTGTCTGGAATAGTAAATAATCATGTTCTGGTGAATCCTGAGGATGAAGGCACTAAAAAAGCATCATCTAGCAAGTGCAGAGTGTGCTTGGTCAATGAGAAAAAGAGTGAAACAAATTTTTTTTTGTCAAAGTGGTCAAAGGTGTCAAGTTCCACTGCATTCAGATAGTTATTTCACAAGATATCACACCCTCAAGAAGTACTAGAGGGTCTTGGGAGTCTGTCTACCAAGTTGGATTACATTCCCTAAAGGGTGAGTAGAGATATGCATGTTTTTCTAAGTTCACTCAAAAATGTTCATTTTTCAGAAAAATGGCTGGGAACTGGGGGTTTTTCAGGGTAAATAACTGTGGTCAACAAAGTGTTAACATCACTAATCCCTCTAATTCTACTCATTACTACTTTTAATTCTACTCTATTTCTGCTTCCTTTCTACTCCCAGAACAAACACATAAAGCTTTGATCACTAAGATACAAACTATTCGACTTTCTGTGCTGTTGCATATAATTTCTCTTTCTGCTTAACACTTGTTATACTCCTTCCTTTGGCTTCTATATTTTAACACTTTCCCTGCCATCTACGCTATAGTGTGGTCTTCCTGTTAGTCTAGTGACTGCCATCCACATTATAGCAAGGTTTGTTTCGTTGCAGCGTAAAACCATTTAACTTTTTATTGTACACGATTTATCTGCGCATGTCTGGTGACCTTTCATAGTTCAATCCAAAGTGTGGCTAACAACCGAGTGAAATCAATGTTTTTAACTGCGAAATTTCAACATTTATTGTGATTTCGGAGGCATAAGGACATGTCCTATGATCAGAACACTGTTCCTGAATGTACCCCAAGTGCATCTAGACCTACTAAATGGACTGAAGAAGTAGTTATAAAGTTATTTCAGACATTATTTTAGTAAGAATGCCACCACACGACGAGATCGGATGAAAATTTAAGTAGATCTGGAAATCACTGATGGTAAACACTGTACATCTAGGCATCGCCGATGGTAACCACTATACAATTATCAGCTAAAATCATCACACTACTTCTTTCCTCCTAAAAAACTATCATTTATGAAATCTTACATTTACAACTATTTTCAGGCATAATATGTATACTTTTAAAGTGGAAATACTTTGTACATTCACTTTTACAACTATACCTCCCTATACATATCAAGACCTGCGCTTTTTGTGTGGCACAGACGAGAATGTCTGCGTTTTTTTTCTGCGGCATGGGAAGAGTTCAGTTCCTCATGGTGTTGAAATTTACCAAGAAGAATGCTGAGTTTACTACGAGTAAAGCAGCCACCAATATCCACTTAATGATCCATATTTTATGAACTTCACCATGCAAAAAGCTCAAATTTACAACAAAAATAAAAACCACTAAATCCTACATTTCAGCTCAATATTCCACTTCTGAAGCAGAATTTTATGAATTTATAATTTCCTGCTTGCCATATTTGTCTTTTGCCACATCACTGAGCTCAGTGTCAATCTAGTTACTGTAATTGTTTAATATATGATACACAATATTAAGTAACTGAGTAATGGCAAAAATAAAAAATTCTGTGCTTTTGAGGGGGAGCAATTCTGAGGAAAAATAATTTGCTTTGCCTACCTCCATCTCTTCAGCATGTGAGAGCTTTGCTTCACTAGTAACCATCTCACTTTCTGTTTTGACTAAACCACCAGGATTATCTGGCAACTTATTGTCATCTTTCTCTGAATCGCTTAGACTGCCAGCTCGGATCTTCATCTTCAGCCGATCTTCTCGTTTCTACACAAAGAAAAGGTTTTATGACTTCCTAATCATGCCTCATACATATAAAAAAAAATAAATAAATACAAAAATCAAGTGCCTAATGCCACTTAAAACAAAACGGTTTACCAGCTTTCAGTCTGATTCTCATCTCAAATATGAAAATCTTTATGAATATTCTGTTTCACAAAGCACATTTATTACTATGTTCACAGTGTATGCTAGTATACTTCACACTGCAAGCTGCTATCATTATGTTTTCAGGGGCAGTTTCCTAAACACAACTGTAAAATAATTTTGTTAACAGCTAGAGCAGCTGGAGTTGGTTGAATCTGGATTATAAACCATGCTTTTAGTAGTAAAATGCACTAACCACTTCCACACTGAAGTTCCTTATCATAAATAAAGGGACGTTTCATTAGTTTGCGTTTAGTTTTCAAACTCACATCCACAGTTATGCTATTATTATTATTCTTATCATCATAAAAGAAATAATCTGTATTAGATCTGCTTCTCTTCTGTGTCATCGTTTGCCCTTCAAAAAACAAAAGACTGTGGTTACGCTGTGTCATGGTTATGTGTGTACTGGTCCAACACATTTGACTTTGGTTCAGCCCATTTTTAGGACCTGGTTCATCTTCCCAGTGTGAACAGTATTCACTTGGCCAGACTAATGTCTGTTTCCAGGGGCACCACTGGGAAGTAGAATATAACTGGCAAACCCTGATGTGTTCAGTCAGCCGTGGGTCCCTGACTGCTATTCTATTCTGCCCGAGTTGTGCGTTTAAACTTTTCTATTTTCTTATACAAGTGGTTTTCCAGTCTGCAGTGAGACAAACACGGTCGAGTGCCGCCGTCTTTTATTTTATACTTCATAACAGACATGAAATAAATGTCTTTATAAAAACCAGCACTTTTTCATTGAAAAACTTATCTAGTTGCTGAAACAGAAAACAAATTAAGCCAACAGGACAAGGGAAACCAGCTGAGGGAGGCGTCAGTTACGTAGTGCTAGGTGAAATCTGTGTGGGGGAGGGGATCCAGGAGCAGGCAAGCCTTATCTACTCTCTTGAAATACGTAAGAGACAGTACAGTCAATCCTCTTCAAAGCTAAAGATTCAATGACAGAGACATCTGACTATCTTTTTGACTTCTTTTATTTCCACCATCTTGTCTTTCCTGCAGTCCTAAAGTTCAGAAAAAAAATTTTTAACTTACAACTGCAGGAGATCTGTCTTATTATCCTTGTGATGTCAAAATCCATCACTCACCTCAATCATCTATTCTTTCATTGTTTTATCTGCTATACTTTCAAATGAACATCATGTTAACATTCCTACAACAAAACAAAACGGAGACAAATAACCTCAAGAAAAGTCCGTGCTGTCTGGATATAAGAGGTCTCATATTCCTCAGCCTCAATCAACAGCCTGTCCAGATCTTCCTTCTCCTTGTTGATGACATGCTTCTGGATCTGGTCACCGGTAGCTGACAGCAGCTTCATGTAGTGGGTTACAGGACCATCTGTATAAGACAAAATGTCAAGAATTCACTGAATTTCAACTTCTGGCAAATATAAAAAATGTTGTCAACTAACACATTAGAGAGAAACTAAGTAATACAAAAAGTGTGAAGATAAAAAACTGTTACATACATGGACACACCAAGAACATCATGGATGTGCAACTGCAGTTCTGTGGGAGTGGAACCCAAACTCTAGATCATGAACCACTAGAGCACACTGTTCATCCACATCAACACTGCAACATCTGGCTCATGGGACTCAACATAAACTATGATCCTTCAACAGGCACATCTGCAAACTTAGCTCTCATGACAGGTTTTGGAAACTTCACCAAAGAAGAAAGTGCTAGGAACACCATTCAAGATCTGAATGAAATTACAGAAATAAGAAAATATAGCCAAGTAGGAACCAAACAAAGAAAAATAACCAATACGTAAGTAAAGAACTGAAAAATAATAATGTGAAAAAAAGATAAGAAAACAAGCCTTAGAAAAAAAGTCAAGCCAAGATACAAGAAAGAATGCTAGAGGTCTCCTAGAGAATGTAAGTGAACACAAGCATTTAAAAATGTCAAGAAGCATTATAGTAAGTCAACCTGAACATACTAAAAGAACGCATGCTAAATACACTAACAAGGAACAGATCACCGTATGGTGCACACATTAGATTAAGCATACTATTTCCAAAAATGACGGTACAAAGATGGAATAAGCAGTACAGATATGAAAAGAATTCTAATAAATGTACACCGAGGCAAGGAAACAGCCTGTAAACACAGGAAGCCTTGAACTTTACTGACCCACATGTTACCAAAACTGAGAACCAAATCTGTGCAGTTTAAATGTTCACACCGGGGGGGGTGAGGACGCTATCAGATGATTAGGCAGTCCGTTACCCACAGCTGCTATGCTAGTGTCAGCGTTGGCAAACCACAATGTTGGTACCCTCAGTAATAGGTCCAGCCTGGCTAAGAGTGGGGTCACTAGTCCCCCGTGGCGCTGGAGTCTACTAAAGAAGTACTGCACAACCCCTGCTTTTCACCCCCCCTCGGGGACTGTAACCCGTTTCCAATCTGAGACAACTCTGTGCCTCGCATCGACTGCAAAGAATATCAAAGACAGTTTCAGGGAGATAGAAGGTTTCACACTGTTCAGGGAAACAGGTGAAAGTAGTGTAAGTGCTGCTCTATCTGACTGCAAGGTTAACTTTCTATTATCTTCTCCGTAACTCCTCAACTGAGGCTAAAGAAACAAACAGGATTCATAACAAAGATAAATTTAGAAAGCTTCTCATTTATTAACTCTTCATATAAGAATGAAATCTGATTTCCATACAAAACCATCCATATAAAACTCTGTCACAGAAGTGTTGTGTAAGAGTGTAGATCAGTCAATAGTGACTTGCCCTCTCATTCAATTGTGAGTAACCCAGTTTTAAAAATGATGAGGAAAACTGTTTTTGAAGATGAATATCTGCCTGCATGGTGAGGTGCACTAGAATGGATGAAACATATGGCAGGCAGCCAGCAAATGAAGAGAAAATAAAGTCAATGTCTATGAACAGATGACTTCCACAAGACCACATCAGATGAGAACAAAAACAAACAAACAAAAAATCATATTTTAAAACACTTCTCTTACCATCGATATTGTGAGGGACACCTTCCCTATCCTTCCACTCAGATTTGGGACATACATACACGCTGCCTTTACTTTTACGCATAAGCTTCATCTCAATCTCATCTCCAACTTTAAAGTCCCTAGTCTCTACACACAGAACACTAGGAACAAAAGCAAATCACAATACAACGTAAGATAAACACTAAATGCCAAGTAATAAACACGACAATTGTAAAACGCATATCTTCAAATACACTGGTCTAGCTGTATTCTTCACTGAAGCTACTAAACCTGAAAACATTCATGGCTTTTCATGCCACCAGTAACTTCTCTATGGGAAAAAAAAACTTATCTAGGTCCCACAACTGAAGAACATGGTGAAGGATGTGAAACATAGGGCACAGCATCATGCACTGAATGAACTTTCTATTTCTTGAAACAAACCTATGGTTTTCCTTGTGGGAAACACTGTCACTACGTTACTGATTAAACTGTAGTTTCATTACAGCAGTGTTTCTCAATTTGGGATGTATGGTCCACAGGGAGAGCAATCTGAATATTTTGGAGGACAATTAGAATTTAATTACATTACATGTTTTTTAGAACTTGGCTGACTACTATGCTATAACAAAATCTTTCAGGCAATGAGATGGGGCACGATCCAAAAAAAAATTTAAAAAGGTTGGGAAACACTGCATTACAATTATTCAATCAAGAGAACCAAATTGGAGCTATGACAGGATCTCAGTCAACACTGATCTGCAGTCTCTGATATCTATGTTGTTTGTTTCTCACGGAAAATTAGGAAGCATTACTTCATAGTTAACTTTTAAATACATTATTCACAACTTTAACATTAACATATTATTCACAACTCTAACAACAACATATTTTACATAAATAAAATCAAATTAAAAAATTACGACTAGTGGTTTTATTAAGTGATTTTATTATAAAAATAAGGCAAAAGTACAACTAATGTCAAACTAAAATTTGACACTTACAAAGACAAAGGACACCAAAAATTCCTTTCCATGCTCCACATATTGGGTTATCTCTCTTGAACTGTGAGCTGGGTGCTTTTACCACATGACATCATGAAGATCATAAGCACCATTCCAAAACAGGAATGGTTGGTTGTGACCTGCCTAACTATCTAGCCTGGGATCTAAAAAGCAGGTTCTGAAGGTTTTAAAGCAGATGACACTGGAACCATGGGGAGCCTTACCTCACTTTCCTAGGCTGAGCATGTTACCAGAAACCCCATTAGAGACAGAATAATGTCTCCACTATCTCTCACTCACTGACCCTGATAAGTGTAGCATCACTCTTGCTTCCTCCATCAACCACACATACTCTAGCAGTGATTCTTAATCCGGGGGCAACTGCTTTATTTTTAATGAAGGCCCACAGCTGTTTTCTGGCCAGAAAGTATGTTCCACATGTTATCCAGCCAGAAAATAGGGTCCACAGCTGTTCTCTAGCCAGAAAGTAAGTTTCATGGCTGTTCTCTAGCCAGAATTAAGTTCTACAACTGTTCTCTAGCCAGATAGTAGGTTTCACATGTTCTACAGCCAAAAAGTAGGTTTCACAGTTGTTCTCTAACCAGAAAATAGGTTTCACAGCTGTTTTCATAGTGCAAAGTTGGTCCACAACTGTTCTCAAGCCAAAAAGGGGGTTTATAATAAAAAAGTTTTTTTAATGTTTTAGAACCACTGCTTTAACTATTGTCTTTATCAGCCTGTGTAACTAGAGTATCACTGTTTTAGCTTTTGTCTTTATCTAGACACTTAACAGCTGAGAAACACATAAATGCCTTTGAATGTAAATGCTATAGAAGAGTCCTTCAAATATCATGGACACAAAAAAGAACAAATATATCCATACTACAAGAACTTAATACTGAAGAAGGTTTGGTTAGCAACGTAGACTGAACAGAGAAAACTTAAATATTTTGGACATATTAAACGTCATGATAATTTAGAGAAGACAGTCTTGGAAGGGTACATAATGGGGAAAAAGAAAAAGTGGAAGACCAAGGCGAAGATGGCTGCAAAACACTGTTGGTGATCTGCACATGGACGCATCAGCAGCAGGGCATCTTGCTTACAACCAAAAGGTCTACAGGAGAGTTGTTAGGGAGGCAAAGTTCTGCAAGGGACATGCAAATGACTGACTGACGATTTATTTTATCAGCTTGTGTAACTACTGAACCACTGCTTTAATTTCTATCTTTATCAGCTGTGTAATTATATTTCAACAAGATGCCTTTAGCTTATAAAGTGCTATATATACCTCCTCAATTCCTCTGGGTCAATCCTGTGAGGACAAATAGGACACTCTAGTTTCCTGCACATTAGCTCCTTTTCTTGCAGATGATGAAGTATACAAGACCAGCAGTAAACATGACCACATTTGGTGATCTTACCTGAAAGAACATACTAGCAGTCAATAATAAACTATCCCCTGGAAACATCTAGCATCAAGAAATTTATTCCAATTCATTATGCCAGATACATATGCAATGATTTCAAAAATTCTACAAAATGGAAATAATATAATAGGAAACTAAAATTCTCAAACTAACAGGCATAAGATCATGTAATATACATGGACTGTTAAAGCATTCAGCAATACAGATATGTGTGTGTGAAATAATAACGGCAATAATTCTCATTCATAAGTCTTCACTCAGACTGATTTAATGCAAAAAAAAAAAAACCATTCATAAGTCTTCATTCATACTGATTTAATGAAGAAAAAAAAAACAAACATTCATATAGGTCTTCATTCATACTGATTTAACGCAAAAAAAGAAAGTACTCTGTTACCATTATAGTAACTATACAATTCATTACAATTAGTTACTATTTCCCCTTGTATGTAACTATACAATTCATTACAATTAGTTACTATTTGCCCTTGTATGTAACGCCTCACCTGCAGACGGCTTCTGAAGACAAATAGGACAAACAACTGGCTCAGCACTGAATGTCCTCACTTGCTCCACCAGGTCCCAGTTGACCAGAGAGTCTGGGTTGATCGTCTGCTCAGTGTACTCACCATCCTCCCTCACAACAAACTGGCAGCTGGAGTAGAAATGCACTCACAAAATACATCATCCAATATGAAAGCTAGGAAATCTTATACACACAGAAATAAACAACAACTTACAATATTAAAAAATGCAACATCCAATATAAAAGCTAGGAATTCATATACACACAGGAATAAACACCTCACAATATATAAAAATATATCTAATATGCTTATCTACATCAGACACAATATTTTTCTGATAATGTATTAGAGAATATACACAATGCCTATTCTTTATTTTCATGGCAGAACATATTTCTCTCTGTTTAAATAAGTTTAAAAAATTAAAAGACTTGGGACTTGAAGAAGCAGGAAAAAAAAAACAAAGGATATTACCACCTCTGACACTCAATATAAACACCTGCAGGATGAGGCACACCTGAATATGCTACACAGAACAGTAAAGCAGAACAGACATTTGTGTAAAAAAAATCAGAACTGCTAGAACTGAAAGCATGCAAACATTAATGGACACTGACAGCTTGGACTGTTATAACTAACAAACAAAAAAAAAAAACAAACAAACAATAAGACAAAAACGAAAACTAACAGAAGAAGAATGAGAAGAATATCTGAAAACTAACTTAAGTACAGGAAAATAAGAAAAAGAAAACTAAAGAACAGGAAGACAAAAAAGAAAAAAGCTAAAATAAAGTTGGAAGACATAAATGAAAACTACCAGAAGAACATGGACCAGAAAACAAAACTATCAGAGTAAATTAAATTAAAGAGGTTGAAAAAAAAAAAAACAGAGAAAAAGAAAAGCAACAGAAGAACAACAAGAAAGAAAAAGAAAAGTAACAGAAAAGGAATTATGGACATAAAAAAAGAAAGAAAAACAGTAACAGAAAAGGAATTATGGACACAAAAAAAAAGAAAGAAAAGGAAAAGTAATAGAAAAAGAATTACGAACACAAAAAAAAAAGAAAGAAAAAAAAAGTAAAACAGTAAAAGGAATTATGGACACAAAAAAAAAGAAAGAAAAGGAAAAGTAATAGAAAAAGAATTACGAACACACAAAAAAGAAAGAAAAAAGAAAGAAAGGAAAAAAAAAGTAAAACAGTAAAAGGAATTATGGACACAAAAAAAAGAAAGAAAACAAAAATAACAGAAAAGGAATTATGGACACAAAAAAAAAGAAAGAAAAAAAAGTAACAGAAAGGGAATTATGGACACAAAAAAAAAAAGAAAAGTATAACAGAAAAGGAATTATGGACACCAAAAAAATAATTAAAAAACTAAAAATAGCATGTGAATTCATTTTTTTGTAATAAAAAGAAAAAAAAAAACCCAAAATGCACTTCACCAACGTACCTTGCCTGCAGGAACTGCTCCGAGCTGTAGAGAGGTGTAAATGTCTTTTTCCGTGTTCGGTATCCACTTCTGCCATACCTCCCACCAGCACCCCTGTTTGATTCATACCACCCATTATCACCACGAGGGGCGAAGGAAAACTTCAAAAGGTAATTTGCATTCCCCTTGCGGGAGGTTGTTTCATCAGTAACAAAGATATCATCATTAACCTCTGCTACCTGTAAAAGTTATAAGATCATCATTAACCTCTGCTACCTGTAAAAGTTATAAGATCATCATTAACTTCTGCTACCTGTAAAAGTTATAAGATCATCATTAACTTCTGCTACCTGTAAAAGTTATAAGATAATCATTAACTTCTGCTACCTGTAAAAGTTTTAAGATCATCATTAACCTCTGCTACCTGTAGAATTTATAAGATCATCATTAACTTCCGCTACCTGTAAAAGTTATAAGATCATCATTAACTTCTGCTACCTGTAAAAGTTATAAGATCATCATTAACTTCTGCTACTTGTAAAAGTTATAAGATAATCATTAACTTCTGCTACCTGTAAAAAGTTATAAGTGAAGATTTTACCAGGATCTTCACAATTTTAAAACCATGTGATCATGCAGTGAAAGAAATTGGCGGATTCTCCTTCATGAAAATTGAGCATCATCAGCCTACTAACCAGGTTATCTTCCAATCAGCTTTGCTGATTATTTTTTACTAGATTTTTTATTATATATACAAGCTATGGTACCTGATGACCAAAAGTTTCATTGGTAATTTAATTGCCAGTTCACGCAATTAACACTGTATAACACACACTTCATGCCAGTATTTCTTATCTTATTTAGCTTCCGCCACTTTCACATCAGCCAAACAAAAGAAATCTTTTCTAATATTATCCACCTAAGATATATAATTATCATGCTCCCAAGAGCTGACTACTTTCAGTACAAAAATTAAACCTAACCCACCTGTTCACCGTGTCTATCATTATAAAAGCCCCTTGGTCTAGGCCTCTTGTCACTGAAGGTCTGGGTATACTTCTGAAGTGGCTTTGTATTCTGAGAAGGTTCCTGTGACCTCCCTCCATTATTTGTCTGTTTATATTTTCGTTGTTGCCCATTCTTGTTTGATACATAATCTGCGATAATTATAACGTTAACATACATGAACATTTCATACTACAAGGTGGAATACTACAGCACAGTATGACATGACATAACTGTTCTAATGAGTGTGCTCTGATTTTCTAGATGTTCTATTGGGTCTTAGCTCCGGTTCACTAATCCTGATATACAACTGCCTTAGCTCTGATTCACCAGTCCTGATAACTGTTTTACAGAACTGGCTTAGCTCTATTTCACTAGCCCTGATAACTGTTTTACAGAACTGGCTTAGCTCTATTTCACTAGCCCTGATAACTGTTTTACAGAGCTGGCTTAGCTCTATTTCACTAGCCCTGATAACTGTTTTACAGAGCTGGCTTAGCTCTATTTCAATAGCCCTGATAACTGTTTTACAGAGCTGGCTTAGCTCTATTTCACTAGCCCTGATAACTGTTTTACAGAACTGGCTTAGCTCTATTTCACTAGCCCTGATAACTGTTTTACAGAGCTGGCTTAGCTCTATTTCACTAGCCCCAAAAATACAATTGCCTTAGCTCTGATTCACCAGTCCTGATAAATTTTACAGAACTGACTTAGCTCTATTTCACTAGCCCTGATAACTGTTTCACAGAACTGGCTTAGCTCTGGATCACCAGCCTTGATAGCTGTTTTCTGCAAGGTCTCAGCTCTGGTTCACCAGCTCTGATAACTGTTCTATATACTTTTCTTAGCTCTGATTTACTAGCCCTAACAACTGCTATATGAACTGTCTTAGTTAATGGTTTATTAGCCCTGATAACTGCTATAAAGAAATGTCTTAGCTCTGGTTTATCAGCCCTGATAACTGTTATATAGAAATGTCTTAGCTCTGGTTTATTAGCCCTGATAACTGCTATACAGAAATGTCTTAGCTCTGGTTTATTAGCCCTGATAACTGCTATACAGAAATGTCTTAGCTCTGGTTTATTAGCCCTGATAACTGCTATACAGAAATGTCTTAGCTCTGGTTTATTAGCCCTGATAACTGCTGTACAGAAATGTCTTAGCTCTGGTTTATTAGCCCTGATAACTGCTATACAGAAACGTCTTAGCTATGGTTTATTAGCCCTGATAACTGCTATACAGAAATGTCTTAGCTCTAGTTCACATGCCCTTGTTTTACATAATACATATCTTCAATTCAAACCCCTCATTTCATTATATCAGCATAACATAAAGCACACAGCTAATATAATATAAAGCATGAATAATCTCTGAAACTGTTGGGGGAAAGTTCATAAAAGAGGTCCTTATACTCATGTGAAAGAAAGGCCCTATCCTGCACTGACAATAGAAAAATGACAAACACATATCTTATACTATTGCTGCTGTACTGTTTTTGATATTTGCAGTTTCTGATTTTTGGTCAAAACAATTCCTCTTATTAACATAAATTAAGAAATGAGAAAAAAAACATGGTCATAAGTTGTAATATGCACATAATTTTTCAAGTTCTTATAATAACCTGCCATTCCAAAGGCAAAGAAGCCTGCAACATCATTCCCATACAAAAGGCTGTTCATTTTGCTCACAAGATGTTTCATTAAATAATGCTGTCTGATAAGAAACAAAGTTCTCCTCCAGAGCACAAATATTTCTAAATAAATCCTGACTGTTTTTGTCTCTGCTGTTAACACTTGAAGAACTAGTTTATCTGATTCAAAGTCCATATGCTTCTCACACATCTACACAAATCTAATATTTAATTCAAAGTCCATATGCTTCTCATACATCTACACAAATCTAATATTTAATTCAAAGTCCATATGCTTCTCATACATCTACATAAATCTAGTATTTAATTCAAAGTCGACATGCTTCTCATGCATCTTCTCTCTCTCTCTGAACCTTAAGTGCCCAGGGTACATGGGGCTTCCACAAGGGTTTTCCACAAATGCCTGTCCTTCGCCTTCTTTTCTGCTCCTCTATTGCTCAACATCCTTTCTGTTGTTCTTCTCCATGTCTCTTTTGGTCTACCCTTACTTCTGTTCCCCTGTGGTGTCCATCTTAGTGCTATTTTTGGTAGTGAGTTGTCAGTCATTCAGAGCACATGTCCCAACATCGCCAGCGTCTTTCCTCAATAATTGTTGTCAGTGGCTTCATCTGCATTTCTGCCAATAAGATGTTATTTCTTATGGTCTTTGGCCAAAATATTTTTCTAATTCTTCATAAACATTTAGTCTGGAAAGAATTCAACTTGTTTTCTATGGTTTTGGTGATTTTCCAGCATTCACTTCCATAGAGTAGTACACTTAGAACATTACTCTTAAATATCCTGATTTTCATATTTATGCTTAGTTTTTTTTATTTCCATATAGTCTGCAGCACTGCAAAAGCCTGGTTTGCTCTAGTATCTCTGCTGTTGATGTCCTCTGTGCTGTCTCCATTTTCTACTACTCTACTGCCAAGGTATACAAATTCGTTGACCTCCTCCACTAACTTGCTATCTACTCTGAGTATATTTCTGTTGTTCACATTTTGCTTCATTAACTTTGTCTTTCCTACGTTGATCTTTAGTCCTATGTTGTTTGCATTCTGAGTTAGCTTGTTTATTTTATCTTTTAATATTTAATTCAAAGTCCATATGCTTTTCATACATCTACATAAATCTATTATTTAATTCAAAGTCGACATGCTTCTCATGCATCTTATACAAATATAAATAGGATTGAAATATCAAACTTTAACACCCCCCTCCCCCGTTTATGATTAACACATGAATCAATGAAACACAACCTCAAATATAAACTTCTAGTAAAAGACTTCTAGTAAAACAGCTGAGAAACACATAAATGCCCTTGAATGTAAATGCTACAGAAGAGTTCAAATATCATGGACACAAAAAAGAACAAATATATCCATACTACAAGAACTTAATATTGAAGAAGGCTGGCTAGTAACGGAGATTGAACAGAGAAAGCTTAAATATTTTGGACATATTAAACGTCATGATAATTTAGATAAGACAATCTCGGAAGGGTACATAATAGGAAAAAGAAAGAGAGGAAGACCAAGGCGAAGATGGCTGCAAGACACCATTGACGATCTGCAAATGGATGCATCAGCAGCAGAGCATCTTGCTTACAACCAAGAGGCCTACAGGAGAGCTGTTAGGGAAGCAAAATTCCACAAGGGACATGCAAATGACTGAGTGAATAAAAGATTGGAACTAAATTTTCAGTTACAGTTAAAAACGATGAAACAGCTTCCTCCTGCGACATCAATTGACTTGGAAACAATCAATGTGATGTACTACACTTCTAGTACTATTTTAGCAAGTTTGAAACAAATACGATTCTCTACAATGGTGTTGGTGCAAAGTATTAAGACCAGCCTTGAAATATTTACAAACAAACCATTTTAGATGTGAGAGAAAGAAAAATATAACGAGAATGAGAACTGATCCCTGGATTCCAGTAGGAAAAGCAACCACCTAGCCATGAGACGGTAACACACAATCAACTGGACCATTTTTTTACTATTATTATTTTTCATGAAACTATCTTTCCAGTCTTTCATTTTTCTTTCTTTTAGTCTTGGTCAGTATGAGATTACAAATGTTTTCAGTCCCATCAACTTCCACCCATCCACAAACACACAACAATATGCACAGAGTTCCAAATTTATGAACACAATCTATTTTTTTATGCGGTTTATTAATTTTTATCAGTTTTTCTATAAACACCGTTGATTTCTTAATAAAACAGAAGCAATTAGCAAATATAAATAATATGTCAGAAAAATTTTTAAAGTGAGTTTTGCTCTTCTTTTTTTTTTAATACATGAAAACTATCCATTATATACTAGAAAATCCCTTGCACATTCTGGATCCACTCTTTCCAATAGATATTATCTTCAATTATCAACAGGATGAGAAGCATGTGGCTATATATTTGCTTCTTAATTTATTTCCTGCAGCACCGATGTTGCATATATTATACTACTTATTACAGGGATAAACGCTACAAACTTCACTAAAAATTGTTGCCCACTGGACGAATGGCCAAATTTAAAACTGTTCACTGCTGGATTAGTGTTAAGAATTTGAAAGCTTATTAACTATCACAACGTTACTTTGTTATCAAACAGACTACCGGAACTAATACCTGAAAGTATTTCACATTCTGCTGTAACGTAGTATCTATAAATAGAACGACTGCCTTAAAACCTTCAAACTTCAACCTAAGCTTTCACGGAAAAGGACGTAAGTGGCTTGAACTTACCACTTTTCTTTTCACTGACAACACCATTGTTTTTAGGCTGTGCCGGCGACTGCCGGGGTGGAAGCTTCTTGTCCATGGCTCCACTGCCTTCCTCTGACATCAACAAAACAAAATGAAAGCACAATCTGCAGAGCAGAGATGGCGATTCCGCAGTGTTGGGACATCATGATTAACATGCCATTTTTGACCGACAAAATTAAAAAAAGAAAGTTACTCTTTTCTATCGAATTTGTAAGATTAGTAAAAAGCAAATACTTTGTCGTGAGCTTAGGAAGGTAAAGGGCACGTTAGTACCCCTAAAGCGTCAGCCGGAGCGCTGTCGCATAAACTACTACAAGCGATCACTGATCGCCAAAACTTCAAGATGGCGTAACGGTCTTGGCAAACAGTTCTGCACAAGGTGTCCCGGATGTAGGTTATAATAGTTCAATTTTACATTCGTCTTTTTATTCTGTAACGAAAATCTTTCCCTTCTTTCTCTCTCCCTATTTCTTCCCCACAAAGTGACCCGGCTCTACTGATAGTTCAACACCTGCATTTAACGGGTTTCAAGTTTTGGGGCCGACACGAATAGCTAACTTTCATTTATTGTTGACCACGCGTACTCGTTGATCGATCCTGTATTAACTTGGGAAAACTATTCAAAATGAACTGGTTTCTCTTCTCTGTGGTCAAAAAAAAGAAAAAAATATTGTTTCTGTGGTAAAGAAAGCTTTAAAATGGTGTAAAAGTAATTAATTTTCTTCCCTCTAGCATCTAACATAATATATGACAGGAAAAAAATACCAGTTATATCTTATCTTATATCCTTCCCGTGCCGTTAAACGTCACATAGGGCTAGCAAAGCAGTTCGCCAATTTTTGTCTTCGGCGAGTCTTTCAACCTCATCAAGGGATTTTATGCTTATTAATTTGGCCTCTCTTAACAATGTAGGGGCCGGCTAGCGTAATGGTTAGAGCACTCGTCTAGCAACCAAATGGTCGAGGGTTCGAATCCCCAGCTGAGCGGGATTTTTTTTCCGACCAATACGGCCCTGAGGTCGACCCAGCCTCGTAAAATGGGTACCAGAGAAAATCTGGGAAGTAAAGGCAGCGAGGAAAGGAACTGGTCACCCTACCTCACACGCTGATGACCCAGCATAATGAGGTCTCTAACGCTTCACCCCCTACGGCATTTGAAATGCTATGGGACTATCTTTACTTTTTTTTTACTTAACAATGTCCTCTTCAGAGTTTCAAGCGGTCTGCCTCTTTTTCTTTGGCCTGTTGTGTTCCACTTGATAGCTTGTTTTGGGATTCTCTGATCGTTTCTTCTCATCAAGTGACCAGCATATGTCCATCTCCTTTTCCTGATCACCCATGAGACTGGTTATTGTTCAGTCATCTGTCTTATCTCTGCATTATTCTTAAATTAATTCCACTTGATGCCGAGTATTTTCCTTATGCATTTGCTTTCAAAAGAGTCTAATCTCTTGTCTATTTCTTTAGTTGTTTTCCAGCTTTCGCATGCATAAATGAGGGTGGATAATACATTTGAATTGGACAGTCTTAACTTGGTTTTTGTGCTTATAACTTTTGAATTCCACATGTTCTCAAGGTTCTTGAAGATCAATGCTGCTTTTGCAATTCTGATTCTAACTTCCTTTCTAGTGTCACCATCCTGGTTAGTTATATAACTAACAACAACAAAAAAATAAAAAAGATGAAATTTCGACTGTCATTATAACCCCGGGTTTTTTCCCCCAGTATATTTTCAATACCAACAGCAAAACTGAACACACCTTATCAGCCCTAATTCCTCTAAGTTCTTTTAAACAAAACATTGTCACTATCAACAAATATGAACAACGTATAACCTTTATGAAATACGAAAAACTAAATTACGCAGTGGTTCTTTTAATAAAAAATGTAAACTTCTAGTTTGAGTACTTTATGTTACAAATGTGCCAATATTATCATTTGTTCATAGATTTTTATTTTTTTTTGCATGAAAAGAAAATCGGCGAGATTTAAATTTGGTGCCTGTAGTCAATAATCGTATTCAGGGACGTTATCATCATCATCATCATGTGCCGTCCCGACTGGCGTTGGCTATTATGCTTCTCTAGAGTACCCGATCCTTCATGCAGGCCATCAGTTCAGTTGGTGATCTCCTCTCACACCATCCCGTCAGACTGTCCAGTATCATTTCTCTTGGTCTTCCTCTTGATCTTCTTCCTTCTATTTTTTCCTGTTGTTATAATTAATATTTTCAAAGCCCCCTCTTCTCATTGCATGTCCCAGGGACGTTATGCGATGAAAAAAAAAGTAAATGTATCGGTCAATACTTTTATACTTATGTGAGTTTTATTCATCATAGCGCTTATGTTCGCGTTAAACTGTAGTTGTAATCAGAGACTGGCATCCCTACGCACCGAGCATTCTTATATGTGCTCTGCCTGGCTTCTGTTCCAACACCCACTGAAGAGTGGGCGCCTGCTGATAGAGCCAGTCACACACTGGTTGTGGGTAACGCGCTAAATCACTTCTTTCGGAAAAACGTCCACTTCCCTTCTCCTTCTGTTATATCATCCTCCTGATGTGACTGTCGTCTCGCAGTCATTCATTTGCATGTCCCTTGCGGAACTTTGCCTCCCTAACAGCTCTCCTGTAGGCCTGTCGTTTGTAAGCAAGATGCCCTGCTGCTGATGCATCCATTTGCAGATCATCAACGATGTCTTGCAGCCATCTTCGTCATGGTCTTCCTCTCTTTCTTTTTCTCATTATGTACCCCTCCAAGACGGTCTTCTCTAGATTATCATGACGTTTAATGTGTCCAAAACATTTAAGTTTTCTCTCTTTAATCCTCTTTACTAACGAGCCTTCTTCAATATTAAGTCCTTGTAGTATGGATATATTTGCTCTTTTTACTGTCGCATACAACCCGAATAACTTATACAGTGTTATTCATAACTCCGTGAAACATTTCAAAACTTCTTAACAAAGAAATTACTAACGGATCATGATAGTTATTACGCCAGGAGAGGGAGAGAAACTCTTCAAGTTTGTTTTTTTTTAAATAAAGCCATCCCGCAGAGCTCCGTTGGTTTGGCGCTAGGAGACAGCAGTAGCAAATATGGCGTTAAGTAAACGTGAGCAGTCATTTTGCGTTTAAACAAATCATCCAGTAAATTACCAAGAGGCGAAAACT
Source organism: Achatina immaculata (assembly GCA_009760885.1). Taxonomy (NCBI): domain Eukaryota; kingdom Metazoa; phylum Mollusca; class Gastropoda; order Stylommatophora; family Achatinidae; genus Lissachatina; species Lissachatina immaculata. The sequence continues at coordinate 23,421,196 of CM019698.1, forward strand.
ATAATCCATAACCAGTCCAGATCTGAATGGAAAAAGCAGCTGAAATGCAACAACAAACCAGATCCAATACACTAACTACAAAGACATCAGCAAACCATCCTCTGTCACCTAAGGACAAGCCACTGCAGACAACTGAGCCATCTACATTGACTTAAAATGTCTCACCCAGATGAGTGTCCATGTGGCAGTGGAGTCCAGACTCCAGAACATATCCTTCAAGAGTGCCAAGACCATGCAGACCTGAGGCGTGAGACATGGCCAGAGAACAAAAGCTTGGGGCAAAAGCTTTGCGGCTGCTAACAGGATATAGATAGAACTGCGGGCTTTGCCATGTCTACATGGATCAGGATCTGATATGACCAACAACCTTGAACGCAGAAGAAAAATGAGAAGGATTACGCAAGAACATCGTCCGTTGTGACTGTGCAGTGACGATTTCGAGCGGAATTCCAGAAAGTAGCACCTGTTTTCAATAGTATCAAGAAGTAGTATGCGAATTTCCAGGATGAAGGCTATCTATGCACAGATCCTCGACAGGAACGTCCAGGACGAAGCAAAGAAACTGTGAATCATATTAGAGAAGCTTACAAGAGAAGGCCCCGTAAGCCCACTACACGTGCAAATTTACAGTTAGGAGTCTCGCAATCAAAAGTACGGCGAGTACGGCGAATTCTCCAGTAAGAGCTTAAAGTGTAAGCCTTACAAGCTTCAGCAGCGTCAGTATCTCAGCGAGAATGACAAAGATGTGCGTCTGAATTTCCAAATTGAAATACAAGAGAGTTTTTAAATTGACGGCTTCGCAGACTCGCTCATCTTTAGCGACGAAGCTAATTTCAATCTTTCCGGAAAGGTGAATCGGCACAATGTGCACATCTGGGGGACCGAAAATCCCTGTGTAGTCACAGTAAAGTAAGAGAACACAGTTTTGTAGGATTAGACCTCGAAAAAATCGTAGACAAAGCACTTTAGTGAGACGTGAGAGAAAGAAAAATCACAAGAGAATTACCTGGGATTCGAACACTGACTCCGGTAGGACGAGCAGCCGTCTAGCCACGAGAGAACAGCTTACTATCGACTTTTAGCCAACTAGCACCCCAAAAAAGGTGTTTGGTTGTGTAGTCACAGAACATGAGCCACACTCACCTAAGGTGAATATCTTCTGCGCTATTTCGAAAGAGAAGGTGTATGGACCATTTTTCTTTGACGAGCCCACCATCACTGGGATGATTTACTTGGGCATATCGGAAAACTGGTTGATGCTCCAGCTGAATGAAGGCAGTAATGGCTACATCTTTCAACAAGGTGGCTGTCCGGTTCACAACCACAGAGACGTGCGAGGGTATCTCAGTCAAAATTTGCCACAAAGATGGTACGTAGAGGACGTTAATGGGTGGCTACCCCGGTCCCCTGATTTAACCCATTGCGACTTTTTCTTGTGGGGGTTTGTGAAGGACACCGTCTTTGTGCCACCACCCCCCGCTAATCTCCAGGACCTTGGCAACCGTATCACCGCTGCTGTGGCTCTGGTTGACCATGATATGTCGACACGTCTGTGGGATGAAATGGATTATAGATGTCTTGTTCACAACCGAGAGGCCTACAGAAGTGCTGTTAGGGAGGCAAAGTTCCGCAAGGGACATGCAAATGAATGAATGAATTAATGTAGGCCTCTCGGCTGTAAGCAAGATGCCCTGCTGCTGATGCATCTATTTGCAGATTATCAACGATGTCTTACAGCTATCTTAGCCTTGATCTTCTTCTCTTTCTTTTTCTCATTATGTTACCTTTCAAGATGGTCTTCTTTAAATTCTCATGACGTTTAATGTCCAAAATATTTAAGTTTTTATCTGTTTAATCCTCTTTACTAACCAACCTTCTTCAATATTAAGTTCTTGTAGTATTGATGACATAATGGGTTCAAAATATGAAATGTTAATTTAAGAATTAAGTGGAGACGTAATAGCACGGGGAGGCAAAACCCACAAAACACAAACTTCTACGTTCTCGTCCACTATCTGTAGATTTTATTTCTCTTTCACCCTCATTAGATGAAACCATCGTGTGATTATTCTATCGTCAATGTATTCATTAACTAGTATTCATTAACTGTTTAGTGTAGTGGTTTCGAAACTGGGGTCTATGGACTATCACTGGGTGCACCAAAAAATCATTTTTGATTCATAAACTAGCAAATGAATTGAGTATTGAATATTCAATAGAGCTCTATTCACTGCATTTTAAAATAAGTGATCTAAAGTTATTCTCAGGCCGGAAAAGGGGCATAGGGTCAAAGCAAAGTGAAGAACAATTGGTGTAGTGCAATTCAAGATCCATCTCCATGCGGGCATCGTGTCAGGCTGTTCTCTCAGAGAAGTGTCAGGTACCTACTTTTACAGCTGCACTGACTGGGCGACCAATGCAGCAACGCTTCCTATGGGACATGGCATAGAATGATGATAACTGGATAGTACCCTTAGTGAGTAGTAAAAATACAACCTTTCGTGTGATAAAACTAGTCAGTAATACCCCCATCCCTATTTTGTTGGTTTTAAAAAAAAATCAGCTCTAATTAAAGATGAGCTACAAATTACTCCTATAATACATAGATCCTCTCATTATAAAAAAAATAAAGGTAAATATGGTCCTATAACGATAATGGAGACAACTAGGGGCTCTAGAGAAAGATATATGTATATATTGTTCTAAACTTCTCACGATTGTTGGTTAGTTCACAATGAAAGGGAAATGTCATAAGTTTGCAAATTTTGCAAAATTAGCATGGGGTGTCAGTCGTATAGGAGAGAACTTCTATGCTTAGATGAAAAAAATAGAATGACTGAATGTAATACTTGAGTCAGCAGTGAATCTTCTTCTTCTTCTTCTTCTTCTTCCTGAAACTGCGAGCTGGTGCTCCTTGCAGCCGATCTTGTGAAAGTGTTAAGGCACAACATCGTGTCGGATTGGGAGCGGGTTATGGCAGCTATTTTTTCAGCTCCTGAGTGCAGCTAAAAAAGCAGGGGATATGCAATACTTCTATAACAGACTTCACCACTAGGCTGTTACTGTGGGTGCCAAAGGAGAGGCTGAACAGGATCTTGGTCAGCTATGGCTCGCTAACCCTATGAGTCGCTGAGTGTTAAAACGGGCAGTGTTTTAGCCCCCATATGTATATTAACCACTACCAAAGCCCCTTAAACTTCAATTAACGACCTCCCCTGCCCCCAGTCTATACCGTCTATCTCCAAAATAGATTCCATCTAATTGTGGTCTCTATTATTATTCGGTTTTGTATCGATATAGACTATCAATCTTTAATCAGACTGGAGCTCGGATAAGTTGTCTATGTGTGTGATATCTATTTGCGTTGTCTTTTCTGATGTCCTTGATAAAGACACTTTTGCCGAAAACGCTGCTGCCGAAGGAAACATAATTACGTGGGATTCGACAACTGTATTTTCTGAATTAACCCCCTTGGTTAATGACTAATCTCGAGTTTTTTTTTTTTTTTGGCCAGTTAGTTTGCCAGGACACACACTGATCTAGCATAATCCAATTTCTAACGCTGCTTAACATGAATCACAAAGCAATTCAGCGCCTACAAATGCGCAGATCTGGTGAAGTTGGTAAAGCACGAGATCTGGAAGCCAAATTTAAGGTGATAAAGTCGCCAGAGAAAGTGAACAGAAAGACTTTACTTTGAACATAAAAAGACAGAGACTATGGCTATATCTAAGAAATAGAATCCACCAGCATGCAGTATTAAATTAAACGGAACTATTCTAAAGCAGGTGCAGAAATTCAAATACCTTGGAGCAGTAATAACTTCAGATGGGAAATGCAGAACAGAAATTAGAAATAGAATAGGCCAAGCAAAGACTGCATTTCAGAGAATGAGAAACATATTACCAACACATCCTTATCAATGAATGTTAGAAAACGAGTCCTAAAATACTATATTGAACCTATCTTGTTATATGGAAGTGAATCATGGACAATAGGCAGGTCTGCACAAAAATCATTGGAAGCAGCAGAAATGTGGTTTATTAGAAGAATGTTGCGAATCCCATGGACAGCAAAAAATAACTAATGAAGAATGTATGAGAAGAGCTGGAGAGACACAAAATTTTGTTAAAAAGATAAGAGAGACAATGTACTTTCATAGAACATGCAATGAGAAGAGGGGGCTTTGAAAAATATTATAACAACAGGAAAAATAGAAGGAAGAAGATCAAGAGGAAGACCAAGAGAAATGATAGACAGTCTGACGGGATGGTGTGAGAGGAGATCACCAGCTGAACTGATGCCCTGCATGAAGGATCGTGTACCCTGGAGAAGCATAATAGCCAACGCCAGTGATGATGAGGGGAAGATTGTGAAAATTTTCATTTCTTATGTATATAAAGTCCTTTTCTTGCACTTTATTTTTTAAGGGGCACCATTACCCCAGTCACAGTTATATATACTAACTAGCATGGTGTTAAATATAACACTCGAGTACAATTGTGCCTCAAGATAAAAATGGGCTTCCATAAGATGACACATTACAAATAACCATGGGCAGACAACTTCCCCATCTACGATAGGTAACTCTCTTGCGCATGCGCAAATATATTGACGTCTGCCATATCTTGAGAGCTACGGAAAATCTACTCATGGTAGATTCCAAGAAGATTGATGCGTATATTTTGCAGTGCATCTTGTGCCGTTCCTATGGACAAAAGCAGGTAAGAAGTTATATCCGTTGCACCGTGAATGCTGGCAAGTTTAGTAGTAACACGATTTACAAAGAGAGAACGCTCTGTTTTTAATGAATTAGAAGCACCATTGGCGGGTAGTTCTTGTTCGTCTGCTAGCGGTTTTCGTCTGCTGTCCTGCATTACATCCTGGCTCGTTTAAGTCCAGGACCTGAAACTGAAATGATTATGATGTCCTAAAAAGCTGTCATAGACAGGAATGGAGTCAACCGACAGCTAGTTAGGATCATCATTTCTGCACTACGGTTTATAGGTATTCTGATATCATCCGTAGTTTTATCTAAAGAAGTACGGTGACCGATAGCAGTTTTGTGTTGATTTGAGTTCTTGAACCACTAACACGACGTTCGCACAGGAGTCGGCGGGTTTGATTCCAGGCTCTTTCATTCTACGCAACAAAATTGTTGTGTATACGTGTAAATAAATGTATGCGCCAGTGTAAATGTAAGCGCCACCTTTATTGTGGAAAATGAATATTTGAAAATCTTATTGCATCATAATCATAGTCGGGCCCCTTGGCCATTTACTGTCAGTCTCTGCCCAGACACAGAAAGTAACCAGTCTTGTCATTGATACAGGGTCGTAGGACCCCTTGAATACAAACACTCTTCCCCCCTCCCCTCCCTTCAACAAGAAAGAGAATGCGAATAGGCTTCCAGTCCAAGAGATTTAAATTAAAAGCAAGCAGTAATATCAAGATGTTTAACGGGGGTAGATCCACACCTTGTTCTGTCCATTGTTTTCACAGCACATCTGGCCAGGCTGCTGAAACTTGTCCATCCCTTGGATGTTGTCCACTCATTAATGCTATTGTTCTCATACCCCTTTTCCTTCAGTAGAAATAGATTAGGCAGAAATGAATGGAGCATTCAAGCAAAGTTCGCCATAGTTGTTATGGTATCCTAAATGAAGTCCCTTTCATGGCTCATGTACTAATGTCACTGAGATTAAGGAGTTTAATTACAGCTGTAAGAAGCAGCAATGCATCTGATGTAAGAGAAGTAATGGAGAACTTTTGAACAAGGAAATAGAGAGTATTAGGCACAATTATAGTGATTGCCTGAAAAAAGTGTAAGAGACATAAAGGGTGTAATTAAACCAGCAAGAAAGTTATTCATTTGAAGTTTAGAAGGTACTAGAAGACTAACAAGCATCATTGACAACACAGAAACAAGAGTGTGACATACAGCAGTTATAGACATATGGCCTATAGAGAAACATTAAAGACTGAGATTTATTAACAAATTCTCTCCACTGTAGTCTGATATGGCTGTCAGTGATAATGATGATGAAGCACTTAGCATCACACTAGTATAATAAGACCTACTCAGACCTCTTAGTACAGATTTGGCCCATGTGAAAGGAACTGAAAGAAAATCTGTGGGTTTCCCATTCGAGCCTGGAGAAGATTACAGACTTTGCTGCATGTATAGCATGAGCAACCAATACTCAGACATGGAAGAAGGAAGAAGTGTGATATGGTGAAACTGTTAATGGGAAATAATTCAGACATTTTATCTTTAAAAAAAAAAAGTATCAGTATATTTAGCAGTGCAAATATACCAAGATGTAGAATATGGTTTACCGGGTGTATATTATTAAAAGTATGAGTCACAGGTTGAGCCATCAGACTTGTATCTTCTGTTTTCTAGTTCACTTAAAATTAGGTGTTCATGTGTGGAAAACAACTAGAAAATGTTTTAGAGAATGTTAAGAGAGATCATGGACAGCTAAGATGACAAACAGGGAATGTCTAACAAGTGCAAATGTGGAAAGGAACCTAATTAAATCCGTAAGAAAATGACAGGCGTAGTTCATTTGGCATATTATGAGAAAGGATAAAGGTAAAAGGTAAAATTCCCGTTTCCATGCCATTAAGGCATATTGGGGAATACGGTGCTAGGCCCGTATTTTCCGTGACCTTCGGCACATGAAAGTATGATGTAGTCAGTATCACACCTGGTCGCTTTACCTTCCCAGATTTCTCTGGTACCCATTTTTAGAGGCTGGGTGGACCCCGGGGGCCTTAATGAGAAAGGGAGGGATTGAAAATGTCATAAAGAAAGGAGAAATAAATAGGAAGAGAGGCAGGAAAAGACAAAAATCATGAGCTGTCTAACATGATGGCACGATAAAAAGTCACCAGTTGATCTGATGGAAGATACCAGGGACTGAGATCTGTGGAGATGATGTGGCAGCAGATAATAATAGTGATGATGAATGACAAATAATGATATTGATGATGAATGACAATCTTCAATAGCCTAAAATGATAATTTTATTGGTATAAAGACTTTGAAATACTAAAATAAGTATAAACTACAGGCTGGTTGTGCAGTCAAGACAGAAGAAGGGATGAGTGAATGGTTCCAGATTGAAACAGGCGTGAAACAAGGATGTATACTGTCTCCTTTACTTTTTGGGATTACAATAGACTTCATAATGACAAAATGCTGCACAGGTAACACAGGTATTGACTGGGTACATGGGACCCAACTAGAAGATCTTGATTTTGCTGATGACATAACTCTTATCAGTAATAATGTGAATTCCATGCAAGAAAAAACGGATAGCCTATCTTCACTGGCTAGCAAAATAGGACTTGAAATTAACAAGGACAAAACAAAAATAATGAAAATTCCCATCAATCAAAATGGAAAAATACACATAGAAGGGACAGATATTGAAGAAGTCAATCAATTTGCATACCTTGGCAGCTACATAGACCAGGATGGTGACACTAGAAAGGAAGTTAGGATCAGAATTGCAAAAGCAGCATCAATCTTCAAGAATCTTGAGAACATATGGAATTCAAAAGTTATAAGCACAAAAACCAAGTTAAGACTATTCAATTCAAATGTAATATCCACCCTCATTTATGCATGCGAAAGCTGGAAAACAACTAAAGAAATAGAAAAGAAATTAGACTCTTTTGAAAACAAATGCCTAAGGAAAATACTCGGCATCAAGTGGAATGAGTTCAAGAACAATGCAGAGATAAGACAGATGACTGAACAACAACCAGTCTCACAGGTGATCAGGAAAAGGAGATGGACATATGTTGGTCACTTGATGAGAAGAAATGATCAGAGAATCCCAAAACAAGCTATCAAGTGGAACACAACAGGCCGAAGAAAAAGAGGCAGACCGCGTGAAACTCTAAAGAGGACATTATTAAGAGAGGCCAAGTTAACAGGCATAAAATCTTTTGTTGAGGTTGAAAGACTCGCCGAAGACAGGAAAAATTGGCGAACTACTTTGCGAGCCCTATGTGACGTCTAACGGCAAGGGAAGGATATAAGATAAGACAGGCTGAGAGCCAGCAGACTTGTACCATATTTTTTCTGCTAAACTAAATATTTGAGATAGGTATATGTTCATATGAGGTTAAACAAAAAAAAAAAAAAGCTAGAATATATCTTTTATTTCATCAGCTTTTTATATCAGTCACTGACTTAGGGAGAAAGGCTGTATTTCAGTAAGAGAAATCTGTGATAATTACCTTCTTTGGTAATAACAGGATTAATAAAAGTGAACAGAGAAGATTAAAAATGAATAATCTGCCACACGTTCATTGCCTCCTTGTGATCAGTGTTTTAGAATATAGGTGGTAATTATTTTTACAGTTTAAGGTAACAAAAATGTGTGATTGCTTTGTGAGGAAGAGTCACTAGTAGGTCTACTTACTGAACTTAGTATGTTCTATATATGTTATATATATTATGTATATGTATATTTTTTTATTTGTTTGTTATGTGTCATTACTGTTTATACTGCATAGAACAGAAAACTGTACATTCCAATATCTGGTATAAAAGAAAAATAGTGAAGACTCGTAACCCAGGAATCAAGGGTTAAAGTCAAGTCTTTACTGCTGTGCCTGAAGAAGTTGTTTTGCTGAAATATTAATTATTTTTCCATAACATTTTGTGTAATTTTTCTCATATCTTTTCTACCTTCTGTTTAGATAGATGGCTGTCCCACCCGCTTCTTCGTAGAGTGTTTCAATGAAGAACACTCCACCACAGTGGGGAACATGTCAGTTTGTTTCTTATTAGCTTTGCTGTAATATCACGACAGCCAGAGGTTAAGAACGTGACTAGCTTTGGTTTATTGACCATGCTGTAGTGCTTTCTGTTACAGTCATTTCATACCCCCCCTGTAAATGTGATTTTCTAGGGTCTTTCAAACATGACGGGAGAAGAAGTAAAGATATCTTTACTCAAATTAGGTAATTTCCCCAATTAAATTTTGTCATCCCCCCTAGGACAAGATTAGGCAGGCGTAATTTGTCTTTCAATTTAAATTAACCACAATGAAAAGGCATTTAATCAAAATGTATCAGAATTGAAGAAAATTACTCAGCATTTGGTAACAGCGTGTCTGGTAATAAGAAGCGCTTTCATTCTGTAAGCCCTCTGGGATTTCGGCTTGAGACACCTATTTGCCTTCAGGCTGTAACAAGGACGCGCCTGCACGAAAAGCTAATACATATTTAATTGTGGGAGCTTTTTATTATAAAAAAAAAACAATTCAGCGCGCTTTTGTGAGCACTTTGTCTCCAGTGGCGATTGGTCGTCCAGGTTGCCCATCCCTGCCCTGGAACTTGAACAACACTAACAGTTTGCGAAAGAAAAACATCCCGTGGGAGCGATTATTATTGAGATTCCGTGACACGTTTTTAATGCTCACTCATTTTATAAACTGAAGAGCAGGAAGTGAAACAGAGTGTGCACATAGGCATGCAGTGAATATCTTGGATCACTACTAACAGCGGAGATACAGTGACGGAAATTTAAAAAGGAGTACATCTGTCGCTCTACAGAAAGTAAAACAACTAAAGAAGCTGTGGATAGGAACAGACATAACTACAAAAATAAGATTTTTTAAGGGCATGCATCTTTCCCATCGCAACATATGCCTGTGAGACCTGGACACTTAACAAAACAGCCGAGAAACACATAAATGCCTTTGGATGTAAATGCTACAGAAGAGTTCTTCAGATATCATGGACACAGAAAAGAACAAGTATATCCATACTACAAGAACTTAATATTGAAGAAGGCTGGCTAGTAAAGAGGATTGAAGAGAGAAAACTTAAATATTTTGGACACATTAAACGTCATGAGCCAACATAGGACATACTTAGAAAATTACGGCGTTATGTTTCATGTTAGGGGTACTATTATCCAAGCTCTGTGCCAGATCGGCAGGAGGCGCAGTAAAGATATATGCAGATGAGCCCTACACCCTACAGTATCATTTGCCTTCTCAGCACTTAGAGCTGCGTGTTAAACCAACAAATATGGTCGTAAAGTCAGGGGCGGCAGTGCACACGAATTGGGGCGGTGCTAGGGCTGGTAAAAATCCTCGGGCTTTTCGGAGAAGACATTTGCCACGAGGATTAGTTAAGAGAGTTGTCTTACATAGAATTGTTCTCTTTTACTAATGGGTATAAAGAAGTTACAGACAGCGCTTTCAACACGGTTTCGTGTCTTCCCAAATGAGTTCTGGTAAAATACTGAAAGACTCATCTCTCTTCCTCTCTCTCTCTCTCTCTCTGTGTCTCTTTCTCTCGCTCTCTCTCTATGTCACCGTCTCTCACTCTTTCTTTCTCTCCCCTTCTCTCTATCTCTCTTTCTGTCTGTCTCTCGCTCTCTCTTTGTTTGTGTTTCAACACTATAAAGAGTTCATGTTTTCTTCCTTACCTGCATGAATACACCACACACGCAGCACACAGGGGAAAAAGGAGGGGAGGGGGAGAGATCAGGAGTAGAAAAAGTAAATCTTATCTTATATCCTTTATACCCCCCCCCCCCCCCGTGCCGTTAAACGTCACATAGGGCTCGCAAGGTAGTTCGCCAATTTTTCCTATTTTCGGCGAGCTCATCAAGGGATTTTATGCCTATTAATTTGGCCTCTCTTAACAATGTCCTCTTTAGAGTTTCACGTGGTCTGCTTCTTTTTCTTCGGCCTGTTGTGTTCCACTTGATAGCTTGTTTTGGGATTCTCTGATCTTATTTCTCATCACTTGAACAGCTGACGTAATACATCACGTTTACATTGGCAGATGGGTACTTCGAACACGCACAGCGCAGTGTTGTGCCCTTAGTCTAGTTGGAGCCAAAGTGAGATAAACATGGACGCTTCGCTACGTGACTGCACCATTGTTGAACAATGCACCGTGGCGAGATTTACTCGTATTTAGGCAGAGGTGGTGAAACCTGCATTTCACCATAGTATGTTGGCTTAGTACATAGGTGAAAACAGCATGATTTAGCGAAAAGTTTATGAATGGGTAGAAAGGTTTAAAGCGGAAAGAACAAATTAACAGACGAAGCTCGTATCTGGTCAGTCCATCTCCCCATGCAGCGGCCACAAGAGGCAACGTAACAGCAGCAGTTTGAACGTCTTCCTTGTCCCCATTACAGCTGTGATGTGGCGCCATATCACGTCTTTGGTGCACATAAAGAGGCTCAACACAATTGCAGGTTCACCTCTGATGATGAGGTTAAGAAAGCGATGCAGACCTAGTTTCTGGAGCAGCCGAAAAGCTTCATCTCACAGGGCATGAAGGAGCTTACTAAAGTCCATCGACCTGCAGGGTGCCTAGTGGAGAAGCGGTGTGACCGTTGCGCTCATTTTGCTGACAGTTACCGGTATTAAAACAGTATGTTGCCTTTTACTCTTCGATTCTCTCTCGTGTTTATGTGTTTACATACACGCATCATAACACATATTGCCTGTGTGGAGCTTAGGCTAACAAGATACAGTTTGAGAACTTATTGGGAGTTTACTAAAGTTTTTATGATGGATAGTATAGCTTCTTTCATGGGATTAAGGATCAAGCAAGCATCGTAGGGCCAGTCACGCTGATATCTTGCTGATACTGGCTGGTACTATAATTTGTGTTTATTTCTAACAGCAGCATTTAAGAATGAAACGCGGCTTCTGCAGTCATTTATCAGCTCCAATCTCGTGTACTGAAAGAAAAAGAGGTAGCCCAGTATATCTTTACCTTCTGTATAGCTTATTCTTTTTTTTTTTCCTGCTTCTTCTCGTCCATCTTTCTCTGTGATTCTGAGATTTTTTTTTTTTTTGTTTCGTCTGTCATTTTCCCCTTCTCGTTGCGTCTCTCATCAACGGGCAGGCAAACGCACAGCGAGCTTCCTCTCCCCGCCGCTTCTCCAAACTGCCTGGAAATTCTAGCTCCAGCTTTGTTGCTTTAGCTTCAGGCAGCTGCCCGATCTTCAGGGTACGTGGTACCTGGGCGCGCTGGTGTACCGGGTTAGCTGGATGAAGTGAAACAATGGAGTTTTTTTTTTTTCTTTCTTTCTAGAGGAAAGTAGGGTCGAGGGTACGAGGTTACTTTCTGTAAGCATGAGGCTGGTTTACAATCATGCACTCTCTGGAGCGATATAGCCAGGGTCTGAATCAAGCTTTTGTTATTGTTGTTTATGAGAGATCAAAGATTCCATTGTTTGTTTACACTTGTTCAGTATTAATCTTCATAGCTTACATCTGCCTCTGGACTCAGCTTCATGTTTACAGTTTCCTACATGTTGACAGTCTTTTACCGTTTTGTAAATGATAAAATTTCTGGTACCACCACACCAAAAAGGGCCCCCGGAGTTCACCCAGCCTAAAAAAAAAAATGGGTACCAGAAACATTTGGGAAGGTAATTGCAGCCAGGCTTAATACTGACTACATCGCACTGTCAGATTTGGAAGGTCTTGGAAATACTGTCCTAACGCCGTGTCGCTGAGATATTGGTCATTATCTAATATAAACGATGATAAATTATGTGGTGATATCTGTGTTGACTTTTTAAAAAAATCCCATTTGACATGATTGATCATGAAATCCTAGTTAGGAAGCCCGAGACTTACAGATTACACCCTGACTTAGCGAAATGTATTACATTCTTGTGTTTCCAACACACAACAGGTACATTCATTCATTCATTTTGCATGTCCCTTGCGGAACTTTGCCTTCCAAACAGCACTCCTGTAGGCCTCTCGGTTGTGAGCAAGACAGCCTGCCGCTGCAGCATCCATTTGCAGATCGTCAACTATGTCTTGCAGCCATCTTCGTTTTGGTCTTCCTCTCTTTCTTTTTCCCCATTGTGTACCCTTCCAAGACGGTCTTCTCTAGATTGTCATGACGTTTAATGTTTCCAAAATATTTAAGTTTTCTCTCTTTAATCCTCTTTACTAGACAGCCTTCTTCAATATTAAGCTCTTGTAGTATGGATATATTTGTAAATAAGACAACAGGTAGTTTGCCTCAAAAACTCAAATTCGTCTGTGGTTGATAATGATCTATTCTTGGTCCTCTCCTTTTCGCCATCTAAATCAATGATCTTCCACTTCATGTAAAAAAAAATCGTCCTGTGACCTCTTTGCTGATGACTGCACAGTTTACACTAGTGACAATGACTGTATTAACCTTGATTCAGCTCTACATTTTGAAATAAACAGCCTAATGAACTGGAGCAACAACAACAGAATGTTCATAAACACCAGCAAAACAAAATGCATGCTCATTACAACAAGATAGAAATTAACAAATTCACCAATAGCAGCACTACAGCTCCATGTTGGAACTTCACAGATGGAGCATGTTAATGAACATAAAATTCTAGGTCTCATGATTGACCACCAACTCATCTGAAATCATCATGTAGACAATCTAACCAAACTCATTGCACAAGAAGTTTACTACCAATTTACTCAAATCAAACATTTTCTTGATACAGACACCAGAAAAATATACTACATATCACAGATACAAACACACTGTTCCACAATATTGGGTGGTTGTTCCATGTAAAACATGAAAAGACTTTACTCACTTTAAAAACGAGCAGTAAAGCTTATAGATGAGAAAACATGTAGCACATATTACAAATAAGGATAAACATCTTGATATTCTACCCCTCGAGAAAAGATCTCTTTTTAACAAAGGCAAGTTAATTAATAAAATTCTATCACACAGTGCTCTACCCTATCTGTGGTCATTGTTCAAATTCAACCTAAAGCACAGCTAACTGTTAATCAGTTGTATTTTTCCAAAAGCAAGGCTTGGCATGTTTTTAAAAAAAGTGTGTCTCACTTGTTGGTAAAACATGGAGTACGACAGGGATATGTACTATCTCTAGACCTTTTTTCTCTGTACAGCGAGAATATTCTAAGAACGATCATTACAGAACCAGATATAAAAGTAGGAGGATACAATATTAAAAACCTTCGGTACGCTGATGACACAGTACTGATAGCTGAGGACCAACAGGACCTGCAAAATCTCTTGGATAAAGTCCCCAAATAAAGTGAATAGAAAGGGCATTACTTGAACATCAAAAAGACAGAGACTGTGGTTATAACTAAGAAACAGAATCTACCAAAATGCAGTATAAAATTAAATGGAACTATTCTAAACCAGGAACAATTTTTTTTATAAATAGAAAACAACGAGCTTTCGTACGGTAAAGTAAGAGAACACAGTTTTGTAGGATTAGACCTCGAAAAAATCATAGACAAAGCACTTTAGTGAGACGCGAGAGAAAGAAACATCACAAGAGAATTACATGGGATTCGAACACGGACTCCGGTAGGACGAGCAGCCGTCTAGCCACGAGAGAACACCATACTAACTGACTGCTAAAGCTGGTGCAGAAATTCATATACCTTGGAGCAGTAATAACTTTAGATGGGAAATGCAAAACAAAAAATAAGAACAGAATAGGCCAAGCAAAGATTGCATTTCAGAGAATGAGGAACATATTATGCAACACATCCTTATCAATCAATGTTAGAAAACGAGTCATAAAATGATATATTTTGTTATATGGAAGTGAATCGTGGGCAATAGGCAGATCTACACAAAGGTCACTGGAAGCAGCAGAAATGTGGTTTATTAGAAGAATGTTGCAAATTCCCTGGACAGCAAAAATAGCTAATGGAGAATGTTTAAGAAGAGCGGGAGATACAAACAAATCTTGTCAAAAAAATTAGAGAGAGACAATATACTTTCATAGGACCTGCAATGAGAATAGGGGGCATTGAAAATATTATAATAAAAGGAAAAATAGAGGGAAGATAATTTAGAGAAGACCGTATTGGAAGGATACATAATGGGAAAAAGAAAAAGAGGAAGACCGAAACGAAGATGGCTGCAAGACATCGTTGATGATCTGGACATGGATGCAGCAGCAGCAGGCCATCTTGCTCACAACCGAGAGGCCTACAGGAGTGCTGTTTGGGAGGCAAAGTTCCGCAAGGGACATGCAAAGGAATGAATGAATGAGAGGGAAGAAGAGCCAAGGGAAGACCAAGAGAAATGATACTGGAAAGTCTGACGAGATGGTGTGAGAGATCACCAACTGAGCTAATGGCCTGCATGAAGGATCGGGTACTCTGGAGAAGCATAATAGCCAACGCCAGTAGGCACGCCACTTGATGATGATGATGATATTCATCATCATCATCATCATCTTACTCAACTGCACACATTTAGAATGCCCTACCAACTCATGTAAAACGTATAAGTAATATTCGTTCTTATAACTTCAGACTTAAAATATGTGTTTGATATGAGCTATATGCCTCCCTAAAATGTTTTTGTGTTTATCTGAATTTGTATACATGTATGAATAGTTGTAAGTATGTATTTGTATATGTGTGAATATCTGTATTTGTGTATGCATGTGTATGTGTGCGCGCGTATGTACTTACGTATGCATGTGTGTATTTGCGCGCGCGAATGTGATATGTTTATATGTGTGTTTTTTTATATTTATGGTATGTACTTGCATTTGTGTGTGAATATATGTATCAGCATGTACTTTCGTGCACACACACACTGTCAAAGTCTAAATTAGTTAAGTATGGGTTGACTGTTGTATTTTTTAAAAAAATACTGCTTTTCTATACATTTGTTAGTTTTGAATGAATGCAATAAAGTAGGTTTATTTCATGTATTTACATACATCAGAATGTGGAGTGTATGGACAAGAGATAGTGTATTATTTTTTTTATATAATCATTTAATCGCTTCTTCACGCCTGTTATGCTCATTAACAAATGCTGAATGACTGTGACCGAGTGAAAGCTGTATGACGAAGGGCAGAATGTTAGACGGGCCTGCTTGTCCAGTTCTTAACCTTTGAAAATAAAAGTATGTTCGTTCGTTCCCTAATGCGCCTTAATGACATGGAAACGATGACTTTTTTTTTCTTTATAGCCAATCAGTTTCAGACATGGCAGATATTCCCATTACCTGATTGATGTCGTGGGATAATAGTTTGCAGACGTTTGTAGAAGTTACAGTTTACACATAGCGTCGTCAGCTTGTCCCTCTTCTATCTGTCATGTAGCCCTTGTGTTCGTTTACTTTGTGTTAGCGTCGTGTAGCGTTACTGCCACTTTGTTGATAGGCCTCGCCCATTTTAATTGCTGATTGTGACTCATAACCATATAAGCGATAGACATACTGCTTGCCATGACTCATGGTCATATATGTATATATAACTAATGGAGTTATTGTTTACACACCGGACAGTGTAAATAGGATTAAGTCGGCGATTAACAGTTTTTAATCATAGCGGAACGCTGTTGTGAGTTGGGTTTTCGCGTGTACAGTATCCTTCGTTGTCTTTCTTTTCCCATGTTGGCCTACTGCTTGAACTTCACCATCTGGTGGTCATTCATCAGGGTTCCATTTCTTGACATTGTAGTTTATAAAATGTGAAGTGTTACATGCAACTGGAGCATATAGGAGATATGGTGTTAGTGTCCATATATATGTTGTCAGTGTTCATATATATGATGTCAGTGGTCATATATATGTTGTCAGTGTTCTTATATATATATTGTGTCAGTGGCGCCAGTGACCATATATATGGTGTCAGTGACCATATATATGGTGTCAGTGACCATGTATATAGTGTTAGTATTCATACGTATGGTGTCAGTGTCCATATACATAGTATTAGTGTCCATATTTTTCTTGACCTGTTAATGCCATTGGGGCATTTAGGATGTACGGTGTAATTATCAGTATTTTGTTTTGCCTGTATGCACGATAGAGATTGGTGTTGTTTTCTCACCTAGTCGCCTTTCCTTCTTCAGCTGGGTTGACTTTGGGCTCCTTCCGGTCAATACCAACACCAAACTTCGCAATGAGAGACGATGCTATATTACCATTTCTCTGCCCATGCGCCCATTATAGTTTACATGGATAAAGTAGAAGATGTAGACCTCGGCTGTTCATCAACGTTTAAGCAGTTAATGGTTCTCTTCAGTTCAGCAGAACTTAAAGAAAAACGTAATGCTAGAAGTGGACACATTTACTTGCTTTTCCCTTCCTTATATTTTCCGATTGAAGGGCTCGAAGTGAAAAAGTCTGAGTAGGGTAATAAAGATTTGTTGCAGCTTTATGTCTTATCGTTTGTTTTTTTTTTTTTGGCGAAACCCTACGAGGATTTTTTCCAAATCCTACTCTTTGAAACAAGGGTGAATAAAGTTTAGGCCTTTCCAGTGGTTTTGCTGTAAGCGTATTATTCTGTCTTTATCGATGGCTGTTGAAGTAAATAATTAGCGTAGTTTTGTGTGCAGCTTCAGTTGGAGGGGCTTTTATGCCAGGTATGTATGTGTGTGTGTGCGCGCGTTTGCGGGTTTGTATGTGTGCGGATGTGTATGTATGTATGTATGTGTGCATGCATGTATGCACGTGTATGTATGTACAGAGAATATATAGAGAATATGTGTTTGTAAATGTGAACGTGTTGATTTAATGTATGTCTTGTCTTCTCTTGTCTTCTGTCTCCCTGGAAGTGCCAGCTGGTGTTCTTTGCAGCCGATACCGTGAAAGGTGTAGAGGCACAGGTTCGTGTCGGATTGGGAGCGGGTTATGGCGGATATTTTTTTCCAGTCCTTGAATGGAGCTAAAAAGCAGAGAGTGTTTAGTACTTTTTCAGCAGACTCCACCACCATGGGGACTATGGCGATCCCTGTCCTGTTAGCCAGTCTAGGCCTGTTACTGCGGGTACCAGTGGAGAGGTGGGACAGGGTCTTGGTCAGCTATGGTTCGCCAGTTCTGACGCAGCATGTCAGCTAAAGGATCGCTGATTGCTAACATCGATGTACCTGTATATGTGTATGGATGCATTCATCTAGTTATGTATGTACGTGTGTGAATAAGTGAACACACGCGTTCATGAAAGTATGAACGTCAGCCTCTGCTGGGTTAGTCAGACAACAAGAAAGGAAATTATCACAAATCACGGAGCCATACAGAAGTAGAATGATACTTATCTGTCTATCTAACCGTCGTAATCTTTGTGCCTCATCACCCAGGCGTAAAGAAAACCATCTCTTTATAACATTTGTATCACCCGAGTTACGTGGCGCGTATCTGGCTGTAAACGCTGTCTTTTTTTTTTCCACCAAACTGAATTGAGAGAAAAAGATTTCGTTTCCTTGCAGGCGTAATCTTTTTTTCTTTTCATTCACGCGTCAGGTCAGGCATTATTTATTATTGTTTTCTTTTCCTTACACGAGACTGGTAGCGGTCTCTCGAGATGTCGGCGGAGTGTGTGTGCGTGTGTCATGGAGCGCTGGAGAGAGATTTTAAAGGACTGTAAGAGAAAATGGGGAATGCTTGTAAATAATCTTGGGTGCGTAACCAGCAAAGCATGACCCGGTACCTTGACATATATTTGCCTGTGACTCAACCTTCTCTTCTCAGTCATCTGCTACAGCGGTTCTCAGTCTTTTTTTGTGACTTCAGAGACCTCCTGAAGCCACTGATAATTCGGCGCACACAATCGCCCGCAATCCACACTCACTTCACTTCCTTTGACACCATCCACCACTTTGTATTAAATTAAAAGGTTTAGAGTACACTTCTAGTTCTTCACATAATCAAGACATGTTATGCAAGACCGTCTTCACGTGACCCTTCGTGGTTCTAAACTTGGGAACCGGGGATGTGTAGGAATTTTTTTTAAAATCCGAGTAGCGATGAGAAGAGCCTGTGCTTAATTTGCGAGGACAGGGCGGGTTCGAGAGCTTATAACTGACTCGAATGACATTGAATGAATGCCTTCGTAGGCACTATGGAACTGTGTCGCGAGTTGCTTTATACCAGCTCTGTAATGTGGGTGTTCTTACCTTTTTATAATTACAAATTCCCGAATGTGTGCTTAATATGTCCTCATACCTCCTTCACCAAAATTTTTGAATGAACGGCATCACCAGTCTTAGTAAGGTGCCAGTGTGACTTCAGAAGACGCCAAAAGCTTGGCTTTACTTTACATATGGATAGCTAGGAACAGAGGAACTGAAAGAAATTTATAATCTAACAACAGTTTAAAACAAAAAGTAGTCCAGAAATGGAGTCCTCCATTTATTTGGTTCCTGTCTCCCCCCCCCCCCCCCAGCCATCTAAAAAAATAGGATTCCCCCCTCTCTCCCATGTTTAGAACCACTGTTGTAATATCTTCAGGAAGACAGATTCTGTTACACCAGACTTTGCCTGACAGGGAACGACTGTGTCAGATTTTGTTAGGTGATTTTTTTTTCCTCTTTGATTTATCTTAGCCCCAGGTTGTATGCATTTATGTTTCTTGACGATATGTGTGTGTGGGTGTGTGTGTGAAATTTTTTTTTTGCCAGCACGGTTCGGCACACCAGCTTAAGATAACACATATATAAATGCACAAAGGCAATATTATATTCTTTTCCCTAGAATAATATTATATAGAATATTATATTCGCGTTAACACAAACCACATGAATAAGGGAGAACGGAAAGAGAATGATGGGAAACAGGAAAAACCATTATGTGTGCCGGTCCCTCTTATTGTTCCAATAAGGGCTGGAAAAAAAGTATTCTTTTGGTCCCGTTTCCAAGTTACAATGACCCTCTCTAGCTTTCAAAGGCAGGATATTCCCTGTTTCTCCAGAATTTTGTGTGTGAAAAAAAAACACTTTAGGAAAACCGAGACTAGAATCTGTATTCCAGAATCTAGTCCCTCGCTTCCTCGTCAGAACTTGGGACTAGCAATCAAGACACGGCACATAATTTGTTTTAGGGGTTTTCCCCCCTCTTCTATTTCTTATTAGTCATCGACCTTGACCTGCTGAGAAAATGAACCGGCAGAAGAAGCTAACTCGTGGATTGTTCTCACATCTGTGCATCTTCATACTTCCCAGTTCTCTCCCCCTTTTGCTCTCTTAGAACAAGGAGGGAAAATAAAATTGCTCATAGTTGCCTGCTGATGTAGCTACAGGAGCGGGGATGTTTTCTCACGGAATTTTTTGGTTTTTTTTTTGTTTTTAAAATGTATAAATAGCTGTTGAAGTTTTTGTTGACTAAGGCGTTATACCTGTCCTGAAGTGTTTTCTTTTCCCACTTTGCCGCGCTTTAAGGTACTTTTTTTTTTGGTTGGGGGGGGGGGGGGGGGGGGGTGGGGTTGTCAGCTGCTGTGGATTATCATTTGTCATCCTTTCTTCCTTTCTCTCGCTTTCCCCAGTGATTAGGTTAGACTGATAACTTTTGAATGCTGGAAAATCACCAAAACCATAGAAAACAAGTTGAATTCTTTCCAGACTAAATGTTTACGAAGAATTAGAAAAATATTTTGGCCAAACACCATAAGAAATAACATCTTATTGGCAGAAATGCAGATGAAGCCACTGACAACAATTATTGAGGAAAGACGCTGGCGATGGTTGGGACATGTGCTCCGAATGACTGACAACTCACTACCAAAAATAGCACTAAGATGGACACCACAGGGGAGCAGAAGTAAGGGTAGACTAAAAGAGACATGGAGAAGAACAACAGAAAGGATGTTGAGCAATAGAGGGCTCACCTGGGCAAGAGCAGAAAAAAAGGCAAAGGACAGGCATTTGTGGAAAACCCTTGCGGAAGCCCCATGTACCCTGGGCACTTAAGGTTCAGAGAGAGAGAGAGAGAGAGAGAGAGAGAGAGAGAGATAACTTTTGAGGGTAGAAATTCTAATTCTTCGTCCTTTGAAAGTCGCTCTTTGGTTTTGTTTTCTTTATTCTGTTTGTTTGCTCTGCTTGTTCGTTCGTTCGTTTCTTTAAAGCGTCGCCGTAGTTGAATCGGGTGGTTTTAACATTTATTGAACGTCGAAGTGGTTCTTGTCTCGCTCTGATGCATTTATGCCTGTCCTGCAACGGGATTTCAGATAACAGCTAGATCCTTATAGGGCGCAAGTGAAGTAACTGCATTGATTTTACGACCATGGCTCGCCATATGATATAAGTGCATTGATTTTACGATTGTGGTTCCGCTTTGTCGCTACACTGATTTTACGACAGTGGTTCTGCTTATGATGTCTCTACATTGATTTTACGACTATGGTTCTGCATATGATGTCGCTACACTGATTTTACGACTATGGTTCTGCATATGATGTTGCTACACTGATTTTACGACTATGGTTCTGCATATGATGTTGCTACACTGATTTTACGACTATGGTTCTGCATATGATGTTGCTACATTGATTTTAAGACTATGGTTCTGCATATGATGTTATTGATTTTAAGACTGTGGTTCTGCATATGATGTTATTGATTTTAAGACTGTGGTTCTGCATATAATGTAGCTACACTGATTTTACAACTATAGTTCTGCATATGATGTAGCTACATTGATTTTAAGACTATGGTTCTGCATATAATGTAAGCGCATTGATTTTACGACTGTAGTTCTGCATAGAATGTAAGCGCATTGATTTTACGACTATGGTTCTACATATAATGTAAGCGCATTGATTTTACGACTATGTTTCTACATATAATGTAAGCGCATTGATTTTACGACTATGGTTCTACATATAATGTAAGCGCATTGATTTTACGACTATGTTTCTACATATAATGTAAGCGCATTGATTTTACGACTATGTTTCTACATATAATGTAAGCGCATTGATTTTACGACTATGTTTCTACATATAATGTAAGCGCATTGATTTTACGACTATGGTTCTGCGTATGATATAAGCGCATTGATTTTGCGACTATGGTTCTGCACATGATGTAGTTGCCTTGATTTTGCGACTATGGTTCTTACATACGCTATTAAGTCGACGTTTTTTAGATGGCGTTTATTTTTCTTGCGTGCACTCACAATGGCGAATCTTTCTTCCGTAAATAAAATGCCGTCGTGTGTTGGGAAATGCTACTGACGCGGGCGCTTTGTTTCTGATTGAGCGCTTGTATAATAAACCGTGGTTGTGTGTTGTTTTAATCGAAACAACTGGTCCCGAATCCCTGAATTCGGGTGTTCTTAATCTTTTTTTATGATTACAGATTCCCAGTAGATGGTCAGATGTGTCCCTTTACTCCATATAGATTGGTCAGTATGTCTCCATACCCTGCATGGATTGACCAGTCCCAATATGTCTCCATACCCTGCATGGATTGACCAGTCCCCATATGTCTCCATACCCTGCATGGATTGACCAGTCCCCATATGTCTCCATACCCTGCATGGATTGACCAGTCCCCATATGTCTCCATACCCTGCATGGATTGACCAGTCCCCATATGTCTCCATACCCTGCATGGATTGACCAGTCCCCATATGTCTCCATACCCTGCATGGATTGACCAGTCCCCATAACCTTGTCGAACTCCTGACATATTCGTATTATACACCTTTCTCCAGGCTGGGCAAATCATTATCATCACCATTTACTGTTACTTCAAAAGATGTCGGTGGTTTGACAGACGGATACCTGGGAACGTGACACTGTTAACAGAAGAAAGAAAATTCTGACAACTTTTTTGTTGTTGTTTTAATGTTCAGAGATCGAGTCTCACACCCAAATAATTTGGTTGCCATACCCATGAGTATACAAGTCCACATATTTTCTTTCCTAAATATAAAATGTCCTTGGTTATTAACATGAAGTGTCATTAGTTCTAAGGAATCTATACTTTCTTGCTTCTTTGACTGTCATTGACAGAAACGTTAGAGGGACTGTGTTGTTGTCCATGCCATCGAGCATTTGTCGTAGCCCTCCATGCTTCTCCGTGGATCTTGATCCCTGATGTTTTCTGTCAGCAGGCTTTCCATCACTTCAGACCGTCCATGTTTGCCGCCTTCCAATAAAAGAGCAATAAAGCAAAAATGTTCGAAGAATTCCGAACGCACCAACAGCCCTGCGGATACCGTCTGGCTTAAAGCGGGCGAATGCGATCCACCGTTCTGGGCCTCGTTTTAAATGGGGGCCCGTGGTGAATGGCAAAAGAATGGTTAATCAGTATGGTACGGGGGCCCGAAAATAGTTTTTTGCACCAGTTTACAAAATTCCGCTGAGAGGCCGTGAGTAGCATAATGAAAAGCGCTGCATTAAAAGCTATGGGATGATAAATGTCACGTTCTAACCAACAGAACAAGACGTGAGAATTCGCTGGATCGGAGGGGTTTTATTTTTTTTTTTTTCAAATTACTTAGCAGAAACGTTGTAAACTAAAGACGCCGGGCAGTGTTTACACAGTATGTAAATATAAGCCGTCTGGTTCATCTCTCCGTCGTCCCGTACGTGCTTACTGCGTGTTTATATAAAGGCTTGACTGTTTGATACGATATTAGTGGAGTGGAAGATATATGCGCTGTATCTTGTGATAGTCCTGTTGCAGGCTTAAGTATTAGTATTAGGAAATACTCGAGATTAATCGATGTTTAGTAGTCGCGAATTGAGTTAAGTGAAAGAGGACAACGAACAGGATTACGTATCTTACACAGGTAAGTAAAATAGTGCGCAGTACATCCTTTTTTTTTTTTTTTGTTTTTCTTTTCTGTCTTCCTGCAGGGATAACCTGGAGTCCTGGTTTTGTGGTTTTTCCAGAGATTTTCCCCTTTGTAAAGGGGAGGGGGGGGGGAAGAGAGGGAAAGAGGTGAAATACAAACTGGTTTCGATTTAAGGGCGTAACTCAGCCTCCATTTTATTTGTTCTTGTAACGTAGCCTTTCTCAACCTTTTTGCTCCCGCGGAACCCTTGAAATTTTTTTTTTAGATCTCCACGGAATCCTTGAATTAAAATATTTACCGCTGCTCAATGTTTTTTTTTTTTTGGTATGTGTGCTTCATTTGTCTTTTTTCCCTCCTATTCATTGCACATATCATCGTCCTCGCGGCGCGGACACCTCCCCACATACACACATCGCTTTAAAGCTATACCAATATAAATAAAATCGCTAGTTTAGGCAGAAAGGTTGGGGAGGGGGGAGGGGTTCCTTTCAGTTGAGATTTTGAGATATTATTTTAGTTTATCCAGTAGTAGGCCGCCACCAAGAAGAAGAATAATAGGTGTGTAGTATAAAATAATGGTAGCCGCGTTAGCGCGGTGGATAAGTCACTCGCTCGCCGACCAGGCGGCCCAGTTTCAGTTTCCACTCACCACAGTGGTGATTAGACCTTGACATTTCAAAAACAAACAAACAAAAACCTCCCGGGGGTTCATCCAGCCTGAAGAAAAAACTGGTACCAGGCTTAGCGCTCTGGGAAAGAATAGGAGTGACGCCGCTAGCTACGGAGTTCGTGCTGATGGCGACACTTGTTGGCAGTTTCTGGTGTGATCGTGTGCAATGACGCTGGTTCATCACTCAAACCTTTACCTTTACTATAAAATGAAAATTTAAAAAAAAATTACCCTTCCCGTGCTGTTAAGGCATATTGGGGATGCGGTGTTAGCTCGTATTTCCAAGACCATCGGCCGTCTTTACCTTTCCAGATTTCTCGGGTGTGTTCACCCCCCCCCCCCAAGTTTTAGAGGTTAGGTGGACCCCGGGGTCATGTTTTTGGTGTGTATCAGACAATTTGCGGTATATCGCATGCACAAGAATAGATTTTAAAAAAAAATTTATGTAGAACTAAAAATGACTTTTCAACGACCACGTCTTGGACTAAAATAAAAGCACGAGACTGAGCCATATGGTTCCCCGAAATGTGTCTTAGAGGGATTTTTTTTCAGTCACGACCTCTGACGGAATCCCTGGGGATCCATAGCGGACCCCGGGTTGGGAAACCCTGATGAAGTAAATATATTCTGCACTATAAGCTGTTGGCGCAGAAGATATTGTTTCTGTAAGTTATATTGGGAAGGATGTGTGTTGGGGGGGGGGGGGGAGAGGGTTGGAACTCCTTTTTTTTGTTATCATAATGGCATTTCCCAGTAGCTGAATCTGATTAATCGGAGAAAGGAGATCCATAAGGTTCATAACGTGTCGCACGTGCGAGAGAGAACTGTCTGACACATCCAGCGCCAGGTCAGACGGGACCAGAGATGCGTGGAAATCTAAGAATACCACTGTCTTGCTGTTCCGTCGTGTCGGGCGTTCTTTATGATCAGAGTATTTGGTACAAAAAATGGAGGATAAATGTAGTAAAAGAAAGAGTGTTGTTACTGGCAGAGGATGATATTTTTCTTCGGTGTTCTTTCGCCATCAAATGGATTTGCAAGCATTGTGTCGCTGTTAATGCGCCTTTCGGCCCAACACATCCGACTTCGGCTCAGTGTGTTTTTATGACCTGGTTCGCCGTCCCATTTCGACCCAGACTCACTTGTCCAGACTGTTGTCTGTTACCATGGACAGCACGCGGAGGTAGAATAGGGTCTTGGCCAGGTGTGGTTCGCTGACCCTGACGAAAGCAGTCAACTGTGGGTCACTGACCGTTTTCACATTCGTCTTGAGTATTGAGTCTTCCCTGTAGCAGAATATATTTATCCTGGTCAAGCTTGACGTACTGGACGAGCAAGAGCGACAGATGTGAAGCGCGGCCAACGGCAGGACAGGACTGGACTTGGGTACATTAGTATAAGAAAAAATATCGAATCCATCGAGCAGACAGCAAGGAACGTGGGTAAGTTACACAGCCTTCAACCTCGTGAAGCCATTATAAACCAACACCTCAGTGAGACGTCATGGAGTTATGACCCATAGGGGGCCACAAGCTTTAGAGCGTCAGAAGTTTAAAAGAAGCGAAAGGATTTCCACTAGGGTGGGAGGTGGGGAAAGCGTGCCTCCTGATTATCTAAGGAGTTTTGTTTTGATCTCTACAAAAGTTATTTTTGCCTGCGTGATTGCGATAATTTTCTTTTTTTTTTTTTAAGACAACGGAAACAACAGGGCGTGACCCGGTGGTACTGCAAACCGGGTCCACCTGTAATGAGACGTGGATCCTGCCCCCGGCATTCAATGTGCAGGGTAGGACTCGAACATCTCAATTTGTTCAAAAATAACGACGCTTTTGTTTTGACCAAAGGGCATGTTGATCAGGGTACCTGCCAAGAGGACACTTTGACCTCAGCCACTTTGATCTTAGCCAAACCAAAAGGCCGAGAAGCGATAATTTTCTTCTCTCATTTGTCCGCTGAAGATCATGATAATTCACTTAACTCTGCCTACCCTGAGATGTTTCTTTCCCCTGTGCTGTGTCTTCTTCTTCTTCTTCTTCTGTTGTTGTTGTTGTTTCATTTACTATTACTATATACCGATCAATGATATACAAGAAAGAAAACAAAAAAATGGACCAGGAAAGGGGAGTTGCGAAAGTTTTGTCTTGTTTCGTTCCTAAATTAAAAAAAAAAACACGCGTTCTGCGTGGCATTGACACAATCGTTTAAACAGTTCTTTCCCTTTCCTTGTTAAGTTTCCGCTGTTCATTAGCAGGTTAGCAGTCAGTCTGTCTTATCTTCTCCTGATATAAGGAAATCGGATGTCAGTCTCTCTTTCCCCCCCCCCCCCCCTTTTTTTTTAAGGCTTGTTCAGTAAAGTGTATTTGACGCAAGTTGTTAATTCTTCTTCACAGTTCTTTGGTTAGGATGAAGTTTGCTTTTATCCCGCCCACCCCCACCACTCCCGCGGCCCCCCCCCCCCCCCCATATTTAAGATTCTCTAGACGAGTTCAACCACTCAAGCCAGTCCTGGTCATCTGAATCTGCCTGGGTTAAATGTTCTAGAGTCTGGATTCCATTATTTAATGAGCATTCGTGTACGTTGCTGTCATGATATAACGCGGACACCTAATGGAACTGAAGTTATTTTCCAGAGAGTATAGAACCCAGGACACCGGTAAGACGAGCAACCGCTTAGCTACATGGCCTAGTTGATATTTCCTTATCCTGTGGTGACTGAGCAGCTGCTGCTCCTGCTGGAGTCAGGGGATCGATTCCGTCTTTCTATTACTATTTTCCCCTGTTACTTCATATTTTGCTGGCACCTTCTTTCAACCCGGCTTCTAGTACAGCGAGGTGCAATGCCTTAGACTCAGACACCGTTATATCGAGACACCAGTGTACGATGGCAAGTCAGAAAGTAACCATTAAAAAATATATGAAAAGACTTTTCGGCTCGCCCACGAATCTTTTAATATATTTTAAGTGGTTACGTCCCTTGTTGTACTGTTACCTTTTGTATATAAAACGTTTTGAATATTTTTTAAATGGGAAAGGAAATCCGTCCTTCAAGGGCAAAGCCCCTTAGTTGTGAGACTGGCTTTGTGTGATAATTGATTTTTCCCTTCATTAACTGGCAGCCGTGCAATCCACTGCGCTTGACCATGCTGGCAGATCTTCTGCGCCTTTGAAGGAGACTCTGTATACGTGACTCAGTTTATAATGGTCGGTCTTATGTAAACAGCATGGTCTGCTAATTACTGCAGATAATCCAGGTGGCAGCAGAATACAGATAGCACTAATAAACATGTAGCAAACGTCCTGTTTTGTGAGCAGAGCAGGTAAGATGGAAACAAAACGTGAAGTCTTCTCACTCAGTTTGGTAAGATAGATAAAAGAGAACAAATGTAGAAATCATTGAAAATAACTTCACAGAAAGTGCAGAAAGGAATGCAGTGACCCAAGGAACCTCCTACAGTAGAAAGAAGAGATCCGTAATATCGTCATCCAGTGTCCTTTCCTCATAGGTTGTCTGTAGTGCTCGTCCGCCTGGCTTTGTCCTTCGTTGTCTCAGTGCGCCTGCTCAGACTTAGTCCAGTCCGTTTTTCCGCCAGTCTGTATCGTTGTCGACCTCTTGCTCTGTTTTCTTTCTTCCTTTTCCCTCAGCTATTGTCTTCATTGTTGGACCGAACCTATTGATGTGACCAAAATATTTTACCTGTCTGGTTCTGATGTTTTTCTTTATACCTTTTTTCCCCCCAGTTTCAGTTCATTTAATAGTTCTCTGTTTGTTTTATGTCCACGAAGTTCGTCCAGTTCTTCTGTATGTCTACGTCTGAGGTGGCTCGATTTTCTTTGATGTTTTCTTATGTACTCTGTAGTGTAGGTAAAGACTGCATT
This sequence comes from Achatina immaculata, assembly GCA_009760885.1. NCBI lineage: Eukaryota > Metazoa > Mollusca > Gastropoda > Stylommatophora > Achatinidae > Lissachatina > Lissachatina immaculata. The sequence continues at coordinate 23,449,292 of CM019698.1, forward strand.
TCAGAGAATGAGAAACATATTGACCAACACATCCTTATCAATGAATGTTAGAAAACGAGTCCTAAAATGCTATATTGAACCTATCTTGTTATATGGAAGTGAATCATGGACAATAGGCAAGTCTGCACAAAAATCATTGGAAGCAGCAGAAATGTGGTTTATTAGAAGAATGTTGCGAATCCCCTGGACAGCAAAAATAACTAATGAAGAATGTATGAGAAGAGCTGGAGAGACAAAAAACCTTGTCAAAAAGATAAGAGAGAGACAATGTACTTTCATAGGACATGCAATGAGAAGAGGGGGCATTGAAAATATTATAACAACAGGAAAAATAGAAGGAAGAAGATCAAGAGGAAGACCAAGAGAAATGATACTGGACAGTCTGACGGGATGGTGTGAGAGGAGATCACCAACTGAGCTGATGGCATGCATGAAGGATCGCGTACTCTGGAGAAGCATAATAGCCAACGCCAGTCGGCACGGCACATGATGATGATGAGTGTAGGTAATGTCCAAGCTTCTACACCATAGAGGAGTGTGGAGTATACAAAACAGTTGATGACTCTCATCTTCAGTTGTTGTAGTATATGTTTTGACACAAGTACTTCCCCTCCTTCATTCTTGCTGAGTGTACATTTGACCATTCTTCTGTTAAGTTTCCGTTTCGCTTTTCCCGTCATCTTTTTTTTTTATCATGTGCCCCGAATATATTTATTTTGTCACGTGTTTTTGTCATGTTATTTGGTTCGTGTTATTCCCTGCTGATTGCCATCTGTAATGTATGTAGTGGGAAACTCACCACAAGAAATTCTTCTCCCTTAATTCTGCTGTAGTTAAAAAAAAAGGTCGCCCCTTTAAACGAACGGCGAGTGTGTAAAGCGGCCGTCTAATGTATTTGTATGGCGGAGTCGTCCTACCATCTGTTAGTAGTCCTGGTCGACATTATTGATCCGAGTCCAGGAAGGGCTCTCTCTCTGTGTGCGCGTTGTAGTTCTGTGTCTTCACGGCCGAATCATCAGACACGCCACACAACACGTCCGTAGTCCAGAAGCAAAGATTTTGTTATCTGAGCAGTCAGTTTGTGTTTACGAAAGATTCGGCACAAAAGAAACATGTGTCATATTTCTTACCTCGAAGTACGTACATACTTGATGAAGTTGATTCTTTTGCTTCTTGTGGTATAAATTACTTGTGACTTCTAACGATCGATCGTTGTAAGGACTTCTAGTGTCTTTCATCTTGTCGTGTGAAATATTTGTCAGTAAATATCCTTGGCATTTACTCAAAGCCTGCGCAAATGCTGTAGGTATTTAGGCCGCAGACAGACCTTGTTGTTGAGTTAAGGTCACTTTTATCTATAATGGGATGGCATTCGGTCGATACACAGGAAACTGGTAAGTAGTGTGCCAGGACAAGGAATTGTGACAAAGCCTTGATGTGTGCGCTGTTTGTATGAGTATTATACTCACACAGGTAGTTTTCTTGTAGCATACAGCCCACCAGCACGTTGTACCAATAGTTTTAACTGTTTACACGACTGGGGAAAAACTGCGACAGAAGCAGAATTTCGGGAAAAACAGCAGAGGTTCTGATGATTTGTTTGTTTGTTTTGTTTTGTTAAGAGCAGTAATATTTAAACTTCTTTTCACTGGAATCCAAATTATCGTAACTGAGCGTGTCCAGGATCCATTGGTTTGTACAATCGCTGTTCCACGTAAGATTTGTTTTAAACGTGTACATTTTGGAAGTGATTGCGGCTCTCAAGATCCGCTGTGAGAGTGTCTGGGATTCCATGAGACAGGTTTAAGTGCCACTGTTGTACAGATCAGTTGTATGAAGATCTCAAACATGTGTTTATATCTCTTTAATATCGTTTTTGTTTCCGTTCAGTCGATCCGAACTTAGAATGAGGTCCTTTATCTGTGGGGGGCGATCCGTGTATGTAGGTGCAGGGTGTATACCTCACCCTGCAGGCATGTTAGGAGACTGCTTAATATATACATTTCGAGCAGATTGTTGTGTAACATGCATGATGGCAGTTACGCAAACGCGCGCACATTTTACATCTTGGAATATGAATTCATTTTATTATATATTCAAAACATCCACTATATATGCATGTTAAAACCATTTGTATATGTGTGAGTGAAAAACCATTTGTATATATGTGAATGACAGACCATTTGTGTATGTATAGATAGCAAACAATTTGTATGTATATGTGTGGGTGAATGAGATTCGGATTATAAGGATTTGTGGCAACTGTTACATGAATTATTTCCGAGGACGCTTTGTCGAAGTTATGTCTGTTACATTCGTTTGTAATGTTCCGTGCGGTGGTGAATTGTCTGTTAGGCTTAAACTGGGGTTTTGTCTTTCATCTCCCGGGAACCTGAGAACTGGTGTTCGTTGCAGCTAGTGCAGTGAAGATGTTGAGGCGCGGCATCGTGTCGATTTGGGGCGCTAGTTATGGCAGATATTTTTTCAGCCCCTCGGTGGAGCTATAAAGCCCGCGCGGGGGGGGGGGAAAGGCGTGTATTACTTCTCTAGCGACTCCGCCCCCGTGGGGACCGTGGCGATCCATGCTCCGTTAGCCAGGCTAGGTTGGGGGCACCGGCGGAGAGGTGGGACAGGGTCTTGATGGGCTGTGGTTCGCCAACCCTGACGATAGCACGTCATCTATGGGATTCTGAGTGCCAGATCGGTCACTGTCTTAGCCCCAGTTTTTTTCTCCTGCATTAATTTATATCAACCAGCTTCCCCATCTAGAAGTAAGCAACACAGGAAGAGTTTTCAATCAGTTTTTATGTCGCCAGCTGGACGTCTGTACTAGGTTTGTAATAAACACATTACTGTTTGTACGCCAAGGGGAGCAATTAGTCAGTGTTTCATATGTGTAGTTTTTGTCAAATCAGATTTTTTTTTTTGGTTCTTTAGAGCAGCTGCAGAGTTTGGTACTTAAGGCCTTCGTGTTTTTTCCCTCTACATTGGTGCTCCAACTAGCAGGTATAGCCTGGCTAACGTGGAGAATGAAGGAGGTGTTGTAGGTCATCCTTCCAGATCTTCACGTTATCCACACCCAACATCTTTACAACATCAGTAGCCCTCAGACGTAATGTCTGTCTTACAACATCTTTACAACATCAGTAGCCCTCAGGCGTAATGTCTGTCTTACAACATCTTTACAACATCAGTAGCCGCCAAGAACATCCAGGTCTTGGTTCCACGGGCATAAAAACAACGGCTTCAGTAGGTAACTCAGCCCTCTCAAACACTTAATACAGAGCAGTCCCATCTTCTCTCTCTCTCTCTCTCTCTCTTCTCCCCCTCTCCCCACCCTCCCTTTCCTCCCTCACGGCCTCGTGTATTTCTGTTTCTTGAATAAGCACAGTATCCAGGGTTCCTCCGATCCAGGCTTTCTAAATGCCAGACTGGAGTAATTGACTCAAACACTTATTTCAGCTCACCAACCGCAAGCCGTTTTCTCAGTCGCCTAGGATGTTTGTCTGTTTGTTTTGTTTACCCGTCAACATGGAAATAATAGGTTACTGTTATTTCATCATAGAAGTAACGGGTATGTAAAGCATAACGCATTTTGTCGGAGAGATAGAAGAGAGTGAATGAGTGAGTGAATGTGTGTAATGTATGTGTGTGAGAGAGAGAGAGAGAGAGAGAGAGAGAGAGAGGATGGAACTCTAGACTTGTCCCTAGTTTGTTGGTTCAATCATAACATTAAAAAAATACACGAAGTTGTTGTGACCGGGTACAATGCCCCCCCCCCTCCCTTTTCTTTTTCCCCGGGGTCTTCTTCTCTTTCTTCCCGTGACATTCCGCCCTTTCATTTCGTTAAATCCAGCTCCTTACCCTCTCCCGTCTTCCACTCGGGAATACAGCTTTTCTCCCAAGTTTGCCCACGAGCCCAGCAAGCGTTACGTACCTTGCTGGTCCGCCAGTTCAGTCTCTGGTGAAAAGTCGCACGCAGGGATGCTTACAGTCTGGATCTGTTATGACAGTGTCAGATGTGTTTAAAGATCTATCACTTCTTTGTTAGTTATTTTATAACAGTATATACACGTGTAATGTTAGCTCAGGGCAGGGGCGCTGGGCTCCATAGGACCTGCAGATGGATTGCCTTAATTTTAAAAAAAAACAAAACTCGTTTGAGTTCTATTTGTTTGCTTTATTTTTATTTCTCTTTGGTGGCCAGGTCTACAAATCAGGTGCTTCAAGTCCCTGAAGTGGGAATTTGTTCTGGTACCACCATCACCACCACCACCACCACACCAAAAAAAGGTCCACCCAGCCTCTAGAAATGGGTACCAGAGAAATCTGGGAAGGTAAAAGCAGCCAGGCGTGATACTGACCACATCACACGTTCATGTGCCGAAGGTGTTGAAAATACGGGCATAACACCGTATTCTCAATATGCCTTAATGGCACGGAAATGTGGATTTTACCTTTACCACATGGTTCTCAAACCCGGATAATCCCCCTTCCCCCCCCCCCCCCAAAAAAAAAAAAAATAAAGTTAAGATCCACAGGATTAGAGTAACTGTTGGTTTTTATCTCAGCTTATTAAAATCCCCCCCCCGTTTTTTTTTCTCTCTTATTATACCTGTCATGTGAAAACTGACAGAGACCTGCTAATTTCCTTCTAAAGTGCTCATTTTGTTATCATACATGTTATGCTAAGATTGGCGTAGACCTGTTCATTTCCTTGTAACATGCAAGTTTGTTTTTTTTTGTTGCTATATATGCCATGGAGAGACTGACACAAGCCTGTTCTTTTCCTGCAGTTAATGTACAGAGTGCAAAAAAAATAAAACAAACAGCAACAAAAAGACAAACCAAGAGTTTTGAAAATCATTACAAGTGTGTGTGTGTGTGTGTGTGTAGTCTTTTAAGTATACAGTAAATATTAAAGCAGTTATTACAGGTAATTGTACATCATCTTACGATGGCGTGCCGAGGACATGTTGAATATAATGTAGCTGCAGCAAGAGGTAAAGATAAACGTAAAGTCAGGCAGTGGAAAATAAGCACAGAAGCAATTGAATAAAAACAAGCAATATTTTGACAGAAGCATTTCTGTAAGATAATGATTATTAGCAAAATGATGGGGGGGGGGGGGGGAGCCGCTGGAAATCACATAGTTTTCAAGAAGTATTTCAAGGCAGGTTTTTCTTTTGGTATTTTCTCAGTTTATTGCTTTTCCAGATTTTATTAAGGTAGGTAACTCTGTCATGCTCTAGAGACACATGGGGATGTGGTGTTGGTGCTGATATTTTCCTTGCCCTGTTGGGCACATTAAAGGGTGACGTGGTCAGCATCATGGCCTGTCCTTCTTCATTTCCAGAAGAAGTTGGGTACCCATTTCTACAGCTGGGTGACTGGGGCATATTCAAGCTCCCCAACCTTCGCCATGAGAGGCTAGTGCACTAACCATTTCATTACTCAGATGCCCCAAATTTGATTAGATTTGTTGTAAAATTACACCAAACACATTTCTTCTTTGCTTTGAAGTAGCAGTTTTTACTTCTGCCAGCTTTTCATTTTTCACTCAAGTCTGTCCTTGATTCTTTCAGTGGCTGTTGGTGATGGGAGTTACAAATGGAAAAACAGTGGCTCATGATTCAGATGTGATGAGAATGATCAACAATATGTGTCATATTGAATAATATACGAGCTAACATGTTTATTTATGTTTGTCTTGATCAACAGATGATCCGTGTAGCTAGGAGTTAGGTCATAGACGAGCAAGTTCATCAGCCTCGGCCTTTGGGACTTTGAGAGCTGCAGTTGTGTTGTAGCAACAGCAGGAGGCAGAACTGATAGTACACCTTTTATATCAAAATGAGCCTACCCAGGCCATCAGGCATTAAGCAGCCTTCTCGTATTGGCAGGCCTTCTGGATTACCCACAGCCAGGCCACAGACGCCAGCCGGAGGTAGCAGTACAAACCAGCACTCACAGAACAGTACATCAGCACCTTCAGCTAGAGCCACAAGTAAGTGTTCTACACAGAAGTAAATTAGGTATGGTTAGTCTTGGAGCCTTTCTTGCTAGTTATGTCAGATCCACTGGTTTGGTCACTGTCAGTCATTTTTTGGTGAAATCATTCTTTATCATGCATTCTAAATGACGTTGTTTGTTTTTTGTTTGTGTGTGTGTTGGTGGGGGGGGGGGGGCGTTGTTGTTTTTCTCAAACTGTGCATGCACTGAATTGAAATAATTTCTGGACATTTTACTTGCTTTTAACTTGGAGAACTTTACTGTCTTAACCCACAGTGAATTCATTCTCTTAATTAAATGAGACATTATTTATGTTGATAATTGTAGTGGATGATGGTGATGTTGTAGATGTTTGTGCATGTTTGACTGTTAATTCCGTGGATAATTATGTGCTTATTGCTCACAGTAACAGCATCAGAGTTAGGCAGGAAAAGTTCAGCTATTGAGACTGAAATGGCTACATAACTCTAGATCATTAGAAAAAGTGCACATGCACACACTTAACCAAGTCAGCCACCCACTCTATCTGCCTACCCACCTGCCTACCTTTGTACTTTTCCACCTGCCTACCTTTGTACTTTTCCACCTGCCTACCTCTGTACCTTTTCACCTGCCTACCTCTATACTTTTTTCACCTGCCTACCTTTGTACCTTTTCACCTGCCTCCCTTGTACCTTTCCACTTGCCTGCCTGTTCTTGATACTGTAAAGTTAATCATAACTTAAGGCAATATCTGAATATACATTTTGTATAGATTTATAATATTTGTTCTCCAAATATCCATTTCATATGAGCATCTTTTTTTTTGTTGTGCAAGTTTCAAGCATATAAACTTAAATCCTGTTGAGTTTGTTTCTCTTACTTTGTATGAATAAAGTATTTTTCTTTCTGTTTTGTTATGAAAACTGTACAGCTATATATAAAAAAGGTAGCTATATAAAAAAAGGTAGCTATATATAAAAAAAAGGTAGCTATATATAAAAAGGTAGCTATATATAAAAAAAGGTAGCTATATATAAAAAAAAGGTAAAGTCCCTGTTTCCATGCCATTAAGGCATATTAGGGATATAATGTTAGGCCCATATTCCCAAAACAGTTGGCACATGAAAGTGTGATGTGGTGAATTTCATGCCTGGCCACATTTACCTTCCCAGATTTCTCAGGTGCACATTTTTATAGGGGTCTTTTTGACAGGTGTTTGTAGATATCAGATATATATATATATATATATATATATATATATATATATATATATATATATATAATATATATATATATATATATATATATATATATAGCTAAATCGCTAAAGACGCGTGGCAACTGGAAGATCATGGGTTCGATCCCGGGACCGAAAAAAAGCAACAACTCACAAGACCTCTGGGAGTCATGACCCAGAGGGGCCCACCCCCCTTAGAGTGTCAGGAGTTTAAAGGGCCGAAACACTTGTCTGAGGGGGGGGTACTTCCTCTGATGATCTGAAGGAGTTGTGTTGTTGTTCCGCTCTCTACGGTAGAGAGTTTCCTGCATACATATATGTGCATGCGTGCGTGCGTATATATATATATATATATATAAGAATTCTCCAAGTTGAAGTCCATGTTTTTATTCTGTTTCTTGTAAAAACAGAACAAACTGATCAGCTTTCTTATACAAAAATTGCATAGGGTTGGAGTGTGATGATTTTAAAAGACCAGCTTGTATCATGAGGAATAGGCAGTAGTGACTTATTCAGTTCTTGGCTAAGTTCCACCAATGTAAAGAACATATTAATCCTAACCCCTCTTTAAGCCTACCACAAACATAACCAGACAAGCTCTCACCTGGAATCTCCAGGGAAAGAGGAAATGAGAGAGCCCCAGAAACATGTGATAAAGGAATCTAGATCTTGAGATGGATAGAAGAAACAGCCAAGGATAGAAATAAATGGAAGCCCTTGTTAATGGGCCTGTGGCCCAGATAGGGATAAAGAAGCCGAAGGAAGGAAGTTGTATCATGAGGAGTAGGCAGCAGTGACTTGGATCAAGCTCCACTATGCTAAATAACATGTTATTCCTAACCCCTTTTGCCTATGATGAAGCAGTACAGGATGAGCATAAAGCCGTTCCCCGATTCCAAACATTTGTTACACAGAAGCTATGCTAAGTGCGGATATGTGGGTTTTTTTTTTTTTTTTTAACAAATTTTGCTTCAACTCGGGAAAGTTTTTTTATTTTTTTTTATTTTACTGATGCACTTCAACATGTGTTGTGTTTGTTGCTCAGAGAATATGGAAATGATAACTCAGTTTCTTTCTATGTATTCTCCAGCATCTCTTTAGTCACTGTCATTAAAGCATCTTTTATCCTTGCTTTCAAAGTTTCAGTATCAGAAACTGGTGGACTGAATACTCAATATTCTTTCCTTCCTTCTTTACCCTTATCCGGGGCATAGGCCATAAGGGCTCTCCACTTATTTCTGTCCTTTGCTGTTTCTTATACCCATATCCAGATGTAGATCTGTTTGACACCTGCTTCAGGACTCCTTTGCCAGGTCTCTTCCTTGTTTCTTCTTTCCAGGAGAATCCCAGGTTAAAGATTGTCTGGTTATGTTTGTGTTATGCTTTCGAAGTATGCCTCCTATCCATCTCCAGTGTCTTTTCGTTATCATTTCTTTCATAGCCAGGTTCATTTTCTGCCTTACTCTTCATTACTGATGGTATCTGACTATCTAACCTGAAGGATCTTCCTTGAACACTTGGTATACCCTCATTAAAAAAAAAAAAAAAGGTCAAGAGAGGTAATGTCCAGTAAACATGTTGGCCATGGTATTGGACCATCCCTCCCAGTGTCCCCTTGGTATGGAAAAATCTTGCATTCCAGAGCTGACAAACAACACCATTTTGATGCTGGTGACTGCACCACTGTAAGGAACAGTAGTCGGCCTGTGTAATGCCACAACATTCATGTTTCTGCCTAGCACAGTTTTTAAGATACAGTTTTTCTTAGTCAGGGAAAGATGATAACCCATAATCATGTGACTCTCATGTACTCTTTTTGTTTTTTATTTTAACATTCGGGTTTACTGGTGGGTTCCAGTAGTAGATCAGCATCCTCAGTCTATCAGGTGAGGCCACAGATTGCTAACAACTGGCCTACACTTCACACCCTTTACCCCCCAGAACACAGTGTAAATCATTTAGAAATATTTGGTGTTGCTGAAGAATGAGGAGTACAACCTGGCCATATGAAACCAGGTGGCTTATTTTCAAGAAGATTTTAAGAAGAAATTGGACAGTTATCTATGTTCTCCTATTGGAAAAATATTTTTTTTAAAAAACGATGAGGTTATCAAACACTGTGGACTCCTGTCAGTTATGGCTTGGTGAGTCATTGCCCAAAGAGAGTCATCCAGCATCCCTGCAGAGATCAGAATTTTACAGGGAGAAACAGTCATTCATATGAAGAACATTTCCCTGATGGTTTTTGAAGCTGAGAAAGTCTTCTACTGTCTGTGCTTGAGTTTTCTGCCTTTAGCTCAGGGGAGAAATTTAAAAAAAAACTTCCCATGAGTGTAAATATCAGTATGTTATAAAGTCAGCAGTGCTTATCCTCTTTTTGGCCATGGCTAAACCTTTATAGTTTGAGAGCAGCTGCAGACTCCTCATTAAAAATAAGGCAGTACATATAAACCAGATGATGGTTAAGTTTTTCTTAATCAAGCCAAACAGTTTGTTTATTCATGTGCCCCAAAAAAATCTTTTCACGGACGTCCAGGGTGCTCATGGGCCCCAAGCTGAGAACTACTGTGAGCGGCATAATTGTTGATAGGAAACCTTACGAGAAACAAATTCTTTCAAGAGCATGTATTATGTGGCTGTGAATAATGTCTGTTTGTTCTTTGTTTATATATCTGTGTTACCATGGTTTCTCATCGTTACATGTGATTAGTTCACGGTTGTTTGTAGAAATGGGTATTTGGCAGCTTCTGGAGCTGATGAAGAAAATAGTAGCTGTGCATGATGCTGAACACATCACTCTCTTGTATGCTGACAGGTCAAGGAAAATGTAGGCACTAACAACAAATCTACTAGGTGTCTCTGTGACATGAAACAGGTAAAGGAAAAGTATAGGCACTGACATCATATATCATTGTTAAGAGAGGCCAGTTCAGTGGGCATAACATCCCTTGAGGAAATCTTGGTGAACTACCATGCCCCCTGTGTGATGTTTAGCAGCACGGGAAGGATGTAAGATGTAAGAAGAACATCACATCTGCTGGATGACTTTATGGATGTCTAGCTGTCTCTCTAGTTTGATGGGGCTACCATTAGCTTTCTTTTTTTCCTAACTGCATGGTAAATACGTGTACTGTGTGCAATAACAGCATGCTATTTGTTGTTACTGAGTTGTTTCTGCTTAATTTATTGCATGCTTGTGTTACTTTGTTACACTTTTGCTGGAAAAAAAAAAACCAAGGTGCCATAGCCAAATCAGCCAGAGGAGTTGGATTCTGCCCAGAACAAGCTGACCAGTATGCAGATGAGGTCTCCAGAAAATTGAAAGGTAGTAGAGTTGATTGATTTGCTTCATGTCAGTCATTTTTTTTTCTTCTTTTCTTTACTTTTACTGTGTGGTGATGCTTTTGTTTGTATGGGAGTGGGTTTTGTGATGTTTGTAGCCAGTGTTGTGAAGCATGCAAGCTTAAAGCTTATGCTGGGGCTTTGTGTAGCTTGTTCTTTGCAGAGTTTTGCTCAATTTGATGGCCCTGATCAGAAAATGTCAGCCCAGGAATACCTGCTTCACATTCACTCTCTCTCTCTCTCTCTCTCTCTGTGTGGGTGGGTGAGAGAGAGAGGATCCATTATACATATACATGGTGGTGAAGAGGATAGTGCACTTGCCTGCCAATCAAAAGGGTCCTGGTTCAGTTCCACACTTGAGTGGAATTTTTTCCGGCACGAGGGTTAAACCAGGCTCAAAAAATGGAAAAGGAAAACAAAGGCAGCAAGACAAGGTGGTGGCATTCCTACCTCAAATGCTGTAGTGGCCTAGAAAGTAACACTTCACACCCCTTATGCATGCAAATGCTACAGGACTTAGGTTATATTTTTTGTAGATTAGTAAATACAGTGATGATGTTACTTGTACGAACTCCCTGTAACTGCGAGCTGTTCTTTGCAGCCGATGCCGTCAGTATCATATCGGCATGGGAGCGGGTTGTGGCAGCTACTTTTTCAGTCCCGGAGTACAGCTAAAAAGCAGGGGGTGTGCAGTGCTTCTTTAGCAGACTCCACCACCATGGGGACTGTGGCGATCCCTGCCCCGCTAGCCAGGCTAGGCCTGTTACTGAGGGTACCACGGAGAGGTGGGACAGGATCTTGGCCAGCTGTACTTCGCTAACCCTGATGCTGGCATATCAGATATGGGTTGCTGATTGCCTCATCAAACAAGTGTCTTCACCCCCAGTGATCATGTTAAGATTTTTTAGAACTGGTAGATGTACCTGCCTTTCACCTTGCATGAAGTGCTTTCTGAAATTCTGGTTTTGTCTCTACAACATTTGGTACTTTATACTTCTTTTTTTTTCTTTAAATATAAAATTAAACACACTTTACAAACATTGGTAGAGAGTACGTGTTCATATGAAATTTTTGTTCTTTGCTTTATTTGCGCTCAGATTCAAACTTTGCAAAGTTCTCACATGCTGAATCAAAGTCAAAAGTGGCTTTTCTCCTCCATGAAAATTGAGCTCAATCATCTTACTGGCCTGATTATCCACCAGCCGATTTCACTAGCTGCTTTTTACTGGGTTTTTGATAATACATACAAGATTGTTGTGAAAGAATAGAAGGTCACCAGAAGTGTGGAAGAGATGATGAAATGTTTAAAGAATTGAAGACATTGACTAGAAATGTCACACCTAAGCTAAATGTAATTTGTGACGAGATGGGGAAGACCTTGACAGAGACAGAGGAAATTCTAGAAAGATGGAAGAGGAATATTGCAGAGGAATGTATGGTACAACTGACTATGAAAGCAGAAATGAACAGCGTGAATTATTATTGGAAAAGAAACCACCTGAACTGACAGTTGAAGTAGTTTTATGGGCAATAAATAATCTGAAAAATGGTAGATCACCAAGATGTGATGAGATAACAGCCGAACTTATTAAAACAGAAGGAAAGAAATGTGCAACAATCTATCATGCACTATGTAAAAAGATGTGGCATTCAGGTATTTGGTCAAAACAGTGGAAAAACTGTATTCATACCACTGCCAAAAAAGGGTAACTTGAAATTATGCACAAACTACAGAACTGTTGCCTTGATTAGTCCTGCAAGTAAAATTCTATTAAAAATCAAAATGGGTAGACTTTGTAAGAAAATATAAGGAGAAATCAGTATTGTCCAAGTTGGTTTTAGACAAGGAAGAGGAACAAGAGATCATATATTCAATAAAATTAATGATAGAGAAATACGGAGAATTTAATGTGAATCTATATTTATCTTTTATAGACTATTCAAAGGCATTTGATTGTGTACAACACCAGAAACTTTGGGAAGTAATGGAAAAAAATGGGATATCCAACACATATGATACAATTAACTCTTTCCATGCCTTTGGTCGTTATAATGACGCTTCCGGTTTCCCGTTGCTTACCAGTGGTCATTATAGTGATCATTGTTTGTTTCAGTAAAACAAGCAGTGTAACATTTAGATTGTACATATTTCGTCCACGATTTCGGTGACACTTTTCAAAATGGCGAAAGAGTGCCTAGTTACGAGCAATACTGAGCGAGAAAAAGGACGAGAAGCATGGAAATTTTTCAATTTTTGATGATGTAGATAGGGGTACGGACATAGCCTATGGCCACCTCGCTGCTCTTGAATGTATTCCAAGTAGATCTAAACATATTTAGACGACTGGAGAAGTAGTTAGGTGTAGTTAGGAGGTTAGTTCAGACATTCATTCAGCGAGAATGCAACACAGAATCACAATACGAGATCGACAAGTAGATCTACACATCTCAGATGATAAGTAGTGGTAAGTAGGGCAGATCTAGACCTCGCTGATTGTGAGCTGGCCACAATCAGTGTCTAAAAACATCACATTACTTCTTTTATCCTAAAAAACTCTGCATTTATGAAATTTTCATTCATTTAGTTATACTTTGAAACATAATAAGTATACGGAAGTACATGGAAGTACTGTTTTCCATTCCATTTTATAACTATACCCCCAACCCTATCAAGACCCACGTTTTTACTCTGGTACTCCACAACACGTCCGTGTTTCTTCCTCCGGCACAGAAAGAGTTAATATACTGTATCTAGACCAACAAGGAAGAGTAAGAGTAAATGGTGAAACAACTTGGTTTGACATAAAACAAGGAGACCATCAGGGATGTATACTGTCACCTTACTTATTTAACTTGTATACTGAAAATATAATGAGGAATATTAAAGATGTAGACAAAGAATATTATGATGCCATAAAAATTGAAGGTTATGAAATAATAGAGATTAGATATGCTGATGACACAGTATTACTGTCCACAAAGGAATGGAAAAACTAATTATGTCAGTCCGCAAGAATAGTGAAGAGCAAAACATTTATCTTAATGCAAAGAAAATTAAATTGATGACAACTGACAAAACAAATAAGGCAGCCGAAGTATACATCAGTGAGGAAAAATTGGAAGAGGTAGAGAGCTTTGAATATCTTGGATCATTACTAATAATGGAGATACAATGAGGAAAATTAAAATGGAGGACATCTATCGCTCTTCAAAAAATAATACAACTAAAGAAGCTACGGAGAGGAACAGACAGAACTACAAAATTAAGATTTTTAATGGCATGCATCTTTCCAATCGCAACATATGCCTGTAAGACCTGGACACTTAACAAAACAGCTGAGAAACAAATAAATGCCTTTGAATGTAAATACTACAGAAGAGTTCTTCAAATATCATGGACATAAAAAAAGAACAAATATATCCATACTACAAGAGCTTAATATTGAAGAAGGTTGACTAGTAAAGAAGATTAAACAGAGAAAACTTAAATATTTTGGACACTTGAGAATTTAGAGAAGACAGTCTTGGAAGGGTACATAATGGGTAAAAAAAAAAAGAGAGGAAGACTAAGGCGAAGATGGCTGCAAGACATAATTGATGATCTGTGAATGGATGTATCAGCAGCAGGGCATCTTGCTTATAACCAAAAGGCCAACAGGAGAGCTGCTAGGGAGCCAAAGTTTCATAAGGGACATGCAAATGACTGACTGAAGCCAGTTATGGTAACTGACCTCCAGAAGTATCAGATTTTCATTTTAATTGGTAATTTACTGGTAATTGCGACACCTGGATACGTGTGTATACAGATGGATCTGCACATAATGCCATAAAGAATGGAGGGGCAGGAGCATATATTGAATATCCAAACAACACCATTGACAAGATTTCCATACCCACTGGTAAATACTGCAACAACTTTGATGCAGAAGTTAGGGCAATTATTGCTGCAGTTGAAAAACTATCAGACTCCAGAATTGATACATGTCCTGTAGTAATTCTCACAGATGCAAGATCAGTACTGGAGGCTCTTCAGTGCAACAAACTACCAGACCTTAAGGATGCCTTGTCAAAAATTGGCTTACAACATGGAGTCACTTTGCAATGGATTCCCTCCCACTGTGGGATACCAGGCAATGAGAAAGCTGACCAACTGGCCAAAGAGGGCACTGAAATGGAGCAACCAGACATACCAATCACTTATAATCAGAAGAAAAGCATGATAAAAACCTACAGGAAGCCACAAACACCACCACATGATGACTATCACATGCTAAACAGAAAGGAACAAGTCACCATCTTCCGTCTCTGAACAGGACACAGCCGACTCCGAAGTCATATGTATACAAAGTTTAAGGTTGGTACTACTAATCTGTGTACATGTGCCCAGGTGCCCCAAACTGTGGAACATATCCTCCAGAACTGCATCAACTACGAGTCACTGAGAAATAATTACTGGCCCAGTGAAACCACTAAAGAAGATAAGCTCTATGGTTCCATACATGAATTACAAAAAACAGTGAAATTTGTCCAAGAGACAGGACTGCAGATATAGACAGACAGTGCGAACAAAGGAGAAGAAGAAGACTGGTAATTGCTAGTTAATGCATATATATATATATATATATATAGTTTGTATTACACCATGAACAACATTCTTTATAGAAAAGTGGGCGTTTTTTTTTTTTCTTCTCATGCATTTTTACAAAATTTGAAGTTGGGTTGATAGTAGGAGGTAAGGTTTTTTCTCAGAGCTCAGCACCTCTCCTTTTATAGGTTTTCTAATCTTTACTGATGTATTCCTAGCATATTCACTTGCCAAAAATAACAGATGAATAATGCACTCTAGTAATTAATAATAAAGCTAAAACCCATGAGAGAGCCATCATGTGTTGATTTTCCAGCATTCACAGCACGTGTGTTATTCAGATTCGGTCCTGAGTGAACAGATTTCCCCCCCCCCCCCACACCATGCAATGAAATAAATATCACCAGCCAGTTCTGTTTCTCACAGCATTCCTCTTTTTATGCACAACATGATGCAGGCACTGACTCATTTATTCATTCTTTATTATTATTATTATTGAATCATGGGATTCATGTGCCAAGAATTGAATGTTGGCCTGTGGAGTCATTGATTTTCCCCTAATTATTTTGTGTCACCCATCTCTCTCTGGCCTTTCGTATTTTTTTTTTTAATCACTGTCCTGGCATCGGCCACTGCTGTGCACCACGGAGTGTCTGGTTTCTTTGCTCTTAGTTTTTTAAAAAACTCTTAACTGACCATAAACTGTTTAAACAGCCTAGTAGTTTTTCATATTGAAATGGTCATATGGCTTTGTTTAATTATCAAGATTTTGTAATGGTGAACTACTATAAGTGCAGTGATAGATTAAGGATCAGCCAGATCCCTAAGCTCATTTTAAAACAGACCCCCTCCAACCTATACCATTCATCTGCAGATATAAAGTTCATAGAACTATAATCTGTATTCACATTTTTTTTAACATGGTACTGGGCCCACTATCCTTCCAGGCCCCTAGGTTTAAGCATCTGTTCAGCCTAATGGGTAATCGTGCCACTGTATAAATGGTAAAAATATTTTCCAGTAAAACAGTCAGAATTTTTTATAACAGAACATGTTTGTGTGGCTCATGGATGTTGTTTGGTAGGTTAAAGAGTTGAGGCTTTTGTGTTTATAGTTGACTTACAGTTAATTCAAGTCCAGATTTTCTGAGATTAGTTCTGTTCTCCAAGCTGACAATTCCTCCTTTAAAAGAAATTTGTAGTCTCATCTCTTCCTCTGTCCCAAACATTCCTTTTATTCTGTTTTAATAAAAGAAAAAAATATGTCTTTGAGCATTTAAATCATTTTAAAAAGTAGAATGAAAAATAATGTCTTTGAGCATTTAAAAATAGAAGGAAAAATAATGAACATACAGAACATCAGAAAGTAGAAGTAATCATGATAAAAAAAATGGAAGTTGCTTTTTTTTTTTTTTTTGTTTCGTAAGTTTAGATTACATCTTAACAGAGGCCAGATCTGTTGCAAGATCGCCAGAATATCCTTCCTCTTTCTTGTATTTTTTTTTTTTTGTATAGCAGGTTCTGCTTAAGTAGTTTCACAGGCAGTTGTTTATGTACTGTATGTTGTAAGAACATAAGCTGTATGTTGTAGGAGTGTAGGCTGCTTCTCGGGGAGGGGTGGGGTCAGCAGTGTTGAAGAGATAGGAGCTCTGTATGGCGTGGTGATATGCAGCGCAGAGATGTGTCTTGGTGAGATTGTCTGCAGATGTGAGTTCACTTTTTGCCCGTTTCTATGCATGTGCGCTGTTGGTTTTAAATTAAAAGGGATCTGTGTATACACAGGTGAAGTGAGAGTCCCTGTGTGAATGCATGATCTCTCAAGAAAGACAGGTAGAGAAGGGGAGTCATTATGACCTTTTTTTTTTTTTTTATAATCTTTCCCTTTTATTTTCAGATATTTTATTTCATGATGTCTCTATCAGTTTAATCACGATGAAAGTCTTACGTGTAAGAAGCCATTTCACCTGAACAGATAAAGCGAGTGTCTGTGTGATTGTTACATGTCTTCAGAATGATGGACAGAAGGGGAATCATAAACCCCACCCCCCCCCCCTTTTTTTTTTTAAAGAGCGTTGTTCACTTTCACTTTTTTTTTTCAGACTTTTTATTTTAAATGATATCTCACACTGATAAAGTCTTATTCAGTTTTAGGATCAGAAACAGACAATTTAATATCTGAATCTTGGTCTTTATTTCTAGGATGACCACCCGCCGTCATTTACCTTGGTTTTTTTTTTTTTTTTTTAACAAAACACAGATAGCAGACCCGATCAATCCACCACTATCAAGACACCCAACAGCTCATCTCAGTTTGTATAGGGTTCTGACACTGCATATTGCTGAGTCATTTATACCAATTCAAGAGCATAAACATTTAATATACAGGGTGATTCAAAATTATTGTCAGGGCTTCTGTGGCCTGTGATTTTCAAACTGGAAACAATAAAACCGCTTATGAAATATGAAAGTGTAGCTCAAAAGTTTTATTTGGCAAAATGGTACTCAGCTCTATCTTGTCTTTGTGAAATTATAGCAACACAGACCTCAAAATGATGAGTGTTCAAGAGAAAGCAGTGTGCTATTCTGGTTTTTCAAAACGCTCTATTATCAAAATGCAGCATTGTTACAGGACTCGGTATGGAAAGATTCACCTTCAGAAAATGCTATCCAACATCGGTCAAAGCAATTTCAAGAGGCTGGTAGTGTTCTACATTGAAAAGGAGTGGAAAGACTGAGCAAGCACTTTGCAGGTGAATGTTGCTCTAATCCAGGAAGCGTTTTATCAAAGCCCACAAAAATCATTAAGACGGGTTTCTTTGCAGTTAGGTATACCACAAACAACTGTTTGGAGGGTTGTTCATACTTTCATCTCCATCCTACAAAGTGCGGACTGCACAGGCTTTAAAAGCTGGATGATAAACCCTGCCATTTCCATTATGTCAGAGACATTTTGTTAAATGTTGAAGCTGATGAAATTTACCTTCGGAGATGAATAGTTGTACTTGAGCAGTGTTTTATATGGCAGGAAGGGTAAATTGTCACAACTACAGAATATTGGGATCAGTCAGAAAACTTTCATGTCACTCAAGAAATCAAAAGGGATAGTGCAAAAGTGCTTTGTCATGTTTAGAAGTTTTGGGACTCTTTTTTTTTAGTGGAACAAACAGTGGCAGCAATAACATACCTACATTTGTATCTGTCACCCCCAACTGGGAGATCATCAGCCACATGTGGTGCTCCAGTAAGAGGGTGTACCTCCACATTGAACTTGTGTTGTCAGAGAATTTCTTGACATGCATTTTCCTGGGCACTGGGGTGGCAGTGATGGACCAGTTCCATGGCCTCCACACCACTGTTCCCTCTGAGCTGCACGGCCACGCAAAGAAAAAAATCATACAGCGCACAAAATTTTTGGAGCCGCGCAAAAAAACTGCTAGTTTTATTTTCCAATTTCCGTGCTATAACTGCGATCAAGAAAAATACAATGATGGTACTTGTTTTTCCTTTACTCTTTCCTTCTTGTTGAGATATGACTTTCAGATCGGATGTTTCAGCTGGTCTTTTATCTCATAGTTTCAGTAGTACTGTAGCAGAATTGTGATGAGGCAAGTGGACATACAGAGAATAGAGGGTAAAATAAATGGGCAGGTGAATTTCCACTGCTGAAAAGTACAGCAGGTCTATTCTATTATTAAATGTGCAGACCTTTACAGAGTGTGTGTGTGGGCGTGTGTGTGTGTGTGTGCACACATTGTTACTACGCACATTTGCACACAAAATATTTTTTTGCACATGAGCTGAACATTTTGCACACAGACCGCAAACCCTTGGAGGGAACGTTGCTCCACACTCACCTGGTATTATGCTTGTTGATTTCTTCTTGTGGGGATATGTTGAGGATATTGTTTCCAAGACCCCTGTGATCTCTCTTGATGAACTGAAGGTCAGAATTGTTGCTGCAATTGAAACAGTTACCACAGATACTGGAGAACATATGGAAGGAAACTGAATATGGATTGGAGATCTTAATGAAAGATGCATGTATTGAAATTATTTAGCTTTCTGCAGTATTGATTCTATAGGTATTAAAACTTTTATGAATTACACCTTCATATTCTGTAAGCAGTTTGATTTTATTGTTTCCAGTTTAAAAATTATAGGCCATGGAGACCCTGACGGTAATTTTGAATCACCCTGTACTTGTAGAAGTGGAAATGAAGTTCCAGAATATGTACTTCTGTAGTGTCCAGCTTGTTCATTTATGTGTTACCAAGTCTAGGTAGAGGGTCAGAATAAGAAATAATAGCCATTTGTGGATGGGTGAGTGGGTGGTGTACAAACCTTGAAGAACCTGTGGACTCCACCATGGTCTTCTTAACCTTTAATCATTTTCAGATGTTGATTTGTATTCATCAACCACAGAGATACCAGTAAACCACAATCTTTCAACTGAGAACTGGACACTGCAGACTCTAAGCCACCTCTGTCACCTCAAATTATCACGCACAAACTGTGACTTTGGGAACTAGACACCAGAACACATCCTACAAACCTGTCCAATCCACTTAAACTTCCTAGCACAGATCTGGCCCGATGGAGAGGAGCTGAAAGAAAAGTTATGGGGCTCACATTTAAGCCTGGAGAAGATGGTGGACTTTGTCAGGTCAACAGGACTGCAGATTTAGCATGACCAACCTTCGTCAAGTGGTGAAGAAGAAGTTGATTTGTATACATTTGAAGTAATTGGTGGTCAACTGGGGTTGGTATACACCCCCACAGAGCTTTGCTTACACTGATATAGGTGTTTTATATGCTCCTAGTATGTTGGGCCCTCTTGTAAAATATGTTCTCCTGTCATCTTGATGGAGCTACATGTGCACATGTCATTTGGGCCAACATTGAGCAGGTGGAATAGTTGGCACCTCAGTTTGTTATGACAAGTGCAGGTTCCAGAAACTGATCACCTGTTCTTTTCTGTTAAAGTTGGTGGCAGACATCATATGTTTGATGGCCTTAGGTGCTGTTTTGCTCATTTATTCTTGTATGTTATTTTTATCATTGACGTAGCCCTCATGTGCTGCTCACTCTAATGACATGGCTCCATATTTAACTAGGCCAAGACTTGAAGGCTAAAGTATTTCCAGAGCAAGGTCAAACCTTGGCTGTGTTTTGGCTTATTTATTCTGTGATTTGAAACAACAAATTAAAATCTTCATTCCAGTAAAGAAGCTTTATGTGACTGAAGGAAAAGTGTAGGCAAGTCATACTTTATCGATGAAGTAGTCATGTGAGAATAGAAAAATATGTTGTTTTTTTTTTTAAAGAGAGAGAGTGCATGTCTGTCTGAAACGGTGACTACATAAAATCTGTATTGAGCATTCTTTGATCCTCATTCGGTGTTTGCAGCAATGTATTGAGATTGGAGGATACTGTATTAAAAAGAATGAAGTTACCTTATCAGTTAAAATATAGCTGTATTTTGTTATTGTGTTATTCGTTTATATCAGTCCTTCTTCTTCTTCTTCTTTTTTTTTAAAATCTGAAATGGAGAAAGAAAACTTTTCACTCCGCTCTTGTATGAAACAAAGGTGTATGGTGCAGCTACACAAAAGTTTAGGATGAACAAATTCAAGTTGTAAGCTAGAAAAGGAGGGGAAATATAGTTAAAAATAAATCAGTGTTTTGCCACAAGCCATTATTATAGGGTAGAGCAAGTGCAGTACACGAAATGCAAGACCAGAGAGTAATTTGATTATTAAAAAGACCTCACTTCCTGTGGATGATGAGCAAAAATGTAACCGAAGAATCCATCTTCATCCACTTTTAATTTTTGAATGAGATGTGTTATTTTCAATTTCGGTGTATTTCATCAAGTAGTGATAATCAATATTCATAAAATTAATCCTGCCTTTGGCTTACATTCATCTGCACTTATTTGTGTTCTTATAGCTGTCTGTCAGTTGTTCTGTTATGAGGAAGTAATTGTACGCAACAGAAGAAAGTGTATAGAGGAATGAAGACGGAAAAGTTTACTTCAAAATTTTGTCTTTTCTAGGTCCTGAACCCTTGGAAGATGGTGTGAACATAGACGACTTTAAGATCGGAGATAGAATCTGGGTCAGCGGAAACAAGCCTGGTGTCATTGCATTTATAGGGGAGGCACAGTTTGCACCTGGCGAGTGGGCTGGCATTGTTCTGGACGAAGCCATTGGCAAAAATGATGGCAGTGTAATGGGTGTTAGATATTTTCAGGTATTGTCACTGATCAAGATATGCATAAGATATTTTCATGTGTTGTTATCCTATCTAAAATATGTGTAAGACATTTTCATGTATTGTTATCTTTTCCAAATGTGCATGAAATATTTTCATTTATTCTTGTCTAGTCCAGATTTGTGTGGAATATTTCATGTATTGTTATTGTATTCAAATGTGTGTAAGATATTTTCATGTATTGTTATCCTATTCAAATGTGCATATTTAATTTTATGTATTGTTATGTATATAAATCTGTATGTAACATATTTTCATGTATTGTTTCATATCCAGTGTAAGATATTTTCATATGTGTGTGAGTTATTTTCCATCTGTTGTTATTGTATACAAATCTAACATATTTTCATGAATTGTTATCCTGTCCAAATGTGTGTAAGATATTTTCACACAGGCAGGACTATCTTTTGGAGAGAAAAACAGCCACAGATCTCCTTAAATGATCAGAGAAATGCCCCCACTCAAACAGGCATTTCAGCCCTTCAATGATTCCTAGATGTCTCTGAGCTGTTGGTTGTAACTGCTTCTTGATGCTGAAGATCCTACTCAAGCATTATTCTTCTCTTACATCCTTCCCATGCCGTTAAATGTCACATAGGGCTCGCATAGTTGTTTGCTAAGTTTTCCTGTTTTCTGCGAGTTTTTCAACATCATCAAGGGATGTTATGCCCACTAAACTGGCTTCTCTTAACAACATTCACAGACACAATAATTTATTGTCAAATTTTCTCATATTTTTGTCACTTTGTCCCAATTATGAAACACTGGGACACACCTCATCATCACCTTTCTCTCCCTTGAGAGCATAGGCCATGGATAAAGGTTATCCAGTCATCCCTGTTCTTGGAATTATTTTCTGCTTCCTTCCATGTGCATACCTTGTCTCAGAGCACTGTCATAATTTCTCTTCTCCAAGTAAATCTAGGTCTTCCTCATTTTCTTTTTCCTTGAGGATTCCATGTCAGTGCCTGTCTTGCTATGTTGGTGTCGGGTTTCCTCAGAGTGTGACCAATCCACCTCCACTTCCTAGACATGATTTGTAGATTCATAGGTTCTTGTCCTGCCCTTTCCCATACCTCCTTGTTCCTGATCTTGTCTTGTCATTTAATGTTTAAAATCCTCATGCAGTAGTTCATGAGTGTTTGTATCCTCTGTTGTATTGTCTTGATCATAAACTATGTCTCTGAACCATATAGTAGGGTAGTCTTTACGTTATGTGGGACACACTTATGGCCCATTAAAACGACCCAAGAAGCTGTAAGTACAAAGCCCACCACAGCCCACTGTAATGCATCAGAGAGATAGAACTGCAGATGTAGACTTCAATTCGTTCACTCCAAAACAACACAGAGTTGGTAGATCTTGCACAGCTATAGGAGTCAGTGCTCAGAGTGATGTTTAGGCAGTGTCAATCAATCAAGTGCTGTGCCACGTGGCGTTGGCAATCATTTCTCTCCACAGTTCCCTGTCTTTAGACTTGATTATCAGATCCGCTGGTGACTTTCTTCCGAGCCACACTGACAGCCTATCCAGTAACTTCTCTCTCTGTCTTCCTCTGTCTCTTCTTCCCTCAATTTTTCCAGTTGCCACAATGTGTTCCAATTTTCCTCTTCTCAGAAAATGTCCTACAAACCTTGCTTGTCTGCCTCTGATCTTTGCTGTAATTGCCTTTTAACTCCAGCCTCTCTTAAGACTTCTTCTTTGGTTTTCTTAGCTGTCCTGGTACCTTCAGCATCCTTCTTATGAACCACGGTTCCATGGCCTCCATTTCTCACTGTACTCTCTTTCATGGACCATGCTTTACATCCATAAAACAAAACTGGCTCGATGTAACATTTAAGTACTTAAAAAAAATCAAATAGAAAGTATGAGAGTAAGATGAGAATGTATAAATGAAAAAACAAACAATATCCAATATTTCAGCATGAGCCTTTTTTTGAGGATTACATACACAAACAAAACGACATATAACTTATCATGTTTGTGTATGTAATCCTTGAAAAAGGCTCACACCGAAATAGTGGATATTGTATTATACATTCTCATCTTACTCTCATACTTATATTCGTTTTTTTTCCTCTCATTTTACTCACTTCCTCAGCCACTTTGTAAAATTGCACCATACAACTCTATTCACCTTCATTATTTGAACCAGTTTTACTGCAGTCTCCATCCCTTTTATCTTATTTCTGTACTGTTTTTCTCTTTATTATTATTTTTTTTACCTCAAGAACAAAGAGTTTTTGAGGCTACAAAAAAAAATTGAAAAATTTTAGTTTAGTGTTATAACGTTTATAAAAATACCTGATTTTTAAAATTATCTTTTTTTACTTTAAATAATCCTCAGTGTGAAGCCAAGAGAGGAGTGTTTTCTCGCCTGAACAAACTATCACACACGCACCAGACGCCATCTCGACCACCCTCCCAGGGACATGACAGCAACTCTAGCGAATCCAAGCTCTCAAACTCAGATTTTAGACCAGTTGCTCCGATATCAGTTTCAAATGGAATATCAGCTCCTGCCTCAAGCACTCCTGCGAGACCTTTAGTACGTAAAAAAACATTTCCTCACTGTGTGATTGTGTCACATAACTAATCTTACTCGTGTGTTTAAGTAGCAGTTCTTGATGTGTTTAAGTGTGTTCGTAGGGCAAAAGTAGGCTTGAAAACAAGAAGGTCTTGCTGATAAAAAAGTGTAGGAAAAGCTTCATGCAGTATCCAGATTTGAATATGTTTAAACGTAACATTTTTACACAGATGGAGAAGTATTGTAATGGAAATGAAAGTAGAATGTGTTGCTTCGTTTAGTGTGTCTCAATAGAGAGAGAGAGAAGAAAAGACAATTGAAGGAAAGAATAAGGGCAAAAGATTTTGGAAAGATGAAATTTTGAGGGCAAAGGATTTTAGAAAGGAAACTGGGGAAAGTAGGAGGAAAACAAAATAGTCATTGAGTTTTTGTGCCTGACAGGTTCTTGTGCCTGAGTGTATCTAAGCTGAAAGTACGTAACTGTGAGATTTAAAATATCTTTTTTTCTTTTTTCTTCTTCTTCTGAAGACCGGTCATTGAAAGCAAGGATTACTTCAACAGAGTCACAGCATCATCATCATCATCATCTCGTGCAGTCTCCCCCACAGAAGGTTGACTGGAGTGAATCTCCACTGTGCTCTGTTTCTTGTCATCTTAGTGCACTCCTGGTTCTCTGCCATCACCACTGTGTCATCTGCATATCTTTGGCTGTTGATTGTTGTTCCATTAATGTTTAGTCCAGGCATCTCACTAATTTCTTTGAATACCTTCTCCATTTAAAAAGTTAAAGGTTAAACAGACATGGAGAAAGGACACATCCTTGTCTGACCCCCTCTCACAGTATCGTTCACATATAAGTAATAAATGTTCAATGCAGACTGGAATCAAAAGCCAAGGACATGTGCTACAAGACTCCCATTATATGCAGATCTGCCCTCTCAAGGCCTGGTTTGTGTAGGAATAAGGGGCTTTTTTTATTGGCGGGGGTGGGGGGACGGGACGCAGAATGTGTGAGAGAGGGAGGGGCAAAAGCTTCACACTTTTCCCAGATGGTGTCATATTTACAGATTTAGGGTGACAAAATAGATAACTAGGAATAAAGACATCCATAGTTTTGAAGTTTATTCAACTCATCAAACAGCAAGAGTTTATTTGTGTATGTGTTATCTCCCCAAAACTTTCTTCTTCGTTGGTTATCTTACTATTCCTATAGTATTTTTTATTAGTTGTCTTTGTCTTCCTATGGTATTTTTTTATTAGTTTTCTTTGTCTTCCTGTAGTGTTTCTTATTAGTTATCTTTGTCTTCCTATGGTATTTTTTATTAGTTATCTTTGTCTTCCTATTGTATTTTTTATTAGTTATCTTTGTCTTCCTATGGTATTTTTTATTAGTTATCTTTGTCTTCCTATGGTATTTTTCATCAGTTATCTTAGTCTTCTCCATATTGCATTTTTTATTAGTTACCTTTGTCTTCCTATGGTATTTTTCATCAGTTATCTTAGTCTTCCTATGCTATTTTTCATTAGTTATCTTAGTCTTCCCATGGTATTTTTTATTAGTTATCTTAGTCTTCCTATCTTCTTCTTCTTCTTCAGCTTTCCAAGCCATTAAGGCTCATTGCTGCAGATAAAGTTCACCTCCATTCCTCCCTATTCCTAATCTTCTCTTTCCAGTTGGTGATACCAATTTCTTTTATATCCTCTTATTTATTGTCTTTCCATCTCTATCTTGGTCTACCCCTTGGTCTTGTTTCCCCTCATCTCTTGTGCATACATCATTTTCATTTGTCTGTTCTCTTCCTTTCTTTCTACATGCTCCAGCCAGCGTAGCCTGTTCAGTTTCAAGACATTTATAATTTTAGTCTTCCTATGGCATTTTTCATCAGTTATCTTAGTTTTCCTATGTTATTTTTCATTAGTTATCTTAGCTCCCCATGGTATTAATTATCTTAGTCTTCACCATGGTATTCATTAGTATTCATACCTCATGGTATTCTTAGCTTTCTTCTCAGACACCTACTCTGTTGCCTCCAGTGAAATTTGCATTAGTAGACCATGACATATGTGTTTAAGAGGATAATTTGCACTGTACGTTACTTTATGTCAATGTTTTTTATCCCAGGGCTGTTGGATTCATTACAGTATATAAACCTTTGACCCCTGACTCCTCCATTTCCTGCTTGTTCACCTTCTTCATACATGGTACATTTCTATCAACTTCAGTTCCACTCAGTTTTTTTTTTCCTGACTCGGGCCCTTCTGTTTTCATACATTTAGACTCCAAGCACCTTCATAAATTGATTGTTTTCACTACTGCTCCAAAACCTTCATAAATTGATTGTTTTCACTACTGCTCCAAAACCTTCATAAATTGATTGTTTTCACTACTGCTCCAAAACCTTCATAAATTGATTGTTTTCACTACTGCTCCAAAACCTTCATAAATTGATTGTTTTCACTACTGCTCCAAAACCTTCATAAATTGATTGTTTTCACTACTGCTCCAAAACCTTCATAAATTGATTGTTTTCACTACTGCTCCAAAACCTTCATAAATTGATTGTTTTCACTACTGCTCCAAAACCTTCATAAATTGATTGTTTTCACTACTGCTCCAAAACCTTCATAAATTGATTGCTTTCACTACTGCTCCAAAACCTTCATAAATTGATTGCTTTCACTACTGCTCCAAAACCTTCATAAATTGATTGTTTTCACTACTGCTCCAAAACCTTCATAAATTGATTGTTTTCACTACTGCTCCAAAACCTTCATAAATTGATTGTTTTCACTACTGCTCCAAAACCTTCATAAATTGATTGTTTTCACTACTGCTCCAAAACCTTCATAAATTGATTGTTTTCACTACTGCTCCAAAACCTTCATAAATTGATTGTTTTCACTACTGCTCTAAAACCTTCATAAATGGATTGTTTTCACTACTGCTCCAAAACCTTCATAAATTATTTTCACTACTGCTCCAAAACCTTCATAAATTGATTGTTTTCACTACTGCTCCAAAACCTTCATAAATTGAACATTTTTACAGACTTCCAATTCTAACTAAAATTTCAAAAGACTCAGCAATGTAGACATTACAGCCTTGCTTATTTATTTCACTTTCTTGACAGTCCCAAATTGGTTTGAGCGCCAGCAAGAGTCTGTCTACCTCATCCTCAAGTCTTCACAAAGCTTCCTCAGCTGGAACCACTCCAACGGGAACTGGTGGTGGATTGGCTGCTTTGAGACTGCCCAGCACCATGACTGGTGGGGTCAAGGTTGGAGACAGAGTAAGTGGAAGATGTGACTCTGAGATTCCAGGATTTTGTTTTAGTCTGCCGCTGCTTGATAATGTTGAACTTCATATTTGCATCTCATGAAAGATGGAAAGAGTTTTGTTTTTTAGCCAGTTCTGAAAGTAAAGTTAAAATAGATGCTGGATATTTTCTTAGCTGTACAGCAGTATAATTGTTTGACTTACTGCTCTTTCTTTTGCTATGTTTCATACCTTCCTCTGACACACTCTCTCTCTCTCTCTCTCTCTCTCTCTCTCTCTCTCACCATTGCCATTGGGACTATGGTGATCTGTGCCCTGTTGGCCAGGGTGGAAGGGAGGGGGTACCAACAGAGAGGTCTTGTCAGCCATGGTTCGTCAACCCTGATGCTAGCATTAGCTATATATGTTTATATGAGTGAATAGCAGTGGAAAAAAGAGACGGGCACAATTTTACAGATAGTGTTTGTTTATTGCTTGTTTTTTAAATGAGGTAATATGTGTTTATACATATTTAAAATGATAATTTTTATACATACTTTTATGTCCTGTGTGGCAGACATTTAATGCCCAGTTTATCTAATATGTCCAGGTTCTTGTGAGTGGCTCGAAACCTGGAATTCTTCGCTTCATTGGCGAGACAGACTTTGCCAAGGGGATGTGGGCTGGAGTGGAACTGGATGAACCACTGGGCAAAAATGATGGTGCTGTTGCTGGCAAAAGGTTTGTATGTGCAGATGATGAATTAAGACTTGGATTGTTGACATAATGTCCTGGATGGTCTAGAACTGATATAGAATCTGGATTTCCAGGCCAGGGATGATGGTAATAATAGCATTCGGGCAATGTTCTCTCAAAGCAGTGCAGCTGGTGCATACAAAAAAATCAAGCCATTAATGAAATTTTATGTGGTGTGCAAAAAAAATATGTATTTTGGGCCATGTGATCATGTGATAAGAAGAAGCAGTCAGAGTCAGAGTACCAAAACAAGCTATCAAGTAGAACACAAGAGGTCGACCACATGAACCTCAGAAGAAGACATTGTTAAAAGAGGCCAAATTAGTAGGCATAAAATCCCTTGATGAGGTTGAGAAACTCACCCAAAGCAGGAAAACATGGCGAACTACCAAGCAAGCCCTTTGTGACATTTAATGGTACAGGAAGGATGTAAGAAGGAAGAAAAAAAAGTTGCTACTTTTATTTTTCAATGCCTAATTTACTATATGCTGAAGTAAAATATGTTAGCAGTAAACCAGTTTGTTTTCTCAGTTTCTTTTGTTCTATAAGAGTTAGTTATACTGTGTAATTTGATTTTATGGCGCACATTTGTGCCCAAAATTTCTTTTCAAGAATATATTTGCATATGTGTTGAAAATTTTGTGCAAGAACCATTGATCCTCATACTCATCAGTTGCAGTGCCAGGCTTCTTGTATGATTTCCATCACATTTATTTCACATTTATCCCAGCCTTGCTCTGCAACATTTTTAATATATTCTTCATTCAGGGATGAGTTTAAGGAAATGAGGTGATTAAACTGGCTGCAGTTTTCCAACCCTGATCTAAAGGTGGAAGTCTGTTCTCCTGCTACACTCCTTCTTTGTTTTTCTCTTTTTCTTTTCTTCTTTCCAGTGACCCTCTGGTTCTCTAACTTCTTCATTACCATGATATGTCTTTATTCTGGTTCAGTGAACTCCTGGGAACAACTTTGTTAAGGACACACTTATCTTAACATAGTCTTTGTGAGACAGGGAACATAGATCTGTTTGCTTAAAAACTCTGATCTACTTCTGTAGCCCAGAAACCTGTAACAATCAACACTGATTGTAATTGTTATTTTTGTAAAATGTAATGTCAGGATGGTGGACGGATGGGGACATGGAGATTGCTGGCGGGAATGAGGAAAATCTGGTGTGAAACCAATGAATCCAGGACGTGGCAAGCCTGTGGGTCTTTACAGCGGTGGCTATCAGAATGATGTACACAAAACAGAGCCAGCAGACTATAGGTGATGGGGAGTGGATATCATTGAGGCACTCATCATATTCCTCATCCAAAAGTTGGTGTCTCCGTGGAACTGTCTCAAAGCCGTTTGGATCTGACGTGGAGAAGGGGCTTAAGTACAGCCACCAGAGGCTGGAAAACAAAGTTTTGGCCAGACCAGCCTACACCACTGTCCTCATGGCAGTCTGAGCAAGACCACAGTCTGCCCTAACTGAAGTCGGAGGTACCCAGCCAAAAATCGCAAAAATCAGGGTACCACACATCAATGCCAGTGTGCATACAAAGAAGAAGAAGAATCAGTGAAGGATGATGCTGTAATTCATAAGAGAAGGAACTCTAACCAAACGGGTTTTGCTATGAGAACAGTTCCCCTTGGGAGCATTGACTTGTATGGACGTCAAAATCCACAGACTGTGATACAACACAGATAGTTTGCAGGCTGTGACTTTGGAATATTATGTAATGACAAGTGATATTAATAGAAAGTTTGTTAGCTATAATCCTCGCACTCAGTCCATTTTTGCTGCGGTTGCCTCGACAGTTTATCCCTGCGTTTAGCAGTTGATTTAACATATTCTGTGTTGATTTAAAATTCTTCTGTGCCCTTAATATAAGAATCACATCAAGCATTGCTGTCCTTTTTTTTTTTTTTTTGCTTCATGCTCTTTATCTTAAGTGGAAATGTCACCTCTTACTGTTTGTCAAAATTGTCTTACTTATCTCCATGATGATGTTAATGATGTTTACCAGGTCCATTATGTGTCCAGTTAATGATGTTGCTAGTCATTGGCAGAGTAGCCATTAGGCTGATAGGCTTAAGCCTAGGCAGCGATTGCATTAACTGGCAATTACCGATAAGTTACCAATAGAAAAAAATAAAAATCGAAAGTTTTGGAGGTTGTTGGTTATCATAACTGGATTTTATTATAAAAAAACCTACTGAAAAGCAACCAGCAAAATTGGTTGGAGGATAATCAGGGCAGCAGGCAGAGGATGCTCACTTTGCATAGAACAAGGCAGTTTTGACTTTTGTTCAGCACGAGAGAATTTTCTAAAGATTAAATTTTGCTGCGGATAAGATAAGAAAAAAATGTCACAGGAACATTTAATTCCCACTTATGTCTGTAAAGTGTGCTTAATTTTACATTAGGAAAAAAAAAAGGTATAAAGTACTGAGTATCATATTGGTAAAACTGATATTCTAGAAACTACTTTGTGACACAGTATTACTGTCCACAACACAAAAAGGAATGGAAAAACTAATCATGTCAGTCCGTAAGAATAGTGAAGAGCAGAACCTCTGTTTTAATGTGAAGAAAACTAAATTGATGACAACTGACAAAACAAACAAGGCGGTTGAAATATGTATCAGTGAGGAAAAATTGGAAGAGGTGGAGAGTTTTGAATATCTTGGATCATTACTAACTAATAATGGAGATACAATGAGGGAAATTAAAAGGAGGACATCTATCACTCTTCAGAAAGTAAAACAACTAAAGAAGCTGTGAATAGAAACAGACAGAAATAAAAAAATAAGATTGTTAAGGGCATGCATCTTCTCATTGCAACATATGCCTGCAAGACCTGGACACTTAACAGAACAG
Organism: Achatina immaculata; assembly: GCA_009760885.1. Classification (NCBI taxonomy): domain Eukaryota; kingdom Metazoa; phylum Mollusca; class Gastropoda; order Stylommatophora; family Achatinidae; genus Lissachatina; species Lissachatina immaculata. The sequence goes on from CM019698.1 coordinate 23,480,130, forward strand.
CTGAGAAACACATAAATGCCTTTGAATGTAAATGCTGCAGAAAAGTTCTTCAAATATTATGGACACAAAAAAGAACAAATGTATCCATACTACAAAAACTTAATATTGAAGAAGGCTGGCTAGTAAAGAGGATTAAAGAGAGAAAACTTAAATATTTCGGACACATTAAACGTCATGATAATTTAGAGAAGACTGCCTTGGAAGGATACATAATGGGGAACAAGAAAGAGAGGAAGACCAAGGCGAAGATGGCGTCAAGACATCGTTGATGATCTGCAAATGGATGCATCAGCAGCAGGGAATCTTGCTTACCAACTGAGAAGTCTACAGGAGAGCTGTTAGGGAGGCAAAGTTCCACAAGGGACATGCAAATGACTGACTGACTGACTGACTTCATGCAAAGTAAAATGCAGGTAATATGTTACCGGTGTTGAAAAATCCTAGTGCAATCACTGGCCTGGGGGGGGGGGGGGGGGGGGGCCTGGTGTCAAGAAAAGAGAGGGGAAAAAACCACCGCAAATACAGATTGCTTTATGAAACAATCATTTATAGTTATACAAATACAGATTGTTTTATGAAACAATCATTTATAGTTATACAAATACAGATTGTTTTATGAAACAATCATTTATAGTTATACAAATACAGATTGTTTTATGAAACAATCATTTACAGTTATATCGGCTTCATTAGCACGGTATTATTCAAAAGATAGTGTTGTATTAGTTTGTGTTTGGTCTGTGTAATACAGAGTCATATAGTAATAGTTATAGATCACAACAAAAGAGGAATCGGAGGATTCAGAAGATGGGTGGTATAGGTTGGCAGGAGCAGGGGACTCTTACGAAGTTTCACACAGCAGCCTGGGTGGTGGTTAATTTGTCACCGAGCTAGTCATTGCTTTCTGGCTTACGATTTGAAAAGAAAGAGCATTGTATAAACTTGCTATTGTTTAAAGTTTTCTCTATTTCTGTCTCAGATATTTTGAGTGTAAACCTCTGCATGGACTGTTTGCACCAGTCCACAAAATCTCCCCTGCTGAGTCGGCGGCATCAACTCCATCGCCACACTCACGCCCTCTCATGACTACCAGCCTTCGCAGCTCCAGAGAGCGCAGTGGAAGTCAGGAGAGCGTCTCATCGCTGTCTTCCACCGCATCAAGTGTTTCCAGATCGAGGGTAAGGTTGGGAGTGACCTCATTGGCCAGCCAGGTACATGCAGCATTTTTGAATTTGGTTTCCATTGTTAAGTGCTAATTCAGGCTGTCATAAGAAGCCTAAATGTTGGATGAGGTTTGTTCGTGATACAGTAATGGATATTTTAAGAAGTATTTGTTGAATCGATGACCCCTGCTTAGTTGTGCAAAATTAATTTAAACATCCAGTGTCCTGATTGTGTGTGATTTGTGTTTTCAAGCTGTTTTTTTTTTTTCAAACATCACAACTTGTTAGAAACTGACAAGTAAAAAAAAAAAATAAATTTAATGATAATACAGCAAAGGGTTGTTAAAATTTTGGTATATTATTGAAATAATTTTCAGATTTCTTGAATAAAGAATTCTGTGAACTAGAGATTAGTCTATATGTTTAATATATGTTAACATATATATTACAATAAGTGAAGTGAGAATAAAAATGATTAAGCAGTGAATGAAACTGCCAGTGATTTAATTTTACTGGGAACCTTTTGGCAGGATGCAAGAGAACCTAACATGATCTATTTTTAGAAGTAATATCGAAATAGGAAGAAAAAAAAATACATATATATAGCATCTTGACAATAGAAAAAACCAGAGTTTGACAGAAGGAAAAACAGTGGCATTGCAAAATAAAAAAATAAACAACATAACAGAAGGAAAAGCGTTTTGACAATAAAAAATAAAAAAACACATGGCGCCACGACAGAAGAAAAACGGTGTTTAATATGGATCTAAGTTGAGCTGTTGTTCTCTTTAGTTCTCAGTAAAGAAATATTCTTAAATTCATTAATTTTTAAAAACAGTGCATTTCTTGACAGATTTTGTGGCTTTGTAACAGACCTTTCTATATTTAGAAATGTGGTGCATAGCATATTTGTTTTTACTTTAACACTTTATACTACTTGCATTTGAACTGCTAATGACTCCTTTTTTGTTGTTTTTCTTATTCTTTATCTCTGGAACTTTGCAGCCGTTACGGTGAAGCTGTTGAGGTGCAGCATCATGTCGGATTGGGAGTGGGTTACGGTGGCTAGAAAGCTTAGGGTGTGCAGTACTTCTTTAGCAGACTATACAGCCATGAGGGCTATGGCAACCACTGCCTCAGTAGCCAAGATAGGCATGTTATTGGGGGTTCAAACTGAGAGATGGGACGGGGTCTTGGGCACCTGTGGTTTGCCAGCCCTGATGGTAGCATACCAGCCGTTGATTGCCGACTGCCAGATCAGACAGTGTTTTCATCAGACAATGTTTTCACTCTCAGTAACTTGTGGTAGAAATAAGATTATAGAACCAACCACTTAGAATTGATATGTCTGTCTCAAACTTGTCCACATCACGACCTCTTTTATCTAAAGTTTAAAAAAATTTATCGGCACACAAATTTTTGTATTATAAATTATCGAATCTTGCTACAGACATCATCAACAGAAGGTGTGGACTATTCATTCATTCTTTTGTAGGTGCCAACCCAATAGACATTTGGCATTTATCCGTCACCATTTTGTACTGTCATTATTATTTCTAATCAACCTTATTACCTTTCTTTTTTTCTTTCTTATGCCATTAGGTCATCTTATCCAGAATTCACTAATTGTATGTGTGCGTGTGTTTTTTTTTTTTAGCTCGAGTTTTCCAGTGATTATCAGGTTCTCTGACTTCTGTCTTCTCATGACTTGGCTAAAGAATTTCTTGATTGCCTTTTAATTATGGTTTTAACCTGTCTTCATGGTTATGTAATTTGTCTAAGAACCTAATTTCTTTTATGTTGGTGGCTTGGCTAGCCAGGTTGTATTTTGCATCTGTATTGTACATCTAAATCAATATGGTTTAGTGAGAAGATCTATCATGTTTTGTGGATCATATGGAATTATATCTCTCTCTCTGTCTGAACCTTAAGTGCCCAGGGCACATGGGGCTTCTGCAAGGGTTTTCCACAAATGCCTGTCCTTTGCCTTTTTTTTTTTTCTGCTCTTGCCCATGTGAGCCCTCTATTGCTCAACATCCTCTCTGTTGTTCTTCTCCATGTCTCTTTTGGTCTACCCTTACTTCTGTTCCCCTGTGGTGTCCATCTTAGTGCTGTTTTTGGTAGTGAGTTATCAGTCATTCGGAGCACATGTCAGAATGGAATTATATAGATACAGCTTATTTGGGATTAATCGTGTAGGGATTATATTGTGCTGCTTACTATTGATTGTCATATAAACATAAAGTAGCATTATATATGTGATGATTGTGCCAGTGAACATAGATTAAAGGAGGGCTAGGAGCAGTGATGATTGTGCCATTGAACATAGATTAAAGGAGATCTAGGAGCAATGATGAATGTGCCATAGAACATAGATTAAAAGAGGGCTAGGAGCAATGATGATTGTGCCAGTGAACATAGATTAAAAGAGGGCTAGGAGCAATGATGATTGTGCCAGTGAACATAGATTAAAGGAGGGCTAGGAGCAATGATGATTGTGCCAGTGAACATAGATTAAAGGAGGGCTAGGAGCAATGATGATTGTGCCATAGAACATAGATTAAAGGAGGGCTAGGAGCAATGATGATTGTGCCAGTGAACATATATTAAAGGAGGGCTAGGAGCAATGATGATTGTGCCATAGAACATAGATTAAAGGAGGGCTAGGAGCAATGATGATTGTGCCAGTGAACATAGATTAAAGGAGGGCTAGGAGCAATGATGATTGTGCCATAGAACATAGATTAAAGGAGGGCTAGGAGCAATGATGATTGTGCCATAGAACATAGATTAAAAGAGGGCTAGGAGCAGTGATGATTGTGCCAGTGAACATAGATTAAAGGAGGGCTAGGAGCAATGATTACCAGAGTAATGGCACCGTCATTGAGGCTGGTAAAGCAGAGCCAGCCAAGATAGAGGAGAGAAGACTAAGAACCCTCTGATATGATGCTTATATATACAGGGTGCCCCAAAAAGGGGATATAAACAGAACTGCAATATATACTGATTGTGTAAAGTGGAGCATTTCATTCTTTCTCAGATGTTTTTGTTTGTCAGAGAGTGTCAGGAAGAGTCTTTTGAAAGAACACTTCCAAGCTGCGGTTATTTCAAATGCAGTTTCTTACCAGGAAAACTTTTTAAATAATCTCCTTGAGCGAGATTTATTTGCATGTTCCCCGATACTTGGATAACTTCTCTTGCATGATCTTTGTGTAGAAGTTGACAGTCAAAGTTTCACTGGGTTATTTTACTATTCTGGACATGCTAATAACCAGTATGTTAGTTTTGAATGGTCCGTTGACTAATTGAATGGTCAGTAGATGAATTTTTCTTTGCTTGCATATTTTTAGTGTATATCTGATGTGGTTTCTTGAAACCTTTATTATTTTATTTCCCCAAGGAAAAATATTGGAAAAATCAGCTGTTGTATCAGTTTGTTATTCCCAAGATTTACGCCACATATCATTCTGCATTGTTATTTTATTTTATTGTTGTTGTCTCTTTTTTAAAAAAATGATTTTGTATTATTTTACTTGCCATTTCTTTTTTCCTTTTTTTTTTCTCATTAGTGTCATCATCATTGTTTCTTCATTTTGGTTCTCTTTATTTCAGTTGACCCCTCGGCTTAATATAGCATCACAAGTACCATTTTTTTGTATTATTATTTTCTATACCTCACAAACTTTTTTTTTTTTTTTTTGTTCTTCACGTTTCTTATTTCATTAGCAAGTTTTGCTTTACTTACTTCCCTGTGCTTAGTTGTAAACTTTCTGTGCGTTGTAAATTGCTTCTTTTTTTTTTTTTTGTGATAGGATGGCTAGTAGAATTTTAAAAGTGTGTATTTTTCATTCTGTTTTTGATTGTTTCTTTTTCTTTTTGTGTGTACTGAAAATATACAGTGGATCTAAAAAAAAAAAAAAACCAAACTAACTTGCTTCACTAATAGTGATAGCATTGTTATTTGTCAGATGGGAGTGTTTTACCATACATCGTTTACATAAGCAGTAGTGGGTTATTGTACCCTGAGTACAGGTTGGTTTTTTTTTTTTTTTTTGTTTTGGATCCACCCTGTAGAAACTGCATGACTAACTCTGTGCACAGTGTGGATTGCTTTTTTTTTTCATTTGTCACATCATAACCACATGCTAGATGGTTTGTTGTAGTATCTGAAACTAGTTAATACATGAGATTTTTTTTTTTTTAAGTTTGTAACTAAAGTCAAAACTCTTCATTAAAAAATTTTTTTTTTTATGTGTGATAATGACCAAAGACTTTGAAGTGTGTAGTAATACCACATATCCCTTCATCAAAGACTTGGTATGTAATAATACCATATATCCCTTCACCAAAGACTTTGAATTATGTAGTAATACCATATATCCCTTCATCAAAGACTTTGAAGTATGTAGTAATACCATAAATCCTGTGACCAAAAGCTTTGAAGTATGTAGTAATACCATATATCCTGTGACCAAAAGCTTTGAAGTATGTAGTAATACCATATATCCTGCAAATAGTTTACTGTTCATGTAGAATGGTAGGACTCACTTTTCTGTGCAGTGTAAAGGAGTTGCAGTGTTTCATTGGTTAATCTGATGCTAGCAGAATGAGAGATCTGTCATCACTTGCAGAAACATGAACATTAGCAAATATACTTTCTACCTCTTCATACACATTTTCTGTCTATATCTGCAGTCCTGTCTCTTGGATAAATTTCACAGTTTTTTTTTGTTGTAATTCATGTATGGAACCGTAGAGCATAATGTTGTACATTGAATTACTACTTTTGAGATTTGAACACTTTCGTGCGGCCTGGTTAGCCGAGCGTGTAGGCGCTTGGTTTACTAACCCCAGTGGTACTGAGTTCAGTCCCAGCAGGGATTTTTTCTGGTACACACCAAAAAGGCCCCAGGGTTGACTCAGCCTCTAAAAATGGGTACCAGAGAAATCTGGGAAGGCAAAGTGGGCAGGCATGATACTGACCACATCACCATGTGCCGAAGGCCATGGAAAATACAGGCCTAACACCGTATTCTGAAATATGCCTTAATGGCATGGAAACAGGAATGTTGCAGATGGAATAGCCAGATTATCAGGTGTCTTATTATCAGTTCATGGATACATTTGTACATAGGATGATCCACTATGGATTTGGCCCGATGATTGCATCCTTTAACTTTCTTTTTGTAGTTTGTTGAACTTAATGCAGTTGAACTTACCAGTATTTCAGTATACTCAGTAATTATGGAGATGCCTCTTTTCAGATCTATACCTGTTTATTGGTATCTGGAACTTAATTCCTTCAAGGAACCACATTCTAGATTTTCAAGTATTCAGGAGCACTGTTGGTTGTTTCTTGAGAGAAAATATGATTGTTTCTATGTCTCATTAGGTGTATTTTTCTTGGTTTAATAAGGAATCACTTTTATGAAATCAGTTGGTGCTATAAATGATATAACTGTGAAAAGTACTACAAAGGTATAAGTGATACATGATAACTTACTGCTGGTGATTACATGCTAGTGAAATGGGCAGCTCCACAGATGAGCTCATGGAAAACCCAGTAAAACAGATGTGGTCAGTACCTTAGGTTGTTATCTTGAAGGTGGTGTACACATAGGTTATTTCATTCATTCATCTTGGCTAGAGAAATAGGGATTTGGCGGGTTGTTTAAATCTCCATGGTGGTGGAGCCTGCTGAGGAGCACATCTCATGAGTTCACTGTGAGAAGTAAAACAATCTGCTGCCACCCATTCTGTCACCCATTCTACATCTGCAGCACCAGTTGGCCAGGCACTAAAGCAGGCAAACATTAACACCCTCATAGAGTCTAGGACAGATGATTTCAGCACAAACTGACGAAACATCTCTGTTTAGGATGAAAGAGTGGGGGAGTAAAATGAAGGCATGACAGGCATAAGCATAGTGTGAAGGGCGCAAGAAGCTCATCTTCCGTCTACTTGGAACTGTGAGCTGGTGTTCTTTACAGCCAATGCTGTGGTGGCGATGAGGCATAGCATCACGATGGCTCGAGAGTGACTGTTTTATCAGTCTGTGAGTGCAGCTAAAAAGCAAGGGGTGATCAATACTTCTTTAGCAGACTCCACCACTCTGGGGATTGTGATGATCCCTGTCATGTTAACCAGCCTAGGCCAGGCCTGTTACTAGGGGTACTAATGGTCAGCTGTGGTCCACCAGCCCTGCCTCCAGCATATCAGCTGTGGTCCATCACCCCTGCCTCCAGCATGTCAACTGTGGTCCACCAGCCCTGCCTCCAGCATGTCAGCTGTGGTCCACCATCCCTGCCTCCAGCATGTCAGCTGTCAGTAGGTGACAGCCAAAACAAAAGCATCTTTGTTTCTTCCTCCCACCCCCCAGGTCTAAAGAAAATTGTTAATCATCATGGAACTAGTATCATCAGTTTCTTTACAGTGAGGTTATACTGAGAAAGAGATCAGAGCACTTGTGGAGTACAGTGATGATCTTAAATGAACCAACTAAACTGTTGCTAGTTCATCTGGTTTGGTGCAGGTGTGATCTTCACTGTATCAACCATGTATAACTCAAGCGACAAGGAGTGCCAGCTGAAATCATCACTAGCTGTTTGGGATCATACAGGAAAGGGAGTTGAAGAATTTTGATTCAGCAAGACAGATGACTGAACAACAACCAGTCTCATGGGTGATCAGGAAAAGGAGATGGACATATGTTGGTCACTTGATGAGAAGAAATGATCAGAGAATCCCAAAACAAGCTATCAAGTGGAACACAACAGGCCGAAGAAAAAGAGGCAGACCGCGTGAAACTCTGAAGAGGACATTATTAAGAGAGGCCAAGTTAACAGGCATAAAATCCTTTGATGAGGTTGAAAGACTCGCTGAAGACAGGAAAAATTGGCGAACTACTTTGCGAGCCCTATGTGACGTCTAACGGCACGGGAAGGATATAAGATATAAGATAAGGTTCTTTGTTTATAGCTCTAGTTCCCAACAGTTTTATGTCCAAGGACCACTTTTTCTAACTAGATATAAATTGTGGACCATCGTATTATATGCTTTATCTCAGTGCCGTAAACTGTTGATTTTTTTTATTAAGTAGATGATACTTTAATGGCAAATTGATAACGCAACTGCAGACTACTTGATAATATGCCATACCACTTGTGGTAAAAAGATCACAGGTTGGAAACCCCTGATTTATAGAGAGGGCAGTTCTGTAAAGTCTGCAACAGGACAGACCAGGAGTAAATTACATGGTGCTTGTTTTATGAATGTAACAAGCCAGTAATAAAAGAAAATGGGGACACATGCCATTCAAAGTTTCTTGTTGGTGGTTGTATCCCTTACTGTTTTTTGCTTTCTCCTTCTTTGTCTAAAAATATTTTAGTGTTCAGTTTCAGACAGTTAACTCTTTCCGTGCGTATGGTCGATATATCGACACCGGAAGTGTCCCTAAGCTACCGTATGGTTGATATAGTGACATTGTTTGTTTCATTAAAACAAGCGGTGTAACATTTAGATTGTACATATTTCGTCCACAATTCCGGTGACACTTTCAAAATGGAGATACGTGCCTAGTTACGAGCGATGCTGAGCGAGAACAAGGACGCGAAACATGGAAATTTTTCAATTTTTGACGATGTAGATAGGGGTATGGACATAGCCTATGGCCACCCTGCTGCTCTTGAATGTTTTCTAAGTAGATCTAGACATATTTAGACGACTGGAGAAGTAGTCAGGAGTAGTTAGGAGGTTAGTTCAGACATTCATTCAGTGAGAATGCAATACGGAGTCACAATACGAGATTGACAAGTAGATCTACACATCTCAGATGGTAAGTAGGGGTAAGTAGCACGGATCTAGACCTAGCCGATGGTGAGCTGGCCACAATCAGTGTCTAAAAACATCATATTACTTCTTTTTTCCTGAAAAACTCTGCATTTATGAAATTTTCATTCATTTAGCTATACTTTGAAACATATTAAGTATACGGAAGTACATGGAAATACTGTTTTCCATTCCATTTTACAACTAGACCCCCTTACAGACAAGACCTGCGTTTTTACTCCCGCACCCCAAGACATGTCTGTTTCTTCCTCCAGCACGGAAAGAGTTAAATTTCTTTTGTTTTTAGTGCACTTTTTCTTTAACTCTTTCGTTACCAGATCTAAAACGCGGGCCTTCCTGTTTGTACTGACACGGACGTTACATGGCCGAGCGGGTGTCTTCATATCAGGGGGTCCGTTCATAAAATTCGTTGTAACAAACAGACTCTTTCATCAACACGTGTGTATATCATATTAAAATAATGGAAATGAAAGAAGATTCCATAAATGAAGTTATTTATCATTAAGAAAACATAGAATAGAAAAAAAAACCAACTGGTATGAAAAGGTGGAATGGTTTTTGGACACTAAAAATATTTTTTTAGGGCTGAGCACTAAAATCAAAGTTGTACATATCTTAAATGTGCCAGAATCCAATGCAAAATATATAGATCAGTACAGAAGCATCAGTATTTGGGGATGCTTTTGATATCCAATAAATGTAACTGGTCTACAGCTGTGAGAAATACATTTAGTAAGATAGGTCTAGTTGATCAGTGTGACCATTCTACCAACCGATCTCGAAAAAAACTTGAAAATTACACTCCAGTCCATCCATTTCAAGATTTCCTTTATCATCCGGCGTGACAGGATGCTAAGCACTAGTTTAACTTTGGATTTAGAAGAGTTCTGGCTGGTTAAATGAAAAAGTTACATCGAGTTTTCAGCGAAAAAAATCGGAAGCCTTATAGGGTGGCCTGGGTGCAACGCGTAAACAGCAAGCAATCCCATAGGGCAGCCTGGTAGGAGAAGAGTTTTAACTTTCCAGTATCATCATCCTTCACCTTCAGGATGAGGTTTTTATATCAGCCAAATGACAGCTTATCCTTTAATGTTATTTTTGTAATGCTTATTATGTTTGATAATCTGTAATGAATGTTTTTAAAAAAAAAAAAAAAAATTGGAAAGGAAACAATACTAGGTTTGCAGAATATTTTATGCCAGAGATTTATTATTGATAAATGAGAGAGAGTTTAAACTCCTTAACATTACATTTTCAGTGAAAAAAAAAAGCATGCTAAAAACATTACTTAGAAAAGAAGCATGCCAAAAAGAATGCTTAGATGGCATATTGGCTCAGCCCATTCAATAGTATTAATTAAGGAGTTCCCATAATTATGTTTAGAAACCAGATCTCAATTCATTCACTACGTGGAAGCACAATACTACTACCCTCAGATGTTTTTCAGGCTCAGTGCTGTTTATGGTATCAAAACCAGGTTAGCCTGTATAACATATGGGGCTAACAGTTTTAGCATGGAAAAACTGGCCCTTGTAACGTAAAGGGTTAACACCTAGGAAGTTATGTGCGTAGATCCAGTCTTGATTTTCGGAATTTAAGCTGTGAAAATGAGTTTTATTATAAAACATGCACTTGCACTTCGTTGACACCAGATCAGCAAAGATTTTTGTGCATTTTGGTTGCCATAATATTCCCTTTTTTTTTTTTTGGTGCTTTGTGTTCATGAAATAGCATCGTGCAATTCTGTGTAAAGCTGTTGAACTTTTTTTTTTTTTTTTGGGTAACTTTTGACTTTCTGCCTGGTAGAGAGAACATAATACCTTTTGTGTCTGAGTATGCTGCATGTACTTGGTGAATATTGTTTTTGTTCTTGGTTATAACTAAGAGTTTGCATAGCTTTTGTTTAACATACACATAGATGGGCATCGTATGCCAGTTTGCAGTGAGGTCTGTAAGGAGAAATGATCGAAACAGGGTTTTCTTGAAATAGGGCTTACTGGATAGGACTGTAAGAGATCGTTGAAACATGAACATACAAAGACAGCTAGCATTCCATTTATTTTCAGTACAAACAGAAAACATTTTCAGTGAAAGTGCTGTTATGGTCCAGAGTTTTTTTTTGTTTTTTGTTTCCCCCAAAAGATAATTATAAATATTTTTGTTGCCTTATTGTGGTTAGTATAAAATAAAACAAAGGCAGACATAACTTACATGTACCTGGTAAAAAGAAGAGCCTTTTTTTTTTCTTAGTGTTTTTAATTTGACAAGATCAGGGCTGTCGGTAATAAAGGTTTAAATACAAATTTTATCAATGTGATCTTAAATAGTGACATTTTGCATTTTGAATTTATAGGCATACTTTGCTCTCAGTTCCATGACTGTGTAATGTATAATTTACTGGTATTGTTTGGTGCTCTGTGAAGGTCTGGTCAGTATTCCTAAGTAGTGTAGCTTTAATAAAGATATTGCTGCGTATTACTAGTGTATTTGAACATCCCAATTTATTGATCTGACATATCTTTGTGGTTAATAACACGGAGAATCAATTATTTACTCTCCATTAGAAAGAATGTGAACACCGTGATACATTTAACCAAATTCTGTTTGAAGTATTTTGTAAAAATGAACTTGATAAGAACTGAATAGATCATCAGCATGCCCCTGCATACATACTTCCATTGCTTCATTGTTATAAATCATAGTTGTATTGATGTATCTATACACACCCACACCAGTAGATTTTTTCCCCATACTCCTTTACTTTTACTTTGTGACCAGTTTTGCATGAACTTTATATCTTGCATTTCATGAACAGGTTTTGTTTCTCTTTTAGAAACAGGACTTAATTTCTTATTGTTGCAGCCACATTGCATATTTTCCTGCTGTGTTTCTCAATCAGTCACTGACATTTTTACTGGCATTTCTAGTCTCTCAAGATGATATTGTTAGGTGAAAAGTGTGTGAAGCTTTAGTTCAGAGAAAAGTCATTATCATTATCCTGTGCATTGAAATAGTGTAGAAGTGAGAAAAATAGTTCAGAATATCTTTTTTTTTTTTCTCATTTTCATGTTCTAAATAAATGTAACTATATATCTGTGTAGTTAAGTATGCTTTCAAGATGTCTGTTTACAAACATTCAGGATACAAAAAGAAAAGAAAAAAAACCCAAATAAATGTTATGAAAATAGTAGCCTGTAGGAGCTATTACTGGTGGTAGAATAATATAGTTCAATTTTTTTTCTTGTGTTTTAATGGGTTAGACAGTGTTGCTGTAGGACACCGCATGTCAGGTGTTAAAAGTAATCAGTCAGTCTAGTTGTGATCTGGTTTTAGTTGTAATGTTATGTTTTAATGTGGCAGTCATAATGTGTAACTGCAAAGTGAGCAGAGTTTTTTTTTTTAGGGGAGGGATTTATTTTGTGGTGAGAAGGGAGCTACAGTTTGTAGTTGTGTAGAGATTTGAAATGGTGTGTATAGGTCTAATGTGTTTGGTTGACGCCCATTCAATGCACAGGCTTCAAAATCAGGACAAAGGCCAAGCACTCTAAATCTGTCAGCCACAACTGCTGCGCTGCAGGTGAGTAGCTGCCCATTAGTCATAGTTTCTGGCCCACAGTTATTCTGCCAGACCCCAGACTATTTCTGCCCGCCCAGTCTCATTCTGTTCATAGGTAAAACCATTGCCTGTTCTTAATCACTTTCAGGTGTTTGCAAGTATTGTTCTGATTCAGCAGTTTCAATACATTTTTGTAAAAAATCTGTGACTTCAACTGTTTGCCAGGTTTGCCTATAAATCTAGGTCATTTATTGGAGAATTTAGATGAATATGTAGCTGAGGTATACCAGATTTTTAAACATTGAAAAAAAGTTTTTTTTTTCACTTTCGTTTTTCTTTTTGAGAAGTTTCTGTTTTGTCCCAGTACTTTACTTTTCTGCTTAAGTTATTACAAAAATCTAAGGAATTATACCATATTACTCGAGCATTTGTTTTTACTAACATCTGAACATTTCAGATATATTTGCTAGTAGAAAAATGTAACAGTTGTAGACTCACAACATTATAAGCTCACAACTTCATATATTCTGACAGTTCTGCTCAATAATGAATATAATTACTTATTGGTATGGAAGCATACTCCAGTGTTTCAGTGTTGTGTCTTTATTAGCAGTGACAGTGAGGCAGTTAAATAGACAGACTTTTCAAGCTTAGTACAGCACTTGGAAAAGAATTTATTGAACTTTGCCACCAGCTGAGTTTTAATCTTGTTTGTTTCAATTATTCACACTGACTGAAGTTATCTTTCTTTGTTATTCTTTTAAAGCAGAGTAATCTTCCATGCCAAATATGTCTTATACTTTGACCACATAGATGTTAAGGGTCTCATCCTTAACACTAGTTGCTTTTGCTTCAGTAGATTTTGTTAAATATTTAAGTAAGTTTAAGCTGAGAGTAACTAAGGTTTATAGCAGTGATTCCCAAAATTGGCAGTATCACCACCCTCTACCCCCTCTCCCCTACAGGACAATGAAAAGATTGAAAGAGTGGTGAGTGAAAAGCAAGGATAAAGGGTTAGAATCAACTGAGTGGTAGACAAGACTGCAGATATAGACAGACAATGCATACGAAAAAGAAAGAGAAGAAGAACTGAGTGGCAAAAGTGTTGGGAGGTGATGTGGTGTGTGTATGTTGTGCGTGCTCACTAAGGTTGTGATGTTGGAGTCGAGGAGTTAGCAGTCGGGCAAACTTTGGGAACCACTGCTTTATAGATTTTAAAAAAATAATTATTGCCTCTTTTACCTGTTGTTATATGTTAAATTAAGAAGACGGTGTTGGTTAAATTAGGTGTTTATGTCATGCCTCTTTACTCACCCGCAGAAAGCACTGAAGGAGAAAGAAGAACACATAGAGCAGTTGCTGCGGGAGAGAGACCTAGAGAGGTCAGAGGTGGCAAGAGCAGCAGCCCACGTGGATGAGGTACATAGTGTTTATATGTCCAAGGTTCTTCCTCATGATACTTTAACTTCTTCTTTGATTTGATCTACTTTCTTACATCATCTACTTGATTTGGCTTAGTTATATTCATTTTATAATGAACATTTTGCCTGGCTCTAGTTCACAATCCTTGGCATTAGAGTGGATTGGCTCTAGTTCACAATCCATGGCATTAGAGTGAATTGGCTCTAGTTCACAATCCATGGCATTAGAGTGGATTGGCTCTAGTTCACAATCCATGGCATTAGAGTGGATTGGCTCTAGTTCACAATCCATGGCATTAGAGTGGATTGGCTCTAGTTCACAATCCATGGCATTAGAGTGGATTGGCTCTAGTTCACAATCCATGGCATTAGAGTGGATTGGCTCTAGTTCACAATCCTTGGCTTTAGAGTGGATTGGCTCTAGTTCACAATCCTTGGCATAAGAGTGGGCTGGCTCTAGTTCACAATCCTTGGCATAAGAGTGGGCTGGCTCTAGTTCACAATCCATGGCATTAGAGTGGATTGGCTCTAGTTCACAATCCATGGCATTAGAGTGGATTGGCTCTAGTTCACAATCCATGGCATTAGAGTGGATTGGCTCTAGTTCACAATCCTTGGCTTTAGAGTGGATTGGCTCTAGTTCACAATCCTTGGCATAAGAGTGGGCTGGCTCTAGTTCACAATCCTTGGCATAAGAGTGGGCTGGCTCTAGTTCACAATATTTGGCATTAGAGTGGACTGGCTCTGTGTCATCATTGGCCAGAGAGTGCATTGAGTCTAGTTCACAATCCTTGGCATAAGAGAGGACTGCTGTAGTTCACAAGCTTTGATATAAAAGTGAGCTTCCTGTAGTGTGAAAGTCTTAGCATAAGAATGAGCTGCCTCTGTATTTCACAACCCTTGACACAAGATTGGCCTGGTTGTAGTTTACAAGCTTTGGTATAAAAGTGAACTGGCTCTAGCTCACAGGCCTGCTATTTGCTGTGAAATTTGTGGAGTATATTTTCACTCATCCATCACACAACTCATGTTTTCATCTTCCATAAACTCTCATTATATACAGCAGTAAAGACAGGCATTTACAGTTAACCCAGTATTTGCTTTCCTTCCCCCCCCCCCAGGCTGAAGGCCAGCTGAGTGTCATGAAAACAGAGCAGAGCAGACTCAGGATTGAAGCAGATGAGCAGATAGCCAAGTACAGGCAACTGGTTGCAGATATGGAGAATGAGAAGCAGGAGCTTCTAGCCTTCTTAGAGGAAGAGAAAAGGCAAGTTCCCTCAGGAGAGTGCTGGCTGTGTTTGTGTTTATCTTAGTGTGGAGTGGGGGGGTGGGGGTGGAACTGCTCAGACAGGGTGTAATTCATTTCCTGTGATACAGCAGTCAGTGACCCAGAGCTGACATGCTGGTGTCAGATATGACAAACAAGGGCCACCAAGAGCCAGTTCCACCTCTCCAGTGGTGCCCCCCCCCCCAGTAACATCCTAGCCTGACTAGTGGGCCAGGGATCACCATAATCTTTATGCTAAAGAAATATTGCACACCCCCTTGTGGAGTCGAAAGGGCATTGATAATTTGCTAGGGGTCAAAAGGTCATAGATAAATTGCTAGGGGTCAAAAGGTCATAGATAAATGGCTGGGGGGGGGGGTTGAAAGAGCATTGATAAATGGTTAGTGGGTTTGAAAGAGCATTGATAAATGGCTGGGGAGGAGGGGTTTGCAAGACCATTGATAAATAGTTATGAGGTTTCAAAGAGCATTGATAAATTGATAAGGGGTTTGAAAGAACATTGATAAATGGCTAGGGGGTTTGAAAGAGCATTGATAAATGGCTAGGGGGTTTTAAAGAGCATTGATAAATGGTTAGGGGGTTTGAAAGAGCATTGATAAATGGCTAGAGGGTTTTAAAGACCATTGATAAATGGTTAGGGGGTTTGAAAGAGCATTGATAAATGGTTAGGGGGCTTGAAAAAGCATTGATAAATGGATAAGGGGTTTGAAAGAGCATTGATAAATAGCTATGGGATCAGTAAATGGGAGTATGTCTGAGTTTTAAAAAGTGAATGCAAAAACAGAGGGGAAAAAGTGAGAAGGGAGGGAAAACAGATGTTAACAATGTAAAGAATATGTTACAAATAAGGGACCATCACAGCAGTGAGGGGAACAGATTGTTTAAGAGACTTTACTTCTATTAACACAGAGCCAGTTGTCATAGCCACTTTTGCTTGTTTTTCCTAGTCCATACAAGCTTTGAACATAAAAAAAGAAAGAAAAAACATGATGGGAAAAGAAATGAAAACATTTTTACAGTAATTATTTTTTTTTTCTCCCAGTGAAGCTTACCATTCACCTGAAACTTTATTAACAGTCATGGAATTCTCTGTCAGACTAAAACCACAATAGATGAATGATTATTAATACTGAAAATCCAGTGACACTTTTTGAAATGATCTCGCTGCAGGTAGTACACTGTAAACCTCAGCCTGGGCATTGAAATAAACAGTTTAAACACACATGCACCATCTCTCCCCTTATTCTTACTTAGTGCCACAGAAAAATTAGAAAATTATGATGGTTAAGATATCTTTCATGTATGGATCAGAAACGTGGAGTACAACAAAGAAAGATGAACAAAAATTGCAGGACTTTGAGAACAAGATTCTAAGAAGAATCTTTGGGCCGATAAGGGACACCAACAATGAGGATTGGAGAGCTAGAAAAAAACACTGAACTTAACAGCTTGTTTAAATCACAGCGGATCATAAACGTCTTGAAACTGAACAGATTATGCTGGTTGGGCCATGTAGAGAGAATGGAAGAGAACTGACAGGTGAAAATGATGTATGTACAAGAGATGAAGGAAACAAGACCAGGTGGTAGACCAAGACAGAGATAGAGTTGCAACATGGAAGAGGATATAAAAGAATTTGATGTCACCAACAGGAGAGAGAAGATTAGGAGCAGAGAGAAATGGAGGTGAACTTTTTCTGCAGCAGTGCACCTTAATGGCTTGCAAAGTTGAGGAGGAAGAAAAGAAGAGATCTTTCAGTGAGGTACATTGAGACCCATGAGTTAAATTTGAGTCATGGTACCTCAGCTATGTCAAGATATTTGTTTTGTTTCTGGTTTTAAGTGAAAGTTCTGCCTTTCTGTCACAGGAAAGTTGAAGATCTTCAGTTTCAGCTGGAGGAGGAGACACTGAAAGATGACTTAGATGTGAGTGTGTGAAGTTCATTACTTTTTTTAAAGGTACAAATAATAGATGTTTGGGATCAGAGAATCCCAAAACAGGCTATCAAGTAGAACACAGCAGGCCAAAGAAAAAGAGGCAGACCGTGTGAAACTCTGAAGAGGACATTGTTAAGAGAGGCCAAATTAGCAGGCATAAAATCCCTTGATGAGGTTGAAAGACTTGCTGAAGACAGGAAAAATTGGCGAGCTACTTTGTGAGCCCTATGTGACATTTAATGGCACAGGAAGGATATAAGATAAGAATAGATGTAGTATCACTGATGCAAGAGTTATGAAAAAGTAATGATGCTGGTAGAGATATTGGCTGTTTCCTGTAGTGTTTTATTGAACTCTAATATGGACATTTCTGCTTCGTCTTGTAGGACACTGAAGCGGTTCTTAAGTACTATTGAGAATTCATTTCTTGTTTGCTGGTCTATCAGTTTTCTTGTATCAAAATGTATCTTTCTGTGTTCTCCGATTTTGGCTTTCCTTAATTTTAGTTTTATTTTTGCTACCAGAAGGTTGTGATCACTTCCTACATCTGCTCCTTTCCTTGCTTGCACATCTTGTAGTGACCGTTTCTACTTGTTATTTATTAGTATGTGATCGACAAGATAAACGTCAATATTATGACAACTTAGCAGAAACAGCAGAGAAAGCAGCATATACAAATGACATGAAAACCATATATAAAATCACAAAGCAGATGACAGGTAACTTCAACACAAGATGTGAAAGTGCAGTAAGAACACAAAATGGACAACTGGTCAGTGGAGAAAGAGAAAAAACTGAAAGATGGAGGGAACACTTTAACACCCTACTAAACAGAACACAAGCAGCACAAACAATAGACATACCTGAAGCAAAAACGGAACTAAACATCAATACAGGACCAATAACAATAAATGAAGTAAAGGAGGCGATAAAGAAGCTAAAATCAGACAGGGCACCAGGTGAAGATGAAATGACTGCTGAGATGTTGAAAGCAGAAAAAACAGAAACACCAAAACAACTTTGCCGGATATTACAACAAATTTGGGATCATGAAAAAGCCCCAGAGGAGTGGAAAACTGGGCTTACAGTAAAACTACCAAAGAAGGGTGACCTCAGAGATTGCGGGAACTGGAGAGGCATTACCCTACTGCCACTCACCAGTAAAGTATTTTGCAGAATAATCATCAACAGAATTGTACCAACACTTGAGGAAAAACTTTGGAAAGAGGAGGCAGGATTTATGAAAGGAAGATCATGCATAGACCACATATTTGTACTTAGACAAATATTAGAACAGGCAAATGAGTGGCATAGCACAACATATGCATTATTCATAGATTTTGAGAAAGCCTTTGACAGTATCAACAGAGATGCACTGTGGAAAATCCTAAGATGGCATGGCCTCCCCCATAAAATAGTTAATGTAATCAAAGCCCTATACGAGGGTTTTCAGTGCAAAGTTATCTGTGGAGAACATACCTCCAGCAGCTTTAGGGTACAAACAGGAGTGAAACGGGGATGTGTACTATCACCAACATTATTTATCTTGGCAGTAGACTGGTTAATGAAGGAGGCAACATCAGACAGACGCAGAGGATTACAATGGACCCTTGACACAGTGCTGGAGGACCTTGACTTTGCGGACGACATTTGTCTATTATCAAGCAGTCACAAAGATATGCAAGATAAAATAAACAAGCTAACTCAGAATGCAAACAACATAGGACTAAAGATCAACGTAGGAAAGACAAAGTTAATGAAACAAAATGTGAACAACAGAAATGTACTCAGAGTAGATAACAAGTTAGTGGAGGAGGTCAACGAATTTGTATACCTTGGCAGCAGAGTAGTAGAAAATGGAGACAGCACAGAGGACATTAACAGCAGACTTACTAGAGCAAACCAGGCTTTTGCAATGCTGCAGACTATATGGAAATCAAAAAAACTAAGCATAAATATGAATATCAGGATATTTAAGAGTAATGTTGTAAGTGTACTACTCTATGGAAGTGAATGCTGGAAAATCACCAAAACCATAGAAAACAAGTTGAATTCTTTCCAGACTAAATGTTTACAAAGAATTAGAAAAATATTTTGGCTAAACACCATAAGAAATAACATCTTATTAGCAGAAATGCAGATGAAACCACTGACAACAATTATTGAGGAAAGACGCTGGTGATGGTTGAGACATGTGCTCCGAATGACTGACAACTCACTACCAAAAATAGCACTAAGATGGACACCACAGGGGAACAGAAGTAAGGGTAGACCAAAAGAGACATGGAGAAGAACAACAGAAAGGATGTTGAGCAATAGAGGGCTCACCTGGGCAAGAGCAGAAAAAAAGGCGAAGGACAGGCATTTGTGGAAAACCCTTGCGGAAGCCCCGTGTGCCCTGGGCACTTAAGGTTCAGAGAGAGAGAGAGAGATATTGGCAATTTTCATCTAGGAAGTTGGTTTTTGAAGCAGGCAGATATCAGCTGTTGAGGGTTGTAGCAGAGCATCACCTTGCTGAATAGCTCCTCTCATGACTAGCTCCACCAGTTTTTGATTTGCGTAGTCAGCCACAGTAACTGTGTAGAGAAAGAAAACTCTTGACTCAGTCCATGGAGTATTGTTTTTTTTGTCAGAGAAAGACTGATAAAATAGTTTTGGCAGATCACTAGACAGGAAAGCTTTGCATAAAGTTGTACCAGGAAGATTGAGGAGAAGGTTTCTAAGAGAATTTGACTAAGTCATGTGACGCACAATTGGTCTGGTGTCATGAGATTCCTACTGTCAGGCAAGGCTGCTCCACTTGATAACCGCTGTAAGCAGCTGCTGTTTGTCATAAACTGATCTTGCATAATTTTGCCAAGGAATGGAAACAGAAGATAAAGATAGCCCCGTCTTGCCTTGGAGGCATCTAGGGGGATATAGTACAGGTGCCACCATTTTTCTTCAGGGTGACGTAACCAGCAATCATGTCTGGCTGAGGGAAAGAAAGTACCATGTTTTTTTTTTCTTTTCTTTTCTTCTCTTTCTGTTGGTTTGTTCTTGTCTACTAGTCTTTGTCTGAAGAGACTAATCTGCACTGTAGCAGATGCCACAGAAAGAAAGCTGAGATATAGAAAATACCTGATCAAATGATAAAAAAAGGATTTTTGATTAAAATACCAAACTAAAAATACAAAATACCAAAGTATCATGAGGACTGCACATAATTTAGAAGTTAGAAGTGTGATCTGCAGACATATGTCTTAGTGAGTGAAGGCTTTAAGGCATGAATGAATATGATATACTTGCAGGCCTTAAGGAATGTATTAATATAATATACATGCAGGCCTTAAGGAATGTATTAATATAATATACATGCAGGCCTTAAGATATGTATGAATATGATATATGTGCAGGCCTCAGGGAATGTATGAATTTGATCTTCAAGCAGGCCTTAAGGAATGTTTAAATATGACCCATAATGAATTAGGAACGAGTAATGTCTAAAATAATTGGCATGTACTGTATGTAGAACTTAGGAGCTTTGTAGTTTAGTATGGTAGTGATGTAGACAAAGTGAACATAATGCAAGAAGATGAGACCAATAGCTCAAGTGTTCATTACTTGATTTCATGCTTGAAGAGTAAAACAAATGCAGCCAATGAGCTACAGGTGAAGGAGCTGGAGAGACAGATCAAGAAAGAGAAGGAGAGAGCTGACAGCCTGGAGAGAGATTTAAACCTTGTGAAGGTTAGTGAATTAAGAATGTTCATTCTTGTTATAATTTGTGTTATTTTTTTTTCTTGTGAAGGTTAGTGGATTAAGAATGTTCATTCTTGTTATAATTTGTGTTATATTTTTTTCTTGTGAAGGTTTGTGGATTAAGCATGTTCATTCTTATTATAATTTGTGTTATTTTTTTTTCTTGTGAAGGTTTGTGGATTAAGCATGTTCATTCTTGTTATAATTTGTGTTATTTTTTTTTCTTGTGAAGGTTTGTGGATTAAGCATGTTCATTCTTATTATAATTTGTGTTATTTTTTTTTCTTGTGAAGGTTTGTGGATTAAGCATGTTCATTCTTATTATAATTTGTGTTATTTTTTTTTCTTGTGAAGGTTAGTGGATTAAGCATGTTCATTCTTATTATAATTTGTGTTATTTTTTTTTCTTGTGAAGGTTTGTGGATTAAGCATGTTCATTCTTATTATAATTTGTGTTATTTTTTTTTTCTTGTGAAGGTTTGTGGATTAAGCATGTTCATTCTTGTTATAATTTGTGTTATCTTTTTTCATGTGAAGGTTAGTGGATTAACTCTTTCCTTGCGGGAGAAGAAACACGGATGTGTCATGACGTGCGGGAGTAAAACGCAGGTCTTGTCTGTAAGGGGGTCTAGTTGTAAAATGGAATGGAAAACAGTATTTCCATGTACTTCCGTATACGTAATATGTGTCAAAGTATAGCTAAATGAATGAAAATTTCATAAATGCAAAGTTATTTAGGAAAAAAGAAGTAATGTGATGTTTTTAGACACTGATTGTGGCCAGCTCACCATCGGCTAGGTGTAGATTCGCGCTACTTACCCCTACTTACCATCTAAGATGTGTAGATCTACTTGTCGATCTCGTATTGTGACTCCGTATTGCATTTTCGCTGAATGAATGTCTGAAATAACCTCCTAACTACTCCTACCTACTTCTCCAGTCGTCTAGATATGTCTAAATCTACTTAGAAAACATTCAAGAGCAGCAGGGTGGCCATAGGCTATGTCCATACCCCTATCTACATCGTCAAAAATTGAAAAATTCCCATGCTTCATGTCCTTGTTCTCGCTCGGCATCGCTCGTAACCAAGCACGCATTCGCCATTTTGAAAGTGTCACCGGAATCGCGGACGAAATATGTACAGTTTAAATGTTACATCGGTTGTTTTAATGAAACAAACAATGTCGAATTTTCGACCATACGGTAGCTTGGGACCACTGGAAATGTCGAAAATTCGACCCAACACATGGGAAGAGGTAAGAATGTTCATTCTTGTTATAATTTGCGTTATTTTTTTTCTTGTGAAGGTTAGTGGATTAAGCATGTTCATTCTTGTTGTAATTTGTGTTATCTTTTTTCTGGGAAGTTTATTTTTGCTTGAATAGGAAACACCATGAGAAAAAAAAAACCAAATGTCTTTATATTCATAAAGCAGTTTTAGGGTAACTTTTTTTCATATCCTAGAAGAAGTTATGATAAATGTTTCTTGTTCTTGGTTATCATTTGTAAAATATAGTGGTCACTTTGTTACACATTATGAAATCTAAAGGCGCAGGTATGGGGGGGGGGGTTGGAGAAATAATAATTGTTTCCTCTTAAAGTTCATTTTAAAATAAGCTGCTTATATTTTTTTTATTACAGTTTATTTTGAAATTAGTTGCTTCAGTTTCTGTTACTGTTTATTTTAAAATGAGTTGCTTCTCTCTCTCTTTTTTTTTTTTTTTGTAGCTGTCTTGTATTCTGGCAAATTTTTGAATGCCAGATTGTTAACTGCTGGTGGTACATGTACGTGATTATTTTTTTTTTGAAAATTGTCTCCTGTCATTGTCACTACTAAAAGATGCTGGAAATGAATTGGTTATGTGCTTCTGAGGGACCCCAGTAGTATAGGTAAAGTGACCATGCATGATGGGGCATGCTGGGTTGCTCTTCACACATAACTGTCAGCGAATGAAGGGAAAATGGAACAAATAAGGGATTTTTTCCCCCGAGTCTAGTGCGGGTGAACACAAAGAAGTATACTTAACAAATGATTGAAGTCATCTTTTACTAGGTGGTTAATATTACATTTTACTGTAAGGTTGGTGTCTGTTACTGTCTGGATGGCATTGTTGGTTACTGTAAGATTAACATCATCTTTTACTATAAAGTTGATATAACATTATTTACTGTAGCGTAGACATCATCTTTTGCTATAAAGTTGACATCATCATTTACTCTCAGAAAAAACTGGAAGACCAGCAGAAAGCAACAAGCGAAGTTAAAACAGCCAGTGCAAGATCCCAGGATCAGATTGAGGAGCTGACACACAAGCTGGCACAGGCTGAATCCAAGATCAAAGCTTTTGAGATAACCCGCATGGAAGATGGTGCTAAGGTTGGTTGGGTTCTGGCAGATTGCATATGGCTGTAAATAGGAAGTAGTGCTAGTTAAAAAGGCTAGTTTTAAAATGTTACCAAATGTGATGTTATCAAATGTGTGTTAAGACTTCTTACATCCTTTCCATGTCGTTAAACGTCACATAAGAAATGCATCAAATCATGATTTTTTTACATTTTTTTTTTTAGCGTCTGTCACTACTGACATGTAGCTCTTAAAATTTAGGAGTGAGAGTAGTCTAGGTGACCTGCTTTGTCATGCTGTGTCTTGCTTTATGATCTGCCAGCTAAATCAACCTCCTTGATTTGCTTTAGTTATGCTCCTTAGTTTGCTAATTTTTGTCGTACTCTCTACCATTAGATGAGGTTTATCCTTGTTTGTAATGCTCTGTTTTTTGACCACATTGTCTTCCAGACTGGCAAAATTAGCATGGAGCTTGCAGAGAAGCAGAAGCAGGTGAAGGAGTTGGAAGACCAGCTCACAGTGCAGCGCCGTGAAATGTCTTCCATGTCCCAGCAGCTCAATGATTTGGTCAGTGTTGATTATCAGATTTAAAAAATCTATTTCTGAAACTGTTAGCAGAATGTTAACACTTTCATGTTTGGGATTAGTATTCAGACTCCCTGTATGTTGACTGCTGTTGCTAATATCTCATTCTCAGTAATGTTAAGAGTTGTATTCAGTCTGTGGCATTTTTCCTTTAAAAGCCAGCGTTCTGCATGGTACAGCTGTTACGTGCATTGCAGGGCCCAGCACATCCAATATTGTATCAGTTTATTTTTGGGTTGCCTTCCTATTGAGTCCCGAGCGCGGTCTGGTTGTCTGAGTGGTTACGCACTCTGTCTGCTAATCCGCCGGTAGTCAGTTAAGTCTCAGCAGTGAGGATTCCCCCCAGTAACACCATACCAAAAATGACCCTGGGGTCCACCCAGTCTAAAAAAAATGTTTACCAGAGAAATCTGGGAAGGTAAATGCAACCAGGTGTGATAGTGACCACATCAGACTTTCATGTGCCGAAGCTCGTGGGAATACAGACCTGACACCTTATCCCCAGTAGTGGCATGGAGACAGATTTTACCGTTACCTTTTACCTTCCTACTGAGATTCATATTCAGTTTGGCTAGACTGCTGTCTGTTTCCAGAGGCATCACTAGGAAGTAGAGTAAGGTCTTTGTTGACTGTGGTTCATCAGCCCTGGTACAAGCAGTCACTTACCTCATTCATTTTGAGTACTACATACTTGCTCCCTCTAGAACATTTCATCCTTTGCTTTGATAGTTTTTATACAAGATGAAAACCAGCCTGACGTTCCAAGGAGATGAGACAACAGAACAGAATCTCCTTGCTGATTTAGTTTGCAGTTGAGATTGGCTTCTGAGACCACTCCTGATGATTTTATTATGAGTTCTTCAGCATTATCACATCAGCCACCAAGTATTAAGAGTTCTTCAGCAAAAAAGTGTTACAAATTCTTCAACCTATTATCAGTTGCCAAGTATTACGTTTTCTTCAGCATATTATCAATTGCCAAGAATTACGAGTTCTTCGGCATATTATCATTTGCCAACAGCATTAGAGTGACAATCGGTGTCTCTGAAAATGCAAAATGTCTGCAAGACAAAGCTTGTGCTACAGTCAGGTAAATGAAGGAAATAATAATATATCACCTGCAGCTTCTGTAATGCTTTGTTCAGTCACACAGATGAACCAGGAAAAAAGAAAAGTTTCAGAGATCCTGTCACAACATAAAATATTATTCATTTATTTGTCTTCATATGTGTATGTTTTAGCACAGCAAAAGCTTTACATTCTCATGTCCTTCTGTTTCAGAAATGTGAAAATGCTTTTGTTAGCCATTACATAATATGATATTTTCTTTATTGGTCTGTGTAGAGAGAAGAACTCACTGCAAGCAATGAGAAGAGAAAGAAACAAGATGAACACATTAAAGGTAGGCTCAAGTGTTTTTCTTAAAGAACAGTGTGTGTCTATTTATATGCATGCATTCATTAAGTGTTTGATATATATATGTTGTCTCTGTCATGCTGTTATAGAGGTAAATCTGAGGACAAAGCCATTTGTATCATTCATGGTTTTAGTTTTGTTGATGGGTGATAAGGTTTTAACACTGGATTAGCATGAAGATTCAAGCCAATTTTTGGAGAAGTTTAAAATTATTCTTAGCAGCACTGCAGAATTTAATGATGAAAACATTGGGAAAAATTAAGCTTGATGGTTTATATTGAGGCTATAATTTATGACTATTATTTGTTGTTGCATCAAGAACTAAATGTTGTAACTTGTTGTTTTTGGGTTTTTTGTTGTTTCATCAAGAACTAAATGTTGTAACTGGTTGTGTTTTGATTGATGTTTTATTAGAAACTCAATGTTATAGGTGTTTTTTTTTTTTAATATTTGATGTTGCTTCAAGAACTAAATGTTGTGAGTGGTGGTTGTTAGTTTTTTATTCAGTATTTCAAAAATTAAATGTTATAAATGTTTGTTTTTTTTTAATTGGATGTTTCATCAAGAAATAAATGTACTTTAACTGGTTATTTTTTCAATTTTTGCTTTTTTTTTTTTTTTTTGAGAACTAAATATTATTCTTGGCTGTTATCTTTTGATTTGATGTGTCTTCAAGAACTGTGTTGGTTTTTAAAAAAAAATATATTTCTTAAAGAACAACATAACTGTCTGCTGTTTTTTTTTAAATGTTTCTTCAAGCATTTATTATGTGCGGTTATTTTTTTATATGATGTTTTTCCCAAGAAGTGAGTGCTGTTTGTGGCTGATGGTTTGTGGTTGGTGTTCAAGCACTGTTTTTTTTTTTGCTCTTTTCTTTTGTGCTTCTTCAGACTCTTTACTGCTACCACTGGTTATTTTTTTTGATTTGATGTTTCTTCAAGATCTAACCACCAAGCTGAAACAAGCCGAGGAAGAGCATCAGGAAGTCATCGACGAGATACGCAATGCCAACTCCAACAATGCAGGTACATCTATTTAGATGCTTATATTTGAACAGATTTCAGCGGGCCACAGTTTTTCAGGTGTGAAAACATGGCACTGCTAAAGCTACAAGCTCGTGTACACAAACTGAAGGGTACTCAGTTCCCTCTTTGCACCAGCCTCTAGACCTCAGAACACGTCCTGCAGCCCTGTATTCTCTATAGCAGTGGATCTTAGCCTGGGGTCTATAGAAAGATATTGGAGGTCTGAAGACCTCCCAGCAAATGGATCAGCTTGATTTTTTTTTTAAATCTTAGCAAAAATGTGGGTTCTGTTTATTGCTTTATTTTCATTGAAGTATCCACAGCTGTTCTTAGGCAGAGAAGGAGGGGGTCAGCAACTATTATCAAGCCTGAAAGAGGAATCCACAGCTGTTCTTAGGCTGGGTAGGAGGGGGTCAGCAAGTATTATCAAGCCTGAAAGAGGGATCCATAGCTGTTCTTAGGCTGGGAAGGAGGGGATCAGCAAGTATTATCAAGCCTGAAAGAGGGATCCACTGCTGTTCTTAGGCTGGGAAGGAGGGGGTCAGCAAGTATTATCAAGCCTGAAAGAGGGATCCATAGCTGTTCTCAGGCTGGGAAGGAGGGGATCAGCAACTAGTATCAAGCCTGAAAGAGGTATCCATAGCTGTTCTCAGACCAAAAAGGAACTCTACAATTGTTCTCAGACCAGAAAGAGTGTCCACAGATGTTCTTTGACTGGAGAGTGTGTCCACAGCTGTTCTCAGACCAAAAAAGGAGGTCCGTGACATCATTGCTCTGCAGAGACTTGGGGACCCAAACCTGAGCTCAGGGTGGTAAAACTGTTGAGAACACATGAAGTGCCCCTGCTTATGATGAGAGTAGTGGGAGCAACCCATCTCCTTGTCTAGATGGCTAACATAATGAAATTAAACACAGAAGGAGAAGACAATTGTGTCAATGTTTTATCTCTTTGTGACAAACTTCTGCTAGGATATTAGATAACAAAAACACGCAAAAAAAAAAAGATAGAAAATGGAGAAAACGTCAGCAATAAAAGCATTTTGATTTTAATAAATATAGGCATTTTTTTTAACCTGCTAATCTTATTGACTTTCTCAATTTCTTTACTATCATAGGTTTTTTTTTCGTCTTCTTTTTTATTTTACTTTGTAATCTATTTTTGTCTGAAATCTGAACTTCCATAAATAACATAGTCAATAGATTTTAAACAGTTTGTTGTGTGCATTAGACCAAGCATTGGTGGCAGATTGAAAGGTTTTGTCTCAACTGCACTAAATTTTAAAACCAGTATATAAGTGAATTCATCATGAAAATAGATG
Source organism: Achatina immaculata (assembly GCA_009760885.1). Classification (NCBI taxonomy): domain Eukaryota; kingdom Metazoa; phylum Mollusca; class Gastropoda; order Stylommatophora; family Achatinidae; genus Lissachatina; species Lissachatina immaculata. Next base: position 23,507,772 of record CM019698.1, read on the forward strand.
GTGGTGTATGGTTCAGTTTTTAAAAACAAAAAATATAGAAAGAGCAAGGAAAGTGGGCAGAAACAAGATGAGTACAGACTAAAGAAGAACATACAACAATCCAATATTTTGGCAAAAGCCTTTTTTTCAGAGATCACATATAAAAACAACACCAAATAACAATGTGAAAAATAGATGTAAAATAAAGACTTGGCTTTTTTGGCCTCCTAGTAGGAATCTCGCAACAGTTGTAACTGAACATCAAGGTCACCAACTCTGCATCCCGTTGACAACAATCAAAAATTCATCGGCCCCAAATGCATAACAAAAGTCGGATTTTGGAATGTAAGAACGATGGCCGCAGTAACAAAAACTGCTCAGGTAATAAAAGAAATGGACAGATATCACCTAGATGTGTTGGGCATAGGTGAAATGCGATTGCCAGAAGCAGGGAAAAGAATGGCGGAAAACTGTAAGTTAATATATTCCGGCAGAGATGATGGGAAGTACCAAGAAGGAGTGGGTATAATTATGTCATCTGTGGCAGCAAAGAACCTTACAGAATGGGAACCAGTGAACAGTCATATGATAAGAGCACGATACAAAATAAAGCACTGAAGAGTGTCGTACAGTGCTGTGCACCCACGAACGATACAGATGATGAAATAAAAGATGATTTCTATTACCAGCTACAACAACTTATCAACAAAGTAACTAAACACGACATCGTAATCGTCATGTGAGACTTAACGCCAAGGTAGAAAAAAATAGCACCGACGTCAAAAAAGTAATGGGGAAAGAAGGAATTGATACAGTAAATCAGAATGGAGAAAGATTAATTTAAATATGTCTAACAGAGGGCATGGTCATTGGAGGAACAATATTTCCACACAAAGAAGTGCATAAAACAACATGGATATCTCCAAATGATAGAACCAGAAACCAGATAGATCATTTTTGTGTTAGAAAATAATTCAGAATATCTCTGATAGATGTAAGAGCATATGGGGGTGCAGATGTCAACAGTGATGACAACATGTGTATAGGGAGGATAAGACTTAAACTGAAAAGCCAACACAAGAAATCAGTACTCAGAAAGATAAAGTCATAGCCTACAAGAAGAAAATACCAACAGTGATTTCAGTCTGGAACTTACCAAACATTTCGCAGCACTCAAAGAGGTAGACGAGACAGATATAGATGAGTTATGGAATTCATACAGCACAGCCATAATCACGGCAGCAAAAGCAAGTGCTGGACTGCAATCAACAAGTAGAAAAGCATGGATATCATGATATCCACCTTCATTTATGCATGCGAAAGCTGGAAATCAGCTAAAGAAATAGACAAGAAATTAGACTCTTTTGAAACCAAATGCCTATGGAAAATAGTTGGTATAAAGTGGAACGAATTCAAGAACAGTGCAGAGATAAGACAGATGAGCAAACAACCTGTCTCATGGTTGATCAGAAAAAGAAGGTGGACATATGTAGGCCATGTGATGAGAAGAAACAATCCAAGAATACCAAAACAAGCTGTCAAGTGGAGCACAACAGGCTGAGGAAAAAGAGGTCGACCACGTGAAACTCTAAAGAGGACATTGTTAAGAGAAGCCAATTTAGTGAGCATAACATCCTTTGATGAAGTTGAAAGACTTGCCGAGAACAGGAAAACTTGGCAAACAACTATGTGAGCCCTATGTGACGTTTAACGGCATGGGAAGGATGTAAGATGTAGGAAAGATGGATACAAAATGCTAAAAGAATTTGGTGCCGTTCTGTGATTGATTGTCATGCATGATAAATCATGGGTTCAGCTGCAGCATAATCTTGAGTCCAAAAGGCATTTTGTGGAGCTTGGACATTCTGTATATTGAAACTGCATCCTGAGTGGGAGAGCTCTTCTTCTTCTTCTTCTTCGTTCGCTTCTACCACCAAGACCGCCCTGTGATCCTACTGAATAACCTGTGGTCCTCCATAGGTCCTGTGGTCCCTAATGGACCACATGAGATCCCCCAGAAGACCACAAGAGGTTCAGAGTATTGCACAGGTTGAGCCTGTATTCTTGGTGGGTCCCTGAAGCGGGATTGCGGGACACCGTGGTTTTCATTGCACCAGTTTGACCTAGAGTAGGACTTTCTCACTGGAAAACCTCAGTGTGTTTTGGATATCAGCATATCCCCGCTGGGTGAGAGGTGGTAGCCCATCCAGGCTTGAGTTGGACTTTCTCACCAGAAAACCTCAGCGTAATTAGGATACACATACATCCCCACCGGGTGAGAGGTGGTTGCCTATCTAGACTGCCCTGGTCCAGTGTCTCCAACTTCAGCATTTTGTGGTCGTGGCCGCTACCCTTCTTAGTTGTGACTAGGACGGAGCTTTGTCCAGAAGGATGAGTCCTCGCCACTAGTGACTTCCACTCCTGGGTTGAGCCAGTTTAGGCATATTCTCCCAGTATGAGTGTGTTTAGGACATGACCGACCTCTAGGAGCAGAGGTACCGTGACATGCATAGCCATCAAGTTTCACCCCTGGTGTAAGCCGGTTTAGGCATATTTCACCAGTATGGGTGTATTTCGGACGTGGCTGACCTCTAGAACAGAGGCACCATGGTATGAGTAGCTCTCACCGTGATACTACTGGACATACCAATTTATCCTTTCCATCACCTTTTCCCATCGGCGCCACTCAGCAACCCTTTTCCGCATTTTCTTCCTTGGCTGAGAGGAGCTTCACTCCATGCGCGGCATCTGAATAATCTCGCCAGTAGTGTCTTAACCTCTGGGTTAAGCCGGTTCAGGCATTTCACCAGCTATGAGTGCACTTAAGACATGGCCGACCTCCAAAACTAGAGGTGCCATGATTTGACTACTGTTTGCTTCGCTTTATCCTTTCTTTCACCTTTTCCACAGTGGTGCCGCACAGCAACCCCATTTACACCTTTCTTCACTGGCTGGGAGGAGCCCCGCTCCACACACGGCAGCTGAAGAATCTCGCCAGCAGTGAATGGGAGAGATGATAAAGACTGTCTTTTTGAAATTTTAAGGAAGAAGTTGTGTTGCTCTTGTATGTGATCCTTGAAGAAGGCTTTTGCTAGAATATTGGATTGTTGTATGTTCTTATTTTGTATGTTCTCATCTTGTTTCTGCCCACTTTTCTTGCTCTTTCTATCTTTGTGTAAAATTGAACCATACACCACCAAAAATTTATCATAAATTTTGTTTCTAAGTAGTTCATTACTTTATATAGAGTGCCATGCTGAAAGTCATTTATAAACAACTTTCATCATTGTTTTGATCTTTGGTGTTTCTAGTCTGATAAGTAATGTGTTTTTTTTTTGTCCTGTGCCACTTTGTTAACCCTTTCAGATATTTTCCTCTGTCTCCTTCTCCCACTTTGTCCCTCGAGTTTTCCAGAGATTATTATTGTATTTTTCTTTTCCATAAGTTTTTTTTTTTTTTCAAAGTTATGCAGTTTCTCTGAGAACTCTTTCTTCATTTTTTTTTGGGGGGGGGGGGGGGGGGGGCAATATGTTGCATATTTTTCAAAAAATCATATCACAGTTTATTTCAGATGATTTTTATTCAGCTCTTGATGAGCCAAACACCATCCATGACCCATGAACATCTATTGTAATAAATTTTCCCCACTGGGAAATGACATGATGTCTATTTTTAGCATTTATGGTAGCTTAAAATTCTGACCTCATGACGTGGAACAAAACCATGTGACTGCAGTTATTTTTTTCCCCTAATTTTTTTTACAGTTTTTTTTTTAAAACTAATTTACGGTAGTTTGAGAGATGGTGAGCATGTCTGATGGGATATTTCATCTTATAGGTAAAGATAACCCCATCATGCCTCAGAGGCACATATGGGATATGGTGTTAATGTCAAATATTTTCTTTCTTGTGTCCGCACACTAGAAGGTGAGGTGGCCAGCATCACGCCTGGCTCCAGAAGAAGTTGGGTAACCATTTCTACATCTGGGTGATTGGGGTGCTTCTGTCCAGATTCAAACCACTTACCTTCACCATGAGAAACTAGTGCATTAACCACTATGCCAGTCAAATGCCCATTTTAATCTTAAAGGCTGGTGTAAAGTTATTTTTGTGTTTATAGCCTTCTTCCTCTTTCTGCTTTGTCTTCTAGATCTTCAGAGACAGTTGTCAGCCAGCAAAACAAAAGCTGAAGAACTGGCTGCCGACAGAGCCATATTGGTATGCATTCACAGTGTATTTTGCTTTATCTTCATCTCCCCTTTTTCTGTGTTTTGTATATTTCATACTTTGGATTTTTAGTAATTTCTTTTCTATGTTACTGTTGTAATTGTTATAATATTCATATATTGATCCTGTATTAATATCTTAGAATATGTAGGTTATCCAAGTAAATATTAGCTCATGTATTTGCGAGGGTGTTCCGAAGGTTTCTGACAGAGTTTGATGACTGCTATTTTTTTTAAAGCCATTTAGATATTTGATCATTTAGATATCATCAGCAAATAGCTTCCGAAGTGCAGAAATGTCAGGGAGAAAAACAAACAAATTAAATAGGATTACATCCATCTTTTTTATGTATTTTAATGATAAAAATTAAGATAGAAAATTAGCTCGCGAAACTTAATTTGTTGTTGTTGTTGTTGTGAATTCCTGTTGTGGATTTAAGAGTTGTTAAAGTTATGCTACTTTGTAGGTAGTAGAAGTAATCAGCACTTTTCTATTTTTGAACTGTCTTAATATTTGTCACTGAATAATTGTGATTTTTATATCTTTTCACATATATAAAACTTCATTTTTGCATTACTTAACAGTGTATTATTTTGTAGGATTTTTTTTTTCTTTATCTGTTTAGCTGCAATTGGTTCCAAAGCGAAGTTTGCTTCCAATCTTTGTCATTTCATCACTTGTGACATTATCATTTTAGGAAGTCACTCACTTGTGACATTATCAGCTGAGGATGTCATTTCAGTCATGGTTTTTATCTCTTATCAGTCAAATCATTGTTGCTTGTTGAAGTCCATCCAGTTGTGGTCTTTATCTCTTATCAGTCACATCACTGCTGTTTGTTGAAGTCATTTCTGTCATTTTTTTAAAATCTCTTATCTGTCACGTGACTGTTATTTGTTGAATTCATGTTTTTTTAAAAATCTTTTACAGTCACATCATAGTTATTTGCTACAGTCATTTCAATCATGGTTTTTATCTCTTATCAGTCAGTCATTCCTGTTTGTTGAAGTCATTTTGGTCATGGTTTTTATCTCGTATCTGTCACATCACTGTTGTTAATTAAAGTTATTTCAGTCATGGTTTTTATGTCTTATCAGTCGCATCACTTATTTGTTGAAGTCATTTCAGTCGTTTTTTGGTTTTTTTTTGCCTCCTAAAGTGACTATGCAGTCATATGTCGTTAGGACCACATAACTAATCTACTAGGTGGAACTGTCTGATTGTCATTCCTCTTGTTACAAAACAGTGGTCACTGTATTCTCACAATGTAATAATTACCCATTGTCACATTATATTCCCTCATTTTCACAGTGTAACTATTGCCCCTTGTCACAATATAACAATAACCTATTGTCTCTGTAGAATAAAATTAGGTCATTTCTCAGACATAAGTAGAGAGATGAAATGATATTAGATTTTGTTTTTTTTTTCCTAGGAATTTGAAACTATTTGTCCTCCATCAGTGCTATGTAGATTTAACCATGAACAGTCGCCACTGAGTTCTTGAATTTCAGTGCACAGAGCTTAAATGCCCTCAAGGCATATAAGCTGTTTATGATATGGTTTTTAATTGGTTGACTGATGTCACGCATCATTGCATCGTCATCAATAACATTTGTCATTAGTGCCATGCATTACTTTAGTTCCAGTTGGTCACTGCTTGGCCCTGGCTTTTGATCTTTTGAGTGTGTGAGTTCCATATAAATAATAAAAAAAAAACGAGTGGTCCAACCAATAAACAATCCTCTCATCACATGGTCAGTGAGAATAGTAATGCCTAGCTGTTAAAGTTTTGAAAGTTGAAAGATAGCTGTTATAGTTAATGGAAGCACTATAGATATTTTGTCTTGTTCTGTGCCTGCAAGCTAGTGATTCCTAGGTCTGCAGTAGTAGCTTAGGCACAGTTAATTAGCATTTCATGTAGTATTAAATATACTGCTGTAATACTTAATCAACCCATAATTCTTCAGCCAATCCATAAGTTTAAAAAAAAAAAGAATCCTGATACATTTAAGTTATGGAAACTAGCTGTGAAATCACAGAGATTGTTCCCAACAAGGTGAGGCAAAAGAAACACTGCTAGTGCATTGACAGATGTTCACATTACAATCAACCACATGTCAGTTGAACCATGTTTACATTTGATTGAAAAAAAAAGGAGAATCCTGGAAATGTATGAAGTTAATGGAATACATTTCAGCCTCTAAACTGTTCTGTTGCAACTCTGAGATTACCAGTTACTGCTGGCAGATTCAGTCCATACATACATTACATGCAGTGCTGAATAGTACCAACACTGTATAGTGAATTTATAGAGTGCTGTCATCAGAAGCTGCTCTGATTTATAGCTCGTTACATAAAATTAATAAGTTCTCTCATTAGAAGATGCTGGTTTTTAATAGCTTATTTTATCAAATTAATGCAGTGCTGTGATCAGAAGTTGGTGGTTTTATAGCCCATTATATAAAATTAGTGCAGTGCTCTCATCAGAAGTTGCTGGTTTTATAGCCCATTTTATAAAATTAATGCAGTGCTATTATTAGATGTTGCTGGTTTATATGTCAATATATTGTCCTTGAAGTTGTTGGACCACTCATTTCTCCTAGCAGGTTGTAAACTTTTTTTTTTGTGTTTTTTGTTGCAACATTCAGTGTTCCATGTTTCCTGACATGTAATGCCTTGTGTCTTGTGGCTCAGTACTTCATTTATAGTGCAGCTTGAGTGACTGTCTGTTGTTTGTAAGCTTCCAGTGTATACATCTATTGACCAACACATGCATTAATATTAACAGTACACATGATCATAGAGTTCATGTTTTAATATATAGTTTTTTCCCCTCTTTTAAAAAAATTTTTAGTCAGCATTTTGAACAAAATATCAGAATTATCGGCTTCATATTCATTTTCAGAGTTTCAATAGAAGAAGCTTCCGTCATTGATGATTCAGTTATTCCCTTTAGCTAATAAAAAATACCACAAGATTATTACATCTATTTACAGAATATATACATGGTTTTAGATTCAGATCCAGCTGTAGCAGGGCCAGGATTATTTTATATCAGGCACTATATAGCTTGTGCTGCATATTTGGCATGGTTCATCTAGAGAGCCAGACTGAACTATCTTTCATGCTTCATAGAACTTACATTAAAAACTCAAAAAAGTAAATCACTACATGAAACATGTTAATATATCTCACACATTTTGCCTGTTTATTCAGAATACTTTATCATTTAGTGCACATAAAGTTGCCTCATGTGTGTATGTTACATATTTCATACATAAACAGATAATAAGGCATGCTACGAACAAATTAGTTGTTAATATGTATTTAATAACTGAAGTTCATTGTCAGTTTTAAATACCTCATGGACGAGTGTGGTTAAGGAAGTCCGTGTAACATTTTGGTCATGAAACTTTTTTCATAATTCTGCCCTTCACTGTTGTCTGTGCCTTTTTTGTTGATGTCATCATCATCATCATCTGGGACGTTTTGATGACTTCAGGAGTCCCGGTTATCGGAGCTGGTGAAAAATTCAGGGGACAGCTCGAGTCAGCTGGCCGCACTCAGTGACCAGCTAGCGGAGAGGAATAGGTTAGTTGTCGCCACTAATCCTCCAACCTATGACATGCACACTGTTGACATATAAACAAGAGATTTTTTTTTTAACTTTTAACAGATTTCTAGTCGGTATCATTCAAAGACGATGTTTGAAAGTGTGTTTGTAAAGAAACTATGCTCGAAGATAAATACATGTTAAATTCTGATATTATTTACTTTCGATGTTTGAAAGCATTTAAATAAAGTCCAGCCATCCCCCTGATCGTCGTTTGATTACCAAGTTATAAATATGTCTGTTTGCCTCTGCAAATGATGACTAAGAGTTTTAATAGTAAAATGATTTAATTATAAAACATGCCTCATTTTAATACTTTGGAATTGTATGTCAGCTGTGCATTTAACCAAAGCTTTTCACTCCTTGTGAGTGAGATTACATCCTCCTTGCCTGGTGAACTAATAAGTTATTCTTGGACAACCCTTTCAGAGTCTTTTTTTATTTGTTTGTTATATAATCTGTTTTTGGTGGAAAAGAAACTATATATAATTTAGAGCAGTGATTTTCTCAAACAGGAGACAGGTGGGGAGCAGTTTTCTTTCCAAGAACTGGGAAGGAATTGTTTTTTTTCTTAGGAAAAGTATGTATAAATAGTGAAAATCTTTTGTAGATGATGATTTAATATATTTGGGGGATGGGGGTGGGTGGCCTGGATTGAAAAGGGAGGATTAGGACCTTTGGGATGTCAAGAACTGCTAATTTAGAGAAATTAACCAGTGCGTGTGTAGCATTGGAGCATATTTTCCTTTTTACTAAAGAAAACTCTGAAATATAAAACTGTGAAGAGAGAATAAATAGAAGGCAGCATAGAAATAGGAAACAAACAAACAAAAAAAAAAAAGATTCTTATTTGAACATTTACAATTTGCGAATTTATATCTTTTAAATATCCGTAAAAACATTCCATCTTCTGATATACAGTATATCTAAATCTGGAGCTCATGAACTCATTTTTGTATCCTGGAAGGTTATGTCCAAGAAGGACTACAACTTGTGTTAGGGTTGTACAGTGAACACAATAGTTTGAGTTCGCTTTGCTGTTCATTTTGCACTGGTTTTTTTTTAAGCTAAAACATATGCTTTTTTTTGGTTTTATTTTGTTTTTGTTTTTTGTTTTCACCTTTTCTATCATTGTCTTGTTTGTTATATTTTGTTTTAATTTCTTTCTTTTGTTTTCTTTAAAATTATTTCACACTTTTATTTATTTTCACATTTTGTCCATTTATTTCTAAGGTTGTTTTGTTTTGTTTTTTTTACATAGTTCTACCAACACATTTTTTTTTCTTCAAATTCTCTTAAGCATGTGTATTGTTTTTTTTTCATTTCTTGTAACTGTTTATATTTAGTTTTTACCTTAAATTTTCTACTTTATCCTCACCCAGTCTGCTTCTTTTTTTTTTTTTTTTGTGTATGTCCCCAAACCTTTTTTTTTTTTTTTTGCTTCTTTAAAAAATTATCGACATTCACCATTGCTTGTTTGACATCACTTGCATTAGCTTTCAGAATTTAGATATTAATGTTATGAAGGGCCTGCCTTATCTCAGTCATACACACACACACCCCTTCCCCTCCTGCTTGTAGAGGATCTGAAACGTTGTACAATAGCATGGGTTGTGATATGTGCAAGTTATTATTTGGTACTCAAGAATCTGTTATCTTTCAGCTTGTGCAGAGATGCCCCAGAAGATCATCGGGAGTGTGTGTGTTGAATTTTGATATCTTTGTGTGTTTCGATCCATTAATACATGATGATTTCTCTAGTGGGTTTCAGTGAGATGTCACTGCGTATAACATGAGTGCTTGTGGAATGAAAAAAAAAAAAACATTGTTTATAGAAAGATTCACAGAAAAATATTCTTTTTTTTTTTTTTTAGTCAAAAGGGGATTGACAATATTTGCAGATTATTGTCATTTAATCTACAGGTTAATCTCTCTCTCTCTCTCTCTCTCCTCTCTCTCTCTCTCTCTCTCTAAACCTTAAGTGCCCTAGGCAAATGAGGCTTCCACAAGGGTTTTCCCACAAATGTCTATCCTACAGGTTAATGATCATGCTGAAGTACCTTGGGTTACAGAAGTTCCCTGAGATGGGACAGTTATTTTTTTAAGGTTTCCTCGGGGTAAAATGTTTGAGAAAGAGTGCTGTTGTGTGTCTGCATTAAAGTGATACAGTTGTATGTCCCACAGTCAGTGCTGGATAATGAGTTATAAGGAAAGTCTGCCATGTATCAGTTGTGACATGATACTGTTATGTGTCCCACAGACAGTGACAGATATGAATTGTAAAAGGAATGTTAACTGTCTGCTGTAAAGTGATAATTTCAAGTTCCACAATGATGAATATGAACTATAAGGAAAGTCTGCCATATGTCTGTTATGAAATGATACAGTTAGATGCCACATTAGCAGTGACAAATGTGAACAGTAAGTAAGAAAGATTGCTGTGTGTCTGCAGTGAAATGTAGTTTTAGGTCCCAGGGATGAAATATAAGCCATAGGGTTTTATGACATCAGTTATTTACAGATACATTATCACATTAAGATTATAACAGGCATCCAGTATAACATCTTTTAGGAGGCAGATAATTAGCATCATACTGGGCAGTTACGGTTAAGGAATTAATAAATAAGAAGTTGGTTTAGAGTCCTCGTGTGTGTTCTGTGTCAGATGGATTATGGGAGCAAGAAATTTTAGAAATATTTATCAAACGGGGAATGCTTTTGAAAATGAAATTTTAAAAAAATGCCGACAAGATCTCATTGTGATGTATACAGGTACACACACATTCATAACAGTTTACATTTGTTATATATAGTTTTCTCACTCCTTTAAACAAAAGAAAAAGCTGTTTTTCTATAATAATGATCCATTTTTCACTTGTGTTGGTCACTTATGCTTATTTTTTTTTTTTTTTTTTTGGTTCTTAAATTTCAGAATTTTATTATTTATCTGTGTTGTTTTTTTTTAGATTTTTTTATTTTTGTTGTTACATTTTTTTTTTTGGTTTAATTTGGTGGTGGTACAGTTTTTTTAAAAATAATTCTGTTGATAAAAAGAAGTATATGTTGGACTTGCTGAATTTTTTGTTTTTCCCCTTTTAGTTGATGTGTGTGATGAATTTATTTTTTGTTTCAGTTCGAGTGAAATGAGCTACACAAAATTCATAGATCCAAGATGGTAATGCATATAACGAGAGGTCAAATAGTTTAAACAGTTACCCCCACCTTAGGAGTATGGCCTACATTTTCAAAATATTTCTATACAAAACCCCACTGACTGTTCATATTTAACATAAATCAGTGTTTCGGCATGTGATGTGGTTAGATAAATTGCAAATTATGACTGTCATGCCATGCTCAGTTCAGATATCTGTTATATAGATTTCCCGTACATCTCTTATATAGACTTCATGTACGAAGCTCTTTTATAGACAAACAAAGATACATATGTCATGTGTAGAATGCATGAGTAGGTTATAGTGGAATCAGGACAGAAAGAAGTAATCGCATGATTTAGAAGGTAAATGTACGGTATGCACCTGATTATTCTCGTATGTGTCTAGATTTATTTGGGATTTTGTTTGTTTGTTGCTAGATAGAGGAGGTTTGTGAGAGAAAGAGGTTTGGTCAGTCTGTCCAGTGTTTTTGCTTTATAAAGAATTACTAAGGCAGCATTTCCTTATAAAGGCAGTATAGCACTTTCCTTATAAAGAATATATGGCACTTTCCTTATAAAGAATATATGGCATTTTCCTTATAAAGGTAGTATAGTACTTTCCTTATAAAGAATGATTAATACAGTACACACTTTCAGTACAATGACTAGTGTAGTGCATTCTTTGTGTAGAATTGTTAATGATCATCATGAAGCTTAAAGAAATTTTGTGAATGTCATTAGAATATCTGTGTCCCATGGCATTTCCATGCCACAGGGGGTGTGAAGTGTTAGCGCCTTCACATTTCTAGGCCACAACTGCATTGGAGGTAGGGATGTCATAGGCTGTCCTTTCCTAGGGAAACCCCAGGGTACCTGTTTTTATTTTTGGAGGCAGGGTTGGTCCCTGGTGCTGGTCAGTATTATTTACTTATCTCATAAGTCATATGAAACTGCATCCAAGAGAGTTCCTTTATGTATGTTGCACTAAATATTCACATCTGTATACTACAAGTGCAGAACTTAACTGTTAAGTCTGACCTTTTAAAATGGCCCTTTCCTTCCTTACATGACCAATTAGTGTTGGTGCAGGCAGCTGGTGTGGGGTTTCAGAAATGTTTGTTAGCAACATTATATGATTTTCTTGCAGAATCATTGATTGTGCTTACACTAACAAGTACAGATCCACAGTCTTATTAGAAACCCTTGTTGGGTCAGGTTTGTCTTGGATTTCAGAGCTTGTTAGATATTAGAATAGCTGTGTTGCACCATGCATCGAATTCGCATTGTCACTGATAAGAGTTATGTCATCTACAAAATCAAGATCCTCTAGTTGGGTCCCATTTACCCAGTCAATGCCTGTTGTACCTGTGAAACATTTTTTTCATTATGAAGTCTGTGGCAGTTCTAAAAAAACAAAGGAGATAGTATACATCCATGTTTCTTGCCTGTTTCAATTGCTCATTCCTTCTTCTGTGTTGACTGCACAGACATATCCATTGTAGATATCCCTAATGATTTTGACAGTTTTAGATGATATTCCATATAGACTTAAAATTCTCCACAGTGAATTTCTGTGCATGTTATCAAATGCCTTTTTAAAGTCTGTGAAGTTCAGGATTAATGGTTTTTGCTTTTCAGTATGTTCTTCAAGTATTATTCTTAGAGCAAAGATCTGGTTGAGACAGTTTCTCCCATTTTGAAATCCTGCTTGTTCTTCTCTCATTGCAGTATCCACTGTATCTTTAAGTCTATTCAGAATGACTTTGCAATATACTTTTGACATAACTGATAGTAAGGTTACTCCTCTCCAATTATTGCAGTCGCTAAGGTTGCCTTTTTTTGGTATTTTAACAATGATTACTTTTTTCCATTTTGAAGGGACATTTTCTTCTTTCCAAACTTTATTAAACATTCTCTGTAGATGGTTCTTGTTGTCACTGTTAATAGTTTTTAACATTTTAGCTGTTATTTCATCTTCACCTGCAGCTTTGTTGTTAATAATTAAATTCACCGCTGTTTCAATTCCATCTAGGTTGACATTTAATTGTGGTTTTGGTAAGTTGGTTTCAAGGTTTATCATTTCTTTTGGGTGTGGTCGATTAAGTATTTCTTGAAAGTGTTCAGCCCATCATTGTTTTTGGTCTTTATTTGATGTTAATAGGGTTCCAGTTTTGCTAAGGATTGGTCTTTCTTTAGATGTAATAGTACCTGTTAGCCTCTTTTGTATGTTAAATAAAGTTTCGCTGTCTCCTGTTTTTGCTGCTTTCTCTGCCTCTTTCATCATATTGTCTATGTATTCTCTTTTATCTCTTCCAGCTGAACTTTTTACTTTATTGTCTAGTTCTTTATATGTTGCTTTTGCCAAATCTTTTCCAAGATCTGTCTTTATATTCAACATGGCTAATTTGGCTGCTCATCTTTCGTGCAGTTATTTCCATGTGTTTTCCGATATCCATGCTTTTCTATTTTTCCAATATCCATGCTTTTCTATTTGCTTTTCTATTTGCAGTCTAGCACTTGCTTTTACTGCTGTGATCATAGCTGTGCTGTAAGATTCCATAATTCATCTATATCTGTCTATCTCTACCTCACTGAGTGCTGCAAAATGATTGGTAAGTTCCAGATTGAAATTACAGTTAGTATTTTCTTCCTGAAGGGTGTAGTTGCTTATCTTTCAGGGTATTGATTTCTTGTGTTGGTTTTTTAGTTTTAATCTTACTTTCCCTATACGCAAATTGTGGTCACTGTTGACATCTGTACCTCTGTTTGCACTTACATCTATCAGAGATGTTCTGAAATGCTTTCTAATACAAAAATGGTCTATCTTGTTTCTGGTTCTATCATCTGGAGATTTCCACGTTGTTTTACTTATCTCTTTGTGTGGAAATGTTGTTCCTCCTATAACCATGCCCTCTGTTAGACATAGTTCAGTTAATCTTTCTCCATTCTGATTTACCATATCAGTTCTTTCTTTCCCCATTACTTTTTCGACGTCTGTGATAACTTTTCCTACTTTGGCGTTGATTCTTTCTTTCCCCATTACTTTTTCGACATCTGTGATAACTTTTCCTACTTTGGCGTTGAAGTCTCCCATGACAATTAAGATATCTTGTTTAGGGACTTTGTTCATGAGTTGTGGTTGGTGCTAGAAATCATCTTTTATTTCATCATCAGCATCATTCATAGGAGCATAGCATTGTATGATTGTCATTCTTCCGTGTCTTAGTTTGTATCATGCTCTTATTATTTGACTGTTCACTGGTTCCCATTCTATAAAACTCTTTGCTGCTACATTTGGCATAATTATACCTACTGTTCCTTGGTATATCCCATCGTCTCTGCCAGAATGTATTTTCCGCCGTTATTTTCCCTGCTTCTGGTCGTCGCATTTCACTGATGCCCAGTACATCTAGGTGGTATCTGTCCATTTCTCAGATTACTTGAACAGCTTTAGATGGTGCTGCCATTGTTCTTACATTCCAAAATCCAATCTTTGTCACATATTTGGGGCCGATGAATGCGTTCTTTTGATCTTTGTCTGAGTTTTTCAGAGTTGGTATCCCTGATGTGTCACCCTTGACTTAGTTGGTTTTGTTGCAAGTTTCCATAACAGTTCTCTTCTCTCCTCTCCCCCCCCCCCCCCCCCGGTCACCTCTAGGTAGGTCTTAGGATAAGGTTGTTAGCCTTATGCCAACTCCCAGATCAGAATATGTGACAGATTTTTATGATAGGTGTTTAAAAAAGATTTTTTAACCATATCAGATCATATGAACAACAATTTGATTATAGAATTTCTTTGCAGGCACTGGAAAATAATAAAATGTAGGAAATATATGGCAGATATTCAGATACAGGGCAAATTAAGAAAAATAAACTGCTTTAAAAAAAAAAAAAGAGAGAATGACAGTAGAGAAGCTCTCTAGAACTGACCTTATTCAAGAGAAGAGCAAATAATACTACCATAGGCTGGCATATATCTCCAGAGAAGTGTATTTATTGTATCAGCCCAGTCACCCAACATATCACAGAAGTATATCTATCTATCGCTTGGTGTTGGGGAAAGAAGGGTGGCCTGGCATGATATTGGCCATTCAGTGTGAGGCCAACAAGATTTGGAAAATACAAGTACTAACATTGTATCTGATTTTTTTTGTTTCAATGGCATGGAGCATTAATCTTCAGAAACAAGTACATTTTAATAGCAGGACTCATACAGCATTGTTTACTATTGGGGAGAGTAAGGTATTTTAAGTAGCTGAAGAATGGCTGGTAATAGCCCAGATTTTGAAGATTCCATTCAGTTATTTTCGTCAGTGGCGGCCAATTGCTTCTTGTTTTTGTTCACATATATATATATGACTATCCTACAAAATGTGTAGGAAATTTATAGCTTATCTAGAAATATGACTTTTTTTGTCCAAGTGATTGATATTGTTCAATTTTCTAGAAACAGTTTATTTTTTTTTTTATTCACTGAATCACATAAACATTTTTTCTAACTGCAGAAATTTATTTTTCCATAAGGTGCATGCTCTTTGTTAATTATTTCCCAAATGTAAGAGTTTCAAATGTCAGTTTCAGTTTTGTAACATGCATTTTATTTTTTAGCATTTTGACAAATATAAGAATTCTTACAGTTGCCTCACATATATTCTCTCTGACTGTGTAACGGCACAGTTATGTGAGGTCCTGAAAGTTATAACTCTCATAAGAGTGCACCTTTCACCAAGTCTTCCCACACGTTACAGAAACTACTCATTTATGTCTGGCCCTTGAGAGTCAGATAGTCTTATGACCCATGCATCTATTATATAGCTAGCAAGAAAAAAGTCAGATAGTCTTATGACCTATGCATCTATTATATAGCTAGCAAGAAAAAAGTCAGATAGTCTTATGACCTATGCATCTATTATATAGCTAGCAAGGGAAAAAAGTCAGTCTTA
The DNA here is from genome assembly GCA_009760885.1 of Achatina immaculata. Lineage (NCBI taxonomy): Eukaryota > Metazoa > Mollusca > Gastropoda > Stylommatophora > Achatinidae > Lissachatina > Lissachatina immaculata. The sequence goes on from CM019698.1 coordinate 23,523,690, forward strand.
TGACCTATGCGTCTGTCATAATAGCTGCAGCCCCCCCCCCCCCTAAAAAAAAAGGCCTTAATTTCATGACAGATATTAGTTTGCTTAATGTAACTTTTTTAAAAAAAATGTAGCATGAAAGTATATGTAGGTCCCCTTTAGTATGCATCAAAGATTCAGTCATTGCAGAGCCTGATTGACATTACTATATATTTTATGCTTACTGCTGTTGAGACAGAAAACATAAGTTGTGTCTTTAATGTAAAATTGTAGAAGGAGAAAAGGAAATTCAGTTCTGTAGCAGTTTATGTACATTAAAGGGTAGGTGTAGGTTTAGAATCATTTTGTTTCTTCAAATTTTGTGAAAGACATTGATAAATTAAATAAAGACCTGTAAATTGTTTGTATGTAAGCTTAGCCTTCATTGCCTTTACTGCATGTGATTTTGAAAACAGACACATGTTGAGTTTGTGAATGAAATTTTTCAGTAACAGATAGGTAGTGGTATGTAGCAGTACAGTTAGAGATAACAGCACATTTAAGGAGTAACACCACAGTTAGGTGTAACAGCACAGTTAGTGGGGGGGGGGAATAACAGCATAGTTAGGGATAGTTAACAACACATTTAAGGGTAACAACAGACTGAACGATAGCACGGTTGATGAAAATTGTTTCATACCTTTCTTTTTTTTTTTTTACCTTAAGCAAGAAAATAACAGGAAAGCTGCCTTTGATATGCTACAGCTCTGTCTTTGTAGTTGTAGTGGAAGGGCTTATAGCATTGTTCTATAACGTATAAGAATTTTTATATGGTTTGTTGGTCTGCCATATTTTTTTACTAGGTTTCTGGAGTTTATACCTGTCTTATCATCATGTGATACTTAGTTTCTAACTGTTGGTACACCCCCCCCCCCCAAGCCAATTACTATTTCTTAGTTAACTGAATGCACCAGAAAGTTTAAATGAAAGGGGAAAAAAAAAAGGATTCTTGTGTCCATCTATGTATATTCCATATTTGCCACACTAGTACAGTTTCCATTATTGCTGATATGTATTTCTTCACACCAGGTTAATAGTGTTCAGTACTGTGTAGCAGTAAAGCCCAGTCAAGTTTTGTTTTTAATATGTTTTAAATGTTAGGAGATTAAATATTTTCATTAATTGATAAATAAATAAATAAATAACAGTATCATCTTATTGATACTCAGTCTGTATGCTGTGATACCAGCTCTAGAAGCACAACTCTGTTAAATGCCTGGATCACAGGCTGGTCCCTATGGTTTCATATAGACCTAAAAGAAGATGATGTGTTAATCCTTATATTTATTTGTTTAGCACTCCATATGATGTCCGCCTCAGCGGGTCAGAGTGAACAACAACAACAAAATCTGTTGTGGCTTTTCCCATGCGTGGTTATTTCTAACCAATGTGTTCAAACCAGATTCAGTGGCTGATTAGCTCTTTCATTCTTCCCACAAATCCAGCTAAATTCATTTGCTTAAAATAAACAGTTTTCGATACTTGTGTAACACTTGGTTATAAAATTACACTGAGATTCAGACTATGTTTTACTTAGTGTGTTAAGCTTCTTAATAGCATGCTATTAACAGAGATGCTATGGCATTTTTATTTTTGATTTGTATAAACTGAGCGAACATTTTCATGGTTAAAAATAGAAATTGGGAGTGAAAGTGTTAAACTTTGCTACATTTTGATGCATGCATACTTAACCCTGCTCCAGCAATATTTTCACAGTGTTGCTCTTATTTCCTGCAGAAAAATCGAGGATCTACAAAACGACTTGTTGAACTATTCTCAAAGACTAGCTAAAGCAGAGGATACTTACAAGGGCTTGTGGCAGGAGAAGGATAGGGAGATTCAGGAGACTAGCAAAAATTTTCAGGACAAAATTGTCAAAATGGAGGATGAAATTAAAGAACTTGTAAGATGTCATTTGAAGCCTAGGCTTTTTCTTTCTTTCTTTCTTTCTTTCTTTCTTTCTTTCTTTATAACCTGAACTTATTTAAAGCATTTAATTTAGTACTACAGAGATGGTGTTGGAAGGTATGAATATAGGGGATCCTGAGTGTGATGCAAGTAGATGGATGTGTACCATTTATGAAGGAGGTGAAGTCGAGTCACACAGGAGGAAAATGGAGGAGTCAGATTTGAAGGTTTGGCAAAGCAGCTTCACAGCCCAGAACTAAAAAGCAAATAATTAGACTTTCATTAATGGAGCACACAGTGTTGTAGTGTTTTAAGCTTCTGTCTTACTCATGCAGAAATGTACAGGTAAAGAATGGAGGGCCTAAATTAATTATATGATTTGTAATAAACCCTTTGATGCCATGTCAAAAAATGTGTAAGGAAACATAAATTCTTAAATGAAGACATGTGGGCTTCTAATTCCAATTTCATTGGTTGACAGTAAAGTCTAAGTATTTGTTGCCACAGCTTTTACTGCAGTAGCCTTGTGTGTGTGTGTGTGTATATATATATATATATATATATAATGTTTTTTTTTTGCATTTATAGACAGTATCTGTTTGTGGTTCAAGTAGTTCTGTGTCCTTGGTAGATTTGTATATTAAATGGAGAGAAATTTGGGGGTGGGGGAGAAATTTCTGGAAAAAAGGAGGGGAATCTTAGATACTTGTAAAAAAATTTCAACCTGAGATTATTATGATATATAAATGGCCACAATATTATGATGCATATACATAAATGTTCACAATATTACGGTGCATAAATGTCCACACTGTTACAATGTATAAATGTTCACAGTATTGTGATGTATAAATGTCCACAATATTATAGTGTAGACGTGTACACAGTGTTACATGCGTAAATGTCCATAATAATGTGATATTTAAATGTCCACAGTATTATAGTATAGACATGTACTCAGTGTTATGGTGCATAAATGTTCACATATGTGAATAAAAATATACAAAGTCACTGCTGTAAAGACAGTGTCTTGTTTTGTAGTAAAGCTTTTCCCTGCTGTGTTTTTTTTTTAACTTTGTTATTTTAAACTGAGAAACAATTATTTTTTTTTTTTATTTTACACTGAGAAACAATTATTTCCACCCATTCAACTTAAATTTGCTGATATTCAATACTGTAATGAATTCTTTCACACCAGAATCTATGAAGGTTTTGTTAAGAAAACATATATAATTACTGATATATATATATTTTTTTTTAAACTGCATCTGTATGGTTTTATTTCAGCTTTTGGAGATTTAAAGTTTTAACTGCAAAATAAACTAAGTGTAGCCACTAGATTATGTCCTGTTAAAAACACATTTAATGAGTTTATTATGACATTGTTTGTGTGGTCTTGGATTTTTTCAATCCAGCGGAATAAGAGTTTTTTTGTTTTTTTTTAAACAAAAATGAATGGCCATAAAAATGATACACTGTGTATCCTCAGAACTTAGTGGTAGAAAAATCCAAGGCCAAGGCCAGTCAGGTTTCAGAAAACTATGAGTCGGAGAAAAAACAGGCATTAGAGCGTAAGGATGCTGAGATTGGGGAACTCAGACAGCAGCTTTCACGTGTCAGTGATGAACTGGCCAAACAGGAGGACAGAACCACAGCGCACAAACAGATGTTAGAGAAGGTTACTTTGGAGAAGGAAGCTTTGCAGGTAAGCGTTTTCTGCTTGATATTTCGTGTTAAAATAGAGATGTTGGTTTATCTCCCTGAAGCTGCAAACAAGGTGCTCTTTTGCAGTTGATGTAATGACGGTGTAGGGGTACATACATTGTGTTGAATAGGGGGGGGGAGGTCCCAGTGTAATTTAAAAACAGAGAAGTATAATATTTCTTAGCAGACTCCATGGTCCCTGCCCCCAATAGCCAGGCATGATAATTGCTGTCATTCCCATCCTACTAACAACATGATTTTTATCATGTCTTTCCCATCCAAATTTTCTACCAAAGGTTTTGTTCTGTAGTTTGATTTTAATTTGCTATAAATGCTGAAAATAGTCTTTGCATAATTCCCCCAGTAAAAGATGGTAGCCATAATGAGTTCGTTCATTCAGCTTTCCAAGCTGTTGCGGCTCACTTCTACATTCAAGACCAGTGTCTCCATTCCTGTTTGTCCTTAGTCTTCTCCTTCCACTTGTCCACTCAAAGGGCTTGCAGGTTTTCTTGTAGGTTGTCATTGATGAATAATCATAAAAAATTGTTGTTGCGATGAGAGTGTTATTTGGTAACAGTGACTGCATTAACCAGGAATTACTAGTAAATTACCAGTTAAAAAAAAAAAAGAGAAAAATCAAGAGTTTTGTTTTTTTTTAGAGACCGTAACCAATATATATTATCAGAAAAACCTGGTAACAATGCAACCAGCAACATTGATTAGAGGATAAACAGGCCAGTAGGATGATGATGATGATGCTCAGTGTGCGTGGAGGAGAATCAATCAGTTTTGACTATGGTTCACCACATGAGCATTTTGTCAAGATTAAATCTTGCTGTAAGAGAAAAAAAAAATTTCGCACAGACATATACTATGTTCAATTTTACATTTTAAAAAAAAGTATGTAGTATCGGATATTGTATTTGAAAACCAGTATTTCAGAAATACTTCATGCAGGTTGAAACACAGGTATAATAGTACCAGTTTCCAAAAATCCAAACACGATCACTATTTGGTAGTCAGAGAGTTGAGCTTAGGATTGTACTTGTAAAGATCTTTTGGCAGTAAAAAAAAACTGCATATCAGTCACAGGCAGACATTTGTCTTTCTTGCTCTGTCAGTATGAGAAGGTGCAGGTGGAGAGGCATCTGAAGAGGGTGGAGGAGGAGAAGTGCTCCATCAACACAGAGCTAATCCAGGCAAGGGTGCAGGTAACCAAATGCCAAGAGGAGGTGGAAAGTTCAAGGAGGCTAACGTTAGAACTGGAGGACAGACTGGAAAAGCTGGACTTGCAGGTGGCTTACATGACAGCAGCTAGGGATGAGGTGAGTGTTTTTATTGATTTCTTCTCCCCCCCCCCCCCCCCCATTTTATATTTTCTTCTTTCTGTTCTTGTCTTTAAAGGTATTTTTTTTAATACATCATTATGTATGCTGTCATTTCCTTCTGGCAAAAATTATGTCTGCTGTTATACCATACTACATACATGATGTCTGCTGTTATTCCAATCCTACATACATGATGTCTGCTTTCATTCCCATCCTGCAAACATAATATTTGCTGTAATTCACATCCTACAAACATGATATCTGCTGTAATTCCCATCGCACTGGCATCATGATTACATGAATATCTTTCCTATCTTACCATCATTATTATATCTGCTGTCTTTTCCTCTCTAACAATATAATGATGATTGCTGCCACTCCCATGGTACTAACATCATATCTGTTATCTTTACCAGACCGAGAAGTCAAAGGAGGAAGTGAAATCACAGAAGTTAGAATTGGTTAAAGAAAGTGGTTTGCTAAAGCAGGAGGTGATTTCACTGAAAGGGGAGGTACAAAAGAAGGATAACCAACTGGCTGAGATGAAGCTTGAGGTAAGGAGGCACATATATATCCTTTGTTGTCATGAACTAACTGACAAAACAAACAAGGCAGCTGATATATGTATCAGTGAGGAAAAACTGGAAGAAGTGGAGAGTTTTGAATATCTTGGATCACTGCTAATAATGGAGATATAATGAGGGAAATTAAAAGGAGAACATCTATCGCTCTTCAGAAAGTAAAACAACTAAATAATCTGTGGAGAGGAACAGACAGGACTACAAAAATAAGATTTTTAAGGGCATGCACCTTTCCCATCGCAACATATGCCTGTGAGACCTGGACACTTAACAAAACAGCTGAGAAACACATAAACGCCTTTGAATGTAAATGCTACAGAAGAGTTCTTCAGATATCATGGACACAAAAAAAGAACAAATATATGCATACTACAAGAACTTAATATTCAAGAAGGCTAGCTAGTAAAGAGGATTAAAGAGAGAAAACTTAAATATTTTGGACACATTAAACGTCATGATAATCTAGAGAAGACCGTGTTGGAAGGGTACATAATGGGAAACAGAAAGAGAGTAAGACCAAGGCGAAGATGGCTGCAAGACATCATTGATAATCTGCGAATGGATGCATCAGCAGCAGGCCATCTTGCTCACACCGAGAGGCCTACAGGAGAGCTGTTAGGGAGGCAAAGTTCCACAAGGGACATGCAAATGAATGAATGAATGTCATGAACTAAACAAGTATTACCCAGTACATTTGTCAGGCTTGTAATTACCATTGTAATACCCATGGTTTCACACTTCAAAAGAAATTCAGTCAAAATTATTTGTCAAATGTTGTTTTTTTTTTTTTTCACAAATAATTTTACTACTTTTGATGTAAGGTAAAGGCATCTCTGTCATGCCTGAGAGGCACATAGAGCTATGGTGTTAGTGCCTATATGTTCTTTGACCTGTCAGCACACTAGAGGGTTATGTGGTCATTGCCACACCTTCTCCCTTTCCTTCCCAAACTCCAGAAGTTGGGTACCCATTTCTACAGCTGGATGACTGCTGGGGAAGGAGTGCTGTCTGATTAGGCAATCAGCGACCCATAGCTGGTATGCTAGCATCAGGGTTAGCAAACCATAGATGACCAAGACCCTGTCCCACCTCTCCGTTGGTATCCTGTAGCAACAGGCCTAGCCTGGCTAATGGGGCAGAGATCGCCATGGTGGTGTAGTCTGCTAAAGAAGCATTGCACACCTCCTGGTTTTTATCTGCCACGCCTATACGATGCTATGCCTCAACACCTCCACATCATCCGACTGCAAAGAACACCAGGTCACAGTTACAGGGAGATAATACAAGTACAAGACTACCGTGCCTCAAGCTGGATTTGAAACCCCAGCCTTCTCCATAATTAGTGCACTAACCACTTCACCACTCAGATGTCCGTAAAACATCCTTCAGCAGGCATACAGCTTCCAGGTTCACCATCTTGATGTAGGCAAACAAATGCCAGCAGGTGAAACTGTAAGCATACATTTCTATACAGTAAACAGCTCAGACTCATTATTAGCAGAAGATGCATTCATAAAAAGTTCAGAGTAACTTAGTTATTTAATAAATAATACTAATTAATTATGGGAATTTGTGCATGCTGTATACTTCCATCTTATGTATCATTTGAAAGTTAAATAAGATGCATAGTTACATAACATTAAAAGTTAAATAATATGCATAGTTACATATGTTAAAAGTTAAATAAGATGCATAATTACATATGTTAAAAGTTAAATAAGACCCATACATATGTTAAAAGTTAAATAAGATCCATAGTTACATAATGTTAAAAGTTAACTAAGATACACTGCACAATCATCGAACATATATTCTTCGTTTTACATGTTCTTCTACTATTTCCCAAGCTTGAAGTTCTTTGCAGCCGATGTGGTGAAAGTGTTGAAGCAGAGAATCATGTCCGATTGATTGGGAGTGGCTTACAACAGTCCCTTATTTCAGTCACTTAGTGGAGCTAAAAAGCAAGAGATGTGCAAAACTTCTTTATCGGACTCCACCACCATGGGGACTATGGCGATTCATTCACCGTAAGCCAGACTGGATCTGTTACTGGGGATACCAACGGAGAGGTGGGACAGGGTCTTGGTTGGCTCTATTTCGTCAACCCTCTGATGCTAGCGTGTCAGCTATAGGTTTCTGACTACCAGAATGAACAACATCTTCCCTCCACATAGTTTATCCACTGCTAGTTAATGAATGGATAGAATTCCCACTTACTTTCCAGTGATTGAACAAATGTGCATAGTGGTTGCACACTGACTTATTGCTGGATAGATGCTTATAACATATACATTATGAGTGGACTTAGTCCTTCAGCAGTGCCCAGTAACTGAAATGGTGTCCATTTTTATTGTATATTATCCAGCTCTTACTATTGCCCCATAGTTCATAACCACTGACCTGATATTGGATAGATGCATTTGGTGGTAACAAGAGATACCTCTTTATTTATCCCTATATCTGTTGCTTTATTTGTTCAAGGGAGAGAAGCTACAGACAGAATTGTCCAGAAAGGCAGAAGAGTTCTTGCAGAAGTCACAGACAGAGACAGAGCAGTTGGCACAAGAGCTGTGAGTTCAGTTTTTTGTCAGTCTTCTCTGTTCTGGAACTTTTTTTTTCTCCTATTTCAAGTAATCAAGAATGTTTCATTGATTGGTATCTCGATGTTGAAGTTACAGCAAACACTGCTGTGTGAGGATCTTAAAGCATAGGCATTAAATTACACAGGAAATGGAACAACAGTGGCTTCAGAAGTGGACGCAAAAAGTGGATTTCTCAAAAGGTTTTAGAACACTGGTCTGTTCACCCTCCACCCCATGTGATCTGGGAGCCTAAATAGTTTGGAAATCACTGCTTAAGAAGTATCTGAAAACACTTCACTCCCACCCCTTGGAATTCCTCACATGGGTGGGTGGGCTTGGTTGGTTGGTTTGGGGTGGGGGGGTGGAGCTTGAGTATCCCAGTGACCCCTAGAGTTTTGCCAGTGGTAACATAGCTAATGGCAGGGTTTTCCAAGTTGGAAATGTTGAGGGGAAGGGTTCAGACTAAGAGAGACTCCAAAATACATCCTTGTAAGTCAGCTGGGGGCAGCCACAGGCTAAGAAAGATGGCAACCCAACATAAATGCTGTAGAATGTTGAATGCACTTGATTCAACACAACCCATTCAATGATGACATTGCAGATTATATGGAAGAGGAAGAAGAAGGGAAAACTCCCAACCCTGTTCAACAGACAGCACAAAACAACAGCACATTTATGGAAAATGTGTGATGAGATAGAGATATGATCTTAAAATACCTCAAGTTCAGTTATCTTTGCATCTACTCTGTTGTTGCAGGTAAACAGGTAGCTAATGTATATGGAAAGAAAGACAGATGCTGGGTAGTTTTAATCAATCTCCTACACCAAACTAACTGGTTTTTTTTTAAAATGTTCACCTTATGGGCATCTAAGCAAAGTCCCTTACTTGTGAGGTTGAGCTTTGTGCAGTACCATTTTTTTTCTTCCCCTTTGTACACAGTACATAAATTGGAATGCACAAGGATAACATTCAAATTCATGAAGCATTCCATGTTTTTTTTTTTTTGCCATCTCAGTGGCAAAGAGGTTAGTGCACTAGTCTCTCATGCTGAAGGTTGGGGGTTTGAATCTGGCTGGTTCTAAGGACTGTTGTAGCTGTAGATGGGGTGGGGGATACGCTCTCCACTCCAATTAAATGTTTCCAAAGCGCGCATCTCAAATAGCCTCTGACAGTCCAAGTTCATCTAACAGCTAATGGCCTTCTCATGGCAGAACTGTTTAAACTGACAGGAGAAGGGGCAAAAGGTGAATATCTGGCGCCTGAAAACCAGACGCTTAGGTAGATGAAAGTCTTGGTTGGTAGCTCATATAGGAGAAGGAAAACTCTTCACCTTGTGTGCGTGGGGTGAAACTCCTCCCAGCCAATGAGGAAAAATCCACTGCTGTGGAAAAGGTGAAGGAAAGGATTAAGTGAGGTAAATAGTAGTCTCGAGGTCAGGGCTACTCAAATCACGGCACCTCTGCTCTAAAGGCCAGCCATGTCCTATATACACCCATACTGGGGCAGAATGCCTAAACCGGCTTAACCCAGGGTTAAAACTTGATGACTACTCATGTCACGGTACCTCCACTCTAGAGGTCGGTCACGTCCTAAATACGCCCATCCTAGGATAATACGCCTAAACCAGCTTAACCCAGGGGTGAAACTTACTAGTGATGAAGATTCATCCTCCTGGACAAAAGCTCCGTCCTGGCCACAACTAGGAAGAGTAGCGGCCATGACCACAAAATGCTGAAGTCGGAGACACTGGACCAGCGCAATCAAGATAAGCAACTACCTTTCACCCAACAGGGATATATGCATATCCTAATCATGCTGAGGTTTTCCAGTGAGAAAGTCCAACTCTAGGCTGGATGGGCAACCACCTCTCACCCGGCGGGGATATATTCATATCCAAACCATATCGAGGTTTTCTGATGAGAAAGTCCAACTCTAGACTAAACTGGTGCAACGAAAACCACAGAGTCATGCAATGCTGCTTCTGTGACCCACTGAGAACATAGGCCCAAGCCCCACGATGCTCTGAGCCTCCATCTTAAAACAGACAATCGCGAGAACCACAGGAGTAAATTCAGTAGGATCACGAGGCAATCTTGGTGGTAGAAGCGAATGAAGAAGAATCTTGCTGGATGCACCCCAGTCACCCAGCTGTAGAAATGGATACTTGACTTCTTCTGGAATTGGGGAAGGAAAGGCAGTGCTGACCATATCATCTTGTAGTGTGCTGACAGGTCAGGGAAAATATGGACGCTAACACTATATCGCTTGTGCCTCTAAGGCATGACAGGGTTACCTTTACTTTATACCCTGACATCTGTGAATGCACTACAGTCTGATTCACCCAACCCTTCAAGACTAGAGCAAGATGGTGTATGGTGTAGTTTTACTAAGAAAAAAAAAAAGATGGAAAATTACAAGTAGAAGATAATGAGAATAGTGAAATGGTTATAATAAATAACAACCCAGTATTTTGACCAAAAAAATGCCTTTATCAGGGACAATAGAAACGACAAAACAGACAAATACACACCAGGAAAAAAAAGGCTCCATTTTGATAGAAGATTGGCATAGACAGCCATCATCACACTTATCCTGTCCTTTCCAGCATATGGTCATCATCTTCAGAGGCAGCTTTCTCCAACACAGGTACTTTGGGTGCTCATTTATTTATCTGGGGTGACTGAAAGGAGCAAATAGTGGATCGCTGACCACAACCTTTCATGTGGTGGGGGTTGGGGGGGGGTGTCAGCTATTCTACTTATGTCCCTTAAACAGGTGAAATTGATGAAGAGATTTTGAAACTAACCTGCAACTTGCAGTAAAAGTTTTTTCCTTCTTTTTTTTTTTTTTCCTCCCCTGATGAAAGGATGACGCTAAGAGAATTGTTGAAATCAACAAAAGATCAGGTGGTGTCACGGGATGCTGAAGTGGCAAAGTTGCAAGCGCTGTTAGAGCAGTACAAGATGTTGGCTCAAGAAACAGACACGGTAAATACACATTTTCTGTCCTCCTTGGCATGGGACTAAGGGATTTCTTGTTCTTCTGGAAATTTTATTTACATTTTCGAACTTTCATTTGATTGGTCCATTTATCTCACAATATAAAGTGAAAGAGCTCATAGAAACTTATATTTTCAAAATCAAAATGATAATTCTGAAGTTGCCTCTCTCTTGTTTCTCAGCTAAAGAACGAGATGACAGAACTTGCCAAAGAGAAAGCTTCAACCGAGGAGAGGTATGTGGTCTGGTTCTAGTTTTTGAAAGTGAAAAGAAACATAAGTTGTATGTGGGTTGATAGAAGATAGATGAGTCATGGTAAAGATGGACGTGGAAAAAAATATTGGAAGAAAGATTTCGAGAGAATGTATAGCGCTTTTTTTTTTTTTTCGTTTTGGTCAACAGCCATTATGGCATGTGGAACATGGCTTTCAAATTGTGAAGAATCTTGTATTCAGCCCCATGTAACATTCCATTACATATCTTCACACTTTTCCCATAATGAACACACTGGATTTCATTCTGCTGCAGGTATTCTTGATTTGTCTCTTATAGTGAGATTAATGGTTTATATCTGGCCACTAGAGCTCCAGGACAACTGTAGAAATGAGTACCTGGCTCCCAGAGTTGGGGAAGCAAAGCAACCAGACACATTTGGTGAAAGGTGTGCATAGAGTAAAAGAGACTGAGAGTCACCGTTATATGAAAATTGTTAAACTCTTTGAAAAGGAAAACTATTATGTATTTAAAAATTTTGAACTCATGTCAACAGTAGTGAAGTCTTTGAAAATGTTGATATATCCTCTTTATGTAATAACAAAAAGAAACTCAGTTAAAAAAAAAAAAAAAGACAAAGAAAAGGCTTCTTTGAGAATGTTGAAAACTCAACAGAGGAAAACATTATTGGCTTTATCATGTAAAACTAGTAACTGACTTTCTGTAACATCACACTGAAGAATTCCCATCATTGTTTTTTTTTCCCTTCCCATGTGGCCGGCTTCATGCCGCAAACAATATCAGCAACTACTTTTATGTTCTGGTAAGACATTCATTTCCTGCGTGTGTATGTTACTTTGTCATCTGTAAGCCTTCTACAGTTTTACTGAGTTTTTAATTTAGCATGATCGCATTTATTTAGCTACTTCTTTTTTTTTCAGTGTAGAATTGCTTTTGTATTTTATTCTGTCAGATTGTTTCATATTTTTGAACAAGTAGAAAATTTTCTTGTATGTATTATTGATATTCCAACGCTTTCTGTATACATTTTTCTCATTTAAGGCTTTGCTTGTATTATATATGATATTATAAGTGTTATTTAACCTCCTTTGTGTTGACCCTGTATGGGCCACACCTTCCATACTAAAATCGTTAGCCCCCTATGTTATATAGGCCACACCTTCCATGCTAAAATTGTTAGCCCCCTATGTTATATAGGCCACACCTTCCATGCTAAAATCATTAGCCCCCTATGTTATATGGGCCACACCTTCCATGCTAAAATCGTTAGCCCCCTATGTTATATGGGCCACACCTTCCATGTTAAAATCGTTAAACCCCTATGTTATATGGGCCACACCTTCCATGCTAAAATCGTTAGCCCCCTATGTTATATGGGCCACACCTTCCATGCTAAAATCATTAGCCTCCTATGTTATGTGGGTTTTTTTTTAACCTCAAATGAAGAATTATACCAGAATGAAGTTTGTAGTAGTATTATGTTGCCATGTGGTGAATAAAATGAGGTCAAGCTTCTAAAAATAATTATGGAAACTCCTTAATTAATGTTAATGAGGGGAAGGACCATCATGCATCTAAGCAACATTTTCAGCATTTTCTTTTAAAATTTTCATTGGAAACATAACACTGAGGAGGTTAATGCCTTTACTCTGCAGCTTATTTATATATATAAGGCAATTCTGTTTAGTACATGCATACCGTAACAGACCTTCCCATGCACACGCACACACAAAATCATAAATGTTCTAGTTGCATGCTTCTGTTTCTGTGCCATAAGAAAATCTAAAGAAAATTATCCAGTAAGAATCTAAAGACAATTAGAATTACTTGGACAAGTTGTGAGCAAAGCAGATGGTACAGAACCCTGATAATCACTGGAAAACTCAAGGGAAAATGAAAGATATAATTATCTGAATCAATTGATCAAGTGCTGCGCCACGTGGTGTAGGCAGTCATTTCTCTCCACAATTCCCTGTCTTTAGACTTGATTATAAGATCTGCCAGTGACTTTCTTCCTAGCCACACTGACAGCCCATCCAGTAACTACTCTCTCTGTCTTCCTCTGTCTCTTCTTCCCTCAATTTTTCCAGTTGCCACAATGTATTCCAATTTTCTTCTTCTCAGAAAATGTCCTACAAATCTTGCTTGTCTGCCTCTGATCTTTGTTGTAATTTGCCGTTTAACAAAGGCCTCTCTTAAGACTTCTTCATTTGTTTTCTTGGCTGTCCATGGTGCCTTCAGCATCCTTCTTATAAACCACATCTCCGTGTCCTCCATTTCTCTCTGTACTCTCTTATTCATGGACCATGCTTCACATCCATAGAACAAAATTGGCTCGATGTAACATTTAAATACTCGGAATCTTGTTTCCATTGATATGGATCTGTTGCACAAGATGTGTCTCATCGTCTGGAATGCTGACTTGGCCTGAGCACATCTGCTTTTTATTTCGTTGTGACATTTCCAATCAGCTGTTATAATTGTTCATAAGTACTTGAATCTATCAACTTGTTTCAGTTCTGTACCATCGATGGTAATGCTACATTTTGGTGGTATTCTTTTCTGTGAGATAACCATCACTTCAGTCTTCTTTTTATTCAGACTGAGACCTTTACTTTTTCTTTCACAAACCATGATGTCCAGAAGAGCCTGTAGCTCAGAATTATCTGAATAGTTTGACCATGCTAAGGAAAGGGAAAGGGAAAGAAAGGCATCAGATTTTACTAGAAATGTTGGCCTGCACAAAACAGAGAAATGTAATAACAATTATTCATTGATATGGTACCTGATTATGGTGATGATGGTGATGGATGATGATGATGATGATGATGATGTCATAGAAGTTCTGTACTGAGACGAAAGTAAAATCTCCATTTCCATGACATTAAGGTATATTGGGGATACAGGGTTAGGCCTGTATCTCCATGGCATTAAGGTATAGTGGGGATACAGGGTTAGGCCTGTGTTTCCATGACATTAAGGTATATTGGGGATACAGGTTTAGGCCTGTGTTTCCATGACATTAAGGTATATTGGGGATACAGGGTTAGGCCTGTATTTCCATGACATTATATTGGGGATACAGGGTTAGGCCTGTATTTCCATGACATTAAGGTATATTGGGGATACAGGGTTATGCCTCTATTTCCATGACTTTCGGCATATGAAAGTGTGGTGTGGTCAGTATCATGCCTGGATACATTCACCTTCCAAGATTTCTCTGGTACCCATTTCTAGAGGGTGGGTGAACCTTGGGCGCTGTTTTGGCGTGTATCAGGAAAAAAAATCCCATTGCTGGGACTTGAACCCAATACCACCAGATTAGTAGACTGAGCACCTGACCAGTCAGCCAACCAGGCTGCTTCTATACTGAGGGTTTTGCTTTCATATGATTTAGAAAAAAAATTGGTAATAGAAATTTGTCTATTTTTAGTTCTAATGGGATTAAATCGGTAAGGTAGTTTGAAAAGTTAATGTTGGACAGAAGTGTGGGACACTAGTTTGAAAGAAATAGAGGTACCAGAATTTCATTTACTCGGCTTCTAATGTGGGATTGAGTACAGTTTTACAGTGCAGTGGGAAACAAAAGAGGCTTTTTTTTTAACAAAGTAAGGGAACTCTTGAGGAGAGATACGAGATAAGAGAGTGACTGGGAACTGAACCCTGGGCTTCAGTTGGTTGATTGACCACCAGGTCACAAGAAGAGAACACACTAACCCTAGGGTGTGCTTTGTGGCTGAGTGGTTAGTGCATTGTCTTCTCATGACTGGGCAGCGTCTGTGGGATTCTGTTCCAGCCTGTTCTCTTACTATTATCTTTCAGTCGTGCTTACAGGGCTTTGTCAAATGTCAAGGCAAATTCTGCCTGTTCTGTTCCCTTACTTTCATGTGGGCTTAGAAAAGGATGATCACTTCAGATTTCTCCAACACTAGATTCCATCCAGGTGATCATTTATTACTTTTCTTCCTTGCTGCGGTCTTCTTGAGTCAAGGTTTTTATGTCTGTGTCTTCCCTCATACTTAAGTCTAGTATTTGTGTCCAGTTGTACTAGAATATTGGAATCAGTTCTTTTTTCTTTTTTTTTTCATTCAGATTAACCTTCTTTTTTGGTAAACTTTTTTAATTTCATAGTAGGATTATATTTTTATAGTGGCTGAATTAACCTTAAATTTTTTGCTTTAGACACAGCGTAAAAAATGGTTTGATCTTGTGCTGCAGAAGAGCTGGACAGTTATCACAGCTTTGCCTATACATGCCATGTAACTTGCTCTTGTTTCTTCCAGCGAAGAACATGTTCGGTTTTTTTGTTTTTAAATTGACAATCTTTTGTTTGAATCCTACTGCTTATTTCACATTATGTGTAGACAACATTACTTGTTTGGTGTCTTTTTGTTGCACTTTTGTACACAACATATGATCATAACCTTAAGAATCCTGCATATTAATTTTTTTTTTAGTTTGAATTCAAATTTAGATGAGGAAAACAATCTGCCTAAAACTATTAGTAGTCGAGCTTCTGGACATTATATATATATACACACACACACACACAAAATAATGATCTTGATTTAATGCTTGTCAATATCAGCTTATCTTTCTGCAAATTCATATTTAGCCACAGAATACACACATTTTTCAGTAAAGTTCTTGTGCTGTATACATTCAGAACACTTAGGTTCTTTAGTTCATAATAAGATAAGGTTTTTTGTTTTTTTAAACGGCATTAAAATAAAGTAAATTGAGGGGGGAAATGATAAATAAAATGAGGGAAAGAGATGGTGATGATTTTTGGCTGCCAGAAGGCAAGGTGATAGTAGTAAGCTGTGTTCTCATGAGAGAGGATGTCTTTTAAATGTGGTATATTACTTGCACACCTCGGTTGACCCAGCTGTAAAAGTAGGCACTGACAAGTGTTGCTGGAGAAGACAGACTGGGAGTATCTGTCACAGTAAGTAAATTATACACTGAATTGGGCATTTAGTGAATAGAAGGAAAGTTGGGGGCAGTGTATGAAGGCCAGTACCACAAATAAAGGACTTTGACTTAGCCTGCAAGAGCATGAGAGTGCACTCATTAAGGGAAGAAAAGGTAAGAGATATTACTACATTACAGAAGAATGGAGTTTTAGGCCATATACAGTCACAGAGTTGTCTAGCGCAGTAGGTGAGTGGTGGCACAGGGTTCGGCAGCGTTTGAAGTCAGCACATTAAGCATGAGAATGGAAATTGAGGCTGTGTCAGCGGCAGTGGAATGGATACTGCCCATGGTGTGGTTCTTTGCCGTCTTTGTGACAGATTCACAGACTGTGCTTCATAAGATTGAGAAAAAATTGCTTCGAAAAGAATGGCTTCATTTATTAAGCCAGTCAAATGTGATGAGCCTAACGCAGTTTTGTTGTCCAGGGCACGCTGGACTACATGGCATTGAAGTGGCAGACAGAATTGCTGGACAGGCTAAAATAAATGGCAGTCTGAGAATAGACAGGAGCAACATTGCTGAAGCTCTATTTGATAAACTGCGAGGAAAATGAAGAATAGTAATGGAAGAACAATGTAATTGTGAAGTGATTGCTGGAGCTGGGACAAATTAAAGGTGCTGGTAGGAGATCTGAACTGTGTGCCAGAAAATGCATTGTGAAGAACCAACATTTGATGGAAACTGTTAGCAAACACACTCTTGCATGGATGCTGTGCCATGCCGTGGAGTATATATGGGACTGTCTTGAATGCAGTGACGACGGTTTCTCTGCAAGTTTCCATAACGATATCTTTTTTATTTTTTTTAGACCAGGATGGTGACACTAGAAGGGAAGTTAGAATTGCAAAAGCAGCATCAGTCTTCAAGAATCTTGAGAACATGGAATTCAAAAGTTATAAGCACAAAAACCAAGTTAAGACTATTCAGTTCAAATGTAATATCCACCCTCATTTATGCATGCGAAAGCTGGAAAACAACTAAAGAAATAGACAAGAAGTTAGACTCTTTTGAAAACAAATGCCTAAGGAAAATACTCTGCATCAAGTGGAACGAATTCAAAAACAGTGCAGAGATAAGACAGATGACTGAACAGCAACCAGTCTCATGGGTGATCAGGAAAAAAAAAGATGGACATATGTTGGTCACCTGATGAGAAGAAACGATCAGAGAATCCCAAAATAAGCTATCAAGTGGAATACAGCAGGCCAAAGAAAAAGAAGCAGACAGTGTGAAACTCTGAAGAGGACATTGTTAAGAGAGGCCAAATTAAAAGGCATAAAATCCTTTGATGAGGTTGAAAGACTTAACGAAGACAGGAAAAATTGGCGAACTACTTTGCGAGCTCTATGTGACATTTAACGGCATGGGAAGGATATAAGATATTTAAGATAAATTATGACAGAGTCTGATTCTGAACCTTTGAACTGAGTTAGAGAAATGTCAGAAAATTTGTCAGTAATTTAGCAAGGAGAACTGTTAACAGGAAACAGATAAAACAGAATCTTAAAATGAAGATTATTTCTTAAAATGAAGGTGGTTGCCGAAAGGTATGACATGGGCTTCCTTCTTGCCTTTGTTCTGTTGCCAGTCATTTGTTACGTTACTGCTGCTTTTATTCCTCAGATGTAGGAGTTTCACCATAGAAGTGGAGAAACAGTCTCATAGAGTAAGTGTCTTTTCTTTTCTGTAGTTTTTGTAAATCTCTGTGTGTATGTGTGGGTGTGGGAGGAGAGGGGGTGGCGGTGTCAGAGAATTGTTGACAGGAAGTTTATGATTATTGAGAGTCATAACTGAGCAAGACCTTGTCCCACCTCTCCGTTGGTGCCCTCAGTAGCAAGCCTAGACTAACTAATGGGGAAGGGATCGCCATGGTCCCCATAACGGTGGAGTATGCTAAAGAAGTATTGCACACACCCTGCTTCTTTAGTTCCGATCAGAGACTAAAAAAAAATATCCTCCATAATCCACTTCTGCATGATTCTGTGCTTCAACACCTTCACTTCATTGGCTGCATAGAATATCATCTTGCAGTTCCAAGGAGACAGAAGAAGAAGATCATTGAGGGAGTGCCACTCCACCTACTAATCTGGAGTGCCACTTCACCTACTAATCTGGACTGATCTAAGCTGAAAGATCTCAGAAAACACCAGCTACCACTAAACTCTTCTGTCAAGGCACAGCACAGAGATACAGAACAACTCAAAAGACCTGTACGTTTAATTACTTGACAACAGGAGAAAAAGAATGAAAGTATATACATCCAGGGATCAGAAAAGCAAAACAAAAAGTTATCATTGAGAGCAAAACAACTTCACAGCTCTTCAGGTCATCAGAGGAGAGTCAGAATGGACTCATAGTGTCCTCCACCTTGCACTGTCTTTATTATTGTGGTCTCTGACTAAATACTTTTATTTTAATCAGGGCTAGAGATGATAGTTGCATTCTCATTTCACTTCTTTCATTTGTTTTTTTCTGCCTATCCCCACCTTGCTGCTGTTCTTGACAAGGTTCTGATTTCCCTTATATTCTTTTTGACTGCAGAAATCTTGTCCTGTACAGAACTTGCCCAGTCACAACTTCCTGTCAGTTACTTTATGTTGATATGAGTGCAAATGTTTGTAGACAATATATAAAAGAGATAACGACTGCACTGGTTCTAGTAATACAGGTAGATAGAGGTGTATGGTAGTTTTACAAAGCGATAGAGGGAGTGAGAAAAGTGAGAGAAAAAACACAGATAATGAAAAACGTACAACATCCAATGTTTCGGCATGAGCCTTTTTCAAGGATTATGTACAAAAACAAATACAACATATAATAAAAGAAGGAAAATGAAAAACTTAGCTTTGTGGCATCCCTCCTTGTACACAGTACAACAGAATGCGCCCTAAAGACAAGGCTGGGAGACTACAGAGGAAGACAAATTGAACCAATTGGATGCTTGCGGCAGTGAAAGGGAGAAAACGATAAAGGTGGGGGGGAGGGGGGGTCAGGAGGCAATAAATATCTCTAGGCCACTAGAGAAGAAGGGGTGGGAAGCTGGAAAGTAATATGAAACTGATGAATGAAAAACTGCAGCGAAATGTGCTGGGCTAAGACAAGAAAGTAGAGTATAAGTAACAGAAAATAGGTGGAAATCTGAAAAAAAAATTTAAAGGAAGCTAAATATATTATTAATTGCAGCTGGGTGGAGACAGCAGCCTGGAAAATAACTCTTCTTCCCCTAACCCGCATCGTTCTCTCCCTTTCAGCGTCTCTAACATCCGATTGGTTCAATTTGTTTTCCTTTGTGGTCTCCCAGTCTTGTCTTTAGGGAGCATTCTGTTGTGTTGTGTACAAGGAGAGATACCACAAAGCTAAGTTTTTCATTTTCATTTTTCTTCTTTTATTATATGTTGTGTTTGTTTTTGTATATAATCCTTGATAAAAACTCATGCTGAAATATTGGATGTTGTATGTTTTTCATTATTTGTGTTTTTTTCTCACTCCCTCTGTCGCTTTGTAAAACTGTACCATACACCTCTATCTACCTCTAGATAGTATATATATTTATAGAATATAAATATTTCATTTCTACTGCTGTGTTTAGATATCAGAAAGCAGTGGTTGTATCACTTTCTAACATAGTCCAGTTTATAAATCCCAAAACCATACACAGAATATACCCTTATTTTTGGCTAATCTGTTCAGGTTGGTGAGCTGCAGTCAGAGGTCAAGTCTGTGAAGTCTTCAGAAGAAGCTCTGGAACGAGAGAATTCAACTCTGCGGGGCAAGGTGAGCCACCTGGAAAATGATTTGGAGAAGGCTAAACAGGAAGCTCTTGAAGCTGCCAACAAAGTGCCATCTGATGAGTTAGGTAGGTCTCTTGAAGTTTCTTGTAGTGGTTGGGTGTCATTTTCCACTTTGTCTTTAATATTCATATTAAATAAATCGTATTATTATTAATGATGTACATATATAGGGAGCTAAGATTCTAACAAATAAGAGCGTGTCCCTAAAAGTGAGGAAAAAGTGTATTATAGTGTTGTCTCAATCAACACTGCTACATGGTTGCGATACTTGGACAGAGAAATTGGAAGCAGCAGAGATGTAGTTTTGGATAAAGATTCAACACATGCCCTGGACAGACAGAAAAACAGATGAAGAGGTCTTAAAGGAAGTTTCAGAACAATGAAAACAAGTAAAAGACAGTGAAAATTTCTTGGAGATGTCATGAGGAAGAAGACAGAAGTTAAAGAACTTGGTAGTGTCTGGGAAATTCAGGAAAAATGTAAAGAGAGGAAGAAGGCTGACTAGTAAAGAGGATTAAACAGAGAAAACTTAAATATTTTGGACACATTAAACGTCACGATAATCTGGAGAAGACCGTCTTAGAAGGATATATAATGGGAAAAAGAAAGAGGAAGACCACGGTGAAGATGGCAGCAAGACATCGTTGATGATCTGCAGATGGATGCGTCAGCAGCAGGACATCTTTCTTACAACCGAGAGGCCTACAGGAGAGCTGTTAGGGAGGCAAAATTCCGCAAGGGACATGCAAGTAACCGACTGACTGATAGAGAGAGGAAAATATTTCAGTGGACTGATCAAGTAGCACAGAAAAAGAAAAGCATTTGAGTCAGAAACATCAAGGATCACGCAAGATGGAGAAGCATTATTGATAATGCTATCCAGCATAGCACATAATAAGAATAAAAATAGTTATGCAAGCTAACTGGCAATTCCAGGGCACAGATTGTGGCAGAAAATATATGGAGAAAAAGCTGTTGCAGTTTGATTCCTACCCCCTCCCTCCCCCTTTCTTCCCACAAATATGTTTTACAGTGTTACTTTGTTTTTTTTTTTCTCACCCAAAAAAGAGGGTCATCTGTGTCTTTATTTATTAAAAAAAATGTTAATTGCCTCCTCTTATATGGAAAATTGGTTACAGTTTGTATACAGACCTACTCAGTTGCTGCTTTTCTTGTTTGTCCGCTTGGGTGTTCTTGAAACTCAAAGGCTTTTTTTTTTTTTTTAAATGGTGTTATGTATAAAGCACCACCAGTCAATTCAGCAATTGCCAGCTAGTCTGCTGTGAAGGGTCCACAGATGTGTAATAAAAATTTGAAGGAAGGTTTGGAAAGAAGTAGTTTTACTTGTTTTAAATGATTAACACCCCCCCCCCCACCTCCAGAGGCTGAAAGTGTGTCTTGGCATTTTTTTTTTCATCTTGTTGAGTATGCTGTTAAATGAGGAAGATTCATTTGCAGACTATGCACAGGCACAGGGGAACTGCCAGTTGTGTGCGCACCTGTATCGCTTCGGCCTGTCACACACGCCTGACTGCACATGCAAGGCAAATGTGCAGACACATAAGTTCCAAAGAATGAGATGTCTAAGGGTAGGACTATGAAATGCTGTATTTTCATGCTATTTTTTTTACTGTGTTGTGGGGATCAGTGGATGTTGATTGTCTTTACGTGATCCACAGGGTCAGCGGTTTATTTGCAGCTGAAAGAAGAGGCTGACTTTGCCACAAAACAGGTGGAGTTCCTGAACTCTGTGATTGTTGAGCTGCAGAACAAGAACAAAGAGCTGCAGCACAGGCTGTCAGTCATGGAGGACTCTGGCATCCACACCAATGGGGAGTTCATGGAAGCTTTAGAGTGAGTTAGGAGGCAGAATCATTTTCTGGTAGAAAACTTGTGCGAGTTTAGATCAGTGGTTCCCAAAGCTGGCATTACTGCGCCCTCCAATCCCCAAGATACTGGAAAGTTGGGGTGGCAGTGAAGGGGAAATATAGAACATACATACAGAGGGGATCAGAACTTTGGGTGGGGGGGTGTAGATATATCCCTGGAAATCACTAGGGTGGCAGCTGAGTAAAGTTTGGGAACCACTAGTTTATTTGAAAAAAAAAAAAAAAGAGGATATGATCAGTGATTGGAGGAGATGAGCTGGGCAGAGCTTTCTTCATATCCCTTGTTTCAGAAGGAATTTTTTGTTTTTGTTTTGGTTTAATTATTGTTGCCATTTCAGACAATGTCCCATAAATATGAGGCTGATGCAAGTATTGTTTTCTTCTACCACACTGACCACCATGACTGATGGAGACACTAGCTTGTTTTAATTAGGGGAGTAAAAGCACTCGTCTGTTGTGATTTCAGATACCTAGAATTTTCCATCACTGTCCCTATGCACTGATATATCATTGCAGTCAATGTGTGCTGTGCCTCCTTATTGTAAGGTTTATGGTGAAAAAAAAACAAAAATGCCAGAAATGTTGCTTACATGCCATGTTGACCCTGCCCACTCATTATTTAAGGATCCCTGTAATTACTCGTATTTTTAGGAGCTTGGTCTGGTTTCATTCTCCTACATGGCAGCATTGCTCTGCAAACATTATTCGGCTTAATGCTATATGTGGGGTCAGGGCCAGGTTAGCTTGCGTAGTGTAGAAGGCTAATGATATTATTTTGGAAAACCTGGCCCATATAATGTAAGAGGGTTAATGCCATGAAGGTTAAATAGAGACATCCACGTTATATCTAGAACATCAGTGTGAGTTCTGCATGATCTCTGCAGAATCAAATACGGAGATCCAGTAAATGTAGAATTTTTAAAAATTCATGCAGCATGTAACAACAAGTGTAGTAGAACTTTTCACCCGTCCTATACATGGGACTGCTGGTAGCAAGAGGTTTTGTCTTCTGTTGATCTTTTGCTTGGCCATCTCTCATGTTAGTCGTTTGTTTACGAGCATATTCTCTGGTGTACGTCTCTGTGAATCTGGTGGTACTGGGTTCAAGTCTCAACAGTGGGATTTTTTTTCTGGTACACACTAAAAAGGCCTTGGGGTCTACCCAGCCTCTAATAATGGGTACCAGAGAAATTTGGGAAGGTAAATGTGGCCAGGCGTGATACTGACCACATCAAACTTTCATGTGCGAAGATCTTGAAAATACAGGCCTAACACTGTATCCCCAGTATGTCTTAATGTCTTGGAAACGAGACTTTTACCTTTTTTTCACGTCTCTATGTCTCTTTAAAGTAAAGAGGATTAAAGAGAGAAAACTTAAATATTTTGGCCACATTAAACGTCATGATAATTTAGAGAAGACCGTATTGGAAGGATACATAATGGGAAAAAGAAAAAGAGGAAGACCGAAACGAAGATGGCTGCAAGACATCGTTGATGATCTGGAAATGGATGCAGCAGCAGCAGGCCATCTTGCTCACAACCGCGAGGCCTACAGGAGTGCTGTTTGGGAGGCAAAGTTCCGCAAGGGACATGCAAAGGAATGAATGAATGAATGTCTCTTTGGACCATCCCATGTTTCTTTTTGCCCTGTGGAGTCCACACCAAAGCTCTTTGCAGTAAGGATTCATCAGTCATTCTCAGAATGTGACCAATTCATAGGCAACTTCTCATTTCACTCACGGTGGACAATGGTGTCATGACTGTTTCTCTTAACTAGATATCTTATGGTATTTTTTGCTACGATGCTGTTTTCATCTTACAAAGACACTTGGTGGGAACTGTATTGATATATATATATATATATATTTATGCCAAACCTAATTTAAATCTGTATGATACCAGCATGTGTTTATTCTTACATTTTTTTAAACTTGAGACTTCCATTGTATCATTACAGAACTCCAAACCGTGGCCGAGCACCTCCCCGTCAGTTCTGTGATATCTGTGACATGTTTGACCTGCATGAAACAGAAGACTGCCCCAGGCAAGCTGCATCCAGTAGCCCGGAACCCTCTCGTCATCATGGTGATCCCAAGAGCCAGCGGCCGTACTGTGAAATCTGTGAAGGTGAAATGACCCTTTTTTTTTTTTCTTAATAGGCTTGTTCTGAACATATTATAGGACAAGGTTTCTCATACTTTTTCTTTTTTGAGACTTTGTTAACTTCTGTTTATTTCACAAAAGTGAAATTCTATCACTTTAACTTTATGATGTCCTTCCAAAACTTTCTACAAGACTATAGGAAGAGTTTAGCATTGATTTGGTCTTATGAGAATATGCCAGTATTTAAACACCAGACATATCAGATAGTACTTGAATATGTTAGTTGTTTCAAAGCATTTTTTTTTCCTTAATGGGTTAACCTATTCACACTGCTTTCTATTTGGTGTATTTTTTTAAAATTTGTCTTTCAGCTGAACTAGAGCTTGAATTCTTTTAAGTGTGAAAATGCTCACAGTAAAAACTGGCTCCAGTAGAGTTAGACAAAGTGTATGGGGCACGTTCTCCTTTGCTAACTCCTTTCTTTCCTTCCTCTTCATATTTTTTATTGCAAAAACTACATCATAAACTTCCATCTAATCTAACTCTCTGCATGAAAATTGTCAGCTTGTTTTTAGACCATTACCTTTGGTAGAGTTTTATTGTATAAATCTGATGCTGTCCATTGGCCTGGATGGGAAGAGATTGTTTGCATGATGTGTATAATATAAGACAAGTTTGAACACAAAGTGGAAAATGTTAACATAATAGGACAGCAGTTTTTGGACTAGGATTTGTGTAATAAGTCTAGATTTTGTAAGCAATTTTTTTTTTTCCTCACAAAGAATCCAAGCTCATTTGTTTTAAAATGGAGATATTCTGAAGTTTTAGAAATATTTTTAATTACATTATGTAAACTTAGGAGTAATGCTAGTCCAGTAAACTGACTTCTCACCTGACAGCAGTGGATTGGTGACCTGCTGTCACCATGATCTAGTTAACCTGACTGTAAAAAAAAAAAAACTGACATCTGATAACATTTGTTGAAACTGATTCAAAAAAGGAAGAACTGCTTTGGGAAAAGGGGGGGGGGGGGGGGGGGGGGGGGGGGGTGGTGTGAGGAGGTCCAAATTTATGATGAATAATCCTATATATAATCCTATAATCAGTTTCAATAAATGTTATCAGACATCAGTTTTTTTTAATTATAGTATAATTATTATTATTTATAATTTGTAATTGTAACCTAGTTGTCAGGGGGGTATAAAGGAAACCATGGCTTATTATCTGACTTTAGGGTCTGCAGCCTGACGGAAGTTGGGGACCATTGTAATTGGGTAAAGAAAGTTGTTATCATGTTGCTGTTGTAGAGTCAGGGCTCTGCAGGAAATTCTGTGAAGGAGACAGCCAAATTTATCAGCAGTATTATCATCTGTGCAGGATGACATGTTGAAGTAGTAGGAGATGTTGCAACTAGGAACAGCTGAATAACTAAAGAAAAGGAGAAAGAAGGATTTGTATTGAGATTGTGATGGACAGACACACTTTATTTTTGGTGCTCATAATCGTACCTTTTATCGCAGTCCCCTGACAGACTTGCCGCACCTAAGTTGATCAAGTCTATACATGTAATAGATGTTCAAGATACCTTCTAATATTTTAGCATTTTCTCACAGTGAATGGCTAAATTTGAAGTAAATTCTGGTTCTGATATAGTGTTTCTCCCCTATTCCTTGTCTCCTTCCTCATATACCTCTCAGTGTTGAGAGGACAAATAGTCATCATGATAGGCCTCAACAGTGTGCTGCGTATAACGGGATATTTAAGGCTTCTGTAATTCTCTCAGATCCATTTTGTGCGATAACACTGGTATGTGTTTTTTTTTAAATATTCACTTGTCATAAATATAGGATTGTTCATCATAAGCATGTATCTTTTCCCGTGTATGTGTGAGACACAGTATTTCTCTCCTGTAAGTAGAAGTTCTTGCTTCTCTGAATCAGTTTCAGTAAACGTAATCAGATGTCAGTTTTTTTAACAGTCAGGTTAACCAGATCATGGTGATAGCAGGTCACAAATCCACTGCTGTCAGGTGAGAAGTCAGTTTACTGGACTAGCATTACTCTTAACTCTTCCCATGCCATAGTCGCTATAGTGAGGATTTCCGATTACTGAGTTGCGTGGCATAGTTGTTATAGTGACAATTCATTTGTTTCAATAAAACCAACCGGTGTAACATTTAGATTGTACATATTTCGTTCGCTTTTCCGGCGACATTTTTCAAAATGGTAGAAGAGTCCTTAGTTACGAGCGATGCCGAGCGAGAAAAAGGAAGAGAAACATCGAAATTTTTCAATTTTTGATGATGTAGATAGGGGTATGGACATGGCCTGTGACCACCCCACTGCTCTTGAATGTATCCTAAGTAGATTTAGACATATTAGATGACTGGAGAAATAGTCTGGAGAAATAGTTATTAGGTTATTTCAGACATTAATTTAGCGAGAATGCAACATAGAATCACAATATGAGATCGACAGGTAGATCTAGACATCTCAGATGGTAAGTAGTGCATATCTAGACCTAGCCGATGATGAGCTGGGCAAAGTCATTGTCTAAAAACATCACATTACTTCTTTTTTCCTAAAAAACTCTGCATTTATGAAATTTTCATACATTTAGTTATACTTTTTGCGTGGCACGAACGGGAACGTCCGCGTTTTTTCTTGGGCACGGGAAGAGTTAAGTGCACATAAAGTAAATAACCTTGCTTCTAAATGATTCAGTTTTTTCTTTATCTTGTGTTAAGGCCAGTTACTCTGATCATACTGGGCATCAATAACATTTTTGTAATCAAACAACATGATCATGTCTTTTAGCTGAAAATGATGTGCCCATTTTTTTAACAGTTTTCAGTAACTTAAGATTACAAATTCCAAACAATGGATTAGAACAATACAACAGCAGCTGTTTAATTTTTTTAATTCTTTAAAAAGTACTTTATATAGCCAGCAGTAGGATAATAATTTAGCTTCTGAATCCTGTGTTATTTTCCGTGTGGCTTAAAAACAAGATTTCTTGTAATAGCATTATTTACTCTTGATGGTAAATTGCTTTTCAACCGTTTTGCTGTTCTTGTTTACTTTCTGCAGCATTTGGGCATTGGACAAGCCAGTGTGATGATGAGCAGACATATTAACCTACTTTCCTACCACCTTCCCAACTCACTTGCAGCCAGCTGTGTTCCCAGTTGTTGAAACAGCTAGAAGATATGCGTGTGTTTAATCGGGGCACTTGTTCCCCTGCTCCCTGCCTGTGCCAGCGCACACTTTGGTCGTTGTGTTTATTGCACCTTCTCTTCCTGGCAGTTGACATATAGTAAATATTTCTCCACAAAGAAATAAAGTTGGAACAACTAGACTATTATATATAGAGAAGTAACCTTTTATGATCAAGATGAAAGTAATTCTCTGTGAAATACAGAGTTACCCAGTGTTCATTTCACAGAATGAAAGCACAGACACATTACCTAAGAAATTGCTTATGTAACAGCCAAGCAGTCACAAGGTCCTTTTCTTTACTTTGTCATGAGCATGTATGTCAACTGCCATGTGATGGTATGCATGGTTTGAAGTGATGATCAGGTGCACCAGTTTCACTGGCATGAAGAGGGTGATGTGTGACGCACTGTCATTGTGAAACAATTCCAGTTTCTTCTACATGGTTTCCATGTCAGGTACTGATGCTCTGGTGATGATGTCACATTGTGACATATTGGTGTGAAACATCCTTGTAGAGAACAAATTCAGCAAAACAGCATGGCAAAATTTACATTTGTTCAGCAGTATCAAATATTGTAAAGTAAAATCTCTTTATAAAACACTTCATTGGGATTGGCAGACAAGTCAAAGTCTGCTATATCCAGAATAAAATATAGGAGTTGTGGCTGGAACCTATGAACCCAGTCCATTATTACAGCAGCAGCTTGTAAATGGGATTTTACTGTATACATCACTCTGAAATGAGGCTTTAGACAAGACATATTTTGATAATTGTCCCTGACACCCCCATTTTGAAAAATCTAAAATTTGTGGTGTTAAGTGATCATGGAATACCTCTCTAAAACAAGTTTTTAAAATGAGACTAATTAATATAAAAAAAAGGAATATTCTGAGATTTAATAACTTTGAAAAGCATGATGGACTAATTATATGCATGATTTCAGATTATAAATAATAATACAGACCTGGAAAGACTCTTACTATGATGAAACTTGCACTGAAAGTAGTCCAGAGTTTTGTTTGGTTTTTTTATTATTATTATTTTGGGTATTGTAAACCAGTATTGTGGTACAACATCTTAGTGAAATTTTTGTGATGTTCATGAACCAGAGGTTTTTTTTTTTCTTAATTCAGTACTCAAAAAAAAAAAACAACATATATGGCTCTGCATGACTGTTCTATTTCAGGCATTGGATAATAGTTTCCATAAGATCGATGTGTAATTTCAATTGATGGGGACACCTGTAAATTACGGAAGTGGTCTGAGGGCCGCCTGCCGCTGTCATGTGTCACAGAGTATAAAAATAGACAACTGTGGAAACATTTATTAAATACTTGAGATGAGAGTAAACTTCTTTACGTCTGAGGTGCTCTCGTATGATGAGGCAGGAATGAAAAGACAGGAGAGGTTATAAGATTAACTCTATGAACCTGAAAACTGTTTTCAACTGCACATAGTACAGATATACCTGAGCTTACAGGACAGCACTCAGTTACATCCTAGTTCCATATATATATATTTGGCGCCTGTTTCTCTTTCGACATTTTTCGACATGGCTTACTCAACATCAAAGAGACAGCCATCTGGCACCAGTTTATTTTCGATCACCTTTTTTAA
The DNA here is from genome assembly GCA_009760885.1 of Achatina immaculata. Classification (NCBI taxonomy): domain Eukaryota; kingdom Metazoa; phylum Mollusca; class Gastropoda; order Stylommatophora; family Achatinidae; genus Lissachatina; species Lissachatina immaculata. The sequence continues at coordinate 23,552,641 of CM019698.1, forward strand.
GGACTAGATGTAAAGCGCACTTAATTTATCATAATGTAAATATGATTTTGTGCACACATGAAGGAGCTACATTTCACTTTTAGGCGGTTTGGGGATTTTCAGCAGGAATCCTGAATCCAACTCTTACGTGAGTGGAATAGCCTGTACTTTGCCCCCCCCCCCTCCAAAAAAAAAAAATGTCATCTGAGAAAATCTTGGTATCTACCAAGACTAAGTGTCTCAAGCTGTTCTAAACTTGCTTCATGTAATAAGCATTTCCAGTGCTGTAAAGACAGATGAGTCAGCGAGTGAGAAAATATGGCTGAACTTATGTTTCTTACTGCCTGTGCATACATTGATCCCGAAGGTGGAATCTTATACCATATATTTGGTCAGCATCAGCAGGGTTTGCAAGCACACACAAAGCTGCCTGTTTGTAATCGTTCTCCATTGTTTGTTTACCATTCCGAGTTCCAGTTGATGATAAGCAATGTTTACGTGTTGCTTATTGAGATAAAGTACCCAAAAATAATGATAGATCCAGTATTCAGCTCTGATGTCATGTATGAGATTTTGTTTGTGCGTTGCTAGGCAATATCCTGTTATATAAAGTAGGTGCCGAATGCCATCTCAGAGTAGTGACCTGTTTCTTCTCATGTGTGGTTATTTTGGGATGAAAAGAGCAGATTTTGTTGGTACAAGTTCAATTATTTATAAACACTGAAGTTGATGGTGAAGTTTCATTGGCAAAGCATCAATAATAGTAGTAGCACATTATTATTTTGTTGGACTGTCAGGACAACATAAACATTGAAACTTAGATCACTGCTTTGTGCAGTAATATACGGAGGATGTTGGTTCTTGTCGAGATACGTCTGTGTAAATCCTCAAACACTTCTGTGGTTGTTTCAGTGTTTCATCACTGCAAAGACTTACTGAATAGGGTACTGGCTGTAATTATAGTGTTAAATTAGTATTTATTTATTTATGGTTTTGATGGTGATGTTCCACACGATTATTTATTATGAAATATTTTTTTTTTGTATATAAATTTGTTCAATGTAAATGGTATCGAACTGGCATTAGCCATGGGTGGCATACAAGATGTCATTCTGTGGTATTTTTTTAATCGATACTTTATACCGAGACTATTTTAAGATAGTGGGGATAATTTTGTAGTGTTAAAAGGACGTTGCCCTGTCCTTCTCCTGCCAAGAGAGATATATACATAGTAGATTCCAACATGGGGACTAAACAATCTTTTTTTTTTAATTGATTCCAGCAGTGGGACTAAGCTAATCTTACCATCATAATGTCATATTATATGCATAATACTGCTGCATTCCTAAATACCATCCCAGATATTTCATGCAACACCATTGAATGTCAGTTACAGAAGTAAGTTTGGCTGGAACATCAAGAATGTTCAGTGTGTGAGTTTCATTTCACCTTCAGTAAAAATCATGGTGTGGTTATAATCAGTTTTGATAGATGGTCCAATTGGTTCATTAGTCTAATTGATGCATTGACTGTTATCTACCCTCTGTTAATGTTTCTTCTGTAACTGTTTTCATTTATTATTGAAAGGTAGGAGTTGAAATGTTGGAAGTTTGGATATATGTATAATAATGGCATGTGTTGCAGCAAAACATTTGACTGTTAGAACAAATAGAAGCTTCTGCCTAGCTTATAATTTTTTTTTTGTATATTTTGATAATTCTGTGCTTTTTTTTTTTTCATTTCTGACGTCAGTCTATCTGTTTTTTTGTTATTTTGCCAGAAAATATTTGTGTGCCATTAATGGGTTCTTTTTTTTTTTTTTAATAAACGGTCTGCAGTTTGTGCCTAGCTGATGTTTTTTTTTTATATCTAGTACAGTAACAAAAGACGTTTGCGGGTTGATAATTAAGTGACAACGGAGCAAATGATGATGATAGTCATGATGATGTCCTGTAGTGTAGGTACGCTGAGGGAGAACTTCTCCTGATAAATGTTACTAACTCTTGCTACTAATGTTTAAATTGATTATTGAGAAGTAATATCACAAAGCTTATGTTAAATTAAGTTGTTAAAATAAAGTAATATTACGCCCAGAGTGGAGAAATGTTTTTGAGTGGCACAAGATAAGGTGTAGATGATTTTCTGAGAGATGAAGTGAAAGTAAGGGTCAGACTATAACAATGTAGATTTTACCGTAGTTGATTACCATGACAGGACACGCATTAGGTATGTTAATGGTAACTACGCTGTTACAACCAGTGTAATGCTAATGGCAACTGCACCATTACTACCAGAGTAGTGTTACACATTTTGTATTAACTGATATTACTGCCTTTGCTCTCCTGCCGCCATTGTGCGAAGCTCATTATGTTGCAGTACATTTTTTTGTTTAAAAGTTCTATAGCTGTACATAAAAGAATTTTTGCTGTAATGAAACTATGCTCGTTAGAATTACATTTCATGAAAGTGTGGTGTGGGAGCAGTCGGTGTGTTTTCAGTTAACTCGTTATTTTAATAAAATACCAGGAAAATGGCAGAAAGTGGTTAAAGAAACAGAAAAGGAATTAAAGCTGAGTGGAATAACGAAGAAAGCAAATAAAACTCTTCTTTTAGGCTGTGAGCTGTTTCAGGTTTTGTTGTTTTCTTCAAAACTTTTTTCTTGCTCGTTCCATTGTCTTGTATTTATTTCATTGTTTCCATCATTTTGTGTACATTGTCTTTTATTTATTTCATTGTTTCCGTCATTTTGTGTGCATTGTTTTGTATTTATTTCATTTTTTCTGTCATTTTATGTACATTGTCGTGTATTTATTTGTTTATATCATTTTGTGTACATTGTTGCGTATTTATTTCATTGTTTCTGCCATTTTGTGTACGTTGATCTCAGTGTTAACAACCATCAACAAGCAGTTCTTTTATTAGACTTTTGTATATGCTTCTGCTAGCCTGGGTGTGAGTCTTTTCTACGATTTGTATATTATTATTATTATTATTTTCTTTACATTGTTGTTAAATAGCAAAATTGATGATTGTGATGTGTATGAAGAAATGTTTTGGCTGTGGCTTTAAAATGAGCATGCTGATTTTTTTTTCTTTCAGAGGTAATTTATTTTGTGTTGGGACAGAATTTGGTTGTTGTATAGAGCTTTGACGTACGGTAAATTCATCAGGTTTTGTGTTTGTTTTTTGGGGGGTTTTTTGTCTTAATAGCTTCAGTGAAGTTTTAATGTTAGGCTGCCAGCTCAGACACGTGTCATTAGTTTAACCTTATGAATAAGGTTACACCCTAGATCTGAAGATACAAGGGTCATATTTCACAAAAAACTAGAGCATTCTGGGATATTAATAGTCCATTGAGATCAGATAATAACATGTTCACATACAGGAAGCTCTCAACTGTAGAGAGTGAAACAGTTACATAACTCCCTAGATCATCAAAGAAGTACCTCTGTCTCACCTCAACCTCCAAACAAGTGTTTCAGCCCTTTGAACTCCTGACACTTTAGAGGGTTGGGGCCCCACTGGGGCGTGACTCCCAGTGGTATATAAGCTGTTAACTATAAACAGAGAAAGGTATTTTAGCCCAGTGAGATCATGTAATAACTTATTGATATAAAGTAGATGGAAGAATGAATGCTTTTATTGGTGACAGGACACTGAAGAACCCACTTCAGAAATAGTTACATATAATTTTATCTTCCCCATGTGCTAGATGTTGCGTACATCAGTAGGCTGTTCCAAGACAAACAAACAAGGTTCGGCATAAAGCATACCTGGATTTAGCTGACGTAGTGGCAGAAACTGAATACATGTGAAATAAAACATGACGTCAGAGATGAAACAGACAAACAGTCATTTTTAACCATGCCTTCTTGGCAAACACAACATCGCGCATTCACCGTTGAAATTTATTTTAAAAGTGGAGAATCGTCTGTTACTGTACAACGAAAGTTTCGTCGCCATTTTGAGTTGCATCCCCGTGATAATGTTCCCAATCTTTATGTGCAGATGCTAACTGAATACTTCATTCCAGACTTGGCCGATGGAAATAAGAAACTAATATGGTTTCAACAAGATGGAGCAATGCTGCGACAAGCATTTCCCAATCGTCTTATTTCCAGATTTGGGGATATTCATTGGCCGGCAAAGTCACCAGATTTATTGGCTGCAGACTTCTTTTTGCGGGGGTATCTCAAGAATATAGTGTATGCTAATCGACCACAGTCAGTTACAGACCTGAAAGATCAAATCTGACACCGCATTAAAAATATCCCTTTGAACATGTTAAATGGTGTTATGCAGGAATTTTCCAGACACCTGGCTGAATGTATCAAATGTAATGATGGTAATCTAACCGGCATAATTTTCAAAACTTAAATATGATTGTCAGTAATAATAAAAATACCCACTTTTCTGAGTTTCATTTTACTTTTTTTACCAAAAACATGTATAGTGCTTATTTATTTTCCATTTGTAAAATCCAGCTATGCTTTATGCTGGACCCTATATATAAAAGAGAATCTTAGAGAATCATTCTGGGTTCAGCTTTAATCAGTGAAATCTTTCATGGCTTTCACTCTTGTTTCATAAAATAAGTTTTTCAGCAAATGGCATCAAAATAGAAACTAGAATCTTTTCAATGAAAAGCAAGGAGCACTTGAAGAATTTTATAAATCTTATTTATTAAAAAAACAAACGGCATGGCAGTGTCTTAATGTGGCATACATTAATCCTTGGTGGTTTTAGCTGCTGTTATGAGTTCTTTTCAGCAGACATGATTATGATGATCTTGAAATGGGTTATACTGACTTTGTTTAACCCTCAATCAGGACCACCCAAAAAAAAAAGCTTCTTGGCAGGCTCCATTAGTAAAGAGAGCACATCAATCCCTCACTTCTTTGGTCGGGTCAGATATGCTGGCACTGGTAACAAAGCCATCAAGTAATCATCTTCACTCACACAGCAGGTATAAATTAGCCCTGAAAAATCTATGTGCTATCCTTGTATAGTACTGTCGTCATCATCATGTGGACACATAGCCCATTTGTGCACCAGTACCAAATCAAGATAAAGGTCCAATATCATAACTTCGTTTTGATGTATTTACTGATTAATCCGGTTATTATACTTTTTTTTTCATAAACCAGTGTCTGTCTCAGGTACTTTTCAGTTTACTTTGCAAAATTTATATATACATATATTTATGTCCGTACTGAAATCCACAGTGTAATGTTATTCTGACATACAAATGTATGGACCAGTTTTAAAATCACATACACACACACACACATATGTTAAACAGTGCTACTTATTATGACTCGTTATCAGCAATTTCATTCTAAAAGTCAGAATCATCGTAATAACAAATCATGTTATATGAATGAATGAGTGATGCGACAAATAGCACAAATAGTAAGGAGACGCTTGAGACCAAGGCATAGTTACATGCAAAAAGTTCTTTTAATGAGGAAGTTTGTTTTAACAAAATGAAGAAGGTGTCCTGGATGTAATTATTTTAAACTTTAATTGATTTTAATCAACAGAATTACCTATTACATTTGTTTTGTGAATATCAGTTCAGATGTGCCAAGTTTCATCAGAAAGAAAAAAAAAACTCATGCTGATTTTCATTGTTTCAATTATTTTATTATTGTTTCACTTATTTTGTTATTGTTTCAATTATTTTGTTATTTGCCAGTGTCTTTATTTATTAATGATGCAGTATAAATTACACGTTATTTTTCACGCGATGTGTTTGCTCTCAGCAAATAACTTCTTGTGTTAATAGATAAAGGCGGAGACCAAACTATCACAAAGATGGTCTTTTTTTTTACTAAAGTAAAGCTTTTCTCAGGCATTTTCATGGTTGCTTGTTTCATAAGCACATTATTTAGAAAGGAACACAGTGTGGAACACTTGCTGTCTCTTATACACTTTTGCTAATAATAAAAATCTTTTGTATATCCTGTGGGAAACTGTTTTTGTTCGCCCATTGTGATTTAGGCTCACTCACTTTGGCTGATTTTTACTTGAGTTTCTTTTCCTGTGTCCTTATCTTGCAGGTAGACCCTCATAAATCAGGGTCATTTTCCCTGCTACAGATGTGTCAGGTCCCTGTCTTAGATCCAGGGGCATAAAGGTAGTGATTCTGGCATGGTATTGAGTGAGAATATGGCGACAGTTTTTTTCTTTTTTTTTTTTGCTGTCACAGTTTTTAACTATCACATTTCTTAAGGATATCCCAAAAAAAAAATGTGTGTGGAAGCATGAGTAGAACAGTTATTAAGGAAATGTCTTTTCATGTGAAGGTTGTGGGCTGGCAAAACAGCCATGAATGTAGATAACTGGTACATGTAGTGAGGAAACACCCTTTGAGTATAGAGATTATCTACCTGCAAGGTGAGGCATACTGGATTGCGCATTACATGCTACAGCCTGTACATAAAGAGAAAATGGAGAATACCATGTTAAAATTTATCACATAAAATTGGGACTGTACCCAAATTCAAAGCAGGTTGAAAAAAATGATAATAATTTGGTGTGCTATTGAGTAAAGAGTAACTTGGAAAAACTGTGGGTAGAAAACAGCCCTGTGAGCTGCTGGCTGGTTGTGTTACAGATTTTTGTCACAGTTTATCCATAATGACTTAATTTCTGCTCTAGCAGTTTTGATGTACATGTGCTAGTTTAAAAAAAAAAGACAAAAATCATTAAGAAGTAACAGCATTTAACAACTTCAGAACCTCTGATATGTTTAATTATAGACATGACAAATGTGACTGTTTTACTCAGTCATAATGTGACTTGTATTTGGTCACTGAATTACTTGCCATTGTTCTATGCCTGATGATTAAAAGTACATTTACTATCACAATATCATGCAATTTTACAGTTTGTGACCTTTGAAATGCTTCTTTGTGACTCTGTAAACTTGCTCATTTTGCAGCCCAAATCTGCATACTCTTGGAACTGCCTGTATGATGGTATTTGTAGCATTTTGAAAGAGATTCCCAACTTTGATTTACTCAGTGTTCTACCCGTGTTTCATTTTCCTTGTTTTAGTTTAAATGATGAAGTGTGTTTCCATACTGAGAATTCAGACTTTTGATAACACTGTTTAATCTAATCCTGACTGCCATGCCATTTAATGTTTTGTTTGTGTTGCTAAGAAAGATAATTAAACAAAAAAAATGAAGTGATGATTGTGCTGAATTTAGACAAAATTTATGCTTGATTTTTAATAAATGTTTGGTTTTTTTTTTTTGGTATGTGTTGCCCCATTCCTGTGTGCATAAATGCATGATTCAAAAAATATAGTGTGATCTTTCTTATGTAGTCTGTAACAAAGATAAGAACAAGCTCAGAGTTTCTTATAGGGTTATCTTTACATTCCAACAAACAAGTGCCCAGGTAAGGGTGACATAGATTCTCTGTATGTGTGTGTGCGTGCGTGCATGCAAGTGTGCAGATTCCAAGTGTGTGTGTGTGCACACAGATGTACAAACTTCAAGTGTGTTTGTAGATGTACAGACTCCAGGTGTGTGTATGTGCAGATATACAGACTCCAAGCATGTATGTGTGCAGATGTACAGATTCCAGGTGTGTGTGTGTGTGTGCAGATGTACAGACTCCAGATGTGTGTGTGCAGATTTATATATACTCCAGGTATCTGTGTGTGCAGATGTACAGACTCCAGGTATGTGTGTATACAGATGTACAGACTCCAAGTGTGTGTGTGTGCAGATGTATATACTCAGGTATGTGTGTGTGCAGATTATATATTCTAGGTGTGTGAGTGCAGATTTTTATATTCCAGGTGTGTGTGTGTGTGTGCTGATTTATATACTCTAGGTGTGTGTGTGCAGATTTATATATATTCTAGGTGTGTGTGTGTGCAGATTTATATATACTCCAGGTATCTTGTGTGCAGATGTACAGACTCCAGGTATGTGTGTATACAGATGTACAGACTCCAGGTATGTGTGTATACAGATGTACAGACTCCAAGTGTGTGTGTGCAGATGTATATACTCAGGTATGTGTGTGTGCAGATTTGTATATTCTAGGTGTGTGAGTGCAGATTTTTATATTCCAGGTGTGTGTGTGTGCTGATTTATATACTCTAGGTGTGTGTGTGCAGATTTATATACTCCAGGTGTGTGTGTGCAGATTTATATATTCTAGGTGTGTGTGCAGATTTATATATTATAGGTGTGTGTGCAGATTTATATATTCTAGGTGTGTGTGCAGATTTATATATTCTAGGTGTGTGTGCAGATTTATATATTCTAGGTGTGTGTGCAGATTTATATATTCTAGGTGTGTGTGCAGATTTATATATTATAGGTGTGTGTGTACAGATTTATATATTATAGGTGTGTGTACAGATTTATATACTCCAGGTGTGTGTATGTGCAGATTTATATACTCCAGGTGTGTGTGCAGATTTATATACTCCGTGTGTGTGTGTGGATTTATATACTCCAGGTGTGTGTGTGCAGATTTATATATTCCAGGTGTGTGTGTGTGTGCAGATTTATATACTCTAAGTGTGTGTGTGTGTGTGCGTGCAGATTTATATATTCCAGGTGTGTGTGTGTGTGCAGATTTATATATTCCAGGTGTGTGTGTGTGTGCAGATTTATATATTCCAGGTGTGTGTGTGTGTGTGCAGATTTATATATTCCAGGTGTGTGTGTGTGTGTGTGCAGATTTATATATTCCAGGTGTGTGTGTGTGGATTTATATATTCCAGGTGTGTGTGTGTGTGTGCAGATTTATATATTCCAGGTGTGTGTGTGTGTGTGCAGATTTATATACTCTAAGTGTGTGTGTGCGTGCAGATTTACAGCTAGACAGAGGGTCTAGATCTGAGCCAAAAACTGGGAGGGTTTCAAAAACTGGAGAAGAATGTGGACATTATCTCAGGGACAGTGTTGCAGGTATTACCTGGTACTTGAGTGTAGAAGAAGAGAAAAGAATCTGTGTTTAATTTCACACATATTTTGTGGGATTGTATCAAGTCGGATTTGGTTATTTTGGGCCATAAAATGACACAATATGACTAATGCTATATCAAAGGCACACATCAGAGAAGAAGAGCACTTGTTTAAAACCTTAGCAAAAAAAAAAGTTATATATATAGATGGTGAGTATAATAGTTTACAGAAAAGTACCATTTAAAACAAGTGTCTACTAGACATATGGATTTTCAAAAATAATGTTAGCTAATAAAGACCATCATAGTTGCACATGTCCATGAGTTCTCTCATCTCCTCATCAGAAGATCTCAGCACAGATTCATAAGCTCCTTGGCATCAGTGAGAATCTTTTTTGAGGTAGTTTTCCTCAGCGCTGTGTGCCAAGTGCTCATTTTTACTGCCAGTTTGGCTGAAGGCTGAGAAGAGGATAGAAACTTGTGTATTTTAGTGTGAGAAGCCATGTGCAAGGCTGCAGAGTGATGTCAGTGCTGACAGAAATGTATGTTTAATGAAAGAGTCTAAGTTGAGAGTCTGACAGTAGAAAAGTCCAAGAGTTGAAGTTGAAGACTTAGTGTACTGACTCATCATGAAGTTAATTTTAGCCACAGCAGACATAAAATAGTAAATGAAATGCTTAAGTTCTTCTTCTTCAGTTTTTCTGAGCCATTAAGGCTCATTTCTGCAGATAAAGTTCACCTCCATTCCACTCTATTCTTACTCTTCTCTCTCCAGTTGGTGACACCAATTTTTATCCTCTCTCCAATTGGTGACACCAATTTCTATCCTCTTCTATGTTGTTAAATGTGGATTTTTCAGAAATGCATTAGTGAAAAAATAAATGTAATCAGGGAAAGCAGCAATTGACCTGATTTGAGACACCAAGGATCTAGCAAGATGGAGAGAGATGACTGCCTACACCTACTAGCATGACACAGTCTGTTCTGATCTGAATCGGGGGGAAAATGGTCTCGTTGAGACAGGTTGTTTTTTTTTTTTTTTGACAAGCTAGTAGACATTAGGTAGTTGTGCAGCTAAAAGTGAACTGTATTTTTCTGCAAGGGTCAAGGTTTGGAGATCTGCTGTTTAAAAAAAAAAAAAGGCTACCTGACACATTTGTGTTGCAGAAACCACCTCTGAAAATGATGTATTTTGCCTGCAGGGCTAAGCACACAAGGATAAACTGTAGTGCAGGCATGGACATTCAAGATTCTCTATAGAGGTGGGGAATCATTAATTTGATGGCTGTCAGTCATCATTAAATACCATGTCGGCAGGCATAGATGTTCATGATTCTTCACAGAGATGGAAAACATTCATTTGATGGCTGTCGGTCATTATTAGATACCATGCCAGTAAGCAAAACTAAATTGATGACAGCTGACAAAACAAACAAGACAGCTTCTTCTTCGTACGCTTCTGTCACCAAGATCGCCTGGTGCTGCTATTGAATTTACTGCTGTGATCCTCAAGATAGATCTCATTTAGGATGAAGGCTCAGTGCATCAGGGGGCTGTGGCCTATGTTCCTGGTGGGTCACTTAATCGGAATTGCATGACACTGTGGTATAAGGCAGCTGAAATATATATCAGTGAGGAAAAATTGGAAGAGGTGGAGAGTTTTGAATATCCTGAATCATTACTAACTAATAATGGAGATATAATGAGGGAAATTAAAAGGAGGACATCTATCACTCTTCGGAAAGTAAAACAACTAAAGAAGCTGTGAAGATTGTTAAGGGCATGCATCTTTCTCACCTAGACAACTACAGAGAATGTTTAATAAGATCTGGAAAGAAGAAAAGATCCCTTCTAAATGGAAAAAAGGAATCGTTAAAATTTTTTTTAAAAAAGGGCAAACTTAGTGACTGTAACAATTGGAGAGGAGTAACATTAATATCAGTTGTGTCAAAAATATTTTGCAAGGGCATTTTGAATAGACTTGAAGATATAGTAGATACCTCAATTAGAGAAGAACAAGCAGGATTTCAAAAAGGGAGAAGCTGTCTCGACCAGATCTTTAAGAATAATACTTGAAGAACATACTGAAAAGCAGAAACAGTTAATACTGAACTTCATAGACTTTAAAAAGGCATTTGATAGCATACACAGAGATCCATTGTGGAGAATTTTAAGTATATATGGAATACCATCTAAAATTGTCAACATCATTAAGGACTTCTACAGTGGATATGTTTGTGCAGTCAAAATAGAAGAAAGGATGAATGAATGGTTCCAGATTGAAACAGGCGTGAAACAAGGATGTATACTGTCTTCTTTACTTTTTGGAATTACAATAGACTTCATAATGAAAATATGCTGCACAGGTAACCACGTATTGACTGAGTACATGGGACCCAACTAGAAGATCTTGATTTTGCTGATGACATAACTCTTATCAGTAACAATGTGAATTCCATGCAAGAAAAAACAGATAGCCTGTCTTCACTGGCTAGCAAAATAGGGCTTGAAAGTAACGAGGACAAAACAAAAATAATGAAACTTCCCATTAATCAAAATGGAAAAATACGCATAGAAGGACAGATATTGAAGAAGTCAATCAATTTGCGTACCTTGGCAGCTACATAGATCAATATAGTGACACCAGAAAGGAAGTTAGAATTCTAAAAGCAGCATCAATCTTCAAGAATATTGAGAACATCTGGCATTCAAAAGTTATAAGCGCAAAAACCAAGTTAAGATTATTCAATTCAAATGTAATATCCACACTCACTTATGCATGCGAAAGCTGGAAAACAACTAAAGAAACAGAAAAGAAATTAGACTCTTTTGAAAACTAATGCCTATGAATGAATGAGTAATCTTTATTTTTAAAGGGTAAAGAATTGGGCACGCAGGCCCAAGGAAAATACTCGGCATCAAGTGGAACGAATTCAAGAACAATGCAGAGATAAGACAGATGACTGAACAACAACCAATCTCATGGGTGATCAGGAAAAGGAGATGGACATATGTTGGTCACGTGATGAGAAGAAACGATCAGAGAATCCCAAAACAAGCTATCAAGTGGAACACAACAGGCCAAAGAAAAAGATGCAGACTGCATGAAACTCTGAAGAGGACATTGTTAAGAGAGGCCAAATTAATAAGCATAAAATCCCTTGATGAGGTTGAAAGGCTTGCCAAAGACAGGAAAATTTGGCAAACTACCTTGAGAGCCCTATGTGATGTTTAATGGCATCGGACGGATATAAGATCTTTCCCATCACAATATATGCCTGTGAGACCTGAACACTTAAAGACAGCTGAGAAACACATTAATGCCTTTGAATGTAAATGCTACAGAAGAGTTCTTCAAATATCATAGATACAAAAAAGAACAAATATATCCATACTACAAGAACTTAATATTGAAGAAGGTTGGCTAGTAAAGAAGATTAAAAAGAAAAAACTTAAATATTTTGGACATATGAGAATTTAGAGAAGACAGTCATGGAAGGGTACATAATGGGAAAAAGAAAGAGAGAAAGACCAAGGCAAAGATGGCTGCAAGGCATCGTTGATGGTCTGCAAATGGATGCATCAGCACCAGGGCAACTGAGAGGCCTACAGGAGAGCTGTTATGGAGCATAAGTTCCACAGTTGACATGCTAATGAATGAATGACTGCCAGCAAGTATAAATGTTCATGATTCTTCACAGAGATGGAAAGTAGTAATCGCCCTCATTGCATTAAGGCCAGACAGGATAATCATTTTTTTGTTTTTAAAATGGTCAGGTATTGTGATCTCATGTCTTGTTTAAGATCATTGTTACATGGAAAGGTTTGTTAACAATTCGGTATTGGAACAGTTTTTTTGTTAGTGTTTAGTATATTGCAGTGGTTCCAATTTTTTTTTCTATTCAGGTTACAGGCTCCCTGAAGCTAATTATAATTTTCTTTTTCACCTCTATTTGTTTTGTTTTATAGGGTGCTCCTATCATGCCATACAAGTAACTAGGGATTTTATGTTTGTGCCTATACTTGTATTTTCCTTTACCCAGTGGCACATCTTTTCCTTCTCCAGCTCTACAAATAGTTGGGTACTTATTTCCTACATCTGGGTGACAAGGCACCCCTAGCCAGACTTGAACCGCTTTGCTTTTCTATAAGAGGCAAGAGCACTAACCACAAATGCCACTGAGGTACCCAAAAAATATATTATTTGTAATCCAGCCTTGTTAACCTGCATTCAGAGGGTCCATAAACCCTCAGGTTGAGAACCACTGATTTTATAACTTTAAAAAATGAGTCGCAGTTATGTCCTATAAAAAAATGTGTGAAGTTAGCATGAGAAAATTGCTACAGTTTTATGGTAACTCTTGTAATTACAGTATTCTCGGAGCTGTGCCAGTGTGGAGCATTCCCAACCCAGATTAGGAGTGACAGCTGGAGCCAAAACTCCAGAACTAAAGCCTTGGTGATGTCCCCTTGCTTTGCAGAAGGGTATGGCATATGTTATCTGCCCCCTGAAGACTTTCGCACAGAAGGAAAACCACGCCTCCCACAAGACACTTTCTCTGCAGAGCTACAAGAACCAAAAGTTGACAAGTTCAGTGACCTCAACAGTAAGACGCATGGTACTAACATAGATCCAGAGCTGAGAAACATATCTGAAGACAGAGTCGAGAATGACACCAAAGAAATTTTGTTTCCTTTAAAGGTAAAACAGTTCACAGAAAATAACCTTTCACTGTTTGATTCACATGGTTGTTTATTGTCGGAGATTCAGAATGACATCCATGTAGACCAAAAACCTGACTTACTTCAAGCATGTGACAAAAATTTGATGGGCTATGCCATGTTAGAAACCAGCGACAAAAATATGATGGATAACATTGTCATGTTAAAGCCATGTCTTTTAGCAGAAAATGACAGGAGGACCGGCAGACCAGAGAGAACAGATGTTAATGCTGGCAGTGAGGTTGATTTACGAAGGGAGAATGCATGTCCTGACAATCCAGACCCACCTACGTTTGATGGGCAGGTAGAAAGTGCTGTTGACCCAAACGACCCTGACTGCCAGAGCGGAGAATATGAAAGTGCTGCTGAAGCCAGCTGTGAAAAGCTCCAAAATTCTGACAAAGAAGGTGTCAGCACATCAGATGATCCAAACACTGATCATGCAGACTCTAAGACTGCAGATCAAACTGCTTCTGAAAGAACTGATGGAGCTCTTGCGGGAGACTTGTTTCGTGAAGAGCTTTGTCATTTTAAAAGGGTAGATTCTGAATTTACAAACCAAGCTGCACTTGAAAAGCATGAAGATTTTATTGCAGATGTGGCAAATATGCCAGAAGACCTCGATACTGACATACCAGAGCATGAGCATGCACAGCAGATGTTATTAAATTCTTCAAGTACATTATCAGAGAACCCAGATCCTGGCAAGTCTGAACAGATCATGTATGAAAAGTTCATGAAGTCAGCCTCGGTGCTGGATGGATCAGAGACCCTTCCCAAGGAAGCTGACACTGGTATTACAAAGCAGATCTCATTTATTACATTTACTGATTGTGCTGATTCAGCGCATGCATCAGAAAATGTGCCATTGAATAATGCTGGTATTGAAAATGTAGATCAGCTTGTGTTTGAAAATCATAAGGAAATGTTTGATACATCAGGTGGTATGGGTGTTGAGCCTTCACAGTCTGTGAATATAAACCAAGTCACTGATAATGTTTTACTGAATACCATGTTTGACCTGACAGAAACACAGAAGCCAGAGGACACAGTTGCTGGGGGGGAAAACCAGGTTATATTTGAAACACATCAAGATACTACTGGAGATTTGGATACAGCAACCTCTCAAGGATCTGACAATATTTCTGGAGATTTGGATACAGCAACCTCTCAAGGATCTGACAATATTGCTGCTGGAGATTTGGATACAGCAACCTCCCAAGGATCTGACAATATTGCTGGAGATCTGGATACATCAACTTCTCAAGGATATGACAATATTGCTGGAGATTTGGATACAGCAACCTCTCAAGGATCTGATAATACTGCTGAAGATTTGGATACAGCAACCTCCCAAGGATCTGACAATACTGCTGGAGATTTGTATACGGCGGCCACCCAAGGATCTGACAATACTGCTGGAGATTTGGATACGGCAACCTCCCAAAGATCTGACAATACTGCTGGAGATTTGGATATGGCAGCCTTCCAAGGATCTGACAATACTGCTGGAGATTTGGATACAGCAACCTCCCAAGGATCTAACAATGCTGCTGGAGATTTGGACACACCAACTTCTCAAGTATCTGACAATATTGCTGGAGATTTGGATACAGCAACATCCCAAGGATCTGACAATACTGCTGGAAATTTGGATAAAGCAGCCACCCAAGGATCTGACAATATTACTGGAGGTTTGGATACAGCAACATCCCAGGGATCTGACAATATTGCTGGAGATTTGGATACAGCAACCTCCCAGGTATCTGACAATATGGCTGGAGATTTGGATACAGCAACCTCCCAGGTATCTGACAATACTGCTGGAAATTTGGATACAGCAACCTCCCAGGTATCTGACAATACTGCTGCTGGAGATTTGGATACAGCAACCTCCCAGGTATCTGACAGTACTGCTGGAGATTTGGATACAGCAACCTCCCAGGTATCTGACAGTACTGCTGGAGATTTGGATACATCAACTTCTCAAGGATCTGACAATATTGCTGGAGATTTGGATACAGCAACCTCCCAAGGATTTGACAATACTGGTGGAGATTTGTATACAGCAACCTCTCAAGGATCTGACAATACTGCTGGAGATTTTGATACAACAGCCACCCAAGGATCTAACAATACTTCTGCAGATTTGGATACAGCAACCTCTCAAGGATCTGACAATACTGCTGGAGATTTTGATACAGCAACATCCCAAGGATCTGACAATACTGCTGGAAATTTGGATAAAGCAGCCACCCAAGGATCTGACAATATTACTGGAGGTTTGGATACAGCAACATCCCAGGGATCTGACAATATTGCTGGAGATTTGGATACAGCAACCTCCCAGGTATCTGACAATATGGCTGGAGATTTGGATACAGCAACCTCCCAGGTATCTGACAATACTGCTGGAAATTTGGATACAGCAACCTCCCAGGTATCTGACAATACTGCTGCTGGAGATTTGGATACAGCAACCTCCCAGGTATCTGACAGTACTGCTGGAGATTTGGATACAGCAACCTCCCAGGTATCTGACAGTACTGCTGGAGATTTGGATACATCAACTTCTCAAGGATCTGACAATATTGCTGGAGATTTGGATACAGCAACCTCCCAAGGATTTGACAATACTGGTGGAGATTTGTATACAGCAACCTCTCAAGGATCTGACAATACTGCTGGAGATTTTGATACAACAGCCACCCAAGGATCTAACAATACTTCTGCAGATTTGGATACAGCAACCTCTCAAGGATCTGACAATACTGCTGGAGATTTTGATACAACAGCCACCCAAGGATCTGACAGTACTGGTGGAGATTTGGATACAGCAGTCTCTCAGGATATTGCTGAAGATTCGGACATAACAATTTCCTATAACTCCGAGATGGCAGAGCCTAAATATACAAATCAGAACCTGCCTGGAGCATCTGGAGAGAAGAAAGATGAAATGGAAGACCAGGACACTAAATCTGCTTATGCTCAGGCTACAGACCTCACTACCGATGGACCTGAAATATCTACACAAGCTTCCATTGATACAATAAAAAACTGGAACCTTGCTTGTACAGATTTGAAGTATGTCAACCAGAACATTTTTGAAGAACGGCATGCAGGTATTTTGTCAGAATCACAAGGCTGTGAGAATATGAGGAACCCTGAATATGCTAAAAATATTGCATTTCAAAAGACTGAAGATGCAGCTGTCACTGAAGACTTGGCGGATACCTCAGAAGTCACTACATGCGGTAGTACAGACTTGGAAGATGGAGGCAGAGTCATGTGGGAAGCGGGTGAAGACATATCTGAGATGACAAGGACATCAGAAGATCATGACACAGCATCGGATGACCATGGTTTTGAGAGTCTTGGCACAGGAAGGCATGGGAATGTTGCTGGTGGTAAGATAGCTTCATTAGAAGAATGTGGCTTGGACAAGTCAGGAAATGATGGCTTGGATGAGTCAGGAACTGATGGCTTGGATGAGTCAGAAACTGATGGCTTGGACAAGTCAGGAACTGGTGGCTTGGACAAAGCAGGAACTGGTGGCTTGAATGAGTCAGGAACTGGTGGTTTGGACGAGTCAAGAGCTGATAATGATGAAAGGGGAAATTACATCTTCAGTAATGATTCTGAAGATGGCATTATTTCCTTGGAACAAATAGATCTGTCCTGCAGTGATGTGGATGATAACGTTGAAGCTGTGAGAAAGACTGAAGTAGAAGAGGATGTTGTAAGTCTGAATGCCAGCGCTGATGATGGTGGTGGTGTTGTTGCTGAGTTCACTAATGAAGAGGAAACGGATATCTCCACATCTGCCATAGAAGAAAACTGTTGTCTTGTGAGCAAAGATTGTGATGAAATTTACAAGGATCAACGTGAAATTTATGATGGAAGTAAACCTGATAAAAAGAGTTATGATGAGTGTTACAAGGGTCAAAATGAAGGTTATGATGGATGTAAGACTGGTGGGGATTATAATGAATGTTACAAGGATCAGAATGAAGGTTATGATGGAGTTAAGACTGATGAGGATTATGATGAGTGTTACAAGGATCAAACTGAATACCATGATGAATGTTACAAAGATCAGAATGAATGTTATGATGGACGTAAGACTGGTAAGGATTATAATGGATGTTACAAGGACCAGAATGAAGGTTATGATGGAGTTAAGGCTGATGAGGATTGTGATGAATGTTACAAGGATCAAACTGAAGGGCATTATGAATGTTACAAGGATCAGAATGAAGGTTATGATGGAGGTTATACTGATGAGAATTATAAAGA
Organism: Achatina immaculata; assembly: GCA_009760885.1. Classification (NCBI taxonomy): domain Eukaryota; kingdom Metazoa; phylum Mollusca; class Gastropoda; order Stylommatophora; family Achatinidae; genus Lissachatina; species Lissachatina immaculata. The sequence goes on from CM019698.1 coordinate 23,570,576, forward strand.
TCAAAATGAAGGCCTTGATGAATGTTACAAGGACAAGAATAAAGGTTATGATGGAGTAAAGACTGATGAATGTTATGATGAATGGTACAAAGATCAAAACAATGGCCATCATGAATTTTACAAGGATAAAAATGAAGGCTATGATGAATGTTACAAAGACGAAAATGAAGGCCTCTGTGGAGGCAAGAATGATGAAAATTACAATAAATGTTACAATGATAAAAATGGAGGTAAGAGTGATGAAGTTTATGATGATTTTTATGCCTTGGGCATGTTGGAAGGCACAGATTTTTGTCAAGTTCAACCAAGAGATTTTGGCATCAACAGGAGTGGTAAAACCAGGTCATTTTATTTGTATGACAATGATGACAGCGACAGTGGCACATCAGTGTAAAATGTAGACTGGGCTCTTGTGAAGCACTGGTGGCTGAGCAAGTGCCTTCTATGTTAAAAAAAATATATATGGCAGGAGCAAGCTTTACTTTAGTAAAATGGCAAGAATACGTTACATGTTACAAACTACAACTGTTGTCTTGTAAAACTGGGTAACATCAGAGATATGTAGTTTGGTTTTACAAGAAGATCCGCCCACCCATCAGTTGCCTTAGATGATGACTGACTGACCAGACAGTCACTACCCAATATGCCTTGCGGTGGTGTCCGCGCAGGACAGCAACAAATTCTCTCCCCTTTTCGTGGTTTACAGCCAGCCTTTGTATGTCGCTCCATAAAGTTTGTCTACAGTTCTTTGCAAGGCCTCCCTTCCCTTCAGTTGTCCGTTACCTGGCTGGTTTGGTGATGTTGAATTCTCTCCCCCCCCCCCCCCCCCCCCCCCCATCAATGTCACACTGCATTACTAGCTTCCATTGCAAAGAAATGGAAGGCTCAGAATGGTTTGTTAACGGCAAAATAATGGATTATTGTGTTTTATAACCACAGATTTGTTTTCAGTTTCATATTGATGTTTCTCATATTTCCTTCATTTGTTTTTCCCCATGTTGCTGTGAGTTGAGTTTGCTCCTGCCATGTTATATTTAAGTTTCTTTTCACAACAGTAACTGTAAATCTCTGTGTGTTTGTGGACGTGTATTCATCACATCATGTAATTCAGTTTTTTTTTTCTTAAATTTTCCCATTCATTTTTGCTGACATTGTTTCACTCATATACATCGTTTGTGTCTTGATCGCTGTATCATTCCTGGCTGAAGCATTGACAACCGTGAACAAGCTTAAACAAGAAAAGTAGATGTCAAAATAATGTTTGATAAAAACGTTACTGTCCTTCAATATATGGAGCCGATCAGAAAAAGGAGATGGACGTATATCAGTAAGATGATGAGAAGAAACAGATAGTCCCAAAACAAGCTATCAAGTGAGACACAAGAGGCCAAAGAAGAAGAGGTCACCCACATGAAGTTCTAAAGAGGACACTGATAAGAGAGGCGAAATTAGTAGGCATAAAATCCCTTGATGAGGTTGAATAGATCTCCGAAAACATGAAAACTTTACTAACTACCATGCGAGCCCTATGTGACATTTAACGGCACGGGAAGGATGTAGGATGTAAGAATATATAGAGCTGAAATCAGCAGTACAACATTCTGGAAAAGAACAGATACTAATTACAGAAGAGATTCTTTTTTTTTACAAAAATTTTTTTTACATTGTTTTATTTACGATGCTTTAATCCTATGTAGTTAGTAATAGAAATTCTCTGTCTGTAATACACAAACCAGATCTGGAGGCAGATATAAGGAATGTGAAAATCACATGTGATGAGAAGTCTCTAGTACTTTGTTAGTTGATAGTTGACATAAGGTGTGGAACTGAATCTCGCCCATCACCTCCCACTAGTCAGAGCTCTTGCTGGCGCTACAGAGTTAGCGCGTCGTGCTGAGTTTCTTCTTCACAGGTGAAGATTGTAGCATTTATGGACTTGTCCTGTGTGTAACGAAGGTAAGAACCTGTTGACATTTACTTGAAGTAGTTGACGACTACTGACTTGCTACAAATGAACCTCCAGGATGGAGAGAGACATGTACGTTGGCCTCTCATCCATGCACGTTGTGATCTAGGTGAGTGTATGTGCCGTGATTCATGCTGTAAGTACTGACCGCTCAACATACAACAACATCCAAACGAACAATTCACATTAACTATAACCACGACTCAAAAACGACTACTACATTGAAGAATAGATCCAAATGTAAGTTCAACTCCAAGGATCTCACATATATTCTTACATCTTTCCCGTACCGTTTAACGTCACACAGGGCTCACATAGTAGTTCGCCAAGTTTTGTTTTCATCGAGCTTTTCAACCTCATCAAGGGATTTTATGCCTACTAACTTCGCCTCTCTTAACAATGTCCTCTTTGGAGTTTCACGTGGTCGACTTCTTTTTCTTTGGCCCGTTGTGTTCCACTTGACAGCCTGTTTTGGGATTCTCAGATTATTTCTTCTCATCACCTGACCGACATGTCCATCTTTTTATGATCACCCATGAGACAGATTGTTGTTTTGCTCATCTGTCTTATCTCTGTGTTTTCCTTGAATTCGTTCCACTTTATACCAAATATTTTCCTTAGACATTTGTTTTCAAAGAGAGTCTAATTTGTTGTTTATTTCTTTAGTTGTTTTCCAGCTTTCACATGAATAAACGAGGGTGGACATTATATTTGAATTGAATAATCTTATCTTTGTTTTTGTGTTTATAACTTTTGAGTGCCATATGTTCTCAAGATTCTTGAAGGTCAATGCTGCTTTTGCAGTTCTTACTCTAACTTACCATCCTGATCTATGTAGTATACAAACTGGTTTACTTCTTCAACAGCTGTTCCTTCGACGTATATTTTTCCTTCTTGATTAATGGGAAGTTTCTTTTTTTTCGCTTGTTAATTTCAAGTCCTGTTTTGCTAGCTAGTGAAGACAGAGTATCTGTTTTTACTTACATCGAATTCGCGTTGTCACTGATAAAGAGTTATGTTATCTGCAAAATCAAGATCTAGCCGAGTCCCATGTACCCAATCAATGCCCGTTTTACCTGTGCAACATTTTTTCATAATGAGGTCTATGGCACTTCTAAAAAGCAAGGAAGATCTTTCCCTGCTTCTGGCCATCGCATATATCTCACATATATAACGTATGTTTAATCACTTTCTCGGCGCTCGTGTAGACACGTAAAGGCCTCACATACTTCCATCCTGTAGCTTCCACACGGCTGTTCTCCCTCCAAGAGTCCCGACAAAAACCTCTCTCGTAACCAAGTTTAGCAACATCTCAGCCACGTGACCAGTGTTCACATCATCGCCTGCTTAAACGTGTGTTTTAAATGTAGCCTGAATAGCCACCACAACCTGGCAATCCATACAAACAACTGATCTTGATTAACAGTTGTTTTCTTAGCAATTTATGCATTAATTTATATTTTAAAGCAGTTCACTCAGGTAAAGAATGCTACAGTGCAACTTCTCTGTTGCTGAATCAATAGTTTAAAAGAAAATGAACGCATAAGGAGAACAGCAGAGCTGCTTATGATTTAACATAGTGGTTCTAAACTTTTTAATGATGAGAGCCCCCAGTGAATTAGCCAATATATCCCCATACTGTTTTCATCAGACTATCGAAGTCAACCCCAGTCCTGTCTGGAGCCAGTAATATATTTCATATGCAATCGATAGCTTGGTTTCTTGGCTTGTCTTGTCTTGTCCTTCCTAATTTACTGTTAGGTGTAGAGGTGAAATGCAATTGTCTCCCAGTGGCTCCGCCTGTTGGCTTCGTACAATGAGATATTTCAAGGACTCTGCTATACCATCGGTCCATCGTTTGCATGGGCGGCCCCTTCCTCTGCCTTTGTGTGGTCTGTAAAACATTGCTCTCTGTGGTACACGTTCTGTTGGTAGTCGAGATACATGACCGAACCATTTTATTTGCTGTTTTTTTTTTTTATATAGTTCAGAACGGGTTCGGCTCCTACTTTATTTCTAATGACATCATTTCTGATTCTGTCCACTCTTGATATTCCAAGAATTCTTGTCAAGAATCTCATTTCAGTTGTAATTTTCCTTTTGTCTTTTGCTGTCAGCGTCCATGCCTGGCATTGGTAGCACAAAGTTGGTTTGAAGATTGTCTTATAAGTAGTTCTTTTGGTTTCCAGTGAGACATGCTTGTTATTTAGTATGGGAGCCATTTGCCCGATAAGTTGGTTCACTTTGTTACATCTGTTTTCGATCTCTATGTCTATTTTTCCTTTTGTTGAGAAAATGCTTCCGAGGTATTTGAAATGAGCTACTTGCTTCATAGTATGGTTTTCCAGTGTAACGTTTATTGGTGTGTCTAGTCTTGCGATGGTCATGATTTCTGTTTTGCCTAGGCTAATTTTCATATTGTGTCCTTTGCATACATCATTAAATCTATCAATGTGATCTTGCAAGCCTTATAGCTTGGTTTCATTATATATATATATATATATATATATATATATATATATATATATATATATGAACAGAACAGGGAAAAATAGTTTTAACAAGTTTCTTTTTTAATTGTTCATAGTTCAAGTCCTATACCCCCCCCCCTCCAAAAAAAATCATTTAGTTCACTTACCCCCACGTGATATGGGTACTCATGGTTCAACTTGTTCATGAAGGAGCCAGTACATGCCAGAGCTAGAGGGATTCTTATTAGGACAAAAATCTCTTCCCGTGCTGGAGGAAGAAACACGGACGTTTTCTGGAGTGCGGGAGTAAAAACGCGGGTCCTTGTCAGTAAGGGGTCTAGGTGTAAAATGGAATGAAAAACAGTGTTTCCATGTACTTCCGTATACGTAATATGTATCAAAGTGTAGCTAAATGAATGAAAATTTCATAAATGCAGAGTTTTTTAGGAAAAAAGAAGTAATGTGATGTTTTTAGACACTGATTGTGGCCAGCTCACCATCGGCTAGATCTAGATTCGCGCTTCTTACCCCTATTTACCATCTAAGATGTGTAGATCTACTTATCGATCTCGTATTGTGACTCCGTATGGCATTTTCGCTTACTGAATGTCTGAAATAACCTCCTAACTACTCCTAACTACTTCTCCAGTCGTCTAAATATGTCTAAATCTACTTAGAAAACATTCAAGAGCAGCGGGGTGGCCATAGGCTATGTCCATACCCCTATCTACATCGTAAAAAATTGAAAAATTTCCATGCTTCTCGTCCGTATTCTCGCTCGGCATCGCTCGTAACTAGGCACGCATTCGCCATTTTGAAAGTGTCACCGGAATCGCGGACGAAATATGTACAATCTAAATGTTACACCGCTTGTTTTAATGAAACAAACAATTGTCACTATCCTGACAATACGCTCTCAGCATTGAAACCGGAAGCGGCAGGATAGTGCCAATACGCTCGGGAAGACACTGTACCCCTCCTGTTTGTTCACATGACACTGTACCCCTCCTGTTTGTTCACATGTCGTACAAGTTTCTCTGTGGCCAGAATACGAGAATGTTTTACAGATTTGTATTTGCAACAGTCATTTGTGTTTGTTTGTAATAATCGGTTGCTTTACACAGACTTGTATTCGCAGTCATCATTTGTGATTGTTTGCTGCAATAAATGGCTGTGTTGTACACAGACTTGTGTTTGCAACCATTATTTGTGATTGTTTGCTGCAATAAATGGTTGTGTTGTACACAGACTTGTGTTTGCAACCATTATTTGTGATTGTTTGCTGCAATAAATGGTTGTGTTGTACACAGAATTGTGTTTGCAACCATTATTTGTGATTGTTTGCTGCAATAAATGACTCTTGTATTTGCCGCCATTTTTTAGTTCTTATTCATGAAAGTGTTGAGTGTTTGAATGGTGAAGTGGTTAGTGCACTAGTCTCATGGCGAAGGTCAGGGGCTTCGAATCCGGCCAGAGGCGCCCCAATCACCCAGCAGTAGAAATGTGTACCTGACTTCTTCTGGAGTTGGGGAAGGAAAGGCGGCCAGGCGTGATACTGACCATATCACCCTCTAGTGTGCTGACAGGTCAAGGAAAATATGGGCACTGACACCATATCCCTATGTGCCTCTAAGGCATGACAGGATCACCTTTACCTTACTTTACCTACTATGAAAGCAGGTGCTTAAGTACGCAAAATGTTTGTCATGCCATCGGTAGGTTCATGACTACAAAACTTTTCTTTGCTTTACTAAATTTTAAAAAAGAAGACCGGCAAATTTGAGAAATGAAATGTGTAGCGTGTGCAGGAAACTGTTGCAGAGTGTCAAACAGCAACACAGCTCGTCGGATGATCTGGGACGTACCACGAGCAAGTGTTTTGACCATTTGAACGTCTGATGCTGTAAGGTAGGTGGGGGCCCCTCTGGATATCATGACTTCGAGAGGCCTGTGAGTTGTTGATTTATAACTGCTGCACGAGACTGAAGATGCTACAGGAACATGTGCAATTTACGAACATTTCTTACTGTGATATTCCAGGTGTGTCCAGCTTTAATGCTGGTCTACAAAACCAGTTTTAACCACATTCATCTAGGATAAAGAGACTGAGAAAGCTCAGTGCGTGACTTTTTTATGTTGGGATATTTATCTATGATAAAGAGGTTGAGAAAGGCTAGTGTGTGACTTTTTGATGTTGTGATATTGATCTAGGATAAAGGGACTAAGAAAGGCCAGTACGTGACGTTTTGATGCTGAGACATTTTGTCCAAAGACTTATCTAATTATAGCTGTATAAATCCATACTTATCGCTTAATAACTGTTTCTTCAGTTATGCTTCTTTATGGTCTAACACATTGCGACCATAGCTCAAAATTATCTCACATCCTTCCTATATCATTAAACGTCACATAGGGCCTGGCACTGTAGTTGAAAAAAAAAAACTGGAATTATAATCAATGTAACAAAAAAACAACAAAACTTTACTATATGTATTCCTATTCTTGGAAATTAACTGTCATTTCATTAAAATTTATATGCAGACTTGCAAAAGACATTTATTAGAACCATGCAATCAAATCTGGAAATAATTGTATTCATTCTTATATGCGACCTCCTCTTGTGAGGCGGACTTGGCCTTGCAAAGACTGCTCGTGAAGAGAGTGCCTGCTTTGGGCAGTTCTCAGTCCGATTGGGGACCTCCTTACGGAAGGATAGCGAATGTTGAGCAGCTTTGTTAGTGTTCTGAACTTCGGTGACGTTATTGGTTGGGTTCGGGTCATTCGCTGCTTCTTGTAGGCTCCCACCTACACGCCGCGGGCATCCGATTGGTCAGTTTTGTTTTTCTTTGTCGTTTTTTTTTTCATTGAGAAAATGGCTAAATAACAGTGACCACTCAGTTTGGTATTGAACTCAAATGTTAAAATAATTGTGAACAAGATGTAAAGGTGTGAAGATTTTTTTCACAGGTTGCCATAAAACGAAACAAAAAAGAGTTAACTATCTATTCATTAGCCTCTACGTCAAGCTAATGGTCTGTACTTTGATCTAATTTTAAGTAATGTGTGTCTGATGGGTACAGTTGGCTGTGAGAGGAAAGATTTGATTTTTTATATTTAGTGAATGTCACTAGTCATACATCTAAAAAAAGACGGCATATTTTCGGGGCTGTGGCGCAGATAATGGTGAAACAGATGTTATTCTCACCACAGCGTACAAAATTTGTAGCCACTGTTGCCTCCAGAAACAAGTAAACTAAAAAACAGTGGACAGGAAAAGATATCGCACTTTAACTGTTTTGCCATACAGATCCTCATTTTCTTTTGGAGAGGAGACGTGGAGGATACATCACGTCACTAACAGAAAACGTCTCTTTTCGACAAGACAAAAGAATGAAAAACAAAATGACACGAAACTCACGAATTCCGCCAGTTCCCAACTCGGAGACAGGGCTAACAAATTAAATTTCCGCTGTTTTGTTTTAAAGCGTGTTTAGCAGTTCTGCCAACCTTAAATCTCAGTGAGAGAGAAGAACTCGAAAGCAAAATTGTTTAATTTGAGAAAAAAAAAACACACACAGGATAAATAGGTTTCGGGATAGTGAATTTTTTTCTTCCAAATTTTTTGGTCCCGTTCCGGGATTGAACCACGATCTTCCAAGTGGCACTGAACCTTGGAGTGCATCTAAGCCGTATTAGATGTGACAGTTGGAATTACTTCATTTCTCAGTATTTTTACTTCGCATGCTCCACAGCCAGCATAACGCCTTTTCTGCTGTTTCTGAGAGACTTTTCAATGTCCTTGCTCTTGCTTGTCCTTTTATGCCCAGTCGCTTACATAGATCGTATGCTGATGTTGCTACGAATTCCTCTCGTTCCCACCTCTACATCTAATACGTCTGCCCTGACTCCTGCCATCTGCTTTAGTTACTTGACAAGATCATTGTACTTCTCACTCTTGAATATGTGTTGTTCCTATCAATTATAAATATAAAATATTCATAAATAGTTACGATGCTGAATAATAATTCAATAAATACACTTCATTCTAAGTTTGTAAAAAATTCAGTTCTAAAAACTGTACTGTGAATTAATGTTGAGAAATAAGAGAAATGAGAACTGCGGTAAAAACTGGCCCATTTTGTGCCCTGGTACAAGTTAACCAATCTGTAGACAAAATATGCCCCTAAAAGGTCAGAATTGTGCTAGTCTATGGTCTGCGTTTTAGGCAGCCACTTAGTTGGCATAGTTGCAGCCAAACATCTCCGTGTAAACTCCACAAGATGATGACTGCTTAGTTGCAACCAAACGTCCCTGTGTAAATGGCACAAGATGATGATTACTTAATTAATTATAGCCAACTGTCTCTGTGTAACTGCAGCTAAACGTCCGTGTAAAATGGCATAAGGTGATGATTACAGTCAAACGTCCGTGTAGATATGGCACAAGATGATGATTACAGCCAAACGTCCATGTCAGTATGGCACAAGATGATGATTACAGCCAAACGTCCGTGTAGATATGGCACAAAATGATAATTACAGCCAAACGTCCATGTGGATATGGCACAAGATGATGATTATTGTTAAAGCGTCAGAACGAGGCTAAGGGGAGCAGATGTCGGCGCGGAAGTTTTGAACAAACTAGGACAGTTTTCACTCATTCGAACTTTTTCTAACGCCAATTTCAGCTAAAAAGTAAGTAAATCTAGTTGGATATATGTGTGTCATGTTGAAATATATTCACGTAGTTATACATTTGAAATTAAAGCATTTATTTTGTGTATCAACATAACCGCCGGTTTTGCTGTCCTAACTTCGCCTCCATGTTTTTCGCACTCCAAGATTTGTTATCGAAGTTTCATCAACCTTAAACATCATGGTTAATGACACTTATTAACATTCACGACTGAAATGTTGTGTTAGAGAAGTCACGGAGGCGATGAGATGGTGCAGAGCAATAGTTCATAGCAACACGCTTTGAAGTTTCCATTTCCTTGCTGTCATGCCCGTGGTTCAAAATTCAGACTCCGGCTTCTCAGCATTCGGGACATCCCCATATATGCACCTCCGCATGCCGCTGTTTCCATCCAAGAGTATGTTTGCTAATAGTTCCCGTCAAATGCTGGTTGTTTACAATGCGTTTTCCGTCACACAGTTCGGATTTCCTGCCAGCACCTTTAATTTGTCCTCTTTCAGATCTACATTGTTCTTCCAATCATGCTCATCATTTTCCTGCAGTCTCTCCAATACAGCTTTACCAATGTCCCCACTGTCAGTCTGCCATTTATTTTAGCCTGTCCAGCCAGTCTATCTGCCACATCATTGTCATGCCTAGGACAGTAAAGCCACGTTAAGCTTGTCACAGTTGACAGGCATAACAGATGAACTCATTCTTTTAAAAGCAATTTCTTCACAATCATATGAAGCATACTCTGTGAATTTGTTGCGTTTACACCATTAACCACATCATGAGCAACTAGCCACTCCATTGTGGCTGACACAGTTTCCATTCGCATCCAGTCTCAATTTCCATTCGCATGAACTAGCCACTCCATTGCCGTTGACACAGTTTCCATTCGCATCCAAAATAAATAAATAAATAAATATAGTTTCCATTCGCATGCTTGAAGCAGTGACCTCAAGGCTGCACCTGGTTCTTACAGTACATTTTTAATCAATCAAAAAGTTATTAAATTCTTTCAGTTTCTACTGTTCAAGGCCTAGCAGGGGGATTTTTTTCTGGTACACAACAAAAAGACCCAAAGGTCCACCCAGCCTCTAAAAATGGGTACCAGAGAAATCTAGGAAGGTAAATGCAGCCAGGCGTTATACTGACCACATTACACTTTCATGTGCCCAAGGTCTTGGAAAATATGGATCTAACACAGTATCCCCAGTATGCCTTAAAAGCATGGAAATGGGAATTTATCCTTAATCTTCAACTGTGGGGAGAATAGATTTTTCCTAGTGATCATCGTCAGGTGTCATGTTGGTAAGTCTTCTTCTTCAGCTTTCTGAGCCATTAAGGCTTATTGCTGCGGATAAAGTTTGCCTCCATTCCTCTCTGTTCCTAATGTTCTCTCTCCAGTTGGTGACACCAGTTTCGTTTATATCCTCATCTGTGTTGTCTTTCCTTCTCTGTCTTGGTCTTCCATTTTTATCCATCCAATTTCAAGGCTTCTCTATCTGTTCCTTAACACTAATTTTTTTTTTTATGGAGACGGGGCCATTGACTCCATGCTCCAACTCCTAACCTGGAGGACCAGGGTGTTGATAAGTCTTGGCAGGCATAAGTCTCTAGAGACCCTTGATCCTTGGTGGTTTTTTTTTCTGTGAGCACAGTTGCTGTTATATTCTCATGCTGCACTGTCCATGATCATCTGTTTCTGCGTCTTCTGTCTCATTCCATTTATTTTACTTAACATATTCTCACATCATCATCTTTTCATTTTGTTTGTAATCAGTATTGTCTTTTTGTTCATTCATTACATCATCATTGCCTTTCACTCCCTTGAGAGCATAGGCCATGGATAAAGGGTCTGCAGTCATCCATGTTCTTGGAATTATTCTCTGCTTCCTTCCATGTGCATCCTTGTCTCTGAGCACTGTCATAATTTCTCTTCTCCAAGTAAGTCTAGATCTTCCTCGTTTTCGATTTCCTTGAGGATTCCATTCCAGTGCCTGTCTTGCTATGTTGGTGTTGGGTTTCCTCAGACTGTGGCCAATCCACCTCCACTTCCTAGACGTGATTTGCTGGTTCTTGTCCTGCCATTTAATGTTTAAAATCCTCCTCAAGCAGTAATTCATGAATGTTTGTATCCTCTGTTGTATTGTCTTAGTCATAACCCATGTCTCTGAACTATTTAGTAGGACAGTCTTTACATTTGTATTGATAAGCCTAAGTTTGGTTCTTGTTTTGATGTTCTTAGATGACCATATTTTGTTAAGTTGGATAAATGCTGTCCTGGCCTTGGTTATTTTAGCTTTAACATCCTTTTCTGTTCCCCCATATTTATCCACTATGCTGCCTAAATATGTGAAATACTCAGCTGACACTCCCTCAGTTACCATGAAGCTAGTGTTTGCACTGTTACTTTTCATTATCTTTGTTTTTTTGTCTATTAATATATGGTCACAGTTTAGCTGAATTCTTGCTTAAGATTTGAAGTTTCTTTTGCACTTATGTGTGGCTGGTGCCAGAAGTGCCACATCATCTGCAAAGTCAAGATCTTCCAGTTGGTTCCACAATGTCCATTGTATCCCATTTCTTTTCCCTTATGTGGTAGTCTTCATGATCCAGTCAATTGCTAGAAGAAATAGGAATGGTGATAGCAAACATCCCTGCTGCATGCCCATTTCCACTTTAAAACTTTCTGTGAGAGTTCCTCCATGCACAATTCTGCAAGTTGTTCCTTTGTATATGGCCTTTCTTTCATTACATACCATGTTGGATAGTTCTGGCTGCTGTGCCTTTCCACATTGTGCTATTTTTCCTAGCTGTAACCAGTTCAACTCCTTTTATTTTATTTTACTTTAGGGTGGGTGGGGTGGGGGGGTTAAAGTTATTAAATTTTCCTAGGTGCCCCTATAGCATGATGAATTACCTCTACTTTTAACTTTACTCCGTGACCACATTAACCCACAATCGCAGATAAATTAAAGAATTGTAAAACTGAAACTTTTAGAGGTCATCAATTACCGTAACCAGTTTATATTATCAAAAACCTAGGAAAAAATAACCAGTGAGATTGGTTGGAGGATAATCAGGCCAGTATGATGATGATGCTCAGTGTACATGGAGGAGACTCAGCCAGTTTTGACTTTGGTTCAGCGTGTGAGCATATTTTAAAGATTAAATCTCACCACAAATAAGGTAGGGGAAAACTTTCAAAGAAGCATTTAATTCCCCCTAATGTTTGTAAAAAACCAAATGCTGGACTGCAATCAACAAGTAGAAAAGCATGGATATCAGATAACACATGGAAATACATACATGAAAGAAGAGCAGCCAAATTAGACATGTTGAATGTAAAGACAGATCTTGGAAAAGTTTTGGCAAAAGCAGCATACAAAGAACTAGACAATAAAGTAAAAAGTTTAGCTAGAAGAGGCAAAAGAGAATATATGGACAGTATGGCAAAAGAAGCAGAAAATGCAGCAAAAACAGGAGACAGCAAAACTCTATATAACGTACAGAAGAAGCTAATAGGTGATATTACTCTTTAGTAAAACAGGCAGCCTATTAACATCAAGTAAAGACCAAAGGCAAAGGTGGGGTGAACACTTCCAAGAAATACTTAATCGACCACACCCAAATGAATTAATAAATCTTGAAACCTGATTTATCAGTCCCACAACTAAATGTCAGCTTAGATGAAGTTACACCGAATGAAATTGAAACAGCAGTGAATCCAATGGCTAACAACAAAGCTGCAGGTGAAGATGAAATAACAGTCGAAATGTTAAAAGCTATTAACATTGACAACATGAGCTAACTACAAAGAATGTTTAATAAAATTTGCAAAGAAGAAAAGTCCCTTCTAAATGGAAAAAATGAATCATTTTTAAAATTCCAAAAAAAGGCAGCCTCAGTGACAGCAATAACTGGAGGGATGTAACCTTATTATCAATTGTGTCAAAGGTGTTTTGTAAAGTGATTCTGAATAGAATTAAGGATGTAGTGGATACTGCAGTGAGAGAACAGGCAGGATTTCGAAAAGGGAGATGCTGTCTCAACCAGATCTTTACTCTAAGAATAATACTTGAAGAACATATTGAAAAGCAGAAACCATTAATCCTGAACTTCATAGACTTTAAAAAAGCATTTGATAGCATACACAGAGATTCATTGTGGAGAATTTTAAGACTATATGGAATGCCATCTAAAATTGTCAACATCATTAGAGATCTCTACAACAGATATGTTTGTGCAGTCAGGACAGAAGAAGGAATGAGCGAATGGTTTCAGATTGAAACAGGCATGAAACAAGGATGTATATTATCTCCACTGTTTTTTGGAATTGCCATAGCCTTTATAATGAAAAGATGCTGTACAGGTAAAGGAATGTTATAAACTAGGGAAAAAGTAGGAGTAGCTTTATTACTTAACGACTACAAAGTTGTGACGTTTCGGCATGAACCTTAATCATACAGAAATATACAGGACGAAGAAATAGAGGGAGGAGATAAATGATAGATTCACATGAATACTACTATAAAAAAAAAATTAAATAGAGTACTTAGCTGTAAATTGTAAAATGTGGCTTGTCCAGCGCTGTGTGTCAGGAATGGATTTAGTAGAACATGGAGACTGATTAAATGGAGACCTGTGATATATGGTTAGTGGGTTGTAACTGGGGGTGGTTGATGGGGAACCGTGGAGGGGAGGGAGAGTGATACAATGTTGACATAGCCAGGAGAAGGTGAAATAGATGATTAGGGAAGAGGGATTGCAAAGTGATGCTGTGAGGTGGTTTTGAACTATGTATGACAAAGTAAGAAGGGGGTGGAGCTTAGTGGAGAGGTACTGTGATGATTGAAGAGAATGTTAATTGTAGCTGAACAGCAAGTTTAACCTGTGTGGCTCCAGTGTCCCATAATTTTGAATGCAGCGGTTCTCAAGCGCCAGGCAGCTTGTGTCATCTGCGTGACATTATCTGATGGCTGTTACCAGAAAATCAGATTTGCCTCTGTGGTTGGGGCCATTGAAATGATTTGGGACTGGTTTCGAAGCATGCTGGGCGATGTCATACAGATGTTTTTGCTTGTGGCCCCTTAATCTGAGGTCAGTCTCACCAGTATATTTTATCCTGCATCTTGTGCAAATGATGATATATGTCACATTACAGGACTCGTATGTGAATCCCTCATGAAGAGTGAGGATAGTTTTGGGAAAGGTGATTGCTTTCGTTTCCCAGACTACCAGGCAGGTAATGCAGCGGGGGCGGTTACATTTTCTGGTGCCAACATATGTAAGGCTGCTTCAATTGGCTGTGGACAAGGATGTCCTTAAGGTTTGGCTCACGTTTGTATGCCAACTGGTGAATCAAGAGAAAATGTCGGAAGTGTCAGGGTCGAGTTGGATTAGCGGCAGATGACGATAAAGAATTTTCTTAACCATCTGACCATGTGGGTGGAAAGGCAGTACTAACTTAACTCTGTCAGATGGAGTAACAAGCTTTTTCCTGAATACTTCTTTGCGGCTCACTAGTTGGATACTGTTGAAGGCTGTACAGGTAAAACCGGCATTGATTGGGTACATGGGACTCAAATAGAAGATCTTGATTTTGCAGATGGCATAACTTTTATCAGTGACAATGTGAAATCTATGCAGGAAAAAATAGATTCCCTGTCTTCCTTGGCTAGCAAAATAGGTCTTGAAATTGACAAAGACAAAACAAAAATAATGAAACTTCTCATTAATCAAGAAGGAAAAATATAAGTAGAAGGAACAGTTGTTGATGAAGTAAACCAATTTGCATATCTTGGCAGCTACATGGACCAGGATGGTGACACCAGGAAGGAAGTTAGAATTGCAAAAGCAGCATTGTCCTTCAGAAATCTTGAGAACATATGGAATTCCAAAGTTATAAGCACAAAAACCAAATTAAGATTATTCAGTTCAAGTGTGATATCCACCCTCATTTATGCATGCGAAAGCTGGAAATCAACTAAAGAAATAGACAAGAAATTAGACACTTTCAAAAACAAATGTCTCAGGAAAATACTTGGTATAAAGTGGAATGAATTTAAGAACAATGCAGAGATAAGACAGATGAACAAACAACAACCTGTCTCATGGGTGATCAGAAAAAGATGGAGATATGTCGGTCACGTAATGAGAAGAAACAGTCAGAGAATCCCAAAACAAGCTATCAAGTGGAACACAACAGGCTGAAGAAAAAGAGGTCAACCGTGTGAAACTCCAAAGAGGACATTGTTAAGAGAAGCCAGTTTAGTGGATATAACATCCCTTGATGAGATTGAAAAACTTGCTGAAAACAGGAAAACTTGGTGAACTACCATGCAAGCCCTATGTGTCGTTTAACGGCACTGGAGGGATATAAGAATGATTGTAAAGTATATTTGATTTTTAAAGTAGAAAAAAGTACAAAGCACCGAATGTTGTACTGACAAAACTGGTTATTCTGGAAAATACTTCATGGAATTACTGGTTTTTAAAAATCCTATGATCACTGTTACTGAGATATTCTATTGCACATTTCTGTACATCTTTTGCAGTATAATGGCAGCAGATCTGTCTATGGAGTCTGTTGATATATTTGATGACTTTGATGATGCACAAGTCATGGAATCTGCCTACTGTAAACAGGTTTCTGAAGAGCAATTTCAGGAGGACACAAGGTCAGAAACAGATAAGGCCTTAGGGGTAAGTGAAATTTTGAATAAAAATTTGATAACTGTTCTTTTTCTTATCCTCCTCCTTTTTCAATCTTATTATTATTATTACTTCATACCATGCATTGTTTTTGGCCACTCTGTCATAGAAGTAGTACACTCTTTCATGTTTGTGTTCCTTGTATGGTGATAGACTATGTTGACACCACCAGGTATGCCTTATGGTGCGTGTAGGACAGCAACAAATTCTCTCCGCTTCTGACAGTCTGTGGCCAGCTTTTATAACATGTCTCAGCTGTGTTGCATATTATTTATCTCGACTTCTGCAGTTTTCTGCTGTATAGTCTGTCTCTCATTCTGTTTCCTTCAGGTGTGTCACATGACTGTTTTAGCGATTTCAGCATGATCCATTTAGAACACATGAGCAGTTCTTTTCCAGCATCTTGTTGCTGTATTTACATCTTCTTGTTTATACTGGACAAAAGTAGTGGCCAAGAACATAGAAATCTGTCCTGTTGATAATAGAAAGTAAAATAAGATTGCATCCATCCATCCTTGTCCTTGTCACCATTTGACTAAGCAGTCACCACGCAGTACGCCCTGTGGCATCTTGCAGGGGAGCAACAAATCATCCCCACCTCTCACAGTCTGTGACAAGCTCTTGTATTGTGCCCTGACTGTGCAGCAGGCTATTCATTTCTGCTTCTACAAAGGTAAAAGATAAAATCCCCATTTCCATGCACTTAACTTTTCCCGTGCCACAGGAAGAAAGCGCGGACGTTCTAGTGTGTGGTAGAGTAAAAGCGAGGATCCTTATATGAATAGGGGTAGATTAGTAAGAGTGAATAAAACATGTATTTCCATGGTAACCATGTCTGTTTATTATGTTTCAAAATAACTAAAAATGTATGAAGATTTCATAAATGCAGAATGTTTTAGGAAAAAAGAAGTAATGTGATGTTTTTAGACAATAATTGTGTCCTACTTACCATCGCCTAGGTATAGATCCACAGTGCTTATCATCTGAGATGTCTAGATTGACTTGTCAATGTCGTATTGTGATTTATATGTACCATTCTCGCTAAAATAATATCTGAAATAACCTTCTAACTACTTCTCCAGTCGTCTTATATGTCTAGATCTACTTGGGATACATTCAGTAACAGTGCTCTAGTCATAGTGGGACATGCTGGCCTCCAAAGTCACACAAAAAAAGCTGAAAACTTCGGTCAAAAACATTGAATTTGACTCCATTTGACCCCCTGTTGTTAAGAACGCTTTGTGAAAAGAATGCTGGGTAAATGTGATGTGTACACATAACATGCAGCCAAAAAATTCAACCGATTTTACACCGAAACAAACCAGAGGCCTGTCCAAAGGCCCAAGGCAGGACCATGGAACCTGGATACGGCCATTCACATGGCCGATGGCAGGGGAAGAGTTGAGGCATATTGTTAGGCCTGTATTTCCAAGACCTTCGGCATACGAAAGTGTGATGTGGTTAGTATCACACCTGGCCACATTTACCTTCCCAAATTTCTCTGGTACTATTTTTAGAGGCTGGATGGACACCAGGAACCGTTTTTGGTGATTAAGAGGAAAAAAATCCCACTGCTGGGACTTGAAGCTGGTACAGCAGGATTAATAAACCAAGCAATATTGCCAGTCTAAACCACAAGATGTACCTAGTTTCAATTTTTGGTCAAGTACAAATATTTGATTATCTGACTGGCAGAAAATGGAATTAACTATGAATAGTGGATTCGTAACAACAGGACCACTGGCTAAAAGTAGTCATATAACAGCGATACAATAAATGTTATTAGAAATTTGATGCTATATTTACAGTTATTTATTTCTTGTACAGTCTGCACTGAGTTTGCTGGTTAAAAACTGATTGCAAATTATAACATTTTAATTTCCGGATATTTCTAATATCACTTAACTATAAGTTTGACTTCAGAATTGGGACATTTATACAAAATATTTGAATATTTGAAATTTTACTGCTTGAATTTTCTTTTCAGTATGGATAATTGATTTCTTTATTGTAAAATAATCGTCTGTTTAATCCTTTGTGTCTTCATTATTTGGCTGAACACAAATCTGAATTAAATATTCTGTACACTTTTATTATATTAACCTTCGGTATGCTGACAACACAGTACTGATAGCTGAGAACCAACAAGACCTTCAAAATATCTTGGATAAAGTGGCCAAAGAAAGTGAACAGAAAGGCCTTACTTTGAACATCAAAAAGACAGAGACTATGATTATATCTAAGAAACAGAATCCACCAGCATGCAGTACAAAATTAAACTGAACTATTCTAAAGCAGGTGCAGAAATTCAAATACCTTGGAGCAGTAATAACTTCAGATGGGAAATGCAGAACAGAATAGGCCAGGCAAAGACTGCATTTCAGAGAATGAGAAACATATTGTGCAACACATCCTTATCAGCGAATGTTAGAAAACGAGTCCTAAAATGCTATATTGAACCTATCTTGTTATATGGAAGTGAATCATGGACAATAGGCAAGTCTGCACAAAAATCATTGGAAGCAGCAGAAATGTGGTTTATTAGAAGAATGTTGCGAATTCCCTGGACAGCAAAAATAACTAATGAAGAATGTATGAGAAGAGCTGGAGAGACGAAAAACCTTGTCAGAAAGATAAGAGAGAGACAATGTACTTTCATAGGACATGCAATGAGAAGAGGGGGCATTGAAAATATTATAACAACAGGAAAAATAGAAAGAAGAAGATCAAGAGGAAGACCAAGAGAAGTGATACTGGACAGTCTGACGGGATGGTGTGAGAGGAGATCACCAACTGAACTGATGGCCTGCATGAAGGATCGTGTACCCTGGAGAAGTATAATAGCCAGTGCCAGTCGGCACGGCACCTGATGATGATAATGACATTTTTATTGTAAAATAATCGTCATTTGTATCTTTGTTATTCAGGAGCTGTGCCTTTACCTGGATCAGAATCCTGAAGTGTATGCACGAGTTCTACGCAAGAGGAAACAGGAAGAGATGGAAGGTGGTGGTGTCATCTCCTATGTCAAGGTGTTATATCTCATTGAATGTTTTGTTTTGATCTGTTGTTATAGGGGTTTAGAAGATAGATGCTTTCTGGGAGAGGGCAAAGGTCAAAGGGGATGTTTTAAACATAGTTAAAGGTATATAGAAAGAGAAGTGGATAAACTCAACTCTGGCCAGATCCCTGCCCTCTACAGTGATGAAGAGAACTGCCACATTTGTGTGTGTGAGAGAGGTGGGGGGGGGTGCATTTATGTCTGAGAAAACAGTGACAAAAAGGAGGGGGGGGGAGACATGATCAAAACAAAAAAATTATGGCAGAAAGTTTTTTTTGGGGCTAGAAACAATTTATGTATAAGATGTATGCTGTTACTGACATACTTAATATAGTTCCTATATGTTGTAGTTTGAATGGTAGTCAGAAGTAAGCTTTCTTGTAGGATAGCAACGTGTGCAGGAGCCACCAGGTCTGTTCGCTTATAGAAATAGGTGCCCAGTACAAACAAACAAACAAACAAAAATTGGGTAAAATGAGATTCTGATCATGGAGTAAATCATCCTGTTTGGTTGGACATGATCAGAAAGCAGTGCACACATGTCCATGAATGAAGAAAGAACAAGCTTTGTTTCCAAAAAAAAAATGTTGATTACAAATTTTTGTTAAAATAGTTGTAAATTCATCATTCTTTATTAATTAGTTATAATGTCATAATTTTTTTTGTTCATGTATCTCATTTCAATTACCCAGAGCAAGATGATGGTCCTGCTTCACAGAGAGAAGTATCCTCAGTGTTTGGTTAGCACTGGTGAATGTGTCCAGAAGACAAATGCCCTGAAAGCTGGTATGTGCAAGACCTTTCAGTTGTCCCAAGGTAAGAAATAGTGAAGTGATGTCTGGATTTGTGTTTGGTGTAACTGTTCTTTAGAGGGGGGCAACATATTTACCAGAGCTGATCAAGATACCATCCCAACACTTCACAGTGCTACTGTTAACAGAATCTTGTGTTCACAGAGTCTAGCTTGAGGGTAGCATTCAGTATAATTCAAGAGTGGAGTATGTGTGTAAATGAGCAAGAGAGAGAGACTGATTTCTTGACTGCACTCAAAGCATGACTTTAACCAGTGTAATCTCTCCACATCAAGAAAAGAACTGCTTTGAGGTGACATGAACAGCAGAGAACCCAATTATGAAATTCCGGAGAGACTGAAGAAAGAGCAGATAGGAAGGGCTGGGAGTCTTATGTTTTTTTAAAACTAATTTCCCTTTGTTCAATATTTTTATTTTATATTTTAACTTGACATATACTATTTCTAGTACCAAGGAGAAAAAAAAAAGCTGGCACATAGCTCTCTGCTGTGACATCAGCTGTGAAGAACTCTTAAATTACAGCCACAGTGAGATAAATCTGTCTCCACTTTTTTTTTTTTCTGTATAAGATGGGATTCCAAAGGACTTTGATGGTGGAGAGAGCTTTTGCGACTTTCGGTGTAGCACATCCAACTTTGGTTTGAGGCATTTTTAGGACTGGCTTTGTCTTCCCACTGCGATCCTTGTTCACTTGGTTAGAATTCTGTCTGCTTCCACCACTGGGAGGTATAATAGGGTCTTGGCCAGCTATGATTTGCCAAGCCTGACACAAGAAGTGAGCTATGAGTCGCTGAGTGTGATCACATTCAGCTTGAGTAGCATGTCTTCACCTTGTTTGAGCTAATGGAAAACATGAACTGAGATTTATGGAGAAATATTATCTTCAACAACTGATGGTAATAATGTAGTTACCTGTTTGTTTCATCGCCTGTTTACCCTAATGGAAAGCATGAAAAATGAGATTTATGGATAAGTATGATCAGCAAAAACTAATAGTAATACTGGAGTTGCCTGTGTGCTTCATTGCTTGTTACCACTAATGTTACAAGTTTGTGAACTTCATCTGAAACTTTTAAAGTTGCAAAGTATGTTTTTTTTTTTTTTTTTCATTTTCTGCTTTCAGAACTGAAAGGGAATGTTACCAGACAGTCAGCGAGATTAGCAGCCAAAAGACAGGCACAGCTGCAGGACAGTGATACTGAGGACAGTCAGGCAAGAGATGCAGGTGATGGGAATGCACAGCATAAAACCAACAAAAAGAAGCCTGATATTCACAATAAATCTACATCTTCTGATAAGCCAAGAGAGTCGAGCCCCAGATCAAAACCAAACAACTCAACAGATTTGTCAGGTGATTCTTCCAAGGACACTTCTCCAGCTTTTACTGTGGGCACTGTGCCTGTTGAGAAGGTGGTAGAAAACAAAATAATAAAAAATAAACCCACTTCAAAAGAAAATTTCCAAGACAAGAACTCAAAACCTGAAAATGAAAAGGGAAAATTTTCAAGCGACACAGAGGTCACACAAGGTCAGCGGGCAGAGTTGGAAATTTCCTCTAACATAACCATCCCCCCACCTCCACCTTTGCCTCCGGTTTTAATCAGATCGTCATTTCTAGGATCTTCCGTGAAAGATTGGTCTGCCAAGACTCTTACTAAAGTTACTGATAACAACCTTGTAAATCATTCGCCTCGACCAAGTCCTCTAGCGAAAACCAAAGCATCATCTGTAGAGAGACGACGCAGCAGCCCCAGAGTGCGTGCAGAGAAGGTGTACTTTGAGAAAGTTCCCTCCAGAGCCAGCAGCATTCAGAATTTATCAAAGCTGTCACGGTCAGACTCCTTGTCCTCTGTGAATAGTCCTGTAAGTAATGTCTTCATACAGATTCTATGATGCCTCATATCTTGAGTTTGTTGATTTCCATTTATATAAACTTTTTTTTTTTAAATTCCCATCTATGCCTGGTAACATTTGCATGCTGTTGGGATGTGAAGTGTTAGTGCCTTCACATTTCTAGGCCACTACAGCATTTGAAGTAGGGATGCTGGCACCAGTCCTTGCTGTCTTTATTTTCTTACAGAACCCCAGGTGCCTGTTTTTGGGGTTTTTTTAGGTTAGAGGTTGACCCCCAGAGCCGGTTGGTCAAAAGAAATTCCGTCGTAGTGCAAAATTGAGCCGGGATATTCTGATTGGCAAGCGGGTGCAATAATCCCTACACCACTGCAGCACCTTGATTCCCATATTTGTGTTTAAATGTGGACATTTCTGCAGCACACATTCTGAAGCCTGTTCTCTCCTCACATAAGGGTGTTCAGGGGAATGTCAAACTCAGCAGATCATCTCACATGCTCAGTAATTTAAAATAAGTTTTCTACTATTCTTTATGGTGGCCTGGTTAGCTGAGTGGTCAGGCACTGGTTTACTGATCTGGTGGTACCAGGTTCCGTCCCACCATTGGGGATTTTATTTTCTGGAACCGCCCACCAAAAAGGTCCCGGGGTCCACACAGCCTGTAAAAATTGGTGCCAGAGAAGCCTGGGAAGGTAAATGTGGCCAGGTGTGATACCGACCACATCATGCTTTTATGTGCTGATGGTCTTGGAAATACAAGCCTGACACCGTTATCCCCAATATGCCTTAAATGGCATAGAAATTGGGATTTTTAATGCTGTTTATGTATTTACTACTTTTTATGCATTCCAAGAGAAAAACCTTGTACTAGCAGCGTGGATAGACCTGAAGAAAGCCTTTGATAAAGTATGGAAAAAAGGTCTGTTGTGGAAACTAAGAAACTGCAATGTGAATGGAAGACTGTACAACTGGATAAAGTCCTATTTACACAATAGAAGAGCTAGAGTAGTAATGGATGGACACAAAAGCCAGAAAGTACTTCTGCGACACAGTGTACCACAAGGAGGAGTCCTTTCGCCTACACTATTCCTTGTATTCATTAATGACCTGGTCAAGGAACTTCCCTATGGAATCAAAGCAGCACTGTATGCAGATGATCTGGTCATGTGGTGTACAGATGAATATGCGACAGTTGCTACACAGAGACTCCAAAGAGCAGCAGACATCTTGACATCATGGACAAACAAATGGTGTGTAAGTATCAACACAGAGAAATCAAGTACCACTCTGTTCACCCTCTCATCTAAACAGAAAGCAGGTAAGATCTTTGTAAATGAAATACCCTTAAGGATGGACAACCAACCCACTTACTTAGGAGTGACTCTTGACTCAAAACTGACTTGGAAGCAACACATCAACAGTGCAGAAGCAAAAGCCAGAAGAAAACTAGCCATATTAAGAAAATTGAGTGGGACGACATGGGGAGCTAGTGAAAGAATCCTCAAGAATGTATATCAGCAAAGTATTCTACCACATTTAGAATATGGCTCAACATCTTGGTGCACAGCATCAAACACTACGCTGCATAATCTAGACAAGGTTCAAAATCAGTCACTACGGATTATCACAGGTGCCATGAGGTCCACACCAATAGTAGAAATGCAGAAAATAGTTGGTGTTCAACCGCTAAAGGAACGTAGAGAGACAAAGGTCATGACCATGGGAGAAAAATTCCTTAGCTCTGTAAGCCATCCCCTGAAGGAGAGATTCAATAACTTGGCATTAGGACGGCTTAAAAGAAGCAGCTTCATTCATCAGGCCAAGCGTATGCGTAAGCTGATACCTGACCTTCCAACTGTAGTCACTCCATTATCATCTGTACCAGAGCATACACCATGGAAAGAAGCAGATTATACACAAATAACTATTCAGACTGAAGTGAAAGGTGTGCAGAATGGTGAGATGCAGAGCAGTCTTGTAAGATCAATAGCCACACTTAGTGTTCTAGATGACAAATATCCATGTGACACCTGGATACGTGTGTATACAGATGGATCTGCACATAATGCCATAAAGAATGGTGGGGCAGGAGCATATATTGAATATCCAAACAACACCATTGACAAGATTTCCATACCCACTGGTAAATACTGCAACAACTTTGATGCAGAAGTTAGGGCAATTATTGCTGCAGTTGAAAAACTATCAGACTCCAGAATTGATACATGTCCTGTAGTAATTCTCACAGATGCAAGATCAGTACTGGAGGCTCTTCAGTGCAACAAACTACCAGACCTTAAGGATGCCTTGTCAAAAATTGGCTTACAACATGGAGTCACTTTGCAATGGATTCCCTCCCACTGTGGGATACCAGGCAATGAGAAAGCTGACCATCTGGCCAAAGAGGGCACTGAAATGGAGCAACCAGACATACCAGTCACCTATAATCAGAAGAAAAGCATGATAAAAACCTACAGGAAGCCACAAACACCACCACATGATGACTATCACATGCTAAACAGAAAGGAACAAGTCACCATCTTCCGTCTCCGAACAGGACACAGCCGACTCCGAAGTCATATGTATACAAAGTTTAAGGTTGGTACTACTAATCTATGTACATGTGCCCAGGTGCCCCAAACCGTGGAACATATCCTCCAGAACTGCATCAACTACGAGACACTGAGAAATAATTACTGGCCCAGTGAAACCACTAAAGAAGATAAGCTCTACGGTTCCATACATGAGTTACAAAAAACAGTGAAATTTATCCAAGAGACAGGACCGCAGATATAGACAGACAGTGCGAACGAAGAAGAAGAAGAAGACTACTTTTTACACTAAACTGAATGTTTGAAAGATGAAAAATGAAGGGCAGAATGTCAGACGTGCTGGTTCAGTTCTTCATGTTCTGAAAACGGTTCATTTGTTTGTTCCACCTGGCTTGGTAATCTGTGACCATTCAGTCATTTGCATGACCCTTGCAGAACTTTGCCTCCCTAACAGCTCTCCTGTAGGCCTCTGGGTTGTAAGCAAGATGGCCTGCTGCTGATGCATCCATTTGTAGATCATCAACGACGTCTTGCAGCCATCTTCGCCTTGGTCTTCCTCTCTTTCTTTTTTCCCCATTATATACCCTTCCAAGACGGTCTCTTCTAAATTCTCATGATGTTTAATGTGTCCAAAATATTTAAGTTTTCTCTGTTTAATCCTCTTTACTAGCCAGCCTTCTTCAGTATTAAGCTCTTGTAGTGTGGATATATTTGTTCCTTTTTTTTTTTTTTGTCCATGGTATTTGAAGAAATCTTCTGTAACATTTACATAATGTGACCAGTGCAGTTAGTTCTGTTCAATTTGAACAGAATAACATTCTTGTATCTTTGTTGCTGGTGAAGTGAAATCAGATTAACAGCTTTTGTCCAGCACTTTTTTTGTTTTTTTCTAGTGCTGTCTTTGTACAAAATTCTTTTACTGGCATACATTGAGGTGATGGTTTTAGTTTTTTGAGCAGTCTTTCCTTCAGAATCTTTCAGCAGATTATCTTCCCTGCTCTCATTACAGATGTTTAAAATGGCAGTCATTTCTTAAATGAAACAACAGTGATATAAACTATTTTTATATTTTGTTTTTAAAAAATGTACAGAATATCTGAATTTTAATTTAAAGCAATCATAACAAAGTGTAATTGTTTATACTTGGAAAAAAAATATTTGAATAGTAGAGATTCTGTTATCTAAAGTTATTTTTAAATACTAGACTTCAGACATTTTGCTGGCTTTGAAAATGTTTGAGTAATAAATTTTAATTGATGTTGAAGCAAATGTTTTGTAACTGTGTCAAAATATCAGAACAGTCAAAACAGTCCAGAACTATGAAGGAAATAAATATTTGTAAGTTTAGTGCCTAATATTTTATTTATAATTTATAGTAACAGTCTCATTAATGTACTTTTAGTATTCAAACGTGATGTTCATGTTTTGGCCAGCCAGAAGACTTGACATAGTATTATCTACATATTTACTTCCTGCTATTATCTTTGATGTTTTATAATGATTAATTTCACATCTGCTCTTGTTCTGTCTTGCATGGTTTTCAGTTTTTGACGCCCTCGGTTCCTTCAAGACTAAGAGCTCACAAGAGATCGCAGTAAGTTTCAAGAACTGACAGGATTGTTTTAGGAAGATGGTTGATGTTCAGTGATGAGTTTATTTTGTATTTTTATCATGTAGAAACTCACCTCACATGTTACATTTCTTATCTTATCTTATATCTTATATCCTTCCCGTGCCGTTAGACGTCACATAGGGCTCGCAAAGTAGTTCGCCAATTTTTCCTGTCTTCGGCGAGTCTTTCAACC
Source organism: Achatina immaculata (assembly GCA_009760885.1). NCBI lineage: Eukaryota > Metazoa > Mollusca > Gastropoda > Stylommatophora > Achatinidae > Lissachatina > Lissachatina immaculata. The sequence continues at coordinate 23,596,491 of CM019698.1, forward strand.
TCATCAAAGGATTTTATGCCTGTTAACTTGGCCTCTCTTAATAATGTTCTCTTCAGAGTTTCACGCGGTCTGCCCCTTTTTCTTCGGCCTGTTGTGTTCCACTTGATAGCTTGTTTTGGGATTCTCTGCTCATTTCTTCTCATCAAGTGGCCAACATATGTCCATCTCCTTTTCCTGATCACCCGTGAGACTGGTTGTTGTTCAGTCATCTGTCTTATCTCTGCATTGTTCTTGAATTCATTCCACTTGATGCCGAGTATTTTCCTTAGGCATTTGTTTTCAAAAGAGTCTAATTTCTTTTCTATTTCTTTAGTTGTTTTCCAGCTTTCGCATGCATAAATGAGGGTGGATATTACATTTGAATTGAATAGTCTTAACTTGGTTTTTGTGCTTATAACTTTTGAATTCCATATGTTCTCAAGATTCTTGAAGATTGATGCTGCTTTTGCAATTCTGATCCTAACTTCCTTTCTAGTGTCACCATCCTGGTCTATGTAGCTGCCAAGGTATGCAAATTGATTGACTTCTTCAATATCTGTCCCTTCTATGTGTATTTTTCCATTTTGATTGATGGGAATTTTCATTATTTTTGTTTTGTCCTTGTTAATTTCAAGTCCTATTTTGCTAGCCAGTGAAGATAGGCTATCTGTTTTTTCTTGCATGGAATTCACATTATTACTGATAAGAGTTATGTTACATTTAGTAGAAGATAATTTGTTTATTAAAAGCTGGTCATGAAGTCAGTGGCCCAAAAAAAGATTTCTTGCTTTGTGCAGTAGTATTGTGTTTGACATGTTTGTTTCCAGGTAAATTGTATTTTAACTCCACACCAACTTCCTCATCTTGTTATGAAAATGGATCCCATATGATCTTATTTTCATGAATGCGTTTCAATATTAAAAAATTAATTAATTAAAAATTATTAATTTTTGCATAGGAGACTTTTAAAAAATTAATCCTTGCATATGGAGATTTCTGCAGATGTTTTGTGTATGCAGTGAGAGCTCTGCTACACTTGCTAGCTTACACGTACAGTGTTTTCAGTCAGATATTCTGTTTTCAGAGGGAATTTTCCCAAACATTACAGCTGGTTCCCAGCACTGCAATATACAATAAGAAGAAATGAAAACTCCGCCTACTGGACTGCAGTGCATTAAAAGAAGGGGTGGGGGGGTGGGTGGAAGCTGATACTGCCAACACTTCTGTTGCTGACTTACTGTACATTTCTTCTTCTTCTTCTTCGTTCGCTTCTACCACCAAGATCGCCCTGTGATCCTATTGAATTTACGTCTGTGGTCCTTGTTAAGTCATGTGGTCCCCGAAAGGACCACAATAGGTTCAGAGTATCGCAGGGCTTGAGCCTGTATTCTTGGTGGGTCTCAGAGGCTGGATTGCGTGACACCATGGTTTTCGTTGCACCAGTTTAGTCTAGAGTTGGACTTTCTCACCGGAAGACCTCGACGTGTTTTGGGTATTAGTGTATCCCCGCTACTTACTGTACAGTGATGCTGAATAACAAAAAAAAAAAAAAAAAAGGTATGATGGTAGCTGGTCTCCAAATCCACTGCTTTCATATGAGAAATCTAAATGTTATAAGTGCTTCACGCCTGCACTTTTTATTTGTTGTGTCTTCATTTCAAGCGCAAAGACTTTTTTTTTCTCATGTGTTTATCAGACTGAGGTCCTGGCTGGTGGACTTTAGCTTGGCTAGTCTAGATCATGTCTTGTCTGTCTCCCTAGAACTGCAAGCTGGTGCTCTTTGCAGCCAGTGCAGTGAAGTTGTTGAGGCACGGCATCATGTCAGCTTGGGAGTGAGTTACCACAGCAGTCTTCAGAGTCCCTGAGTGCCACTGAAAGCGGGGGCGGGCGCAATACTTCTTTAGCAGAATCCACTACCACGGTGCTCCCTGCCCCATTAGCCAGGCAGGGCCTGTTATTGTACCAGCAGAGAGGTGGGACAAGGATCGCCAGCCCTGATGCTAGCATGTCAGCTTTGGGTCACTTATTGCCATAACAGACAGCATTTCACCAGAGATTAATGTAGTCCTATCATGCCGTAGAGGTTCCTGGGGATATGTTAGTGCCCGTATTTTCCTTAAGCTGTTGGCACATAACAGAATGACGTGGTCAGTATCTTGGCTGCCTTTCCTTCCCCTAAGTAACAATTTCTACAGCTGGATAACTGATTTGAACTATCATCCTCCCTGAGAGAGTTGAGCTCACTAACTGCTGTGCTGCTCAGTTGCCCCTAGATCATGTAGAATACTAGAAATGTGTGAGGGTTTTTTTAACTCAGAATACCAGCTAGCAAAGGAAGTTAAGGATCTGGGGATGATTTAGAGTCCTCACTTTGGGAACATTTTGAGAATCTCTGGTTTGTGATATGGTGTACCTTGTCTGAGAATTTTGTGCACTAAAATTGCTTGAGGGAAAGAGCAAACAACACTTGCATGTAGTTTACTATGTACTTTAAATACACAGTTTAGTGAGCAGTATTCTGTGTTCTGTTTCTGCAGATCAAATTCTTCAGTAGTTTCTAATTCAAGTTGCGAGTCTTTTTCCAGTGTCCATTCAGAAATTATGTCCTCTAACCCAATAACAAGACTGAAAGCTACACAGGTCATCAGGTATGTAATCTGTGTACATTGCTGTGTGATATTATTCCAAGCTACTCAGATTAGTATCTGCTTTAGTTATTTAAGTATATTGGTTTAAGTAGCTTGTTGGCAGAAATGCAGATGAAGCCACTGACAGCAGTTATTGAGGAAAGGTGCTGGCGATGGTTGGGACATATGCTCCGAATGACTGACAACTCACTACCAAAAACAGCACTAAGATGGACGCCACAAGGGAACAGAAGTAAGGATATACCAAAGGAGATGTGGAGAAGGACAACAGAGAAGATGTTGAGCAACAGAGGGCTCACCTGGGCAAGAGCGGGGAAAAAATAGGCAACGGACAGGCATTTGTGGAAAACCCTTGCAGAAGCCCCATTGCCTTGGGTACTTAAGTTTCAGAGAGAGAGAGTTTAAGTGCCAAGTGCAATGTTGTGAATATTTGCTGTCTCTCTCACACAAGTGCCCAAGGCACATGGAGCTTCCACAAGAGTTTTCTACAAACCCGTCGATGATTAAAGTTGTCACTTTTCTCATTTTGGGGCATATACCTGGCCTTCTGGTGAAGTGCAGTACTAGGTATCTCAGTAGTCTCCACTACCACAACTGGGACAATGCAGTGCTTACATTGTTTGCAAGTCTGCCCTGTTTCCACATTTACCAGGATGCCCTATTTCCACATTTACCAGGATGCCCTATTTCCACATTTACCAGGATGCCCTGTTTCCACATTTACCAGGATGCCCTGTTTCCACATTTACAAGCAGCCTTGTTTCTGGAGAGTATCTGTGGCAAGCAAAGGACAGTCTTGTCTGGCTGTGGCACCAGAGTGGAAACCTGTTTTCACTTGTTTCTGAATACAAGTCCTAAACAGATTTTTACCAACCTGAGAACTGCACAGACATTTTTTTTTTTTTAGTTCAAATAAAGTGTAAAGAAAGTGAGAAATTAGATAATTTATACTGACAGTTAATCACAAGAAGTCAGATTATTTATCAATATTGGTCATTGAAGACTGCATTTCAGAGAATGAGAAACATATTAACCAACACATCCTTATCAATGAATGTTAGAAAACGAGTCCTAAAATGCTATATTGAACCTATTTTGTTATATGGAAGTGAATCATGGACAATAGGCAAGTCTGCACAAAAATCATTGGAAGCAGCAGAAATGTGGTTTATTAGAAGAATGTTGCGAATCCCCTGGACAGCAAAAATAACTAATGAAGAATGTATGAGAAGAGCTGGAGAGACAAAAAAACCTTGTCAAAAAGATAAGAGAGAGACAGTGTACTTTCATAGGACATGCAATGAGAAGAGGGGGCATTGAAAATATTATAACAACAGGAAAAATCGAAGGAAGAAAATCAAGAGGAAGACCAAGAGAAATGATACTGGACAGTCTGACAGGATGGTGTGAGAGGAGATCACCAACTGAGCTGATGGCCTGCATGAAGGATCGGATACTCTGGAGAAGCATAATAGCCAACGCCAGTCGGCACGGCACATGATGATGATGATGATTGGTCATGCTTTGTCCTTTAATATACCATCAAATGCTGCACAATTTATATAGTTTAGTGAAGCAGTCCTACAAGTACGCTCATCTGACAGATTTAAAAGAGGTAGAATATTGCAGATAAATTTGCTTCTTTTTTTTTTTAAATAAAAATTAACAAAACACTTGATATGAGAGAAATGTTGGGTAAAATCTTACAAGTTATCAATATTCTTTTGTCTTTGTTGCTTTTTGTGAGTTATATTCTGTGTATTCTTCATTAGAAATGGAAATGTGGTTCATAAGAAGGATGCTGAAGGTACTGTGGACAGCTAAGAAAACCAAAGAAGAAGTCTTAAGAGAGGCTGGAATTAAAAGGCACATTACAGCAGAGGCAGACAAGTGAGATTTGTAGGACGTTTTCTGAGAAGAGGAAAATTTGAACACATTGTGGCAACTGGAAAAATTGAGGGAAGAAGAGACAGGAAGACAGAGAGAGAAGATGGGCTGTCAGTGTGTCTAGGAAGAAAGTCACCAGTGGATCTCATAATCAAGTCTGAAGACAGGGAATTGTGGAGAGAAATAATTGCCTACGCCACGTGGCACTGCGCTTGATCGATTGATTGATTCTTCATCAGGGCACAGGCCAGTTTTGAATTACAACAAATCTTAGATTTTGTTTTAAACTCTATTTCTGATAGAATTTCCCATCATGCTCTTTATCGTCCTACACCATTACCTCCACTTTTTTGTTTTTGTTTTTTCTTTTAAAACAGGTCACCAGGCGGAACTCCACTGCGGTCAAAATCAGGAACAGAACCCTCAGAACCATTTCACAAGGCCCTGTTCACAGCTATACAGTCAAGGTTCAGAAATGTCAGCACACCAAGCCCTCACAGCAGGAGTGCCTCAGTAAATGCAAGCAACAGTTCTGTGCTGAATTCAACATTCTCACCCTAAGACTTGTATCTCGTTATTTGGTAACTGGAGTTTTAGCCTCAGTAAAGACAACTTTACTGCCTTGAAGTGATGTGATTGCGTTTTTTTTTTAAACTCCAGAGCTGAGAGATTCGTGTCGATTTTATTTGTTCTTATTGTCTTTTGTCAGTCATCTCGGACAGCACATCATTCATTCACACCCAGATCAGAACTTGTACATGTGTTTTATAAGATGGTGTTGATATTAGGTTGTAGAAATATTGAAGGGTATGCCTATGTTATACTTAACAGCTTGTTTAAATCACAGCGGATTATAAAAGTCTTGAAACTGAGCAGATTATGCTGGTTGGGACATGCTGAAAGAATGGAAGAGAACAAACAAAAATGATGTATATATGAGAGATGAGGGAAACAAGACAGAGATGGAGAGGCTACATAGCAAGGATATAAAGGAAATTGGTATCACCAACTGGAGAGAGAAGATGAGGAATATAGGTGAACTTTATGTGCAGCAGTGAGTCTTAATGGCTTGGAAAGCTGAAGAAGACCTGTGTATTACAAATAATGGTTTAAAAGTGTAGTCCTTTCTGTCTTTGCTTACAATGTCTATGTTCCTTTATTTTTGTTTCAGTCTACCTTTTATTGTTATATTACAAAGATGTAGCGAAAATTAGCATGTTTTTGCTATGAAGAAAAGTGTTAATTCCATCAGTTTTTCTCCCTCCTTTTAGTTTCACCTCTTTGACTCTGATGTAAGCTTTTTGGCTTGACAGTAACTACAAACCATTTCAATTTTTCCGATGGTAACACTTGCATGCTGCAAGTAGTCCTTATGTGGATCATAGTGGAATCCTTCCAATGCTAAGCTAAAATGTTGCACATTTCGTGATCGTCTGGCTCTGTCTTTCTTATCCTGTAGTTGGGCCTCACACTGTTGTACTGTCTCTGAAACTCCAGATGTAGTAGCTCTCTCCCACAGCGTCGCAAGTCTTCTATTCCTCTCCTCTGGAGTTTCTTGTCCACGCTGTCGTTTAATTTTTTTAGCCTTTGATTGCACTTAGCCAATCACCTTATGTTTCCTTGGAGGCATTGTTACGGCAATGAAATCTGTAAAAGAATAAATTTTAAAATACCGTCGGGACTCACCAGTCAGCTTAGTGACCCCGGAAACTATGGATTTGTTTTAGATTATTTTTACATCTCATTCCCTTCCCATCCCCCACCCATAGGGGTGCTAGGGCTGTCTTACCCCTCACAGTATTTTTTTCCAGATTGTAAGTCATATGTGTACCAAGTTTGGTTGAAATTGCTCCAGGCGTTCCAGAGATATGCTGGAACATACATACACACACACATACATCCATTTATATATATATATATTTTACAATGGCTCTCTTTATATTAGAACAATGGTTTGAAACCATTTTTGAGTACAGTTGCATACCAGCAGTGGTACATGACTGATGAGAAAAGATTTAATTTGAAATTCAGCAAAAATGAACTAGTATTATTTCAGAGTCTTTAACATGATGTGGCCTTGACGCACACCACAAAAAAAAAAAAAAATGATGTATAGTGTCACTCTTTTAATAACCCAGCATTTTGCAAGATAGGAAGTAATAAAAAACATTTTCTGTTTAAACAGTGGTTTGTTTTAAACAGTGGTTTGTTACCATATTAGGCAGGTTATGAAAATTAGCAAGTTATAGAAATCCTGTCAGTTTGAATGTAGTCAATGATCTAACATAATGACTGCACTTTAGCGCTGTGCCTTCACCCAGTTACATTCTTCAGCAAATGTGATTTTTTTTTTTTTTTACATATTTGATATTTGTTCATAAAAACAGCAAAACATCTTGAAATTCAATTGCAACATTCTAGCACTTAAAAAACAAATGAACCACATCTACATTTAAATGTTAAAGCTAAAGACATGTCTTACAGGTGCATATAGAAGGTATATGTACTTGTGTATATACATAATTTTTACTATGATTATCATAAGTTTCTTGTTCTTTGTTTATGATGTAGTTTTGACTAAATCTGTTGTAAAAAAAAATGAAGGAATAAACAAATTTATTGGAATAGAAAAAGACTTTCAATAAAGGACTGTTTATAGTTTTTCAGAATTTATTTGAAATATGTGGTGTGCCTAAAAAGTTTGGTGAATGGTATCAGAAAGCAAACAAAACAGAAGATACAACCAAGTTACCTTTATTGGCCTTCAAAATAATCGCCATCCTTCACAACACACTTTTGGCAATGTTCATAAAGCTTCTGGAAGCTGTCAGCAAAGGCCTTTTTAGGAATCAATCACAGAACTGCTGTCACACGTTCTTGGTTGCCACCACATCCACAGAACTTGCGCTTTTCAGGTGGGGAAACGGAAAGTAGATTCTGGATCGAACTGGTAACACCAGGTCTCATCCCCTGTGCCGATGGTTCACAGAAAGGATGGATCCTGGTCACACATGGTAATGAAATCTCCATAATTTTCCATCCGTTTTGCTTTCTGTTCATCTGTCAGCTTGTGCGGCACAAACCAGGAACAGATCTTCCGTTTGCCCGTTGGAACCAGCCATAAACACATTTTCTGCTCACAGCTTCTGTCTCGTACACTTGCACCATCATTTCATGCATCTCCGTTGCCGTTTTCCCCAAGTGGTAGCAAAACTTGATGTTCACTCGTTGTTCCATTGCACCGTGACCTTAGCTCTCACACTGACTACGTTCAACTGCCCACAGCGAGTTTACCCTGTCGGTCATATGTACTCCAGTAGGTGGCGCTTCTCGACATGTCTGGATAGCCATGTCTATGGCCACACACCTGGCCCATGCTGCCGTTGAGGTATCGGACCATTCACTGAACTTTTTAGACACACGTCATAGTTTGTGGTAATCTTTGAAGTTTGTGAATGTTGTGGTCATTATGTAAGTATTTCTTTGTTGTCCATGTGAAGACTGATATAAGAGAAATATTTAGAGACTAACAACAGAGGCAACATTATTTTAAAAGACATCCATAGAACTTTATGGGTGTCTGACTGAACCTGAACAAACAAGAGAAGAAAAGCCATGATAGACTCACAGACGAGCAACAGAAAGTGACAATACAGCATGAACATTCACTGCTATCTTCTGTGACTTACAAGACCTAGAGCTTTCAGTACTGAGATATGTTCTGTGACTTACAAGACCTGGAACTTTCAGCACTGAGATATGTTCTGTGGCTTACAAGACCTGGAACTTTCAGCACTGAGATATGTTCTGTGACATACAAGACCTGGGATTCTAAGGACTGTTATTGCCTGAGGTGGGGTGGAGAATTCGATCTCCACTCCAACGGCGTGTGTCTCAGACAGCCTCTGGCAGTCAAGTCCAGCTCCTGGCCTTCCCGTGGCAGAACTGTTTAAACTGACAGGAGAAGGGGCGAAGGCGAATATCTGGTGCCTGAAAACCAGACACTTGGGTGGATGAGTGGCACTTTTGGTAGCTCATCTACTGCTGCTGGCGAGAATTCTTCAGCTGCCCTGCGTGGAGCTGTGCTCCTCCTGGCCAATGAAGAAAGGTGCAAATGGGGTTGCTGCGCGGCACCACTGCGGAAAAGGTGGTAGAAAGGATAAAGCGAAGCAAACAGTCAAATCACGGCACCTCTGGTCTGGAGGTCGGCCACGTCCTCAGTGCAGTCATATCGGGTGAAAAGCATGAACCGGCTTAACCCAGAGGTTAAGACACTGCTGGCGAGACTCTTCGAATGCCCCGCGTGGAGTGAAGCTCCTCCCGGTCAAGGAAGAAAATGCTGAAAAGAAATAAAGGTTGTGCGGCGCCGATGTGAAAAGGTGAAGGAAAGGATAAAGTGAAATTTAATCGGTATGTCCATACCACGGTGCCTCTGCTCTAGAGGCCGGCCACGTCCGAAATACAACTACACTGGTGAAATATGCCTAAACCGGCACACACCAGGGGTGAAACTTGATGGCCAGGCATGTCACACCACCTCAGCTCTAGAGGTCGGTCACGCCCGATATATACACCCATACTGGTGAAATATGCCTAAACCGGCTCATACCAGGGGTGAAACTTGAAGGCTACGCATGTCGCGGTACCTCTGCTCTAGAGGTCGGTCACGTCCCAAACACGCCCATACTGGGATAACAAGCCTAAACCGGCTCAACCCAGGGGTGGAAGTCACTAGTGGCGAGGATTCGTCCTACTGGACAAAAGCTCCACCCTGGTCACAACTAGGAAAGGTAGCGGCCACGACTGCAAAATGCTGAAGTCGGAGACACTGGACCAGGGCAGTCTAGATAGGCAACCACCTCTCACCCGACGGGGATGTATGCGTATCCTAATCACGCTGAGGTTTTCCGGTGAGAAAGTCCAACACTGGATGGATGGGCAACCACCTCTCACCCGGCGGTGATACACGGGTATCTCAAACACGTCGAGGTTTTCCGGTGAGAAAGTCCAACTCTGGCCTGAGTGGGCTATCACCTCTCACCCAGCGAGGATGCGCTGATATTCTAAACACGTCGAGGTCTTCCGGTGAGAAAGTCCAACCCTAGACTAAACTGGTGCAACGAAAACCACGGTGTCACGCAATCCCGCTTCTGAGACCCACCAAGAATACAGGCTCATGCCCTGAGATACTCTGAACCTCCTGTGGTCCTCTTGGAGATCTCGTGCTGTCCTTTCGGGGACCACACGGGGGACCACAGGGCTTAACGAGGACCACAGGGGTAAATTCAATAGGATCACAGGGCGGTCTTGGTGGTAGAAGCGAACGAAGAAGAAGAAGAAGAAGACAAGACCTGGAACTTTTATCACTGAGATATGTTCTGTGAGTTAATGCCGCTATTATTCAGGTTGTTATTGCTTGTTAACATAACAGTTAGAAAGCTGAGATACTTCAGCCACGTCAAGAGACACAAAAACTTGGAGAGGTTGGTAGTAGAAGACACAGTGCCAGGCAAAAGAGAAAAGGGACGATCTCGCCACAGATGGACTCAGGACATCACGGAAAGTCTGAATGTGTCACTGCGAGACGCCGGTCAACTTTGGGCAAGACCGTATTGCATTCAGGAAGGCTGTGAGAGGGACAGTGCTCTGGAAAGGACATGTCACATGAATGAGTATTGCTTACATTACTTGTGAAGTCCTCGATACATTATGAATCATAATCCTCATGGAAATACAGAGGTCATTGTACTGTTATTACTACTGAGAACCCCGTTGTTACACTCATGTGGCCTCGATTTTGACAGGCCATCATCAGACTGACCCCAGATTGATCAACACCATAGATATAGGTCCTTGCAGTGCATCAAAAATATATCTTATGTAAATTGTACATCTCATAAAAACACGATTGTACATCCGACGGGACCGGCTAGCGTAGTGGTTGGATCACTCGTCTAGCAACCGGGTGATCGAGGGCTCGAATTTCCAGCTGAGCCCCGAGGTCGACCTAGTAAAATGGGTACCAGAGAAAATCCGGGAATTAAAGGAACTGGTCACTCTACCTCTTACGCTGATGGCCCAGCAAAATGATATCTATAACGCTTCATCCCCTACGGCATTTGGTATGGGACTATCTTATCTTTACATCGTATAAAAACACATCTGTGCATCATAAGATCCATTGACGAGGTTGAAAAACATGGCAAACTGCAATGCGAGCTGTATATTACGTTTAACAGTACGGGAAGGATGTAAGATGTACATCATATAAAAACGCACAACTGTACATCTTGCGAAAGCATACAACTATAAATCCTATAAAATCTTGTTTCTTATTTGTAAAAATGTGCATCCGAAACTGCCTTTATATAAGAAGTATTTGTTGTTCAGTGTTTACTAGACATATACTGAAGACCACGTGTGTATGTGAGAAACTGAATCTAAGCAACGCAATTTCTGTGTCATGACCTCGTTTCCTATCCAGGTGTCTTGATTTTCAGTCAGACAGGCTTTGATGGCTTGGCTATCACACATTTCTTTTTTGGGGGGGGGGGGGGTGCTAGATGGCTAAGTTGATTAATGCGCTGTTCTCTCTCATGGCTAGACGGTGGCTCATCCTGCTAGAGTCAGTGGTTCAAATCCCAAGTAATTTTTTTTCTTTCTTTCATGTCCAAAAGTGCTTTGTTTGACTTTTTTTTAAAAGTGTAATAATACAATATAGTGTTATGTTATGTTTTGGCAATAAGTTACCAGTCATCTGGAATACACGTCCCAGCCGTCGCCGAAGTCACTGGCTTCATCTGCATTTCTGCCAGCACGGTATTCTTATGGTATTCCACCACAATATTTCTCTAGTCCTGCGTAAGCATTTATTCCGGAAGGAATTCAAATTTGTTTTCTATAGTTTTTGGTGGATTTCCAGCTTTCACTTCTGTAGAGTAGCACATATAGGACATTAAATAGCAATTATCCTGATTATTTTTTTATTTCGCGTTCAGCTTTTTAGAATTTCCATATACTGTTCAGAATTGCGAAAAACCTGGTTTACTCTAGTTAGCCTGTTGTTGATGTCCTCTTCGTTGTCTTCTTCTACTCTGCTGCTGAGATATAAAAATCTTCCACTGAATTCTTACCTACCCTCGATATACTGCTGTTGCTCGCATTTTGTTTCACTAATTTTGTCTTTCCTACATTGACCTTTAGTCCTATTTTTATTAGCATTTTGGATTAGCCTATTTGCCTCGTCTTGCAATACTACTGCACAGAAAATCAAAATTCATGGAGCCAGTCCTATGAACATGCATCTAGTTCTTCTCTTTTCATGTCAGTATTTCGTATGAATAAGAGCCGAAGTATCACAAATGCATGCTTTGTTAATGAATACCGCTTTTTGCACTCATTGTATAAGGATTACCAGGTGTGTCTTGGCTGTTCAGATCTTAACACGACACACATTTTGCGCAAGTGACGACTCTTTCCTTCCTGGAGGCAAAAACGCGGACTTAACTCTCATGCAGGATAAAAGCGCGGGTCTTGATATGTACAGGGGGTACAGTTGTAAAAGTGAATGTAGAATGTAACAAAGTATTTCCACGTTAAAAGTATACTTGTTATGCACCAAAATAACTGTAAATTTATGAAGATTCTATAAATGCAGAGTTTTTATAGGAAAAAAGAAGTGTGAAAATAGAATAACATTTTTAGCACCAACAATAAAAATGATGATTATGTCCTCGGCGATGTCTAGATCTCGTCTTGTGATATGTGGCATGCTCACAGAAATGTCTGAAATAACCTAGCTACTTCTTCACTCTGTCTAGTAGGTCTAGATCTACTTGGGGTACTTCAATGTTCTTGAAGAACAGTTGTCTGGTCATAGGGCATGTCCGTATGCCTCCAAAGTCACAAACAAGTAGAAAATTTTCGATCGAACTTAGAATCACACTCGTTGCTAACCACGCTTCGAAGAGGACGAAGAAGGGTCAGTGGACATGCGGACTAAAAAGTTTAAAATCAAAATTTACACCAGTACAATACAAAGCATGGAGCCCGAAAGGGTCATCCAGCAAGGAACGCTTAAACCGGAAGTATCGCGATCGGGATACACAACAATGAAAGAGTGACTTTTGGAGAGAGAATAGCCGTGTGAAAGCTAGAAGATGGGTGTATGGAAGTATATCAATGTTATCTGCTTACATAGGTGCTGACAAAGTGATTAAACATGGAGTATATATGAGAGATCTTGGAGTTTAACTTATGCTTGGACCTGTTCTTTAATGTGGAGGTCGGTGCTGAGTCGCGATCAGAGTCAACAAGAAGTGTTCATTTGTTTAGATGTTGTAGCTGTCACTGCTTGTAGCATACAATAGTCAATTACTAGATTATCATCATGAGCCGTGCCGACTGGAGTTGGTTATTATGCTTCTCCAGAGTACCCGATCCTTCGTGCAGGCTATTAGCTCAGTTGGTGATCTCCTCTCACACCATCTCGTCAGACTGTCCAGTATAATTTCTCTCGGTCTTCCCCTGGTTATTCTACCCTCTATGTTTCCCGTTGTTACAATGTTTTCAATGCCCCCTCCTCTCATTGCATGTTCCATGAAAGTGCATTGTCTCTCTCTAGTATTATTATTATTATTTTGATATGATTTTTTTGTCTCTCCAGCTCTTCTCATATATTCTCCATTACTTATTTTTGCTGCTCAATGAATTCGCTACATTCTTCTAATAATCACTGCTGTATCTTGACAAACAGGCATCAGTAAAAATAAATGGTGAAACAACAACTTGGTTTGACATAAAACAAGGAGTGCATATTGTCGCCTTACTTATTTAACTTGTATAGTAAAAATATAATGAGGAATGTTAGAGAAGATGTAGACAAAGAATATTACTATGCCATAACAACTGAAGGTTATGAAATACCAGAGATTAGATATGCTGATGACACAGTATTCATTCATTCCTTTGCATGTCCCTTGCGGAACTTTGCCTCCCAAACAGCACTCCTGTAGGCCTCTCGGTTGTGAGCAAGATGGCCTGCTGCTGCTGCATCCATTTCCAGATCGTCAACGATGTCTTGCAGCCATCTTCGTTTCGGTCTTCCTCTTTTTCTTTTTCCCATTATGTATCCTTCCAATACGGTCTTCTCTAAATTATCATGACGTTTAATGTGTCCAAAATATTTAAGTTTTCTCTCTTTAATCCTCTTTACTAGCCAGCCTTCTTCAATATTAAGCTCTTGTAGTATAGATATATTTGTTCTTTTTTGTGTCCACGATATTTGGAGAACCCTTCTGTAGCATTTACATTCAAAGGCATTTATGTGTTTCTCAGCTGTTTTGTTAAGTGTCCAGGTCTCACAGGCATATGTTGCGATGGGAAAGATGCATGCCCTTAAAAATCTTATTTTTGTGGTTCTGTCTGCTACTCTCCACAGATTCTTTATTTGTTTTACTTTCTGAAGAGCAATAGATGTCCTCCTTTTAATTTCCCTCATTGTATCTCCATTATTAGTTAGTAGTGATCCAAGATATTCAAAACTCTCCACTTCTTCCAGTTTTTCCTCATTGATACATATTTCAGTTGCCTTGTTTGTTTTGTCAGTTGTCATCACTTTAGTTTTCTTTGCATTAAGATAGAGGTTCTGCTCTTCGCTGTTCTTGCGGACTGACATAATTAGTTTTTCCATTCCTTCTTGTGTTGTGGACATCAATACTGTGTCATCAGCATATCTAATCTCTGGTATTTCATAACCTCCAACTGTTATGGCATGGTAATATTCTTTGTCTACATCTTCTCTAACATTCCTCATTATATTTTCAGTATACAAGTTAAATAAGTAGGGTGACAATATGCACCCCTGACGGACCCCTTGGTTTATGTCAAACCAAGTTGTTGTTTCACCATTTATTCTTACTGCTGCTTGTTGGTCTAGATACAGCTGTGATGTTAATTGTATCAAATGTGTTGGAAATCCCATTTTTTCCATTATTTCCCAAAGTTTCTGGTGTTGTACACAATCAAATGCCTTTGAGTAGTCTATAAAGGATAAATATAGATTCACATTAAACTCCCTGCATTTCTCTATTATTAATCTTAGATTGAATATATGATCTCTTGATCCTCTTCCTTGCCTGAAGCCAGCTTGGACCATATTGACTTCTTCTTCTATTTTCTTTCGAAGTCTACCCATTATGATTTTTAACAGAATTTTACTGGCATGACTAATCAGGGCAACAGTTCTGTAGTTGGTGCATAATTTCAGGTTACCCTTTTTTGGCAGTGGTATGAATACAGTTCTTTTCCATGTGGTTAGCGGGGTAGGGGTATCCCCTATCAAAGGAGAAGTAAGACGCCTCCTTACCTCCGTCAGTCTACGGGACACCCTTGGGCAAGGTGGAGTACCCGTATAGCCCCCCGATCAGGGTGACGTGAAGCCATGGGAGCAGGTGGTGGATGGAATGGGAGAGCAGCTGACAGATAATGTTGGTTATGGTCACCATTCTATGATGGTAGGCAGATGATCTCAATGTAGGGACAATGGCTACGATCACTGACTAGTACAGTCACTGCCCGGAAGGAAAGCAATGGTAAACTATCTTCTGGAAACATACCAAGAAACCCAAGCAGCAATCATGGAAAGTCAAATAGGAAAAAGATCTGGTGGTGAGGCCCCCAGGTCAGACAGATCTAATTTTAACACTGGGGAAGAGTGTGAGGCAGAGGTCGGTACTAGTAATTGTGATGACGGTTTATGGGCAATAAAGAATCTGAAAAATGGTAAATCACCAGGATGTGATGAGATAACCGCTGAATTTATTAAAGCAGGAGGAAAGGAGTGTGCAACAATCTATCATGCAATATGTAAAAAGATATGGCATTCAGGTATTTGGCCAAAAGACACAGTATTACTGTCCACAAAACAAAAAGGAATGGAAAAACTAATTATGTCAGTCCGTAAGAATAGTGAAGAGCAAAACCTCTATCTTAATGCGAAGAAAACTACATTGATGACAACTGACAAAACAAATAAGGCAGTTGAAATATGTATCAGTGATGAAACATTGGAAGAGATGGAGAGTTTTTAATATCTTGGATCATTACTAACTAATAATGGAGATACAATGAGGGAAATTAAAAGGAGGACATCTATTGCTCTTCAAAAAGTAAAACAACTAAATAAGCTGTGAAGAGGAACAGACAGAACTACAAAAATAAAATTTTTAAGGGCATGCAACTTTCCAATCGCAAAATATGCCGGTGAGACCTGGACACTTATCAAAACAGCCGAGAAACACATAAATGCCTTTGAATGTAAATGCTACAGAAGAGTTCTTCAAATATCATGGACATAGAAAAGAACAAATATATCCATACTACAAAAACTTAATATTGAAGAAGGCTGGCTAGTAAAGAGGATTAAACAGAGAAAACTTAAATACTTTGGACACATAAAGCGTCGTGATAATCTAGAGAAGACCGTCTTGGAAGGGTACATAATGGGAAAAAGAAAGGGAGGAAGGCCAAGGCGAAGATGGCTGCAAGACATCGTTGATGATCTGGAAATGGATGCATTAGAGGCAGGCCATCTTGCTTACAACCGCGAGGCCTATAGGAGAGCTGTTGGGGAGGCAAAATTCTGCAAGGGAGATGCAAATGACTGACTGACGTCTAATAAACCACATTTCTGCTGCATCCAATGATTTTTGTGGAGACCTGCCTATTGTCTATGATTCACTTACATATAATAAGATAGGTTCAATATAGCATTTTAGGACTCGTTTTCTAACATTCATTGATAAGGATGTGTTGCATAATATGTTTCTCATTCTCTGAAATGCAGTCTTTGCTTGGCCTATTCTGTTCCTAATTTCTGTCCTGCATTTCCCACCTGAAGTTATTACTGCTTCAAGGTATCTGCACCTGCTTTAGAATAGTTCCGTTTAATTTTATACTGCATTTTGGTGGATTCTGTTTCTTAGACATAACCATAGTCTCTGTCTTTTTGATGTTCAAAGTAAGGCTTTTCTGTTCACTTTCTATGACGACTTTATCCAAGAGATTTTGCTGGTCTTGCTGGTTCTCAGCCATCAGTACTGTCTTCAGCATACCGAAATTATTAGATAACGCCGTACAGATATGAGAGGCAGACGTGTATATTTGAACAATACAGATTCTAAAAAAGTGGCAAAGCACATTCACATATACATTTTTGCTATAGAACTGAAAAAAATCTGATCATCGATGGAAAGATTACATAAAGATAGTCACTGGGGCACCTGGGTGATATAACGATTTCCATGAATTCCTTGACGTCTCAGCACACCAAATGATAGTGTGGTCAGCATCGCGCCTGCCATCTTTCCTATCCGAGCTCTAGGAGAAGCCAAGCACCCATTTCATGAATTAGGCAAATAAGCCGGAATCGAAGAACCAATCTTTGTTGTGAGAGCCGACTGCACTTATAATTTCGCCACTGAAATAATTTCTTATACAAAAAGTCTGAGAACCGCCGGATCTGTTTCAAGGGCCAGTAACTCTAATTGTTCCACAGCAGGCGTCAATGATCAGCAATGAGTAACAACAGTCAAATTCTGAAGTGGCGTGATCACAGGTCAGTCGCCAGATTGTGATAAATATTCATTAAGTCTGGCGACGAGGTGTTAAAAGTAAGTCCAGTACGTTAAACGGAGGAGTAAATACTCAAGACATAAATGGAGATCCATGTTTCTGCTCCGGGGAAAGTTATACTTCACGGAGAGCATGCTGTTGTTTATGGAAAGGTGAGCTTCGAGGAAATGAATTCTGCTCGTGTCTAATATTGTGTATGAATAACTTTTAAGTTTGTTCGCATTCAGTAGCAAGATCCTATTCATTTTTTGACAAAGAAAATAAGGTGCATTTGCTATTAAGAAGTGCGAAAAAGCGTTTTTTTAAAAACTGATCATGCAGTTTTGCATGGAGCCGGTCGGCAGAAATGCAGCGTTTATGGACACACGTATTTATAAGTATACACAACTAAGTATATAACTATACACGAAGCCACTACAGTAAAGATGTGATAACGACATGTTTAAACTAGGAAAAAAAGTAGGAAGAGATTTATTAATTAAAGAGCATACGGTTGTGACGTTTAGGTATGAACCGTAATTATACAAAAAATGCACAGGGCGAAGAAATAGAGAAAGAAGATAAAATATAAATTCACATGAATTTATGGAATGGGAAAAATAAAATAAAGTTAATGGAGCACTTAGCTGTGACTTGTAAGAGGCTGTGCCCATAAATGCACATGGTGGAGTGTTAAGAATGTTTAATTAAATGGAAACTTGTGATGTGTCATGATTTGCCTCTGTGGTTGGGGCCATTGAAGTGATTAAGGATTGGTTTCAAAGCATCCTGGGTGATATTGTACAGATGTTTCTGCATGCAGTCACCTAATCTGAGACCAGTTTCACCAGTATAAGTTATCCTGCATCTTTTGCATATGATATCACCTTTCCCAAAACTATCTTCACTATGCCGTCGTATGCAAAGAAGCAAATTTGATTTTTTGGTAACAGCTATCAAACAAAGCCACACAGATGACAGAAGCCGCCTAGTGCTTGAAAATGCTACATTCGGGAATATGGAACACTGGAACTACATGGTTTAAACACGGTCACATAGTGGCTGTAATGGTGGGTGATGTGGCTAAACTTAGTTATATTATCAACAGTGAATGCTTAATAAGTGGATCCCAGACCTTTTTTTTTTCAGGTTATCGCCTACTTGCCTCTTGCACAACATCCCTAATGCCCCCAACAACCTTTTTCACTAAGTTAGTTCAGATGACACCTCCCCCATCTCAAATTTGATGGGGGGAGGGGGGAGAATTCTGTTTACTCAGAACCACAGCAGCAAATGATTAAAGATACTTCTTCTGCTGTCTCCCTGGCATTGCAAGCTGATGTGAAGAAGATGTTGAGGGACAGTATTGTGTCAGCTTGAGAGTGAGTTATGACAGGCTGTTTTTAAGTCCCAGAGTGGAGGCAACAACGGGGGGGGGGGGGGGGGGGAAGGGAAGGGAGGTGCAGTACTTCTTTAGCAGACTCCACCACCATTACTGGGGGGTACCATTTGAGAGGTGGGCAGGGTCTTGGTCAGCGGTCAGCTATGGCTTACCAACCCTGATGCTGGCATGTCAGCTGTGGGTCACTGATTTTTATGACAGCAGTTTCAGGTGTATGTTTCTATATCATAGTGGGCCGTGGTACTAATTTTTTTTACCAGCTGCTTTAAACGGAGTGTATCTTGAACCTGGAACCTTTGCATGAGAAACTGATGTACTATTGATTGAGCTTCTCCAACAATCACTGTTCAGTATTTATGATTATTTACTCCAGGCAGCTGTCGCAGCGTCTTTGGGTCTGCGGACACACCTCAGATTAAGAGAGGAGACTGGTCCACATGTTTCCCTTGACCTTCCAGATGTTGATGTGTGCAGACAGTTCTTGGTGTCATCAGTGCGCAACGACCTTCAGGACGTTGTTGATGCTGGTTCGTACGTTTTCAAGATTATGTTTTTTTTTTTAATATAATATATTCTGTTATGTTTAAGACTGTCCACATTTATTAAATATAATCTCTCTTTTTTATCATGTTTATTTTTACATGTACTTTCTTCTTTTAAGATGGTTCATATTTATATTTACATGTAAGTTTTTTTTTCTTTTTAAGACAGTTTATATCTTTTTATTTCAATGTCTTCCTCTTCTTTTTTTATTTTGACATTTTTGTTTTTACATGTAATTATTTTTTTATTTCAGACTTTCTTTTCCAGTGTTATTTTTTGTAGTTAAGACTGTATTTATTTTTATATGTACGAGGGTCATACTGAAAGTTGTGAGTAAAATTTTTTTAAAAATCAGAATTTATAGATTGAGAAAATATAAATGTACCACTTTTGACAATTGTCAATTTTTGGACAATTTTTTGTACCACTGACAATTGTAGGATATTTGAACATCTTGGACCGAGTCCTGCTAGCCCAACTGAAAGGACGATCAGTAAACATAAATATTATACAAGTGTACGCTCCAACATCTGAAAGTTCTGAAGAAGATGTACAGCTATTTTATAATGACACAGAGACAGCCCTAAAACACACAAAGTCACATGAAGTTACCATAGTCATGGGAGATTTTAATGCCAAAGTTGGTAAAGGAAGAACTTCGGACATCATTGGTGACTATGGACTGGGGGAGAGGAATGACAGAGGTTATAAATTAATTGAATGGGCAAGAATACACAGCATGGTTGTAGGAAACACCTGGTTTAAACAACATCCTCGAAGACTGGCAACGTGGTGCAGCCCAGACAAAAAGACATTTAACCAGATAGACTACATATTAATCAACAAACGATTCCGCAATGCATTACTGACAACAAAAACCATGCCAGGAGCTGACTGCAATAGTGACCATGATCCACTCTGTGGAAAAGTTAGAATAAAGCTAAAGAAAGCAGGCAGAAAAATGAGAAACATCAAACTGAGTACAGAACTTCTTAAAAATGACCAAGAACTGCGAGAACAATACCAAGTTATTATAACAAATAGATACAATGCAATAGCAAAGACCAATAGTATAGATGAACAATGGGAAATGTTAAGAGATTCTATCCACCAAACTGTTAAGGAGATAATACCACCGAAAAAAGAAGCCCCTAAAAATAAATGGATGACAGACAACATCTTAGGACTGATGGACAAGAGGAGGAGGAGTAAAAATAACGAGGAAAAATATAGCAAGATAAATAAAGAAATAAGACGCAAATGCAGAGAAGCAAAAGAAGTGTGGTTAAATGAACAGTGCAGACAGATAAAGGACTCTCATAATAAAGACAGCAAAAACATGCACAAGCGAATTAATGAACTCACAGGCAGGAAAACAAAATATACTACAGGATGCCTGAAATCGAAAGAAGGTAAAATGTTAATGGGAAAAGAAGACATTGTGGACAGGTGGACAGAGTATATCGGTGAGCTATATGGAGGAGAAAGACCAGAATTAACACCAGATACTGAAAACTGTGATGGACCGCCAATACTTGAAGATGAAATCATAGATGCCATCAAACACATGAAGAAAGGAAAAGCGACTGGGCCTGATAATATAACAATAGAAGAAATAGAGGCACTAGAGGAGACAGGAATAAAAATAATAACCAAGTTACTAAATGATATTTACAACAGTGGTTATATTCCCAGTGACCTGATTAAATCCACGTTTATAGCACTACCAAAGAAACCAGGTGCAAAAGAATGTGACGACCACCAGACTATCAGCCTCTCATGTCACATAACGGAGCTACTTCTGAGAATAATTATGAGAAGAACAAGGAAAAAGATAAAAATGGAAATAGCAGATGAACAGTTTGGATTTGTTGAAGGAAAGGGAACACATAATGCCATTTATGCTTTACGAACACTAACAGAAAGAGCTTTAGAAGTACAGAAAGATCTCTACTTATGCTTCATTGATTACACCAAAGCATTTGACAAGGTGAAACATAATGAAATTATTAAAATTCTTGAAGACATCAATATAGACGGCAAAGACTTGAGGATTGTAAAACATCTATACTGGCAGCAAGAAGCAGCAGTTCGAGTTGAAAATAGAATTGGAAAATATCAACCTATAAAACAAGGGGTACGACAAGGATGTGTACTATCTCCAGACCTTTTTTCTCTGTACAACGGGAATATTCTAAGAACAATCATCACAGAACTAGGCATAAAAATTGGAGGATACAATATTAACAACCTTTGGTATGCTGACGACACAGTACTGATAGCTGAGAACCAACAAGACCTGCAAAATCTCTTGGATAAAGTCGCCAAAGAAAGTGAACAGAAAGGCCTTACTTTGAACATCAAAAAGACAGAGACTATGGTTATATCTAAGAAACAGAATCCACCAGCATGCAGTATTAAATTAAACGGAACCATTCTAAAGCAGGTGCAGAAATTCAAATACCTTGGAGTAGTAATAACTTCAGATGGGAAATGCAGAACAGAAATTAGGAACAGAATAGGCCAAGCAAAGACTGCATTTCAGAGAACGAGAAACATATTAGCTCTCTCTCTCTCTCTCTGAACCTTAAGTGCCCAGGGCACATGGGCCTTCCGCAAGGGTTTTCCACAAATGCCTGTCTTTCGCCTTTTTTTCTGCTCTTGCCCAGGTGAGCCCTCTATTGCTCAACATCCTTTCTGTTGTTCTTCTCCATGTCTCTTTTGGTCTACCCTTACTTCTGCTCCCCTGTGGTGTCCATCTTAGTGCTATTTTTGGTAGTGAATTGTCAGTCATTCGGAGCACATGTCCCAACCATCGCCAGCGTCTTTCCTCAATAATTGTTGTCAGTGGTTTCATCTGCATTTCTGCCAATAAGATGTTATTTCTTATGGTGTTTGGCCAAAATATTTTTTTAATTCTACGTAAACATTTTAGTCTGGAAAGAATTCAACTTGTTTTCTATGGTTTTGGTGATTTTCCAGCATTCACTTCCATAGAGTAGTACACTTAGAACATTACTCTTAAATATCCTGATTTTCATATTTATGCTTAGTTTATTTGATTTCCATATATTCTGTAGCATTGCAAAAGCCTGTTTTGCTCTAGTAAGTCTGCTGTTGATGTCCTCTGTGCTGTCTCCATTTTCTACTACTCTGCTGCCAAGGTATACAAATTCGTTGACCTCCTCCACTAACTTGTTATCTACTCTGAGTACATTTCTGTTGTTCACATTTTGCTTCATTAACTTTGTCTTTCCTACGTTGATCTTTAGTCCTATGTTGTTTGCATTCTGGGTTAACTTGTTTATTTTATCTTGCATATCTTTGTGACTGCTTGATAATAGACAAATGTCGTCCGCAAAGTCAAGGTCCTCCAGCACTGTGTTAAGGGTCCATTGTAATCCTCTGCGTTTGTCTGATGTTGCCTCCTTCATTAACCAGTCTACTGCCAAGATAAATAATGTTGGTGATAGTACACATCCCTGTTTCACTCCTGTTTGTACCCTAAAGCTGCTGGAGGTATGTTCTCCACAGATAACTTTGCACTGAAAACCCTCGTATAGGGCTTTGATTACATTAACTATTTTATGGGGGAGGCCATGCCATCTTAGGATTTTCCACAGTGCATCTCTGTTGACACTGTCGAAGGCTTTCTCAAAATCTATGAATAATGCATATGTTGTGCTATGCCATTCATTTGCCTGTTCTAATATTTGTCTAAGTACAAATATATGGTCTATGCATGATCTTCCTTTCCTAAATCCTGCCTGCTCTTTCCGAAGTTTTTCTTCAAGTGTTGGTACAATTCTGTTGATGATTATTCTGCAAAATACTTTACTAGTGAGTGGCAGTAGGGTAATGCCTCTCCAGTTCCCGCAATCTCTGAGGTCACCCTTCTTTGGTAGTTTTACTATAAGACCAGTTTTCCACTCCTCTGGGGCTTTTTCTAAATCCCAGATTTGTTGTAATATCCGGCAAAGTTGTTTTGGTGTTTCTGTTTCTTCTGCTTTCAACATCTCAGCAGTCACTTCATCTTCACCTGGTGCCCTGTCTGATTTTAGCATCTTTATCGCCTCTTTTACTTCATTTATTGTTATTGGTCCTGTATTGATGTTTAGTTCCGCTTTTGCTTCAGGTATATCTATTGCTTGTGCTGCTTGTGTTCTGTTTAGTAGGGTGTTAAAGTGTTCCCTCCATCTTTCAATTTTTTCTCTTTCTCCACTGACCAGTTGTCCATTTTGTGTTCTTACTGCACTTTCACATCTTGTATTGAAGTTACCAAACATATTAGCTAACACATCTTTATCAATGAATGTTAGAAAACGAGTCCTAAAATGCTATATTGAACCTATCTTGTTATATGTAAGTGAATCATGGACAATAGGCAAGTCTGCACAAAAATCATTGGAAGGAGCAGAAATGTGGTTTATTAGAAGAATGTTGCGAATCCCCTGGACAGCAAAAATAACTAATGAAGAATGTATGAGAAGAGCTGGAGAGACAAAAAAACCTTGTTTAAAAGATAAGAGAGAGAGACAAAGTACTTTCATATGACATGCAATGAGAAGAGGGGGCATTGAAAATATTATAACAGTAGGAAAAATAGAAGGAAGAAGATCAAGAGGAAGACCAAGAGAAATGATACTGGACAGTCTGACGGAATGGTGTGAGAGGAGATCACCAACTGAGCTGATGGCCTGCATGAAGGATTGGGTACTTTGGAGAAGCATAATAGCCAACGTCAGTCGGCACGGCACCTGATGATGATGATGATGATGACCACTTTAATCTGGATTCTTTGCACTTCATGTAGAGGTCACATGACGGCACCATCATGTGTCAAGTGACCATGTGCAGCAGAAACAAAATGGTGGGTGCTGAAGTTTTGTTTCATCAACGTGCTGTTATTGAGTTCCTCATTAAAGAGGAAATCCCCGCTGCTGAAATTCACCAAAGACTTCAACTTGCTTATGGAGATGTGTGTATGGGTACTAGCAGTGTTAGGATGTGGGTGAAACATTTCAAAGATGGAAACATGAGCATCCAAGATATGCCTCGCAGCGGTCGCCCTCGATCTGCCTCCACTGAATGCAACATGGAAAGGGTTGAAGACATCATTAAAGAAGACAAACGTGTCACAGTATCTAAAATCGCTGTAAATCTTGGAATAAGACACAGTGCAGTACAGGAAATGATTCAAACCCTAGGCTAAAGAAAACTTTGTGCCTGCTGGGTCCCACAGGAGAGAACGTTGAGAAAGCAGTGCGTCGGTGCCCTTGGTCAGCTGGAATGGAATTCTACCAGGAGAGTATTGTCAAACTTGCAGAGCTATGGGAAAAATGTATGCAGAGAAATGGAGATTATGTTGAAAAGTGAAGAAAAGGATGCAGTTATATTTATAAAAGTGATACATTTATATTTTCTCTATCTATAAATTCTGATTTAAAAAAAAATTTTGATCACGACTTTCAGTATGACCCTCGCAGTTTCTTCTGTTTTTTTTTTTTAATTTGAGATTTAATTTAGGAAATACAATCACCTGTCTGTTGGAGTGAGTGTAGAGTTTATAAGAAACTCTTTAATTAAAACAGGTACAATATCAGAGCCCAAACCTGCCTCACCTGAAGTGCTTACTGCCATAAAGAAATTTGCAGGGGTAGATGCTGACAGTACAGAAACAAGATATCTGGCCATAGCAGCATTCCTATATGCTTATTGTAACATCTTTAAAGACCGGAGGTAAGTTTGTGCTTCAAATGTTTGTGTTTGTTTTTTTTTTTTTGTTGTTGTTCTGTCTTTCAGGAACTGTGAACACAGTGCTGCTGTCAGTAATGAAGAGCTATGGCAGAAAATGAACCAACCCCACAGTGAAAGAAGTGATAATGAAAAGACATTGGAGATGGATAGGACATACACTTCATGAGCCTGCGACTAACGTAACCGGACAAACTCTCACCTGGAATCCCCAGGGAGGGAGGGGACAAGGAAGACCTAGAAACACCTGGCAAGGGAGTCTTGAAGCAGAGATCAGAAAGATCAGCTACACCTGGAGATGAACAGAAGAAACAGCTCAGGACAGAAATAAGTGGAGAGCCCTTGTTGGTAGCCTGTACCCCAGATAGGGGTAAAGAAGGCGAGGAAAGGAAGTGAACGTAACATTCTTCGCAGTTGAAGTGGTCATGGTTTGAATCACAAGCATTGTATCAAATTTGTAGAGGGAAGAGGGGGTTTCAGCGACTTGGTGTGGAGTTTAAAAAAAGCAGAAAAAGATGCGGTGCTTCTTGCAAGACTCCAACACCCTGGAAACTGGCAGTTGTTGCTCCACCGGCCAGACTGAGCCTGGCTACTGGGAGAACCGCCAGAGAAGTGGTGCAGGGTAATCATTTCATCAGATGAGTATTTGATTATAATTTATCTTACGAAATACAAAAAAAAAAAAAAAAAGAAGAAAAATTTTATTAGAAAGCTTGAAACTTCTCGTATAAAAGGCCAGAGGTTCTGCTAGGGGGAAAAAAAAAGATCCTTATATCACCTTTAATAAAATTGACTTGAAGAATGAATAGTTGTTGATTATGAATGTGAGAAGTTAATCTAATGCCTGAAAATAAGATGGGCATGGTTAAGTGAGTAAAAGATGATAATATCTGGTGATAAAGCTGCATTAGGAGGGAGTGAAGACGTTGCCGATTAGCGCGCAGGCTAGCATCAGGGTTGGTGAGTCACAGCTGACAGAGACTGTGTCATCCCACTTCTTCATTGTCCCCTTAGTAACAGGCCTGGCCTGGCTCACGGGGCAAGGAACACCACAGTCACCATGGTGGTGGAGTCTGCTAAAGAAGTACTTCATACTCTTTGCCTTTCCAACTCCACTCAGGCACTGAAAAAATAGCTGCTGTAACTCATTCATGGGCCAGCATGATGCTGTGCTGTAACTCATTCATGGGCCAGCATGATGCTGTGCTGTAACTCATTCATGGGCCAGTATGATGCTGTGCTGTAACTCATTCATGAGCCAGCATGATGCTGTACTGTAACTCATTCATGGGCCAGCATGATGCTGTGCTGTAACTCATTCATGGGCCAGCATGATGCTGTGCTGTAACTCATTCATGAGCCAGCATGATGCTGTGCATCAGTATCTTCACTGTAACAGCAACAAGAGATTCAGTTCCAGGGAGACAGAAAAAGATGAAAACTACATTATAAATGTAGACTGAAAGTTGTTAGAGCGAGTTTTTGGTCAGAGATAAGCTTTCATAACGATTGAGTATCCAAAAACCACAAGCATAAAACTGTTGTAACCAGATAAGGCTTTTTTGGGTGAAATATGCATGACAGTCTTATTTTAGCATGGAGACAAAGGTGTTTGCTGTGCTACTAGAAATGATAAACTAAATTCACTAAATAGCCCGTCTCAATTCCACATGATACACTGTAGACTCAACACTCATCTCCACATGATAAAGACTGCACCAACAGCCTAGTACATGTGCCAAAATGCCCCCACACTCCTGAACACATACTACAGACCCGCACCATATACAAAGGCCATGAGCCCAGGTATGGCCCTGAGAAAGGAGCGTGGAGGAGAAACTAGGGTTCCTATGAATACCTCCTGCTGACAGCAGAATTCATGGAGGCAACCCAACTCCCTGTTTAAAAAGCTGAGCATATGAAACTGAACACAGAAGAAGAAGATATTCACATAATGTTATTGGGAAGAAGGCACTAGTATTGATCATTTTAAGTTGATTTACATGAGCATAGGATAGCAGAAGTGATCAGCATAGTTTCTATATATGTTGGAGGAGGGCTTCAGCCCACCTTTCTTTGTATATTCAGAGATATAAATATAACCATTGTATCTAAAACAACCATTGTATCTAAGACAACCATTGTATTTAAGACAACCATTGAGTTTAAGACAACCATTGTATCTAAGACAACCATTGTATCTAAGACAACCATTGAGTTTAAGACAACCATTGTATCTAAAACAACCATTGTATCTAAGACAACCATTGTATCTTGGTACAAGAAGAAAGCACTCTGTCCTACAACATAAACATTAAGAGGGCTGAAATATTATTACCTTTTGTAAAAACTGTAAAACACTCACTTCTGAGATTTTTAATGTCAGATTTGTTTAAATTTTAATTAAGCTTGCCTGTGGTATTGTTTTAAAAGCTATTAAAAAATGTTTCAGTGAACTCCCAGCAGTATCAATACACATGAAGTCAGAGTTGCCAGTTGGTGCAGGTCTTGGTTCATCTGCTGCTTTTTGTGTATCTATGTCAGCGGCTCTGTTACAGGTCAGTCTTAATACTTTCACATGTCTCTCTCAGTTTGTGTCTTTTCACCTGGCTACTCTCCTCCATCACTTATTCATCTTTTGCTTTTCTGTACTTTATATGAGGTCAGTCCTCAAAGAAGGCAAACTTTTTAAAAACATTTACAACTTAATCAACGTTGAATAGGAGGCTGCTTCAGCCAGTGGACAGGTTCAGCTATCTTGGATCTGCAGTTACTTCCACCTTTACCTGAACAAAGAAATCAATACACGAATAGGAAAGACAGCTACAGCTTTTGGCAAACTAGGACATGGAGCAATAGAAGGTCAACATTGAAGACAAAGGTTCTAATCTATCAGACTTGTGTGGTTAGCATGTAATGTGAACAGTATGTGCAAGGTACTAGAAAAAAGCTTAATAGTTTCTGTCATCATTGCCTTCACAGAATGATGAACGATTATTGGGGCTAGCAAACTAGAACTGGCCAAGACCATATCTCATCTAGTCATTGTACTTATAAGATGCTGTGCTTCTTCAGTCTAGCTAATGGTACCTGGCCTCCCTTGGTACTTGCCATAGGGAAGTCCACTTGCATCCTCTCCAAATCTTCAAGCACATTGTAGTTCACTGCACATCCAGTTCAATACCAGTAGCTCAGTGTGATCATTGCTTTGGTTGTAGAGAGCAACAGGTCACAGTTCATTTAAACAGAGAACAACAGGTCATAGTTCATTTAAACAGAGAACAACAGGTCATAGTTCATTTAAACAGAGAACAACAGGTCATAGTTCATTTAAACAGAGAACAACAGGGCATAGTTCATTTAAACAGAGAAGAAAAGAAAATTGCTTTTTCATCATGAGATCATTCATTGATGAGTTCCATTCTGATATACTTTTTCTTACTTTATACACTGTTACTTTTTTCTTATTTTATCAACAGTTACTTTTTTCTTAATTTATCAGCTGTTACTTTTTCTTACTTTATCAACTGTTACATTTTCTTACTTTATCAAATGTTACTTTTTTCTTACTTTATCAGCTGTTACTTTATCTTACTTTATAAACTGTTACTTTTTCTTACTTTATCAACTGTTACATTTTCTTACATTCTCTTACATTTTCTGTTACATTTTCTTACTTTATCAAATGTTACTTTTTCTTCATTTTTTTTTTCCACTGTTACTTTTTCAGAATTTATCCACAGTTACCCTCTCTTAATTTATCCACAGCTACTTTTTTCTTATTTTATCTGCTGTTACTTTTTTTTTATCCACTGCTACTTTTTTTCTTAATTTATCCACCGTTGCTTTATAACCACTATTACTTTTTTCTTACTTTATTCACTGCTACCTAAAAAAATTATCCGCCTTTACTTTTCCTTCCTTTATACACTGTTACTTTTTACTTTTTTCCTTATTTATCCACCATTACTTTTTCTTCCTTTATCCGCTGTTACTTTTTTTATTTAATCCACTGTTACTTCTTCGTACTTAATCCACTGTTACTTTTCCTTACTTTTTCCAGCTTGCAGGTCATATAGTCAGCGAAGAAAAAAGTGATGGCACAGCAACATGGAAACCTGCAGATAAGAATATCATAAACAAGTGGGCCTTCATTGGAGAAAAAATTATTCATGGCCGACCATCAGGAATAGATAACTCTGTCAGCACTTACGGTAAGCTCTCAGTATATTGCGTTCTGGAAAAATGATGGAGAACTTTAGATACAAGAGAAAAGATGTCATCTTTTCAGTTAGTAATCATTAGTGGAAGGAAGGATTCAGCTCTCTTCACGTAATGAAGTTGGTCTTGTCCTTGACTTTTTAAGTCAGCATGTGTGGTACTGGGCTATCTTGTTTAGTGAAAGAATGAGGTTGAGAGGTTTTGCTGCTCATAAGATAAAGGATTGTGGGACAAATATGACTGCTAGAGAGACGACAAGCCTGTCGGGGCCAGCGAACCATAACTGGTCAGTACCCAGTCCCACCTCTCTTTTGGTGCTTACAAACAGGCTCAACTGTAGTGGTGGTATAGGATGCTAAAAGAGCATTACGACATTTCTTGCTTTTTAGTTTCATGGGTGTGCAAAAATAGCTTCCATGGCCCACTTCCCAGTTGGCATGCTCCTTGTGTTTCAACACCTTCACTACATCAGCTACTAAGAAGGTCCAGGGAGAGGCTCATAATTCCAGGAAGAGGCTCATAGTTCCAGGTAGAGGCTCATAGTTCCAGGGAGAGGCTCATAATTCCAAGAAGAGGCTCATAGTTCCAGGAAGAGGCTCATAGTTCCAAGGAGATTCTCATAGTTCCAGGGAGGTAGAACAAGATTAAAAACTCATGGAATTCTGTGAATTGTTGGCAGCCTATCTTGGGAGTTGGGGGTGATTATATCATCAACAATAGTCCTGAGAATCATCAAGACCAAAACTGATCAAGGCAGTATGCTAGTTCCATGCTGTGTTTCTGGCTGCAGCTGTTTCTGCGTAGTAAGTAGCATGCTATGGCATGCTACTCACATTTATCTCCTGCCCCAACCTATTCAGCCTTAGTTTATATATGTGGTATTTTATGCAGTAATAGAATTGAGCTTATGGTTACAAGTAATAAGTAAACACTAAAGATAGTTTTTTTTTTTTTTTCTGTTTAGAACTTAAAATTTCTTCCTCTAGGTGGTGCATTGCGGTTTCAGAAAGGTGACATAGTTCTTATAGATAAGTAAGTATAGACCAAATCACGAAACTTCTTCTCTTACTATTTGATTATATTACTTATAAGCAGTTTTTTGTGTGTTTAGAAATGTATGTATTATGATTTAGTTTGTTTATATTGTGTGTTATTTTAGATAACAAGAAAGATAACTGAAAGCAAATTACAAGAGAAGTTGCAGAACAACTGAGTTAATTAAAAAATGCAAGAAAAATTGGAAATATGTTTAATCTTTGATACTGTTCACCGTATGAACCTGCAATATTAGTGTTATATTATTGAAATATTATGTAGACCAAAACTCCCACCTTCCTTTCCCTTGTAATGACACTGTCCATCTTGGAAGACATTTTTCATAGCAGGTAGATGTTAGCCATCTGTGAAAGTTTCTTTGCAGACTTTCATTGGACGTGGCATATTTTTCCAGTTTTTGACTCTGTACGATCAGCCACGGTAACAGAACGCCATGTTGGTATTACAGTTGTCAGTCTTTTGTAATACTAGCATTGAATGCTTCGTTAAAGCTGTTTCTTAGCATAAGTCTCCATTGTGTGGTTTTATTTTTCCTAGAATGCCCACTCTTTCTGTGGTGCTTGTCAATACAAAGATCCCGAGAAGTACAATGGTCCTGGTGGCTGGCCTGAAGGAGAAGCACAGCAAAGTAAGACAAGTGTAATGCAGTGTGTGTTAGCGACCATAAAGTTTGAGAACTGCTGTGGAAAGTAACAAAACGCTTAGACTGTGGAGCAAGGCACATAACATGGATCCATTTTTTTGTTTGTTTGTTTTTGTTAACATTTATTGTGGCTGTCATGTTTTACCAACCCAGGAACAACAAACATAAGATTCAAGATCTGTGAGAGAAAAGTTATAAATAAACATTTAGAATTGGTGCCATTCTGTCAGTTCTCCTCACAGTCAGTCAGTCAGTCAGACTGGTGACACGGTATCATTGTATGAATATCTTTGTGAACAGAAATTCACTCCAACCCAGGAATAACAAACATAAGATTCAAGATCCATGGGAGACAAGTTCATGAAATATTGAAATATATAAAGAGAGATTTATTAGATGACAGCCACATCTGGTATTTGAAGTGATACTCCAGCTGTGTAATCTGGCTTCTTGGAATAAGCAGCTAACAAACCATCTAGGTCTTTAGTCTAGTAACAAACCATCCAGGTCTTTAGTCTAGGAGGTTTTATATAGCATGGTCAGCAACATTTGTCTTGGTTTTTCTACCTGTACTCATACTGTCATTATCCACATCCTGTCTTGGTTTTCTGCATCTACTCAATCATTGTCCACATACTGTCTTGGTTTTCTGCATCTGCTCAATCATTGTCTACATACTGTCTTGGTTTTCTGCCTCTACTCAATCATTGTCTACATACTGTCTTGGTTTTCTGCATCTACTCAGTCATTGTCTACATCCTATCTTGGTTTTCTGCATCTACTCAATCATTGTCAACATCCTGTCTTGATTTTCTGCATCTACTCAATCATTGTCTACATCCTGTCTTGATTTTCTGCATCTACTCAATCATTGTCTACATCCTGTCTTGATTTTCTGCCTCTACTTATGCCATCATTATCTACATACTGTCTTGATTTTCTGCCTCTACTCATGTCATCATTACCCACATCCTGTCTTGGTTTTCTGCATCTACTCAATCATTTTCTACGTCCTGTCTTGATTTTCTGCCTCTACTCATGTCATCATTACCCACATCCTGTCTTGGTTTTATGCATCTACTCAATCATTGTCTACATCCTGTCTTGGTTTTCAGCATCTACTCAATCATTGTCTGCATACTGTCTTGGTTTTCTGCATCTACTCAATCATTGTCTACATCCTGTTTTGGTTTTCAGCATCTACTCAATCATTGTCTACATCCTGTCTTGGCTTTCTGCGTCCACTCAATCATTATCTACATCCTGTCTTGGTTTTTCTGCCTCTGCTCGTGCCATCATTATCCATGTTCTGCCTTGGTTTTCTTCCTCTATTGGTGCTGTCACTATCCATGTTGTCCCATCCTTAGTTTTTCTTTCACATGCACTGCACTGTTTAGCCCCTGATGTCTGAGATTTGAAGCCATTCAGTCACAGCATCAGTTTCTGTATATTGAGGAATATTTTGAGATTTTAGCATCAGTAGATTTGTCTAGAGTATAAGGATGATAAACTGTGAAGAACACAGGTAGAGGGGTCTTGGCCAGTGGCAAGGAGAGTGTGGCTAAAACTACAGTGGCACGGAGTGTGGGGCTCAAACTACAGACTATCCTGGTAATAGAGCCCCAGATCTGACTTGATTCAGCAGTTGAGAAAAAAAAAAAAAGAATAATGTGGGTAAATTTTGTGTAGATGTCAACATCATCATTGACGGCCACTCCCCTGGGGGTACAGGCCATGGATAAAGTCTCTCAAGTCCTCTCCGTTCTTGGATTTGTTCTCCGTTTCCCTCCACATGTATCCCTTGTCTCAGAGCATCTTCATAACTTTCCTTCTACGAGTAGTTTGGGGCCTTCCTTGTTTTCTCTTTCCTTGAGGGTTCCTTGTCAGAGCCTGCCTTGTTATGGCTGGTGTCTGGTAAATCTCTGCAGAAGCTTTATTTATGGGGCCACCCACCAGTAACACATTTTTGCTAGTGATATTAGACTGACATTTAACAAAAAAAATATTTTTTTAACTTGAAAGATTCTGGATCATCATCAGGTGCTGTGTCAGCTGATGTTGGCTGTTATGTTTCTTCATAGTACCCAATCCTTCATGAAGGTCATAGTTCAGATTCTGGATATAAGATGCTAAATATCAGTGCAGGTAATATATACTTGTAAAATGTTACATATCTTGAATATCTACATATACACAGAGACCAGACTCAGAAAATGAGTATATGGGTGATATAGGGCACACATGAATATTCCTGGTGATAATGGAGGAGACATATGTCCTTATCTGGATGGTTGAGCATATAGAAAATTAATGCGGAAGAAGAAGAAGAAAAGAAAATATGAAGACAGTGTAGTAATGATTGTGTTTGCAAATGTGTTATGTGGTTTTTTTTTCCTAACAGTATCAAGAGATATTTGATCCAGTGTTTAATGCTGTAGAAGCCATCACAGAAAAGGCTGAGAGTACATATAAGACTTTGTGTGATGGGACCATATCTGATGGCTACTTAACTTTAGGGGTAGGTTAAGTATTTTGTTTTCTTGTGTACTATCAAGAGCTTTGATGTTAGTTTGGGTGGGGGAGACATTGTTTTCTTGTGTCATGCTATGAGAGTTCTTGATGTTAACTATGGGGACATTGTTTTCTTGTGTCATGCTATGAGAGTTCTTGATGTTAAGTCTGGGGACATTGTTTTCTTGTGTCATGTTAAAGAGAGTTCTTGATGTTAACTATGAGGACATTGTTTTCTTGTGTCATGTTAAAGAGAGTTCTTGATGTTAACTATGAGGACATTGTTTTCTTGTGTCATGTTAAAGAGAGTTCTTGATGTTAACTATGGGGACATTGTTTTCTTGTGTCATGCTATGAGAGTTCTTGATGTTAACTATGAGGACATTGTTTTCTTGTGTCATGTTAAAGAGAGTTCTTGATGTTAACTATGAGGACATTGTTTTCTTATGTCATGCTAAAAGAGTTCTTGATGTTAAGTCTGGATACATTGTTTTATTTTGTCATGCTAAGAGAGTTCTTGATGTTAAGTCTGGGGACATTGTTTTCTTGTGTCATGCTAAGAGAGTTCTTGATGTTAAGTCTGGAGACATTGTTTTATTCTGTCATGCAAAGAACACTGATGTTAGTCTGTGCTAGATAAACTGA
Organism: Achatina immaculata; assembly: GCA_009760885.1. Classification (NCBI taxonomy): domain Eukaryota; kingdom Metazoa; phylum Mollusca; class Gastropoda; order Stylommatophora; family Achatinidae; genus Lissachatina; species Lissachatina immaculata. Next base: position 23,630,392 of record CM019698.1, read on the forward strand.
TGTGTGCTTCCATGTTGACCACAACCTGTCATATGAGGTTAGGCGTGGAATTTTCCACTTCTGGAGTCATATCAGCATTCAGAATTCTTTTTATATTCTAAAGCTCTTTGAATTAGGGATGCTCAGACGGCTCACACCAGGGGTGAATCTTGAATGCTACGCATGTCGCGGTACCTCTGCTCTAGAGGTCGGTCACGTCCCAAACATGCCCATACTGGGATAATATGCCTAAACCGGCTCAACCCAGGGGTGGAAGTCACTAGTGGCGAGGATTCGTCCTCCTGGATAAAAGCTCCATCCTGGTCACAACTAAGAAGGGTAGCGGCCACGACCGCAAAATGCTGAAGTTGGAGACACTGGACTAGTGCAGTCTAGATAGGCAACCACCTCTCACCCGGCGGGGATGTTTGCGTATCCTAATCACGCTGAGGTTTTCCGGTGAGAAAGTCCAACTCTGGACTGGATGGGCAACCACCTCTCACCCGGCGGTGATACACGGGTGTCTCAAAACACGTCGAGGTTTTCCAGTGAGAAGGTCCAACTCTGGCCTGGGTGGGCTACCGCCTCTCACCCAGCGGGGATGTACTGATATCCTAAACACGTCGAGGTCTTCCGGTGAGAAAGTCCAACCCTAGACTAAACTGGTGCAATGAAAACCACGGTGTCACGCAGTCCGCTTCAGAGACCCACCAAGAATACAGGCTAAAGCCCTGCGATATTCTGAACCCCTTGTGGTCCTCTCGTGGATCTCGTGTGATCCTTTCGGGGACCACACAGGAGACCACGGGACCTAACGAGGACCACAGGCGTAAATTCAGTAGGATCACAGTGCGGTTTTGGTGGTAGAAGCGAACGAAGAAGAAGAAGGGATGCTCAGCCTGTGTTATATTTTTATTTAATAATGTGTAAACTTTATCAAACTAATTTGATTGTTATTATTTTTTATTATGCCAGGATTTGATGGACTTGAACCATCAGCTGCTGAACATGATGGGTGTTGGACACCCTTCACTGGACCACATAGTGACTGTAGCCAAAAAACACGGATTTCATTCCAAATTAACTGGAGCAGGAGGAGGTGGATGTGCATTTATACTCATCCCACCAGGTTAGTTATTTCTGCCCTGCACAGAGTTTTCACATTTACTTGTAGTCTTTTTTTTTTTTTTTTGGTTTTACTTTACACATCCCAGAGTCACAGCCATTTGGTTATTGGTAACTGCGAAACATAAACGTACTGATGAGTGTAGTGAACTGAAAGAGTAGTATGTGGTGAATGCTGGTACCAAAAGAGGGAGGAACCAAGTGATACCCTACGGTCCCTAATAAGAAAGCCATATTTGGTGAATAGAGGGGCAGTTCATTTTCTGTCTCCTTGGAAGTGCAGGCTAATGTTCTTTCCGGCCGATGCACTGGAGATGTTGAGGCACAGCATCACGTCAGATTGGGAATGGGTTACGGCTGCTGTTTTTTTAGTCCCTTAATGAAGTTAAGAAGGATGGGGTGTGCAGTGCTTCTTTAGCAGACTCCGTCACCATGGGGACCATGGCAATCCCTGCCCTGTTAGCCAGGCTAGGCCTGTTATTGGGAGTATCAACGGAGAGGTGGGACAGGGTCTTGGTCAGCTGTGGTTCATCATTCCTGGTGCCAGCTGTCAGATCATTCAGTGTCTTTGCTGGGGGAAGAATGTTAAGTTAAAAAAGTAGTTATTTGAATGAGAGACTTAGAGAGTGAACAGCATGAGGATATCTAAAGATAGCTGACTGGGGGTATGTTGCTGTGATGATGGCTGTATTTGTCTGTGTGATGTAACCACCCTTGAGAGAAGCATTATTGCTTATGACTGCAGTGTTTTCATCCTGCATTAAATAAATCCATATATTCTAACCAGTACTGGAGTATAGCTACCTACTTCCCAGTGTCCTGCATGGATGGTGTTCCTGTAGCTGTTGCACACATGACCACAGTCAGAGAAAGACTACTTAATACCTTTTGTCCAGTATTTGATCATCACATAGAATCAAAAGGAACACTCACATGGGCCCCCACACACCCACACGCACAGAATAGTCATATGTAAACTGGGGCCCTGTGTTACAGATGAAACTTTGAAAATGAATTCAACTATGAGAGCGGAAGCAGCCCTTCAGAACATAGTGCTCATCCCATGTAGATGTACATCAGATCTGGCTGGAGGAATGTGACCAGAAGCAGAGGGCTTGACACTGCTGCAGTCAGCTGGAGAAAGTGATTTATACTTCTTCCTTATGACAAGGTTTCCAAATTTAACATTGAATGTTGGAGAAGATAAAAGTGTCTCCAGAGTTTATGCTGAATATTGGAGAAGATAAAAAGTTTGAATGTCTCAGTGTTTTTAATTTCCCTTTTGCTTCCTCAGAGACAAGAGAGTCAGGTCTTCAGATGATGAAAGATGAGCTTGAGGGTGTTGGATTTGAAGTGTGGACAAACACTTCTGTTGGTGGCCATGGAGTTCTTCAACACTTATGATAGACCTGGACCATTATTTGTTTCACTGTTGTGGCCAACCCAGCTTTGTTGCACTCTGAACAGTTTTAAACTGGGATTTAATTAAAAAAAGAAGAAAAAAAAATGGCAAACATGTGAAATTTAAAATAAAAATGAAGGTGGTATCATAAGAACAGACAGGAGTTTTTCAGACCATCATGAGAAGACAGTAACTGTGGAGTGAGTTGTTTCAAATGTATGTGTATATATACAAATTGAAACAAAAATGGAGTCTCACAAAGAAGAAATAAAAAAACAAACTGTAGCATGGATGTCAGAATAAGATTTCCCCCATCTGTCATCAGGCACATGATGATAGTGATAAAAAATGATTATATTGACTGGGGGGAGAAGGAAATATCAAAACATTTAAAGCTAATTTTGTCCTTATTTTATGTATTTTGCCATGTACTTCGTGAGAACTGGGTTCCCGCTGTGCTGAATACTTCACTGGCCTACTTTCACCCAGTGCTGAATTCCTTTTTTGTGGTCTCAAAATCTAAGACGTATCGGCAGTGCTGACAGTCTTTTTATCACCAGAAAATATAAACATATTGTAACTCTTGGTTTCTTCACTCTCGTCTCGTTTAATTCACACTATATAGCTCATAACACATTTATTTCTTCGCAAGCATTGTTGCATAGAATCAGACAAAACGACAGCAAAATAAAATGTTTATTCTCACCACTCCTGTCTAACCAAACAAGTTTTTGTCCTTGCTGTAAGCAGCCTTTCCTCCTCCTACTGTCTCCCCGGAACTGTGAGCTAGGACACGGTATTCTGATCTGGTGAGTTTTGGAACTGTGAGCTAGGACACGGTATTCTGATCTGGTGAGTTTCAGAACTGTGAGCTAGGACACGGTATTCTGATCTGGTGAGTTTTGGAACTGTGAGCTAGGACATGGTATTCTGATCTGGTGAGTTTTGGAACTGTGAGCTAGGACATGGTATTCTGATCTGGTGAGTTTTGGAACTGTGAGCTAGGACATGGTATTCTGATCTGGTGAGTTTTGGAACTGTGAGCTAGGACATGGTATTCTGATCTGGTGAGTTTTGGAACTGTGAGCTAGGACATGGTATTCTGATCTGGTGAGTTTTGGAACTGTGAGCTAGGACATGGTATTCTGATCTGGTGAGTTTTGGAACTGTGAGCTAGGACATGGTATTCTGATCTGGTGAGTTTTGGAACTGTGAGCTAGGACATGGTATTCTGATCTGGTGAGTTTTGGAACTGTGAGCTAGGACATGGTATTCTGATCTGGTGAGTTTTGGAACTGTGAGCTAGGACATGGTATTCTGATCTGGTGAGTTTTGGAACTGTGAGCTAGGACATGGTATTCTGATCTGGTGAGTTTTGGAACTGTGAGCTAGGACATGGTATTCTGATCTGGTGAGTTTTGGAACTGTGAGCTAGGACATGGTATTCTGATCTGGTGAGTTTTGGAACTGTGAGCTAGGACATGGTATTCTGATCTGGTGAGTTTCGGAACTGTGAGCTAGGACACGGTATTCTGATCTGGTGAGTTTCGGAACTGTGAGCTAGGACACGGTATTCTGATCTGGTGAGTTTTGGAACTGTGAGCTAGGACACGGTATTCTGATCTGGTGAGTTTTGGAACTGTGAGCTAGGACACGGTATTCTGATCTGGTGAGTTTCGTTGAGGCACAACATCATGTTGAGCTGGGAGCAGGTTATGGCAGCTTTTTTCAGGACCTGAGTGGAATTCAAAAGTAAGGGGGTGTGCAATACTTCTTTAGCAGACTCCACCACCATGGGGGACTGTGACAATCCTTGCCCTGTTACTAACAAAGAGATAGACAGTAGTGTTGGTTTGATATGGTTTGTCAACCCTGATGCTAGCCTGCCAGATGTGGGCCACCAGCAGTCAAATAGGACAGTGGTTTTGCTCCCTAGTAGTCTTTCAGTCAAACTTTCGGAATAGCGCCGTAGATAGCGTCTGCCCAGTGAAGTTTAAGCAGTAACTGTTTTTTTTTTTAACCTCACGCTGTAATTTTTGTTACAGATATCTTCTCCTCCCCCCTCCCCATGTCTGCTGTACATAGCATAGTTTGAGGTGTATGGAACTGTTTCAGCAAATTCATGCTTTTAATCTCTTTATTTTGTTTACAGAAAGACAGAAGATTACCCGTTGTGTTCAGACTAATATACATTCATTTATAAATTAGTGTGTACACTTTTGGTTTTTTTTTTTTTTTTTTCCCTAAACTTCACAAACTGAAACAGCAACAAAACATTAAACTATAACTACAGGTCGAACACTGATTTTTCTTTTTACGTTTGGTAACCTTCAGCTGCCGCCGAGTCCAGCTGGATCATAGGTCACACAAAAAGCTCTTGGCCTGCTGCGAAACACTTAAATGGATTTTAAAAAAAACAAACAAACTAGTCATATGACTTTGTCCTGAAAGTTTGGAGTTTGCAGTTGTCCAAAGCTGCTGTGAATGCAGGAAACACACACATACGCTTGCAGATTGAAAACATGGCTGTGGTCATTACAAGAAAAAAATGTTTGTGTGTCGTGGGTGTTGTTTGGCAGATCTGGAGTTAACAAAATAATGACCGTATTTCCTGCCATATAAGATGCACTTAAAAAAAAAAAAATCACCCTGCATCCTATACCCCAGTGGTCTGGTTTGGGTTGGGTCAGTCCTGGGACAGAGGTTACAGATACCAAATTAACATCCAAATGTGTGAGGTTCCATGGATGCGTAGGCTTGTACTGTTTCAACAAGACTATAGTTTGTGAACTAGCTCCCAGCAAGGTAGCCCCCCCCCCCCCCCCACACCACCTGCAGGTGAGCTGAGTGTGGACAAGTGTTGCAGTTTTTCTAAGATTGAAAGAGTTACCTGATCATTATTTTGTAGAAAGTCAGCCTGAGCTTATCCTGTCTGGTTCTTTGTTTTTCCTTCCATGACCAATGTTTTCATGAGAGTAAATGTTGATAAATATTTGATATTTGCAGTTTTTTATGGATTTTTGTTTGTTTTTTTGTTTTTATGCATGAAAAAGTGGAACAGAATTTTTTTTTGCGTGTCCTTTGAGATGTAAAAAAAAGTTTGATACCTTCTCCCTCTTGTGTGTTGTTATTTTATCCACCTTCTCTCTCTTGTGTGTTATTTTATCCACCTTCTATCTCTTGTGTGTTATTTTATCCACCTTTTCCCTCTTGTGTGTTGTTATTTTATCCGCCTTTTCCCTCTTGTGTATTGTTATTTTATCCACCTTTTCCCTCTTGTGAATTGTTATTTTTTCCACCTTTTCCCTCTTGTGTATTGTTATTTTATCCTTTTCCCTCTTGTGTATTGTTATTTTATCCACCTTTTCCCTCTTGTGTGTGTTATTTTATCCACCTTTTCCCTCTTGTGTATTGTTATTTTATCCACCTTTTCCCTCTTGTGTATTGTTATTTTATCCACCTTTTCCCTCTTGTGTATTGTTATTTTATCCACCTTTTCCCTCTTGTGTATTGTTATTTTATCCACCTTTTCCCCCTTGTGTATTGTTATTTTATCCACCTCTTCCCTCTTGTGTATTCTTATTTTATCCACCTTTTCCCCCTTGTGTACTGTTATTTTATCCACCTTTTCCCTCTTGTGTATTGTTATTTTATCCACCTTTTCCCTCTTGTGTGTGTTATTTTATCCACCTTTTCCCTTTTGTGTATTGTTATTTTATCCACCTTTTCCCTCTTGTGTGTGTTATTTTATCCACCTTTTCCCTTTTGTGTATTGTTATTTTATCCACCTTTTCCCTCTTGTGTGATTTTATTTTATTTATAAGATTTTGTGAGTGAATCATTGATAAACTATTTCTCCAGACTCAGCACTAAAACAAACACTTCAGCCATTCTGTCTCTCATTGCTGTTGTCTAACAGAGGAGTCATTCATTCATTCCTTTGCATGTCCCTTGCGGAACTTTGCCTCCCAAACAGCACTCCTGTAGGCCTCTCGGTTGTGAGCAAGATGGCCTGCTGCTGCTGCATCCATTTCCAGATCATCAACGATGTCTTGCAGCCATCTTCGTTTCGGTCTTCCTCTTTTTCTTTTTCCCATTATGTATCCTTCCAATACGGTCTTCTCTAAATTATCATGACGTTTAATGTGGCCAAAATATTTAAGTTTTCTCTCTTTAATCCTCTTTACTAGCCAGCCTTCTTCAATATTAAGCTCTTGTAGTATAGATATATTTGTTCTTTTTTGTGTCCACGATATTTGGAGAACTCTTCTATAGCATTTACATTCAAAGGCATTTATGTGCTTCTCAGCTGTTTTGTTAAGTGTCCAGGTCTCACAGGCATATGTTGCGATGGGAAAGATGCATGCCCTTAAAAATCTTATTTTTGTGGTTCTGTCTGCTCCTCTCCACAGATTCTTCATTTGTTTTACTTTCTGAAGAGCAATAGATGTCCTCCTTTTAATTTCCCTCATTGTATCTCCATTATTAGTTAGTAGTGATCCAAGATATTCAAAACTCTCCACTTCTTCCAGTTTTTCCTCATTGATACATATTTCAGTTGCCTTGTTTGTTTTGTCAGTTGTCATCACTTTAGTTTTCTTTGCATTAAGATAGAGGTTCTGCTCTTCGCTGTTCTTGCGGACTGACATAATTAGTTTTTCCATTCCTTCTTGTGTTGTGGACAGAGGAGTAGGTATTGGATAATCAGAAAAATCCTTATTTACGAGGGGCGTTCAAAAAGTAGTGCAGCACATCGTTTTTCTCAGGAGCTGTTTGTTCAAAAAGCATGAAATTTATACACAATATACATGGATATGTCATGTAAACATCGGTATTATTCAACATAACCCCCATCAACTTGTACGGCTTTACGCCAGCGTGAAACAAGTGCATGTATTCCTAGCCCGTACCAGATTTTCTCTTGATTATGTAGCCATTTCTTCTCTGCATGAATCACTCCTTTGTCATCGTCAGATCTTACCCCTCGAAGTGCATTTTTAAGTGGACCAAACAGATGGAAATCAGAGGTTGCCAAATTGAGACTCAAGGGTGGATGTGGTAGTACAGTCCAACCCAATTTGGTGATTGCTTTCTATGTTGCCATACTTGTGTGAGGGCGTGCGTTGTCATGAAGGAGAAGCAGATCTGCTGGATTCTTGTGCGGCCGAACTGTGCGAAAATGTTGATTTAGTTTTTTCAATGTCTTAATGTAAGCTTGCGAATCGATTGTCTCTCTTGGCATAACATCCACAAGAATCACACCTTCAGTGTCCCAAAAGACAATGATCATGACCTTTCCAGCTGAAGGAGTTGTCTGAATTTCTTTCTTTGTGGTGATTGTGGATGATGCCACTCCATTGACTGTCTTTTTGTCTCAGGTTATTGATTCTTCGAACCTAGCTACTGACTGTACTCCTGTCGACTGCAAAACTTCCATACACATCACATAGATGCTTGTGAATATTCGCAACAGCTTTCTTCTCTGCAATGAGAAATTCTATCAGAATTCGCTGCTTATACCACAAGTTGCTAATATGCTCCATTTCAATGGTTAGGGCAGCCATATTCTTTGGCCGGTTGCGGTTCAATTTGGTTCACACAATCGGCAAATGCCATATTTAAAGTGTGCAAAATTTCATGCTTCCATCTTCATTATTAGCTGAAAAAAAAAAAAACTGATGTGTTGCATTACTTTCTGAATGCCCCTTGTACAATCCTGTCCCTCAACTACCTCTTATTCTTAAAACACTGTTACATGCGCACACACACACACAAAAAACACAAACTTTTTCTCTTTTTTTTTGTTCCCAGATTTATTCTGCAGCTCAACCGAACCTGAACAATTTGAACACATCAAACTTAACACTTTTCATACCAATGTTAATATTTTCAAATGCCAACTGTGATACATGAATAAATACTAACTCATAAAATACATTTTGTCTTAACAAGTGCACAGATGAACTGCATCATCAGAGAAATAATACCAACCATGAAGAAAAATACAACCTTAAAACTGAAGGAAATGATACATCACATGATGTGATTACACAAGACAGCTTTCAATGCTGTCAAGAGTTTGGTTCAAAGGAAACAGAATTCAACATCCAAGTTCTTTAAGGCAGTCTTGAATTCTCAGACCAGGGGAGACAAAATGAAACATCAATGAGATCATTTAGTTACATGAAAAATTTTATATCCAATATCTGATTTGTGAGAAGACACACCCAAAAGTTGTAAAAGTGGGGTGTGGTCACATCATATGCCCAAAGCCTGTTCTGTAACAGCAGTGTGTGGTCCCCTCTCTAAAAAGTTTCTACACTTCAGTGACCAATCAGGCCTCGGATCATAAACCAGCATAAACATAACAAATATTTACAGCAAACAGAGATTTCCTTGTCTGCTCCCAACATGACAACTGCTAGACATCAGTTTTAAATAGCTCCGTGCGCTAGAAACTTGGGAGTGAATTGAAACAGAGAAACAAATCTCTCTTGTCTGAAGTGCTTCTAACTTTGACAATTTACAAGCAGATCAAAGAGTCAGGACATCTATTCCCCCATCTTTCTGTGATATTCATCAACTCTCTGGGGGACATGACAAGGGCCTTCAATAATGAAGTGTACCCTCACTGGAAGATTGTGGGTTGGAGATCAAACTGTAGAAACTGTTACCTGGCACCAAGCTGCTGGGTAAAACTGTTTATGAAAATGGAAAGTAAAACTGCATCAGTGCAAGGCACACTGGATTACAACTGTATACGTACACACACACATACAGATGTCAGTCAAAAAAAAAAAACTTTCAAGGACAAACTTGTTAAATAGCAACAATGTCCTCTATACTTTCCTCAAAGAAGATAACTGTTTTTCTGTAACAAAAGTTTTCTTGAAACTTTGTAACTTTCCATCTCAAAGTTTAACTACCATATTTTAATATAACAGAAGTACAAAAAAAAGAAAAAAATTATATATATATATGTATATAAAAAGAGAAACCATGAACCATCTGACAATGTTCAGTATGGGGAAAAACAATGGTTTCTCTAATCTACATTGATATCACTGCAGTGTATATCTATGCCTGACCTGAAAACTTACTCCAACCACCAAACTAACAGATAACCAGAATACATCTACAATGTAAATATCTTCTTCTAAGGCATGTTCTTGCCCGTCACTTGACATCTTCCTTTGCATAACATAAACCTGGCTTATTATTTATCTCGTTGAAAAATTATCTGGAATAAAAGTTTCGACAACTGGGATGTCTTTTTCGCCTCACAAATCTGGCAAATGAGTAAGAAAACTTGCCAAAGTTCACCAAAAAAAAAAAAAATCAGAAATTCTGTTCAAACACTTTTTGTGTTAGGAAAATTATAGACAATGAAAATTAAGTTCGGAGAAGAGGAACAGTAAGACAAAAACTGCAAGTTTAGGTCTAATCATGGCACACAGTTACTATCTCATGTAGACATCCCTGTATGTGGTCCTCGCAGGTGGGACGGAGGTGCAATACTCAATAAGACAACAGTCAGCAACCCACAGCAGACAGCTGACCAAGACCCTAGTCCACCTCCCAGTGGCGCCCCTGGAAACGAGATCACAGAAACTGCACTGGAAAGGTAAGCCCAGTCCTAAAACAAAAAATATACAGAGCCCAAGTTGGATTCTTGGCTGAAAGTTACAAAACGGCAACATGATGCTAACATGAATGGGAAAACTTAGGAACGAGGAAGACCACGAGATTCAGCTCATATTTCTTGCTTGTTATGAACAGCAAAAGCTGCTACCCGAGTAGATGACAAATTTAATGTTCATTTTTCCCGGTTCACAAAAAGCAACAAGTCACATTTCTCATGCCACATTTACCGCAAGAGACGACGAGTGAGCAGAATCCTTACGCCGGCCTCAGAACTACTCAACAATAAAAAGCCGCAACAACCTCACCTGCACCCCCTCACACACACACAATTTTGTGTCAGTGCTAGGTGACACAGGTTTCACATCAACTTCTCGGCTTTAAATTCTGAGAGTAACTTTAAAAATACTGCCCAGGCATATTAGAGAAAGAAAAAAGCTTAAAGCGTTAGATATGTATTGATGGATTACAGTGACGTATGGTTGAACTGACAAGCACTTTCTTAGCAGATCAAAAAAAAAAACACAAAAAAACCCCAAAATCCTCCCCTGTAAAAGGATGACATTCACAAGAAACTTATAAGCCAGCACAAGCATTACTTTTTGTGAGCAGTCATTTGCTAAAATAATATTTTTCTCCTAAAGGGTATACCTATAATAAATTTATCAGAGACAAAGATATGTATAAAAAAAAAAAAAACTTTAACGTAACTTAGAGCATCCCTCGAATGTGAATGAAATGAACAGCGTAATTTACAAAAATTGCCTATCATAAACTGCCTAAAATGGTTGTAAGAGAACTTAATATCATGTAATCTTAACACGTTTTGTTGATGGCTCTGTTGAAACATCCTGACTCAACCCAACAGATTCTTCTTCCCCGGAATTGCTGTTATCTTCTGCTGTGATGATGATTCTCTGACCATCTTCCATGTCCATCACAAAAGCACTCTGGCTTTCTTGAGCGCTGGAAGCTTCTGCAATGTCTGTACCCAGAGACGCAAGTCCATCAGCTGCGGCCACAACCTCCATCAAACAACCCCGATCTTCACCAACGCCCGCAAGCTCTCCTTGCTCGTCTTGAGGCAGCGCCGAACCCGCCACATCTTCCTTCATGTGGGCCCCCATAACAGTGTAAAGCACCTCACTCCCCTCACAGACAGAAGCTGGGATGGTGGCTGTTGAAGTGCAGGTAGTTAGAAATTCAGCAGAAATCTCTGCCTCCTCTCCAGCCATGCCTGAAGCGACTACTGATCCTGGGGCGTCGCTTACAACCACATGACCTTCTGAAGTCGTGCAAACCACCCGAAAGCCGTTTGGGATTTCATTCAAGTGAGCTAACCTGGCGCTGGTTTCTAACTGCTGTGATACCAGCCCGTTTGTCTTCAGTTCCCCTGTCATGGAACCAGCGTTATGTTCCAAACCATGAACGATAACTTCCTCGTGCTTAATCTGCTCATGCTGTTTAACTGACAGATGTGAATCATCTTCGATAACAGCAACCGTTCCATGAGCCTGCAGCTGACAATGTTCCAGGAACTTGCTGAGCTGCTGCCCCAGCATTTGCTTGCTAACATCGCCAGAAATGAGAGTCGGTGTTTTCTTGTAGGCACTGGTGAAAATGTTGCAGCACAGCATCATGTGAGCTTGGGAGTGAGTTACGGCAACTAGTGCTTCAGTCTCTGAGAGCAGATAGAAAGCAAGATGTGCACAATAATTCTTTGGCAGGCTCCACCACCACGGGGAATACGGAGATCCCTGGCCTGCTAGCCAGACTAGGCCGTGACTGGGAGAGCCAACAGAGAAGCAGGATAAGAGGGTCTTGGTCGGCTACGATTCACCAACCTGATACCAGCTATAGGTTGCTGGCTGCCAAAATACAGCGTCTTCATTACAATATGCAGATCAATCTTAAGCTTCAGTTGAACCTCATGAACAAAAACTGATGACAAAAGTGAACAAATATAAATATTCCAGAATGATTAAAATAGATTATTTATAGCAGCTGTGAGAGCTGCACTCCATGAGTCTGCTCTAGCCCACAGTCTTTATGGGCCTAGGAACACTACAACATGGCTCCATAACCTATAACTTTTGGACTTGCTCATCATAGTTACTACCAAACATCTTCAGATAAGAGAGACAGATAACAGTGACAAGAACTAAATCTTCTATATCACAACATTAAATCCAACCCAATCTATGATCATCTTCTTCTTCTTCTTCGTTCACATTGTCTGTCTATATCTGCAGTCCTGTCTTTTGGATAAATTTCACTGTTTTTTGTAATTCATGTATAGAACCGAAGAGCTTATCTTCTTTAGTGGTTTCACTGGGCCAGTAATTATTTCTCAGTGTCTCGTAGTTGGTGCAGTTCTGGAGGATATGTTCCACAGTTTGGGGCACCTGTACATAGATTAATAGTACCAACCTTAAACTTTGTATACATATGACTTCGGAGTCGGCTGTGTCCTGTTCGGAGACGGAAGATGGTGACTTGTTCCTTTCTGTTTAGCATGTGATAGTCATCATGTGGTGGTGTTTGTGGCTTCCTGTAGGTTTTTATCATGCTTTTCTTCTGATTATAGGTGATTGGTATGTCTGGTTGCTCCATTTCAGTGCCCTCTTTGGCCAGATGGTCAGCTTTCTCATTGCCTGGTATCCCACAGTGGGAGGGAATCCATTGCAAAGTGACTCCATGTTGTAAGCCAATTTTTGACAAGGCATCCTTGAGGTCTGGTAGTTTGTTGCACTGAAGAGCTTCCAGTACTGATCTTGCATCTGTGAGAATTACTACAGGACATGTATCAATTCTGGAGTCTGATAGTTTTTCAACTGCAGCAATAAAGGCCCTAACTTCTGCATCATAGTTGTTGCGGTATTTTCCAGTGGGTATGGAAATCTTGTCAGTGGTGTTGTTTGGATATTCAATATGTGCTCCTGCCCCTCCATTCTCTATAGCATTATGTGCAGATCCATCTGTATACACACGTATCCAGGTGTCACATGGATATTTATCATCTAGAACACTAAGTGTGGCCGTTGATCTTACAAGAATGCTCTGCATCTCACCATTCTGCACACCTTTCACTTCAGTCTGAATAGTTATTTGTGTACAACCTGCTTCTTTCCATGGTTCTATGATCATCATTTGTAACGTCTTTTGTTTATATTGTAAAATCCAGTCTTTCAAACAAGGATGAGAAGGAACAAAATTAAGTAAAACTCTCTGGACTGTTTTTTTACCTAGAGTTTACAAGTTGTCGGTGGCATATTTTTAAACAATTTTCAAGCTACAGAAAAATGCCAGTACTGAGATCTTGTATCACAGATAAAATGTATCCACACATTGCTGGGAAAAAAACCTACATATTTGTTCAAAGTTATTGTCATGATTCTGCAAAAATCTTTTTTTTAAAAGTACCAGAAGGTAATAGGAAGACAAATAGTTGCATCCGTTGTATGTGCTGGTCAGCTGTCCTCTCACTCTGTTAGTTCTGATCAAGTGAACTGTCAGTAAGGGTGAAGACACGTTCAAGCTGAGTAAGACAGCAGTCAGCAACCCGCTGCTGGGTTGGTGAACCACAGCCACCCAAGACAGTAGTCTGGTCAAGTGGACAGGGATCTCTGTCACCCAAGATAGTAGTCTGATCAAGTGAACAGGGATCTCTGTCACCCAAGACAGTAGTCTGGTCAAGTGAACAGGGATCTCTGTCACCCAAGATAGTAGTCTGATCAAGTGAACAGGGATCTCTGTCACCCAAGATAGTAGTCTGATCAAGTGAACAGGGATCTCTGTCACCCAAGACAGTAGTCTGATCAAGTGAACAGGGATCTCTGTCACCCAAGACAGTAGTCTGGTCAAGTGAACAGGGATCTCTGTCACCCAAGATAGTAGTCTGATCAAGTGAACAGGGATCTCTGTCACCCAAGATAGTAGTCTGGTCAAGTGAACAGGGATCTCTGTCACCCAAGATAGTAGTCTGGTCAAGTGAACAGGGATCTCTGTCACCCAAGATAGTAGTCTGATCAAGTGAACAGAGATCGCTGTAGGAAGATGAATCTGGTCCTAAAAAGTTGTCAAGCTGAAGTCAGATTTGTTGGACCAAGAGGCTAATAACAGCAACAACAACCACCCTTTTCGGGGTAAACAACAAAGAAACTGAGCAGTCAACCCCAGTACAGCATCATACAGGAATACATATGAGGCTCTTATCATACCTCCACAGAAAAAAATACACTGACACAAGCTTTACCTGCGCCTTATACTCTTCAGCCTTTGATTTGTAAATATTTTTCTCTTCCTCTTCCAGACGAAAACGTATCTCCCATGATAAATTAGAGTCAACTGTTTTGTTTACAACTGTGAGCTCCTTCATGTAGGAAAGAAGAAAATAAAAGACAATATTACATGTTAGACAGAGAAAACTGTGAGTTCCTTCATGTAGAAAAGAAGAAAATAAAAGAAACTATTATATGTTAGAGAAAACTGTGAACTACTTCATGTAGAAAAGAAGAAAATAAAAGAAAATATTATATGTTAGATAGAGAAAACTATGAGAGCAAAAGTGCAATGTGGCTATGTCCAGTTACTGCACAGTTATCAGGGCTGGCAAACTCAACCTGGCCAAGACCTTTATCTCTTCATCAGCCATCATCCTAGTAACACTCTCAGCCTGGCCAAGACCTTTATCTCTTCTTCCGCCATCATCCTAGTAACACTCTCAGCCTGGCCAAGACCTTTATCTCTTTGTCAGCCATCATCCTAGTAACACTCTCAGCCTGGCCAAGACCTTTATCTCTTCTTCCGCCATCATCCTAGTAACACTCTCAGCCTGGCCAAGACCTTTATCTCTTTGTCAGCCATCATCCTAGTAACACTCTCAGCCTGGCCAAGACCTTTATCTCTTTGTCAGCCATCATCCTAGTAACACTCTCAGCCTGGCCAAGACCTTTATCTCTTTGTCAGCCATCATCCTAGTAACACTCTCAGCCTGGCCAAGACCTTTATCTCTTTGTCAGCCATCATCCTAGTAACACTCTCAGCCTGGCCAAGACCTTTATCTCTTTGTCAGCCATCATCCTAGTAACACTCTCAGCCTGGCCAAGACCTTTATCTCTTCGTCAGCCATCATCCTAGTAACACTCTCAGCCTGGCTAACCCAGACAGGATCACAACAGTTCTCATGCTCGTGGAGCCTGCCAAGACGCTTCACTTTTTTTTGTTTTTTTGGGAGGGGGGAATGCTCCAGGTCTTTCATAATTCACTTCCAAAACAATGACCGTGCTCTGACATCCTCACAGCATCAGCTACTAATAATATCCTGCTTGTACATGCAGGGAAATGGAACAAAAATGGCAAACTAAAATGAAAAACGTGTTATTTATAAATGCATATAAAGACCACGTGACCAGTCACGTATAACACATCCAGAAAGTCAAAATGATGTAAGAGTATAATGGGTACAGAAATCTGAAATGAGCAAAGTTTTTCTAACGGATTTAGAATATTAAAACAAATGCAGTTATTAAGAAATTAAACTGGTAATCTTTTTTTTTTTTTTCAGCTACACCAATCTCTCAAATATCTTCACTTCAGCTAATAAGGAAGGATGAGCAGCTAACACCTGAAGTGATGCAGTAATATGGAAAGAGAAACTCGATACTGCGGGAAAATGAAGCTAATAACATACCCAACAAGGAGAGACAGGAGATGAGACCTTCAAATATTTCATTTAATATTACCAACTGTACCGAGTCTTTGTCACTCACCATTCAGGGACTAGTCTCGGGTCTCCACTGGGGAACTCTGGGGCATTACAAAAGCCCCAGGCTACGATTTTCTTTAACCACTTCTTGCACTGGCTGTATGAGACACTGCTCAATTCTAACGCTCACTGGACTACAGAAGCTAGCCATAAGAGCTAACCACTCGGCCCATGGCACTATAACCAATCCAGTCTTCTTCATATAGCCTGCCCTTCACAGAACACTACTGTCACAACAGCCTATTTGAATCCAACTCAATTTTATTTCTACATAAAAAGAGATCAACTTTACCAGCTGCAGTTACTCACCCCTGAATTGATGATATGGCTAGCGAAGGCTGATTCTAACTGGTCTCCCTGAATGATCATGATTGTCTCCTCATCTTCATGGTCCCCAGAGTTATCTTTCCCCAACAGTTCATGCTTCACCTTGATCTTCTTCACACCAGCGCCATGTCTTGTGCTGATGGCTCCTGTGGTTATTACATCTGAAATAAATCATCAAACAGCAGTTTCTATGATGTGGTGTCTTTACTGTGTGTATTAGCTCCCATGATGTGGTGTCTTTACTGTGTGTATTAGCTCTCATGATGTGGTGCCTTCATTGTATTAGCTCTCATGATGTGGTGTCTTTACTGTGTGTATTAGCCCACAGAAAAAAATACACTGACACAAGCTTTACCTGCGCCTTATACTCTTCAGCCTTTGATTTGTAAATATTTTTCTCTTCCTCTTCCAGACGAAAACGTATCTCCCATGATAAATTAGAGTCAACTGTTTTGTTTACAACTGTGAGCTCCTTCATGTAGGAAAGAAGAAAATAAAAGACAATATTACATGTTAGACAGAGAAAACTGTGAGTTCCTTCATGTAGAAAAGAAGAAAATAAAAGAAACTATTATATGTTAGAGAAAACTGTGAACTACTTCATGTAGAAAAGAAGAAAATAAAAGAAAATATTATATGTTAGATAGAGAAAACTATGAGAGCAAAAGTGCAATGTGGCTATGTCCAGTTACTGCACAGTTATCAGGGCTGGCAAACTCAACCTGGCCAAGACCTTTATCTCTTCATCAGCCATCATCCTAGTAACACTCTCAGCCTGGCCAAGACCTTTATCTCTTCTTCCGCCATCATCCTAGTAACACTCTCAGCCTGGCCAAGACCTTTATCTCTTTGTCAGCCATCATCCTAGTAACACTCTCAGCCTGGCCAAGACCTTTATCTCTTCTTCCGCCATCATCCTAGTAACACTCTCAGCCTGGCCAAGACCTTTATCTCTTTGTCAGCCATCATCCTAGTAACACTCTCAGCCTGGCCAAGACCTTTATCTCTTTGTCAGCCATCATCCTAGTAACACTCTCAGCCTGGCCAAGACCTTTATCTCTTTGTCAGCCATCATCCTAGTAACACTCTCAGCCTGGCCAAGACCTTTATCTCTTTGTCAGCCATCATCCTAGTAACACTCTCAGCCTGGCCAAGACCTTTATCTCTTTGTCAGCCATCATCCTAGTAACACTCTCAGCCTGGCCAAGACCTTTATCTCTTCGTCAGCCATCATCCTAGTAACACTCTCAGCCTGGCTAACCCAGACAGGATCACAACAGTTCTCATGCTCGTGGAGCCTGCCAAGACGCTTCACTTTTTTTTTGTTTTTTTGGGAGGGGGGAATGCTCCAGGTCTTTCATAATTCACTTCCAAAACAATGACCGTGCTCTGACATCCTCACAGCATCAGCTACTAATAATATCCTGCTTGTACATGCAGGGAAATGGAACAAAAATGGCAAACTAAAATGAAAAACGTGTTATTTATAAATGCATATAAAGACCACGTGACCAGTCACGTATAACACATCCAGAAAGTCAAAATGATGTAAGAGTATAATGGGTACAGAAATCTGAAATGAGCAAAGTTTTTCTAACGGATTTAGAATATTAAAACAAATGCAGTTATTAAGAAATTAAACTGGTAATCTTTTTTTTTTTTTTCAGCTACACCAATCTCTCAAATATCTTCACTTCAGCTAATAAGGAAGGATGAGCAGCTAACACCTGAAGTGATGCAGTAATATGGAAAGAGAAACTCGATACTGCGGGAAAATGAAGCTAATAACATACCCAACAAGGAGAGACAGGAGATGAGACCTTCAAATATTTCATTTAATATTACCAACTGTACCGAGTCTTTGTCACTCACCATTCAGGGACTAGTCTCGGGTCTCCACTGGGGAACTCTGGGGCATTACAAAAGCCCCAGGCTACGATTTTCTTTAACCACTTCTTGCACTGGCTGTATGAGACACTGCTCAATTCTAACGCTCACTGGACTACAGAAGCTAGCCATAAGAGCTAACCACTCGGCCCATGGCACTATAACCAATCCAGTCTTCTTCATATAGCCTGCCCTTCACAGAACACTACTGTCACAACAGCCTATTTGAATCCAACTCAATTTTATTTCTACATAAAAAGAGATCAACTTTACCAGCTGCAGTTACTCACCCCTGAATTGATGATATGGCTAGCGAAGGCTGATTCTAACTGGTCTCCCTGAATGATCATGATTGTCTCCTCATCTTCATGGTCCCCAGAGTTATCTTTCCCCAACAGTTCATGCTTCACCTTGATCTTCTTCACACCAGCGCCATGTCTTGTGCTGATGGCTCCTGTGGTTATTACATCTGAAATAAATCATCAAACAGCAGTTTCTATGATGTGGTGTCTTTACTGTGTGTATTAGCTCCCATGATGTGGTGTCTTTACTGTGTGTATTAGCTCTCATGATGTGGTGCCTTCATTGTATTAGCTCTCATGATGTGGTGTCTTTACTGTGTGTATTAGCCCTCATGATGTGGTGTCTTTACTGTGTGTATTAGCTCTCATGATGTGGTGTCTTTACTGTGTGTATTAGCTCTCATGATGTGGTGCCTTCATTGTATTAGCTCTCATGATGTGGTGTCTTTACTGTGTGTATTAGCCCTCATGATGTGGTGTCTTTACTGTGTGTATTAGCTCTCATGATGTGGTGCCTTCATTGTATTAGCTCTCATGATGTGGTGTCTTTACTGTGTGTATTAGCCCTCATGATGTGGTGTCTTTACTGTGTGTATTAGCTCTCATGATGTGGTGCCTTCATTGTATTAGCTCTCATGATGTGGTGTCTTTACTGTGTGTATTAGCTCTCATGATGTGGTGCCTTCATTGTATTAGCTCTCATGATGTGGTGTCTTTACTGTGTGTATTAGCCCTCATGATGTGGTGTCTTTACTGTGTGTATTAGCCCTCATGATGTGGTGCCTTCATTGTATTAGCTCTCATGATGTGGTGTCTTTACTGTGTGTATTAGCTCTCATGATGTGGTGCCTTCAATGTTTTAGCTCTCATGATGTGGTGCCTTCATTGTATTAGCTCCCATGATGTGGTGTCTTTACTGTGTGTATTAGCCCTCATGATGTGGTGCCTTCAATGTTTTAGCTCTCATGATGTGGTGCCTTCATTGTATTAGCTCCCATGATGTGGTGTCTTTACTGTGTGTATTAGCCCTCATGATGTGGTGTCTTTACTGTGTGTATTAGCTCTCATGATGTGGTGCCTTCATTGTATTAGCTCTCATGATGTGGTGTCTTTACTGTGTGTATTAGCCCTCATGATGTGGTGTCTTTACTGTGTGTATTAGCTCTCATGATGTGGTGTCTTTACTGTGTATTAGCTCTCATGATGTGGTGTCTTTACTGTGTGTATTAGCTCTCATGATGTGGTGCCTTCATTGTATTAGCTCTCATGATGTGGTGTCTTTACTGTGTGTATTAGCCCTCATGATGTGGTGTCTTTACTGTGTGTATTAGCCCTCATGATGTGGTGCCTTCATTGTATTAGCTCTCATGATGTGGTGTCTTTACTGTGTGTATTAGCTCTCATGATGTGGTGCCTTCAATGTTTTAGCTCTCATGATGTGGTGCCTTCATTGTATTAGCTCCCATGATGTGGTGTCTTTACTGTGTGTATTAGCCCTCATGATGTGGTGCCTTCAATGTTTTAGCTCTCATGATGTGGTGCCTTCATTGTATTAGCTCCCATGATGTGGTGTCTTTACTGTGTGTATTAGCCCTCATGATGTGGTGTCTTTACTGTGTGTATTAGCTCATGATGTGGTGCCTTCATTGTATTAGCTCTCATGATGTGGTGTCTTTACTGTGTGTATTAGCCCTCATGATGTGGTGTCTTTACTGTGTGTATTAGCTCTCATGATGTGGTGCCTTCATTGTATTAGCTCTCATGATGTGGTGTCTTTACTGTGTGTATTAGCTCTCATGATGTGGTGCCTTCATTGTATTAGCTCTCATGATGTGGTGTCTTTACTGTGTGTATTAGCCCTCATGATGTGGTGTCTTTACTGTGTGTATTAGCCCTCATGATGTGGTGCCTTCATTGTATTAGCTCTCATGATGTGGTGTCTTTACTGTGTGTATTAGCTCTCATGATGTGGTGCCTTCAATGTTTTAGCTCTCATGATGTGGTGCCTTCATTGTATTAGCTCCCATGATGTGGTGTCTTTACTGTGTGTATTAGCCCTCATGATGTGGTGCCTTCAATGTTTTAGCTCTCATGATGTGGTGCCTTCATTGTATTAGCTCCCATGATGTGGTGTCTTTACTGTGTGTATTAGCCCTCATGATGTGGTGCCTTCAATGTGTGTATTAGCTCTCATGATGTGGTGCCTTCATTGTATTAGCTCTCATGATGTGGTGTCTTTACTGTGTGTATTAGCCCTCATGATGTGGTGTCTTTACTGTGTGTATTAGCTCTCATGATGTGGTGCCTTCATTGTATTAGCTCTCATGATGTGGTGTCTTTACTGTGTGTATTAGCTCTCATGATGTGGTGCCTTCATTGTATTAGCTCTCATGATGTGGTGTCTTTACTGTGTGTATTAGCCCTCATGATGTGGTGTCTTTACTGTGTGTATTAGCCCTCATGATGTGGTGCCTTCATTGTATTAGCTCTCATGATGTGGTGTCTTTACTGTGTGTATTAGCTCTCATGATGTGGTGCCTTCAATGTTTTAGCTCTCATGATGTGGTGCCTTCATTGTATTAGCTCCCATGATGTGGTGTCTTTACTGTGTGTATTAGCCCTCATGATGTGGTGCCTTCAATGTTTTAGCTCTCATGATGTGGTGCCTTCATTGTATTAGCTCCCATGATGTGGTGTCTTTACTGTGTGTATTAGCCCTCATGATGTGGTGTCTTTACTGTGTGTATTAGCTCTCATGATGTGGTGCCTTCATTGTATTAGCTCTCATGATGTGGTGTCTTTACTGTGTGTATTAGCCCTCATGATGTGGTGTCTTTACTGTGTGTATTAGCTCTCATGATGTGGTGCCTTCATTGTATTAGCTCTCATGATGTGGTGTCTTTACTGTGTGTATTAGCTCATGATGTGGTGCCTTCATTGTATTAGCTCTCATGATGTGGTGTCTTTACTGTGTGTATTAGCCCTCATGATGTGGTGTCTTTACTGTGTGTATTAGCCCTCATGATGTGGTGCCTTCATTGTATTAGCTCTCATGATGTGGTGTCTTTACTGTGTGTATTAGCTCTCATGATGTGGTGCCTTCAATGTTTTAGCTC
Organism: Achatina immaculata; assembly: GCA_009760885.1. NCBI lineage: Eukaryota > Metazoa > Mollusca > Gastropoda > Stylommatophora > Achatinidae > Lissachatina > Lissachatina immaculata. The sequence continues at coordinate 23,651,938 of CM019698.1, forward strand.
TCATGATGTGGTGCCTTCATTGTATTAGCTCCCATGATGTGGTGTCTTTACTGTGTGTATTAGCCCTCATGATGTGGTGCCTTCAATGTTTTAGCTCTCATGATGTGGTGCCTTCATTGTATTAGCTCCCATGATGTGGTGTCTTTACTGTGTGTATTAGCCCTCATGATGTGGTGCCTTCAATGTTTTAGCTCTCATGATGTGGTGCCTTCATTGTATTAGCTCCCATGATGTGGTGTCTTTACTGTGTGTATTAGCCCTCATGATGTGGTATCTTCACTGTCTGCACTTGGCTTTTTTTTAAAACTTGAATAAAAAAAAATAAATAATAAAACAAATGACTTTTGTTGCTTCTTCTGCATAAACATATTCTAGGTGGGTTTTTTTTTGTTTTTGAATATTATGACCCTACATGCCCCCCCCCCTCTTTTTTCCTTCCCCTCTTCTGTGTGTGTGCGCGTGCGTGTGTGTGAAAAGAGAGGACAGAGAGAGAGAGAGATATGTGAGTATCTGAAATTACTAACAGCTGTGTGCAGTGTGTACTCTAGGATGCTGCGGCGAGGCATATTTGGGGGCTGTTCTGAATGCAATGATGCCAGAACCTGATTTTGAACCTTTGAACCTTTTTAATGTACTCTGCCATCTGCTGGAGTTTGAACCAGGGACACTTTGTTCAGTGGGAATTCACTTAAATCTGTGATTTACCTGTAACTCTTGTTAAAGAACTCTTAATAATCATAAAAACATTTATCAATTAAAAAACAAATCAATGATCAAACATGGCATCTTGTTATATTACTATCTTTATTATTTATTAGCTGTAAGTATTGTAACAATTTATGCTGATGCCATTCAGTTAGAATAGCAATCTGGACACTTACTCTGTTCAGTCAGACTAACAATCTGGACACTTACTCTGTTCAATCAGACTAACAATCTGGACACTTACTCTGTTCAATCAGACTAACAATCTGGACACTTACTCTGTTCAATCAGACTAACAATCTGGACACTTACTCTGTTCAGTCAGACTAACAATCTGGACACTTACTCTGCTCAGTCAGACTAACAATCTGGACACTTACTCTGCTCAGTCAGACTAACAATCTGGACACTTACTCTGCTCAGTCAGACTAACAATCTGGACACTTACTCTGTTCAGTCAGACTAACAATCTGGACACTTACTCTGTTCAGTCAGACTAACAATCTGGACACTTACTCTGCTCAGTCAGACTAATGCCGGTCTGTGACAAGGCTGGGTGGATGATCTCCTGGACAGGGTTTTCAATAGAAGCAAAAGCATCCTGGCTGGAACTATGCTCCTCATGTGACCTGACTTCTGGAGGAGAGTTGAGGTCCTGAAAAACCAACAAAATACAGTAAGGATAAACCTACAAAATACAGAAAGGATAAACCTACAAAATACAGTAAGGATAAACCTACAAAATACAGTAAGGATAAACCTACAAAATACAGTAAGGATAAACCTACAAAATACAGTAAGGATAAACCTACAAAATACAGTAAGGATAAACCTACAAAATACAGTAAGGATAAACCAACAAAATACAGTAAGGATAAACCTACAAGGATGTTTTCTGTGTTCAAGTTTCTGCTCATGCTGTTAGCATAAAGTTTCTCAGCTAACTCTACATTTAATGATAAGGACATAAACCAGCTGCAATGGTCTAAATCAGTGTTTCCCAGCGTGGGGGCATAAGTCCTACAGTGTGCAATTTGAATATTTTGGGAGGAAATTAAAATACATCTTATATTATAATTTTTCAGAACTTGGTTGACCATTATGCTGGGTGGGGGGTGGGGGGGGGGAAGAAGGTCAAAATCTTTAAGGCACTGAGGTGGGGCAAGATTAAAAAAAAAAAACAGTTATGAAACACTATCCTAAATACACTGGACACCTACCTCTACAGAATGGACCTGAAAAAAAAAAAAAAACAGCCTTCCTCATGTATTTAGACATATGAGGAATGCTTCTTTTCTTTACTTTTTTTTTTTCTTGTGATCCGCCCAGTAGAAAATATTTTTTGAATTATGTGTTCCACTTCTGTGTGGTCATTCTTTTTGTGGGTGGACAAATTGAGGATGTATAAATGCCGCAATCATTCGTGCCAGATAAGAGAGAAAACTATAAAGTAACCAGTTCTACTGATCATGCCAACATGGATTAAAAACTGGCTTTGATCTCACCCAAGTGACCCATTTTCTAATAACACAGTTAGGAACACAGATATAAACAGCCGATAACCACAGAAGCAATGCTGTTAACAAAGTGCCTAGGCCATGCAAGAGCAGTTAAGTCCCTCTTTGATACCTCCCCCCAAACATAATGGATGATGTCTGTGAAAGGACAAATCATGACCCAACAAGACAAACATCCTAGACAACAATTTAGTCCGCAATGAACATGGGTATAAAATATCATTTTTCTGGTATACCACTCACCCATTTGAAGACAATTTCTAAATGCTCTTGTTCAACACAGAAAACAAAACAAAACAGGACAATGACAATAAAGCAAAGAGAAGGTAAAACTAAATGTTGTGTTCTGCTGAAGCTTATATGAACCATAAAACTCTTGACAATGGAAATTCATATAGGATGGGGAGTTATTTAGCTCCCGTGTTGAAACATGTTGACGACTTGCTAATGAGACTACAGAGAATCACAACAGCCTATTTACTGTGAGCTAAGCTTAGAGGTAGGATATATCTTCCACCAGCCTTGATCTGTTGGAGGCCTGACTGATGACAGTCTGGTCTGACTTGACATAAATTACAAACCCGCATTTACTAAAAAAAAAATATAAGTTCTTCATGGAAAAGCAATTTATTATGACAAGAAGGAGATACTAAATAAATAAGAAAATGTTCCTGAAAGTGAGAAAACAAGTATTACAATGCTATATAGAGCCAATATTGTTATGTGTCTCTGAAACTTGGACAGTCAACAAAAACATGACAAAAAACTGGAAACAAAAGAGATGTGATTTTGAAGAAAGATGCAAAACATCCTGGATGGACAGAAAAAAACAAAGGAAGAGGTCCTCAAAGAGGTTTCAGAACAGCCAGTTAAAATGATAAGAAAAAGACAATCAAAACATCTTGGACATGCCATGAGAAGACAGAAGATGGAGAACCTAGTAATGACTGGAAACTTCAAAGGAAAAAAAGAAGACAGGAAGACTAAGAAAAAAAAATCTCAATGGACTGACCAAGTGGCATACAAAAATAACCAATACAAGCATATGAATTAATCAGAAACACCAAGGACTGCACAAGATGGAGAAGCATAATAACCGACACTATCTGCCACACTACATAATAATAATAATAAAATGGAAATAACTAACCTGAGTGATCTGAATCTGAAAAGTGGTTTGTGGATTCCGAAAATGTGTTTTATAATGTTTAATGGCCTCGTCTCGCCTGTTGAAGCCATTTCTGCAGCGGTAGCAATGCCAGTGAGCTCCCTTGAACCTCTTTTCTCCTTTGATTATGCCTATGATGTCGCACTGGTCACAGCAGCGAAGTATTTTTAAACCTGTCACACAAAAACTGACAAGAATAAACAGGCTGTGCTGGAAGATAAGACGAACAGTCTGCAAAAACACACTGTCTCAAAAGTTACGGTGCAGCTTTCAACTACTACTACACACTGAACATGGACTTTTGAGAAACCCTGTACAAAGAAAGTTTAACAACAAGAGTACCTATCATTACATCTGTGATAAATATTGCCACTGAGGTCTTTGGACTGAAACAGTGAGACCCTCTATCCTATCTGCCTGCTTTGAGTAATAAATAATATTATAGCCAGATCAATGATAAGGTAATATGATGTGAAATTGTAGCCTGACCAATGGGACAGTCTTGGTAATATGTGAAATTGTAGCCCGACCAATGGGACAGTCTTGGTAATATGTGAAATTGTAGCCTGACCAATGGGACAGTCTTGGTAATATGTGAAATTGTAGCCCGACCAATGGGACAGTCTTAATAATGTGATACTATAGCCTGATCAATGGAGTAGTCTTGGTAATGTGATATAGTCAGGCGATATGCCATCCTGGTAATATGTGATATTATTGAATATCCTTGGAAATATTGTCCAATGATCAGTTTAGCTTACTGAGAAACCTGCATCTCAGATCTGACTGCCAGTGTACACTGTCTTTATGTGCTGCGATGCCTTTGTTACAGGTTCTCCACAATGGCATGAGCTGCCAAATAAAACTCTAGATCACAGCCAGAAGAGCAATATGCAGTGAGAGATATTTCAGTTAAAGTGATGCCAGCACAGTCACATCATCATCATCTTCTGTACTCCTCAGACCTCACAAGTCCATTATCCTAAACAAATAACAGGATGTCTTTTACAGCACCTCAGTTGTGCCCTTTAATTTTTTTTCTTCAACATTCATGGATTGCAGGCCTAACTGGCCAACCTCCTCCACATTTATTTTAAAACTCTAATGCCTGGGTTGGTGACCAGACCCTGTCTAACTTCCTCAAAATGTGTCTTACAAACAGGATTTGTCATAAAAGTCTAAGAAATAGCTTGCCTTCAGTTATGGTGGAGCCAACTAAAAAACCTGAATTTGCACCTTTATGGGAGGATATTATCTATCTTATTGTGTGTGTCTTATGAAGTGAAGAAAGCCATAAATTTTGCTGCCATCACATCATCATCATCACTGAGCAGAAGAGAAAATTAGTCACTACCACAGCATTTAAGAATATATCATCAATTCTTGTCATATCTAAAGACAAGTAAGGCCAAGACAAATCCTAATCATGGGTCTCTTTATTTCTTTCAAATCATCCTTGCATTTTTTGTAAAGTTTTCTCCATGGATGCCTTAAAAGATATGTCTGGCCTCCCTCTGAACTTTCTGTAATCCCTCCAATTTCAAGTATATTTCTGCTCCTTCCACAAGTAATTTACCCAGCGTAATGGTGTGTGCCAGTGGTTCCCAACCTGGAAGCTGCAGGCCCATGACCAAGTGTCATGAATGGGTCCATGTAGCAAGTGTAGATTATGTACTTTACCAGAAATGTGAAAGCTCTTAATTTAATATTAAGCTGCAGAACTGCAGGAGATTTTGTTGTTTTGGGGGGTGGGGGGAGGGTGTTGGTGGTGTTTTAAGTTATTTGCTTCAGGGGAACCACAGGCCTAGGCTATAAATGAGACTGAACGGAATGAAAATTAGAAATGTGAATTATTTACCACAGGAAAAATAACATGACTTCTTCAATATAGTCCCCTTGTTTTGTAATGTACTTGAGCCATTTGTGATTCTGTACCTGAATTCCAGTAAGAAAATCCCATTGTCCCAACTTCTCAGCCACCAGTGCATCATATCCCCTGTGTCCTGCTGTCCCAACTTCTCAGCCACCAGTGCACCATATCCCGTGTGTCCTGCTGTCCCAACTTCTCAGCCGCCAGTGCATCATATCCCTTGTGTCCCACTGTCCCAACTTCTCAGCCACCAGTGCATCATATCCCTTGTGTGCTCGCCCAGGATAGCTGGTACTGTGTTAGTCTGATATGCCTCTCATGAACCTCATAATCCAATTTACCTTGCACGCACACACACACATACATTTCATGGTGCATGTCTGAGGGGTTAGACCTTTGGCATAACAGAATGCACATCTCTGAAGTATTTCTACAAAACAGTTGCTATCATGACATATTCTATTTTTGGCTTGCCTCTTAGCAACGGTGATGCTATCTGCTTACTGACATCACTGACCTTGTTGCCAACAGAAGGTAGAAAAAAAAGGTAATCCTGTCATGCCTTAGAGGCACACAGGGATATGGTGTTAGCGCCCATATTTTCCTTGACCTGTCAGCACACTAGAGGGTGATATGGTCGGTATCACACCTGGCCGCCTTTCCTTCCCAAACTCCAGAAGAAGTCAGGTACCCATTTCTACAGCTGGGTGACTGGGGTGCCTCCGGCCGCATTCGAACTCCCGATCTTTGCCATGAGAGAACAGTGCACTAACCACTAAGGTACTACTAAGAAATCTGTCTGTTCTTTCAGAAATTTTATTTGCATTTTATAACCCTCATTTGATGCACCCTCATATCTCTTCTCTGATTATGGCTACAGAAATGAAGTTCTGCAGCTTCTATTGACTATTCTATTTGGTCTTCATAATCCAGGATTACACGGAAAAGACATAAGTTGTAAGAATGAGTAAACCAATCATCACGACTGGCTAGATTATCAGGGAACATAAGTTTGGTACCTGCGAACTCAATGCCCTTGTCTACATGCTTGACTCTGTAATGTGCCTTTAGTATAACCGGATCCTGGTAGGCATCTGTCTTCACACAGAAAGGGCAGTGGAGGTGAGGGGCTTTCACAGGGCATCTCTCATCAAGGCACTGGGTGGGTGTGTAGCTGTTTTCTGTGCCTTTTATTCTCACACTTGGATGTGTCTAAATACATAAAAGATCATAAAGTCACCTTACTTCACTGCAGAGACTCATATACAGTTTCCCACTCTGTTTACTTCTTACAATCTCAAGAAGTTTCACACAGTCCATATAGTTCAGTCTTGTACAGTCTCAAACAGTTTCCCACCTTATCTTCTATCACTAGCAAGCAAAATATTCAATAAAGAAGTCACACAATGGATACCTGCCCATAGTAACATCCAAGGAAATGAAGAGGCAGACAGATTAGCAAGAGAGGGAGAAGAATGCAACATACTGACATAAGCACAACATATGAACAAACACACAAACAAATGATATGAAATATATAATGACTAATGGACAAAACAATGCCCCATAACAAAAACAGATGATGAATACTACAAACTCAAGAAATGACCAAATGATAATCTTCCAACTGAGAACAGGACATCACACCATCTATACCAGAGGCTGAAAATTGGGACAACAAAACTATGTGCCTGCTGAAAAGAATAGACACCACATCACATCTTCCAGAGTTGCCAGCTACACAACTCTCTCAGACAAATGACATGGCCAGACCTCAGCCCCTACAATAGAAGCTCTACAAGGATGCTGGCCAGACCCCAGCCCCTATAAGAGAAGCTCTACAAGGACGCTGGCCAGACCCCAGTCCCTACAATAGAAGCTCTACAGTGATGCTGGCCAGACCCCAGTCCCTACAATAGAAGCTCTACAGTGATGCTGGCCAAACCCCAGCTCCTACAATAGAAGCTCTACAGTGATGGTGGCCAGACCCCAGTCCATACAATAGAAGCTCTACAGTGATGCTGGAAACCTGAGATGAACTGCCACATTCGTGAAAGGGACTGGCATCAATGTCTGAGCGAAAAATGAAGAAGAAGAAATAATTCCAAATCTGTACAGTTCATACATCTCATACAACTTCATAGTTTTGTATAGTCTAACATAGTTTCCCAGTATTGCCTAGATAACACAATCTCAAGTAGTTTCTCTGTCTATATAGTTCACACAATTTCAAATAATTTCAGTTTTGTGTAGGCTCACATAGTTCCCCTGTCTATATATTTCACACAATCTCGAACAGTTTCAGTCTTGTATAGTTTCACACAATCCAAGCTTCGTGTTCAGTCACACTACAAGCTCAAAGAAATTTCCAAAGTTTCTAGCCTGACAACAATGCTCTTTCATGGACACTAAACCTGATTAAGGCCATTAAGGTCTGATGTTACTTATCACAAAGACGTCCCCAACCGTTATTTGTATATAGTTACATAAGCGCAAATAACTGACACAAAGGAAACCTAACAAAATACTCATACAACTACTCCATTATACGGAAGTAACGTCCGTTACTCGATTAAATACTGCCTATCTTCGTCGCAAAAGGCTCTTTTGAAACTTGACAAATGTTGTTCGTGAAAGTTGCGTAACATGGTTTTGTAAAGAAACTTTCCCCTCATGTTTCTACCAATACTGGATACCTGTTCTGTCTAAAACGTTACTAAGGAAAGAAATACTCTTAACACATGTATCTGATACTTTAAACTTGCATGGCACAAAGTTCTCGCGTTTTTGGTGATTAGAACGAGGAGTAATAACGGAAAAGGAGATCTGTACTGGTTTCGGATTCTGATTTAGAAGGGGGCCTCAATGTTCGTTAAACATTTGAACTGGGAAGCTAGCAACAACAACCAAAAAAAAAAAAAATGGGTAGCGAACAATTATGCATCACTTACGACAAAAGCTAACGAGCTCATGGCGGAATCTAGAAGCTCTTCTTTAAACCGATTCTGGATCGATGATCATGTGTTGGTTGTAAGTTCTCCCATACACAGATAGAAAAAAAAATCAAAATAAACAGACACTTGTGGAAGTTGCGTTCACGTCACAGAAATGAACGGTCTCAAACTAGATCTGGGCAGGAAGCGGTTCTTTCGGTTCTTCTTGCTAAAAGTGAGTACCCGTTTTTAAACCAACCAATTCCTGATACCGAGTAGTATCAAATCCGCGGCGCTTTAGAAAACTGAAAATAAACCGGTTCCAAATGCGAATAGAACCGTTTGCTGATGGGGTACAGTGTAGACGAAATGGAGTATGAGAACGGGAGACTTTGTTTAAAAGTCGTGGTATCAAAACAATACCGTCATCTCGTGGTGATACCACTTCACAGCTGCTCCTTTCTCTAGCTTCCTTTAATGCTGAAACATAACCACAGCAGCCATGTATTTCTTTACTGTGCGGTCATTAATCTGCTGACTTTATTTGTTAACCTTCACGTGTTTACTTACAAAATTGTCGTTGTTATAGGCCTTATTTTCTTGAATTACTGAATCTAGAACTTGAACTACATTCCTATAGGAGTGCTGTTTGGGACGCAAAGTTCCGCAAGGGCCATGCAAATGAATGAATGATAACTTGAACTCAATTTGAAGAATGGTCATGCTCTGCTGCTGGCCTAGGGATGCAACAAACATCATTGCACTCAGAGAACTTCCACTTTCGGCCTTTAACCTCAGTATTGTTCGTAGCGTATGTTGGGTGATAGTGTCAATGGCATATTGACTGAACACAGCTCGATCTTTTCCACAGAGCTCTGAATGTCTGCCACTCCCCTTCGTTATTCTCCTTTCACATAGTCTTTGGTGATAGATGCTGCATTGCTCAACCCCCCCTGTAATTTTGATACGGTGGTTGTTTTAATGTCCATTTGTAGGTTGCCCAGGGTTGTTGCTTTGTTTGCCAGTTGATCTGCCATTCCATTACCTTTGATACCAGCATGTCCGGGGCAATAAATCCATATCAGGTAGGAGATTTTTGTGACTCTTAGTTCGGGCAACCACTCTCGACGCATCACCTGGTTTTCGAGTTTTTTTTTTTTTTTTAGCATGCATTGTAAATCTGATAATATCATGGCTTGTGATGCTTGTTGGTTTCCTAGCCAGTTTATGACTTGTGATGCTTGCAGGTTTCCTAGCCAGTTTATTGCTCGAGTGGTTGCTTCAGTCTCTATCCTCATGGTGGATGTGGTTGTGGCGAAGGCTTCAGATTCACTGACGATGTGGCCGTCCACTGTGATAGACCACAATTCCCCGTCCGCTCCTTTGTCCATGTGTGACCGATTCATCTGTATATGTTTAGAGGGTCATCTGTCCATGTGTGACCGATTCATCTGTATATGTTTAGAGGGTCATCTGTCCATGTGTGACCGATTCATCTGTATATGTTTAGAGGGTCATCTGTCCATGTGTGACCGATTCATCTGTATATGTTTAGAGGGTCATCTGTCCATGTGTGACCGATTCATCTGTATATGTTTAGAGGGTCATCTGTCCATGTGTGACCGATCCATCTGTATATGTTTAGAGGGTCATCTGGGTTGGAATGATTAATAATTCACTCTTTGATTTATGATTCTGCTCGTGTCCTGTTGCCTAATTTCGGCATTCTCGACTGACCCATACTTGCTGATTCTAGATTTACTTCATTCACTTGCAGTTCGGTGTGTTTTACTGTGAACTTTTATGTGTAAATAATTGCTCGAATATTTAATATCCGTTTTTCTATGGAGACAAGGGGAAAATCATGGGGAAATTGTCATTTGTCATGTTTACAAATCATCACTTATATTTACTCGAGACAATAACTTTGAATGTAAATGCTACAGAAGAGTTCTTCAAATATCATGAACACAAAAAAAAGAACAAATGCATCCTTACTACAAGAATTTAATATTGAAGAAGGCTGGCTAGTAAGGAGGACTAAACAGAGAAAACTTAATTAATGGATACATGTCATGATAATTTAGAGAAGACCGTCTTGGAAGGGTACATAATGGGAAAAAGAAAGAGATGAAGACCAAAGCGAAGATGGCTGCAAGACATCGTTGATGATCTGCAAATGAATGCAGCAGCAGGCCATCTTGCTTACGCCCGAGAGACCTACAGGAGAGCTGTTAGGGAGGCAAAGTTCAGCAAGGGACATGCTAATGACTGACTGAATAACCCGAGGTATCGGTTCTAGGAGCCGGTTCCGGGAGTACTTACTACACGGGTACCCGATATATTCGGTTCCTAAACAACAACAAAAAACCGAGTAATGCCCAGCTCTATCTCAAACTCCAGACGTCACGACCTAGTGAAAGAAGTTCTTACACTATATCGCTCCGCTACACAACCATTTTTCAATAATCTAACGGCTACAAAAATAGAGTTTTATACTTTCAAGATGCTCAAACTTTTCTTTTAATCATAAAACAATTTATTTTTCTAGTTTTATTTTCTCCGTTTGGTGCAGAAATGTTGAAACACTAGGGACTTATTTACTGGGTTTTGTCCGTTGCAGAAAAAAGAACGAATATTTGCAGAGTCCGTTTGTAGTCTACGGTGTACAAATTATTTTGTTGTCTGTGAAAATAATCCATTCTAAAATGCTATAATGGGCCTATCCTACTCAGTGGAAGAGTTAGTCGTGGACAATCAACAGATGGGTGCAAAGGTCGCTAGAGGCAACAGAGATATAGTTTCATAGAAGAATGTTAACAGTACAGCGGGCAGTTAAAATGACAAACAGGGAATGTCTAACACAGCATACTCTGTGAATTCATCACAATGACACCATTAACCACATCGTAAGATTGAGAAGAATTTGCTTCGAAAAGAATGGGTTCATTGCCAGTCATCTGTGACAGGCCTAACGTGGCTTTACTGTCCAGGGCATGCGGGACTACATGGCAATGATGTGGCAGAGAGACTTGCTGGACAGGTAAAAATAAATGTATAAACTAGGAAAAATGTAGGAACAGCTTTATTACTTAACAACTACAAAGTTGTGACGTTTCGGCGTGAGCCTTAATCATACAAAAATATACAGGACGAAGAAATAGAGAGAGGAGATAAAGTATAGATCCACATGAATACTATTAAAAAGAAAAAAAAATTAAAAAGCTGTAAATTGTAAGGTGTGACTTGTCTGGCGGTGTGTGTCAGGAATTGATTTAGCAGAACGTGGAGACTGTTTAAATAGAGACCTGTGACATGTGGTCGGTGGGTTGTAACTGGGGGTGGTGGATGGGGAACCGGGAAGGGGAGAGAGAGTGATAAATGTTGACCTAGCCAGGAGAAGTTGAAATATATGATTGGGGAAGAGGGGTTGCAAAGTGATGCTGTGCGGAGGTTTGATAAGTAAGAAGGGGTGGAGCTTAGTGGAAAGATACTATAACGATTGAAGAGAATGTTAAGTATAGCTAAACAGCGAGTTTAACCCATGTGGCTCCAGCGTCCCATAATTTTGAATGCAGCGATCCTCAAGTTCCAGGCGGATTGTATCATCTACGTGGCATTGTTTGACGGTTGTTACCAGAAAATCTGCACAAAAATCATTGGAAGCAGCAGAAATGTGGTTTATTAGAAGAATGTTGCGAATCCCCTGGACAGCAAAAATAACTAATGAAGAATGTAGGAGAAGAGCTGGAGAGACAAAAAACCTTGTCAAAAAGATAAGAGAGAGACAATGTACTTTCATAGGACATGCAATGAGAAGAGGGGGCATTGAAAATATTATAACAACAGGAAAAATAGAAGGAAGAAGATCAAGAGGAAGACCAAGAGAAATGATACTGGACAGTCTGACGGGATGGTGTGAGAGGAGATCACCAACTGAGCTGATGGCATGCATGAAGGATCGCGTACTCTGGAGAAGCATAATAGCCAACGCCAGTCGGCACGGCACATGATGATGATGACCAGAAAATCAGATTTGCCTCTGGTATCACAGCTTTACTGCAGTGCTTCGTGTATAGTTATACTTATAGACTAATTATTAGGTAAAAATAACTGGTAGACTGACAGTGGGCAAGGGGGGGGGGGCATTACTAAGGCTGTATTGGAGAGACTGCGGGAGAACGAAGAGCGGGAATGAAAGAACAATGTAGCTATGAAAAGACTGCTGTAGCTAGGAGAAATTAAAGGTTGCTGGTTGAAAATCCGAACTGTATGGCAGAAAATGCATTGTAAACAACCAACATTTGACAGGAACTATTTAGCAAACATAAACATTCATGAATTACTGAATGAGGAGGATTTTAAACATTAAATGGCAGGACAAGATCAGAAACGAAGAGGTATGGGAAAGAGCAGGACAAGAACCTATGAGTCTACAAATCATGTCTAGGAAATGGAGATGGATTGGCCACACCCTGCGAAAACCCGACACCAGCATAGCACGACAGGCACTGACATGTAACCCTCAAAGAAACATAAAACGAGGAAGACCTAGACTTACTTGGAGAAGAGAAATTACGACAGTGCTCAGAGACAAGGGATAGACATGGAAGGAAGCAGAGAATAATTAATAATGGCCTTTATCCGTGGCCTATGCTCTCAAGGTAGTGAAAGGCGATGATGATGATGATTAGCAAACATACTCTTGGATATATGCTGCGGCATGCGGCGGAGCATATATGGGATTGCCCCGAATGCGGTGATTTTGTCTAACAAAAGAAAATGTAGAAAAGGGTCTAATTAAATGCACAAGAAAGCGTTATAGCCATCACTTGTAATACAATAATTGGTGTATAAGTATACAACTATACACTAAACACTGCAGTAAAGCTGTGATACTAGAATAAAAAAAAATCTGGTAACAGCCATTAAACAATGTCACGCAGATAATACAAGCCGCCTGGCACTTGAGAACCGCTGCATTCAAAATTATGGGACGCTGGAACCACATGGGTTAAACTCGCTGTTTAGTTACACGTAACATCATCTTCTTCAATCATTATAGTACCTCTCCACTAAATCCACCCCTTCTTACTTTTCAAACTTCCTCACAGCATCACTCTGCAACCCCGCTATTTTCTCTGCAACCCCTCTTCTCTGCAACACCTCTTCCCCAATCACCTGTTTCAAATTCTCCTAGCTAGGCCAGTAGTGCGTCACTCTCTCTCTCCCCTCCCCGGTTCCCCATCCACCACCCCCAGTTACAACCCACCGACCACATGTCACAGGTCTCTATTTAAACAATTTCCACGTCCTACCAGATCCATTCCTGACACACACCGCCAGACAAGCCACACCTTGCAATTTACAGCTAAGTACTCCTTTAAAAAATTTTATTATTTTTTTTAAAAATAGTATTCATGTAAATCTATACTTTATCTCCTCTCCCTATTTCTTCGTCCTGTATGTTTTTGTATGATTAAGGCTCACGCCGAAACGTCACAACTTTGTAATCGTTAAGTAATAAAGCTGCTCCTACTTTTTTCCAATTTTATACATTCTAGCCATCACTTGGTGCTGTACTGAAAGTCTAATCAGTTTCTTTACTTTTTTTGTTGTTGTTGCTATGGATCACCTTTCAGTCTCAAGAACAGTCATCATCATCATCATTCACTCCATTGAGAGCATAGGCCACGGAAAAAGGCTCTCCAGTCATCCTTGTTCTTGGAATTATTCTCTGCTTCCTTCCACGTGTATCCCTTGTCTCTGAGCACTGTTACAATTTCTCTTCTCCAGGTAAGTCCAGGTCTTCCTCGTTTTCCATTTTCTTGAAGATTCCATGTCAGTGCCTGTCTTGCTATATTGGTGTCGGGTTCTCTCAGAGTGTGGCCAATCCACCTCCACTTCCTAGACATGATTTGTAAGTTCATAGGTTCTTGTCCTGCCTTTTCCAGACCTCCTCGTTCCTGATCTTGTCCTGCCATTTAATGTTTAAAATCCTCCTCAAGCAATAGTTCATGAATGTCTGTATCCTCTTTTGTATTGTCTTCGTCATAACCCATGTCTCTGAACCATATAGTAGGACAGTCTTTACGTTTGTATTGAAAAGCCTAAGTTTGGTTCTTGTTTTGATATTCTTAGATGACCATATTTTGTTAAGTTAGATAAATGCAGTCCTGGCCTTGGTTATTCTAGTTTTAACATACTTTTCTGTTCCCCCATATTTATCCACTATGTTGCCTAAATATGTGAAATACTCTACTTCCTCAAGTGGCACTCCCTCGATTACTACGAGGCTATTGCTTGCACTATTACTTTTCATTATTTTTTTTTGTCTGTTTAATATATAGTTTCTCTGCGAGTTTGAATGAATTCAAGAACAATGCAGAGATAAGACAGATGACTGAACAACAACCAGTCTCATGGGTGATCAGGAAAAAAAAAAAGAGACATATGTTGGTCACTTGATGAGAAGAAATGATCAGAGAATCCCAAAACAAGCTATCAAGTTGAACACAACAGGCTGAAGAAAAAGAGGCAGACCGCGTGAAACTCTGAAGAGGACATTATTAAGAGAGGCCAAATTAACAGGCATAAAATCCTTTGATGAGGTTGAAAGACTCGCCGAAGACAGGAAAAATTGGCGAACTACTTTGCGAGCCCTATGTGACGTTTAACAGCAAGGGAAGGATATAAGATATAAGAATATATAGTCCCAGTTTAGCTGAATTCTTGCTTAAGATCTGAAGTTTCTCTTGTATTTGTGCGTGGCTGTGTGCCACAAATGCCACATCATCTGCAAAGTCAAGATCTTCCAAATTGGTTAAAAAAAAAAAGAATCAATAGAAGCCAAATGATGCTAAGATTTATCTCTCCCCAATAGTTCGCCCAGACACCGACATCAAACTCCCTCTCTCTCACATGCGGCAGTTCATCTCAGGTTTTCAGCAACGCCGAAGAGCTCCTCCCATAGGGGGCCCATACCTTTTGTCTGATTGGGTGATGTAGCTTAAAACTCCGGAGGATGTGATGTGATGTCCATGGTTTACCTTTGCCAGGGGCACATGGGTCTGTTGGGCCAATTTTTAACTTCGAAACAGATCGTGTCTCAGCGTGCGGTGTCTTGTTCTCTGTCAGAATACAGCAACTTGGTCGTTTCTTGTATTTGTCATCTGTTTTTCTTTTGGGATGCTGTTTTATCCATTTCGTACTATCAACTACACACGAGAAGAACAAGCCATCAACCTAAGGCTGTGTACTAGTAGTGTATACAGTACCGGTTCTAGCGCGCGTACCATAAGAGGGGCCTTCCTCGCCCACACAGGAGGCCCCCCCCCCCGTACTTCTGCCAAAGTTCTGAACCGCTATTGCACAAGTACTGCTTGCAAGATATGGTCCTGGCCCACCCTACAGACTGGGAGGTTCTGATGCAGTCTGACACTTCAGATACTATGTTTTATCCATTTTCTACTTCCAGCTAAACAGAAGAACAAGTCGTCATCCTAAGGCGACGTGCTGGGCACAGCAAGCTAGGATATCACTTGTACAACAAATTCGAGATAGGATCAACTGACGAATGTGCACGAGGCACCAATAAGACAACAGCCGACCACATTTTGCAAGAGTGTCCAAGATGTGAGCAACAGAGAAGGCAAATATGGCCAACTACTTTACCAAAACAAACTATATGGAGATGTCCAAGCCTTCCAGATGACCATTATCTACTTCAAAAAGTACGTATAAAAGTCGACACATGAAACTGTTTAAATAAGAAGTTTTGTCCATTTGACTTCATATATAACTTTCACTATCCTTTTCTTCTTCATCTGTTGAGCTTCTAACGATCTGTTGGTAGTCTTCACATTTACCTGACAGAGTCAATCATCTACTGGCCCGTTTACCCCAAAAATCTTTTCATGGACTCTCTGGGGTGAGGGTGAGGGGGTATGGACCCCAGGTTAAAAACCACTGGTCTAATCAATGATTCTTCTCCACGGATCCTCATCGTTATCTTTTCCACCAACTCGGCATATATTTCTGTTGTTTCATCAGACTGTCCGTTATCTTATCCTTCAGCATCCCTTCGTGTTCTTTGCTATTTATATTCCTTGTATTATCTTTCCATGTCTAAAATTGTACACTATTCTCCAACAAAATTCACATCGGCTTTGTTCGTAGATTTCTCATTATACTAATAAATGTTCTTGTGGCCGTGTAACAAAATGTAGAAAAACAAAAAGTATCTTACATCCTTCCCGTGCCATTAAACGTCGCATAGGGCTAGCATGGTAGTTCGCCAAATTTTCCTGTTTTCAGTGAGTTTTTCAACATCATTAAGGGATGTTATGCCCACTGAACTGGCCTCTCTTAACAATGTTTCACGTGGTCAACCTGTTTTTCTTTGGCCTGTTGTGTTCCACTTGATAGCTTGTTTTGGTATTCTCTGATTGTTTCTTCTCATCACATGACCGACATATGTCCATCTCCTTTTTTCTGATCACCCATGAGACAGGTTGTTGTTTGCTCATCTGTCTTATCTCTACATTGTTCTTGAATTCATTCCACTTTATACCAAATATTTTCCTTAGGCATTTGTTTTCAAAAAGAGTCTAATTTGTTGTCTATTTCTTTAGTTGTTTTCCAGCTTTTGCATGCATAAATGAGGGTGGATATCACATCTGAATTGAATAATCTTAAATGCATGGAGAAACAAAAAACAAAAACAAATTCAAGTGTAATAACTTGTCATTTTATGAATGTTGCATCTGTGGCAGCTATAGTGACCATGAATATGCAGTGCCTGAATACAGAATTCAGGATGTATTCTTTATAGGAGGGTATAGTTCTCTGGGCTGGCAGTTTTGATTTTCTTTTTATGTGAATTTGTAAAATATAGTTTCTTGAGGTGGTGGAAGATACAACTGAGCTGGCAGAAAGTATAGTCTTTAGAGCTGGTGGAAATAGAACTCAGCTGGTAGAAAATATAGTTTTTTAGAGCTGGTGGAAATACAAGTGAGCTGGTAGAAAGTATAGTTTTTTAGAGCTGGTGATACAACTGATCTGGCAGAAAGAATAGTTTTTTAGAGCTGGTGGAAAATACAACTAGGCTGGCAGAAAGTATGGTTTTTGGTTTTTTTTTGTGAGCTGGTGGAAAATGCAAATCAGCTGGCAGAAAGTATAGTTTTTTGACCTGGTGGTACAAATGAGCTGGCAGAAAGTATAGTTTTTTAGAGCTGGTGGAAAATACAACTAGGCTGGCAGAAAGTATGTTTTTTTTTTTTTGAGCTGAAAGAATATACAACTGAGCTGGCAGAAAGTATAATTAAAATGTAAATCTTTAGTCTCGCTGTAAAATTGTTAACTTCAATTATAGTGTAAATCTTTTAGTCTCACAGCAGAGTTCTAAGTACACATCTGGCAAATTATATTACGGTTTGACTTTCTCATGGTAAGAAGGCTGGCAACCGTCTTTATCCATGTGGCATGTACATACATACATCATCATTTCTTCTCGTACTGCATTCACTTCTAACCAACACAATCACCAACTGTGGTGGCATCAAGCACTTTTCCCCTAATCACATCCAAAGGAACCCTCTCGCTAAGAGGTGCGTGATATGACATCTTAGTGCTTTTCTTTTCTTTCAACCTCTCACCAACAATGCCACTCTTAAAAAATCTGAACATCATGCAATGGAATACCTCGGGTAGTCTGACAGTACAAAGATAACTGCCTGGCAAATTAAAAAAACTACAGTTTGGCTTCCTCAGTGTAAAAAAAAAACAAAAAAACCTGACCTATTTCATTTTTAAAAAAAAAAAATTTGCATCACAGCCAATCACCATCTCCTTCATCTTTTACTCTAGTGAACACAATCGCTCCTGGCTTGTTGCTGAATTAATTTATTACAAGACAGTTTTACAACTCAGCTTCCAAGGACTAATGCTTCAATTCACAAGTAAACGTAAGCATATGCCGTACAAGAAAAAACATAATTTCATTCAAACTAAATATCAGTTCATATATTCCAATATTTTTTTTATACATTTCACACAGCAATTATATGCAAATAAGTTTTTAAAAAAATTTTAAAGACAAAATAGTATAAAAATGCAATGCAACAAAAATAACCAATACATTCTGTATTCTACACCTGACTTACTTTTCAAAATCAGATCTAAAAAAATAAAAAAAAATGACCCATGTTAACTCTCTGATTAATTATCAAACAACACCCACATCACAAGAACATTTTTTTGTCATCATTCATCACTGCCACCATGTTTGGCTATGAAATGTGACTGTCCATTTTTCATGTTTTCAGGTAGTTTAAAATTATGAACTATCAACTACTGAACAAAACAAAATAACTTCAGTAACTGCTTTTTTTTTTTTTTTTTAAACAGGTCTAGGAATTAAAACTTTTTAAAATTGTAAACAATTCGGAAACTCTGAACATACGTTATAAAAACTTCAAATGAGAAAGTTGATAGCTTAGAATCAGTTTTTTAAACTACAACCCCTACTGAGTCAGAATAAACCATGCGTGTTGGATGGCCAAACCGGTAGAAACATTGGACGACCAAACCAGCAGTAACGTTGGATGGCCAAAACCGGTGGTAACATTGGATGGCCAAAACCGGTAGTAATGTTGGATGGCCAAAACTGGTAGTAATGTTGGATGGCCAAAACCGGTAGTAATGTTGGATGGCCAAAACCGGTAGTAATGCTGGATGGCCAAAATCGGTAGTAATGTTGGATGGCCAAAACCGGTAGTAATGTTGGATGGACAAAACCGGTAGTAATGTTGGATGGCCAAAACCGGTAGTAATGTTGGATGGACAAAACCGGTAGTAATGTTGGATGGACAAAACCGGTAGTAATGTGGTTACACCTCCCCACTCTAACCCCTCTCCATGATTCAGCCATAAAAGCAGATAAGTATTATTTTGAGAAAAATTTCTCAATTTGGAAAAGGAAGAATATCTGCTTGCAAGGTGAGGCACATTGGATTAAATTGCATGCCTGACAAACTGTGGATTATAGGGAAAATATAATGGACATGCAACTGTTCCATGACTTTTACAGAGAAGTAGAAAGTGTCGTCCACCATCAGAACTGCATGCAGGAAAGAAAAAAAAAAAGGTTGGGCACGAACATAAATTTTCCATTAGGTAGAATACATTCTGAACAAACAAGTTATTAAGTTTAGGAAGTGTTCAAGCTGAACTTAAAGGACAGTGGAACACACAGGGAAAGGGCTGGTTTTCATGACTCAGTTTTATGAGGCCAAGACCACATCCTAGTGGCACCTCTTCATGACTCAGTTCTCTGAAGCTAAATCATGTTTCTAGGACAATCATTCCAGCAGTTCCAAGACCACATCCTAGTGGCACCTCTTCATGATTCAGTTCTCTGAAGCTAAATCATGTTTCTAGGACAATCATTCCAGCAGTTCCAAGACCACATCCTAGTGGCACCTCTTCATGATTCAGTTCTCTGAAGCTAAATCATGTTTCTAGGACAATCATTCCAGCAGTTCCAAGACCACATCCTAGTGGCACCTCTTCATGATTCAGTTCTCTGAAGCTAAATCATGTTTCTAGGACAATCATTCCAGCAGTTCCAAGACCACATCCTAGTGGCACCTCTTCATGATTCAGTTCTCTGAAGCTAAATCATGTTTCTAGGACAATCATTCCAGCAGTTCCAAGACCACATCCTAGTGGCACCTCTTCATGATTCAGTTCTCTGAAGCTAAATCATGTTTCTAGGACAATCATTCCAGCAGTTCCAAGACCACATCCTAGTGGCACCTCTTCATGATTCAGTTCTCTGAAGCTAAAGTATGTTTCTAGGATAATCATTCCAGCAGTTCCAAGACCACAACTTAGTGGCACCTTTCCAACAGTGAACCAGATCCAATACACCAACTACAAAGGCAGCAGCAAACCATCCTCTTTTGCTTAAGGACAGGCCACTGCAGACTACTGAGCCACCTACAGACAAGTGTCCACGTGGCAGCTGAGTCCAGATTACAGAACATATCCTTCAAGAATGCCCAAACCATGCGGACCTAAGATGTGAGACATGGCCAGAGGGCACAAGCTTGGGACAAAAGCTTTGGGGGCTCCTATCAGAATCTGGAGAGGACTGCGGTCTTTGCCATGTCGACAGAGATCAAGATCTGATGTGACCAACACCCTCGAATGCAGAAGAAGGAGTGGCACCTTTTCATTATTCAATTTTCTGAAAATAAGCACATTCCAGCAGTTTCAAGACCACATCTTAGTGGCACTTTCAAAGAAGAAAAGATATTCACAAGGGAAAGGCAGGGAAAGAAGGCACATATTGCATCCAAAACAGAAAGATCTCCAATAACTTAAAAGCACTGGAAAAAAAGTTTGTCGGACTAGACTTGAAAAATTGCAGATAAAAAAAAGTTTTAGATATAAGGGAAAGAAAAATCGTAATAGAATGAATAAGAACAGAACTCAGGACTCCAGCAAGACAGGCAACCACCTAGCTACAAGAGGACAATGAACAACCAACTTGCCCATGAGATATCCCACAGGCTAAGCATATATGATATTCTCTGCTTTAACACTGCTGTCCACAAGCCTTTTTCCAACACGACACGAAATTGTATCCAAAAAGCCTAATACTTATTCATTTTCAGAAAAAAGTAGTGGCAACTGTTGAGTTGGCAACCACAGCTGGGGTAACCTTACCCTGCAAACATGACGGCAGCTTGCCATGTACTCTGTCCAGAATATACTGTGAGGGGTATTTATTTGAAAAGTGAATCAAAACAATATGTCCAACATCTTTGAAAATCTCTGCATTTTGTGCAAACTCCGTGAGATGAGAATGTCCTCTCTCCTTGGCCCTCTGAATCACGTCCTTACCTGCAAAAATATATTTCAGATCGTCATTTCAAATTTTTTTTTAAATTTAGAGATGCACTGAACATCGAGCCTTCAGCATCTGGATGAACATGAATGCAGGCAGTCCCGAAGTTATGAGTGTCTGACTTATGTACAACCATGACCTGACTTATGTACAACCACGACCTGACTTATGTACAACCACGACCTGAATTATGTACAACCACGACCCTTCACAAAGCCTACCATATTAAAAAGTCGATTTACGCACAATGGTTTGCAATAACAAACAGGTGCTACTTTGCAGCGTGCATAAAAAAAATTGACCGTCTCCAGCGGTTTGTCAGTTTCTTGAATGTTTTTTTACACACAGAAAGATACATCGTATGCCATATACAATTTAACGGATGTTAGATGTGAATCATACCTAACAGTTCTGACTTAGAAATTCAATTCAACTTACAAACAGACTTAGAAATGGAACTCGCTCGTAACTTGGAGACTGCCTGTATTCAATTTTCTAAATGGTCTATTATGAATATCACATTCTTGGAAGCAGGAGTATTTGGTAGAATTATGCATCTGAAAACAAATATTATATATATTAGTATATTAATAATTTATTTTATATATATATAAGCAGGATTTTGAAAAAGAAAAAACTGTCTTGACCAGATCTTTTCTCTAAGAATATATAAAATAGGAAAAAAGTAGGAACAGCTTTAGTACTTAACGAGTACACAGTTGTTACGTTTCGGTGTGAGCCTTAATCATACAAAAATACACAGGATGAAGAAATAGAGAGAGGAGATAAAGTATAAATTCACATGAATGTTATATAAAAAAAAAAGAAATGAATAGAGCACTTAGCTGTAACTTGTAAGAAGCTGTGGCTTGTCCAACGCTGTGTATCAGAAATGTGCATGGTGGTGTTTAGAGAATATTTAAATGGAGATTGTGATATGTGACACCTATCACATCTTTCTCCTTGATATCTGGTCCCTTTACACCACTATCCCCCATGAGGGATACTTAGCACTCCTTTATTTTCTTGACAATGACCCTCACCCCATCACTAACAATGATACTATAATTAGACTCACATACCTAGTTCTCAACCGAAATTCCTTCGAGTTCAATGGCAAATACTTTGATCAAATCAGTGGTGTCACCATGGCAATAAAAATGGGTCCCAGTTATGCACGTTTATTTATAGGCTTTCTGGAAGTAAAATTAGGGGAAACCTACACTGGCAGACTTCCAGAATTCTATAAAAGGTACATTGATGATGGCATTGGAGTCACCAGTATGCCACAGGACGAGCTAAAAAAAATTAACTGAATTCACCAACTCGCTTAATAAGAACATCAAATTCACTTATGAAATTTCTGACAAATTTGTCAACTTTTTAGACATCAAAATGTCTACTGGCACAGACAGGCTTGTCACCTCTGTGTTTTACAAGCCCACCGACAGCCACACCTATTTACTTTACACCTCCTCTCATCCTGAAGCTCGTAAGAACTCCATACCATACTCCCAACTCCTCCATCTTCACAACCTGTGTCAGGATAACTTGGACTTTATAGATCAGTCCAACAATTTATCAGAATTTTTCCATCATCGTCGCTACCCAGAAAATGTCCTTCGGGAAGCATTAAAACACATCCAACCAGTGAGCTACAAAGAAGCGTTCAGAAAAACAACCTGTTACCTCATCTGACAGAATTAAATTAGTACTTTCTTTTCATCCACACAGTCAGATAGTTAAGAAAATTCTTTATCATCATCTGCCACTAATCCAAATCAACCCTGACACTTGCAACATTTTCTCTGATCCACCCCTATTAGTATACAAACATGAACCAAATCTTAAGGACATCCTTGTCCATAGTCACTTGAAGTGGAACCTTGCATATGTTGGCACTAGAAAATGTAACCGCCCTTGCTGTGTTACCTGGCCTGTAGTCTGGGAAATGAAAAAATCACCTTTCCCAAATCTCTATCCTCAATCTCCATGAGGGATTCCCACGCGAGTCCCGCAATGTGATATATGTCATTGTATGTTTATGCAGTCAACACAAAAGAAGGGATGAGCAAATGGTTCCAGATCGAAACAGACATGAAACAAGTGTGTATATTATCTATCTTGCTTTTTGGAATTGCCATAGACTTTATAATGAAAAAATGTTGCACAGGTAGAATTGGCACTGATTGGATACATGGGACCCAAGTGAAAGATCTTGATTTTGCAGATAACATAACTCTTATCAGCGAGAATGTGAACTTGACGCAATAAAAAGTAGATACTAGGTAGTAATCAGGACTTGAAATTAACAAGGAACAAACAAAAATAATGAAACTTTCCATTAATCAAAATGGAAAAATACATGTAGATGGGACAGGTGTTGAAGAAGTAAACCAGTTTACATAACTCAGCAGCTACACAGACCAGGATGGTGACACCAGAAAGGAAGTTAGAATCAGAATTGCAAAAAGCAGCACTGATCTTCAAGAATCTTGAGAAGATATGGCACTCAAAAGTTATAAGCACAAAAAACAAGTTACGATTATTCAATTCAAATGCAACATCCACCTTCATTTATGCATGCGAAAGCTGGAAAACAACTAAAGAAACGAATTAGAATCTTTTGAAAACAAATGTCTAAGGAAAATACTTGGTATAAAGTGGAATGAATAATGAATTCAAGAACAAAGTAGAGATAAGGTAGATGAACGAACAACAACCTGCCCCATGGGTGATCAGAAAAAGGGGATGGACATATATCGGTCACGTGATGAGAAGAAACAATCAGAGAATCCGCAAACAAACTGTCAAGTGGAACACAACAGGCCAAAGAAAAAGAGGTTGACCACATGGAACTCTAAAGAGGATATTGTTAAGAGAGGCCAGTTCAGTGGGCATAACATCCCTTGATGAGGCTGAAAAATTCGCTGAAAATAGGAAAACTTGGCGAACAACCATGCAAGCCCTAAGTGACGTTTAATGGCATGGCAAGTATGTAAGAAGATGTAAGAATAATAATACAAAAAAATTTAATATATTAATAATATTATATATTTTAAATATAAATATTACTGGAAATTTAAAACTCATTCATTCATTCGCATGTCCCATGTGGAACTTTGCCTCCCTAACAGCACTCCTGTAGGCCTCTCGGTTGTGAGCAAGATGGCCTGCTGCTGATACATCCATTCGCAGATTATCAATGATGTCTTGCAGCCAACTTCGCCTTGGTCTTCCTCTCTTTCTTTTTCCCATTATGTACCCTTCCAAGACGGTTTTCTCTAATTTAAAACTACAAGTCATAAATTTAAAATTAATTCTTACATATAAATTTTATAATGTTGTAGCAATCACTCATAGCACACATAATGAGAAGTGGATGGCTTGAAAACATCATAACAACACCAGAAGTAAGCAGGGAGGGAGAGAGGGACCCTAAAGCAGTGGCACAACAAAAAGCCACCAACTGAGCTGATAGAAAACATCAAGGATCAAGACCTGCAGAGAAGTAGGCATGGCACCTGGTATGATGATGACAACAACAATGATGATCAGTCTGTAGACTGTTCACACTAGGAGTTTCTGAAACCTCTACAACTGTACCCGCCTTTTACCTTGTATGCATTTTTCGAAATAACAGCTTTCTCAGCACAATGTCCGGTACTTCATGCTTCTTCTTCTTCTTCTTTTTTATATCTAAAATTAAACACACTTTACAAACAATGGGTGTTTCTGCTGCACCTAGAAACTGAAAAAAATAGCTGCCATGGGCTGCCCCCAATCACACAAAAATACTGCATTTCACCATCTTTACTGCATCGGCCACATAATAACACCAGCTGGTAGTTTAAGGGAGATTGAAGAAGAAGAAGAAGAACACACCAAGTTTGATAATGAAAATCTTAACATGCTAAATTCGTTAATGAAAACTTTTAACATGCCAAATTTGTTACAGAAAATACTAACATACCAAGTTCATCATCCAAAAATGTTGCCTCTGTAATAAGAACCTTCACTTTCAGCAAATCTGGATTTGGTGGTTTTGTAAAGACATCAAAAACTGTATCTCCTGAAGTAATAAACAAAAACATTAAACTTTATCTCATGAAGTAATGAACAAAAGCATCAAACTTTATCTCATGAAGTAATGCACAGAAACATCAAACTTTATCTCATGAAGTAATGCACAGAAACATCAAACTTTAGTCTTCCTTATAATCTCAGTGCTTTGTTTAAAATACTCCTCCAACTTCCTTCATACTTCAGCCTTCAATGAAGAAAAAAAAAAAAAGGAAAAGAAAGGTATCAAAGACAGGTTTTCAAAACTGACTTGATTCACAAACCACATACTCACCACAGTAAGCCACTTCTGGTGTGACACTAACATCATGTACACAGACACCCTTCTTCTCCAAGTTGGCCAGCTCCACACCTTCCATTCTTTTATACTCATCTTTCAATGTTTTCTCTTCCTTATAAAGTACATATCCTTGGCTCGGAATCTGATGAACAGTTGGAAATGTTTTTACAATGTGGCTACTGTTAAGCTGGGAAAGAGAAAAAAGTACAAACATATACGTAGTAGTTACATTAATGCAAGCATATTCATAAATATTTATGCACTGGACGACACTTAAAACAGAAAAATCCCAAGATAATAAACTGGACAAAACTAAAAACTGGAAAATCCAAAGATAACAAACAGGACAAAGTTAAAAACTGGAAAACCCTAAGACAATAAGCAGGACCAAGCTAAAAACTGGAAAACCCTAAGATAACAAACAGTACCGAGCTAAAAACTGGAAAACCCTAAGATAACAAACAGGATAAAACTACACACTGGAAAACCTTAAGATAATAAACATGATAAAAATAAAACTAGAAACCCATAAGATAATAAACAGTTTATAATATTCCATGTGGTTGCGAGGTTTGTTGAGAAGCCAGCTTTTCACAACAGGAATAAGGGCAAGTGACTGTGGCCCTCTCTCCATCCATCTCTGTACTGTCTCAAGATTTTAATCAAGGCATTGGCTTGCATTCACAGGAAGACTACTCACCCAGCCATCAACTACCCAGCCAGCTACTCACCAACCAACAGCCAGCCAGCACCCACCAACCAACCAATTTACCAGTCTCCCCAATCAACAGCCAGCCAACCAACCAATGTACTAGTCTCCCAATCAACAGCCTGCCAACCAACCAATGTACCAGTCTCCACCAACCAAACAGTCAGCCAACCAATCAATGTACCAGTCTCCACCAGTCAACAGCCAGCCAACCAACCAATGTACCAGTCTCCACCAACCAACCAATGTACCAGTCTCCACCAACCAATAGCCAGCCAACCAACCAATGTACCAGTCTTCACCAATCAACAGCCAGCCAACCAACCAATGTACCAGTCTCCACCAATCAACAGCCAACCAGCCAACCAATGTACCAGTCTTCACCAATCAACAGCCAGCCAGCCAACCAACCAACCAACCAACCAACCAACCAACCAACAAGAGCCAGCTACCCACTAACTAACAGCCAGCCAGCCAAAAAAAAAAAAAAACAACCACCATCAGCCAATCAACCAACCTACACATTTAAATCATATAAGCTACAACATACACCCCATGGTCTCCTTACCCTAACTGTGTCTCCCTCACAGAATGGCAGTATTCCGTTTACATTATCTGCAAATTCTGGAGCCTGGGCCATCTCAGCATGAGCATTTACAATCTCACGCATGGGCTGAACCAAATGTGGGGGCATGTAGTAACGTGCAGGCCTCAATCCAGTGTTTGCCCTTTTGGATATGTGGCTAGCTACGGCTCCAATATGGTCTACACTGCCATGTCTGAAAACGAAGAATTAATGCATCTCAGATGTAGTGTTGCTGTACGAACTTTTAACAGAACTCCTTCTCAAGCCTTGTGAATCTGAGCGATGAGATATACCTGGGAAGATTCTATGCACGCTCCCAAAATACCACATTTTATGATTAAAAAAAAAAAAACTACTCTCCGCAGCTTTCAAATACAGTCTAAACCTGAGATGTAAGTTTCAGGGTAAGGGCCAGAATTTTATCCAGTTCTACAGCTTCATCTGTAACAGTACGTCATGGTTATGTATGTATAGGTTCACAAACAATGGACATTTCTGGGATGGAATATGCAATACTCAAACACAATGGAAAATCCTGGGGTGGAAGATCCAATACTCAAACATGATTAACATTTCTGGGGTGACAGATGCAATACTCAAATACAATGGACAATCCTGGGATGGAAGATGAAATACTCAAACACAATGGACAATCCTAGGGTGGAAGATGCAATACTCAAACCAGTCAGTGATGCACAACTGTTTGTGTCTGGGTATTCTACCCCCACATTATACCTGTGGTAACAGATAGTTGCCTGGCCAATGAACACGGATCGAAATGGCAATCTTTTGCTCCTGCATCAGTTTTGCACACTCAGTTTTCTAAATAGTGAGCCGGACTGCCTCCATGAATCCTGCTGTCAGCAGGAGGTCTTTGTAGGAACCTCAGAGTTTCTCCTCTGTGCTCTTCTCTCTGGGCCATACCTGGACTCTGTAAGTATTGCAGGTCTGTAGTCTGTGTTCAGGAGTCTGGGGGCCATTTTGGCACATGCACTGGGCTGTTGGTGCAACCTTTATCTTGGGGAGATGTGTGTTAAGTCTGCAGTGTCCGGTTTGTAACCTCTCCACAGATTCTTTAGCTGTTTTACTTTCTGAAGAGCGACAGATGTCCTCCTTTTAATTTCCCTCATTGTATCTCCATTATTAGTTAGCAGTGATCCAAGATATTCAAAACTCTCCACCTCTTCCAAATTTTCCTCACTGATACATATATCAGCTGCCTTGTTTGTTTTGTCAGTTGTCATCAATGTATTACCACTACCTTTTGCATTATTCTGTACCTGTGCCTATCTTTGTGCCTTTCTTTGCTAGTCTGGAACAGGACTGAAAAACCCAGTTAAAATATACCATGCTAAAGTCCAGCTTGCTTCACTAAATACAGGCTCATCAGTTTCCTGGTATAATACCAACAGTATGTACGTTGATACTTTTCTTTTCCAAATCAGTTACCTCTTTATCTTCCACCTCCTTAGTGATGAAGGCCTAAGGGCATATCACCTAGCTACAAAACATGACACAATGCAACCTGCATCCTTGTGAAGAAGAAGACACAGAAGAAGAAAAAGACAAAGAAGAAGAAGACAAAGAAGAAGAAGTCAAAAAAGAAGAAGATGATAAAAAAGAAGAAGAAGAAGACAAAGAAAAAAAGACAAAAAAAGAAGAAAAAGACAAAGAAAAAGAAGAAGAAAAAGACAAAGAAAAAGAAGAAAAAAAAGAAAGAAAAAGAAGACAAAAAGAAGAAAAAGACAAAGAAAAAAGACAAAGAAGAAAAAGACAAAGAAAAAGAAGAAGAAAAAGACAAAGAAAAAGAAAAAAAGAAGAAGAAAAAACAAAGAAGAAGAAGAAGAAGGACACTCTTGAAGCATATCATCTAAAGCAGACCATGCTAATCCACAGACCTGTGGCTAGGAAGGTCAATACTAAATCTGAACACTTGTGAAGTCCAGTTTGTTTTCTGTTTTCCCCTTTGCCTGGTCCTAAAGTCAGCCTTGCAGCTTCTTCTTCAAATTCAGATCCTGTGGCTGGGCCTGGTTGCTTTCTACTTATGCTGACATTTCTGAAGCACATGGTCTGGAGTGTGTACTTTGCTCCACAAAGGCATTTGTTTGTGTAGAATATGATAAGTTCTTAAAAATGGTTCAGTATTTTGAATTGTCCAAACTTAAACTGAAACTGTCTGCATATGTGCCTCTTTTTCTTTCTTTCTCTGATCATTGTAAGATAAATATCTGTGTTGCCTTTCTTGCAATACCTATAATATGCTGACATAAGATTCAGTTTGTGATACTGAGTCACAAATCACGGCTGTAAATTCAGTGTAAACAAGTGATAGTGTTAACCAGTAATTACCTATTTTAAAAAAAAAAAAAGGGAAAAGAAACTGAAACTTTTAGGGGTCATCAGTTACTGTAACTGGTTTATGTTATAAAAAAAAAAACCCAGTTAAAAAACATCCAGTAGGCTGATGATGCTCAATTTACACGAATGAGAATCAGCCAGTTTTGACTCCGGTTCAGAATGTGAACTTTTTGTCAAGATTAAGTTTTGAAACAATTCAATCACTCAGTCATTTGCATGTCCCTTGCGGAACTTTGCCTCCCTAACAGCTCTCCTGTAGGCCTCTCAGTTGTAAGAAAGATGGCCTGCTGCTGGTGCATCCATTTTTGACACAAATAAGAAATTTACCACAAACATATACTTTCCACAAATATCTGTAAAGCATGTTTAATTTTACATTAAAAACAACATAAAGTACCAAACGTTGTACTGAGAAAACCGGTACTTCAGAAAGTACTTCAGGTAAAGTGAAAGACAGGTATAGCTGTACCAGTTTTAAAAAAAAACCCTAGTGCCATAAATGGTAAGAACGTCCTGAAGAATGCGTAGAATCATGGATAATACCACTACCAGTGAAGCAAGAATGGTTACAGTAAGAATGAAAATCAGGAGACAAGACAACTAAGAAATGCCTGAAGTCTGGTTTGCTTCCGTCCATGATGACAACACTAGCCTCAGAAGAGTATGACGGTTGGAGCATGTAGCAAGAAAGGATTGCAATCTCTTCTTCTTCTTCGTTCGCACTGTCTGTCTATATCTGCAGTCCTGTCTCTTGGACAAACTTCACTGTTTTTTGTAATTCATGTATGGAACCGTAGAGCTTATCTTCTAGAGTGGTTTCACTGGGCCAGTAATTATTTCTCAGTGTCTCATAGTTGGTGCAGTTTTGGAGGATATGTTCCACAGTTTGGGGCACCTGGGCACATGTGCATAGATTAGTAGTACCAACCTTAAACTTTGTATACATATGACTTCAGAGTCGGGTGTGTCTTGTTCGGAGACGGAAGATGGTGACTTGTTCCTTTCTGTTTAGCATGTGATAGTCATCATGTGGTGGTGTTTGTGGCTTCCTGTAGGTTTTTATCATGTTTTTCTTCTGATTATAGGTGACTGGTATGTCTGGTTGCTCCATTTCAGTGCCCTCTTTGGCCAGACAGTCAGCTTTCTCACTGCCTGGTATCCCACAGTGGGAGGGAATCCACTGCAAAGTGACTCCATGTTGTAAGCCAATTTTTGACAAGGCATCCTTAAGGTCTGGTAGTTTGTTGCACTGAAGAGCTTCCAGTACTGATCTTGCATCTGTGAGAATTACTACAGGACATGTATCAATTCTGGAGTCTGATAGTTTTTCAACTGCAGCAATAATTGCCCTAACTTCTGCATCATAGTTGATGGATTGCAATCAAATTCCCAAGCAAAATTTTATATGGCTTGAAGACCACAAAGGTAAAATCCCCGTTTCTGTGCCATTAAGGCATACTGGGTATACAGTGTTAGGCCTGCATTTCTAAGACCATCAGCTTATAAAAGTGTGATGTGGCCAGTATCACGCCTGGCGGCATTTACCTTCCAAGATTTCTCTGGTGCCCATTTTCAGAGGCTGGGTTATGAATGAGAATCCCCACTGCTGAGACTTGAACCTGGTAGCACTGAAGTAGCAGACCAAGTGAGTCTGGTGTTTGTGCCTTGCTCCATACAGGCATTTGTCTGTGTGGGATATTATGTTGCAAAGTAGATCTAGGTAAAGGTAAATTTCCTGTTCCCATGCCATTGAGGCATATTGGGGGATACAGTGTCAGGTCCATATTTTCCATGACCCTTGGCACATGAAAGTGTGATATGGTCAGTATCACGCCTGGCCGCTTTACCTTCCCAGATTTCTCTGGCATCCATTTTTAGAGGCTGGGTGAACCCCAGGGCATTTTTCGGTGTGTACCAGAATAAAATCCCACTGCTGGGACTGAACCCGGTACAACCGGATTAGTAAACCAAGCGCCTACCCACTCAGCTAACCAGGCCGCCAAGATAGACCTAGGCTGAGATATAATGACATCTGCAAGTCATCCGTTAGAGATTTTTTTTCTCTCTATCAGCCATGAGGATTGAGCAGAACAGGTAAAAGACCAAGCAACATGGTAAGCAAATTTGTGCAGGGATGCTGCTTCAACTGTGAAGGAAATGAGGGCCAAAAGTGAAAACAAAAGATGCAAAGTCAATAAGCCTTGGCCTTCCACCACAAAAAGAAAGTGCTGTTACTGTGGCTGTTTATGAAGAGTCTAATAATGGTAGTACCTGCTATGAGGGGGCTGCTTCATTCATTCATTTGCATGTCCCTTGCGGAACTTTGCCTCCCAAACAGCACTCCTGCTTAGCAGTACCATATTAACAGAGAGGCACACTGGGTAGTTACCCTGGGACCCCATCATTCAAGTACAGACAGTGTAACTCTTCTTTATGTGTATTAAATAATGGTCTGTATGGTAGGGGCCCCATTCATTCATTTGCATGTCCCTCGCGGAACTCTGCCTCCCAAACAGCGCTCCTGTAGGCCTCTCGGTTGTGAGCAAGATGGCCTGCCGCTGCTGCATCCATTTGCAGATCGTCAACGATGTCTTGCAGCCATATTCGTTTTGGTCTTCCTCTCTTTCTTTTTCCCATTATGTACCCTTACAAGAACGTTTTCTCTAGATTATCATGACGTTTAACGTGTCAAAATATTTAAATTTTCTCCCTTTAATCCTCCTTACTAGCCAGCCTTCTTCAATATTAAGTTCTTGTAGTATGGATATATTTGTTATTTTTTGTGTCCATGATATTTGAAGAACTCTTCTGTAGCATTTACATTCAAAGGCATTTATGAATTTTTCAGCTGTTTTGTTAAGTGTCCAGGTCTCACAGGCATATGCTGCGATGGGAAAGAAGCATGCCCTTAAAAATCTTATTTTTATGGTTCTGTCTGCTCCTCTCCACAGATTCTTTAGTTGTTTTACTTTCTGAAGAGCATATGTCCTCCTTTTAACTTCCCTCATTGTATCTCTATTACCAGTTAGTAGTGATCCAAGATACTGAAAGCTCTCCACCTCTTCCAATTTTTCCTCATAGATACATATTTCAGCTGCCTTGTTAGTTTTGTCAGTTGTCATCAATTTAGTTTTCTTTGCATTAAGATAGAGGTTTTGCTCTTCGCTGTTCTTACGGACTGACATAATGAGGGCCCCAGCACATTGAATTGCACAGGGCCTACAATGCTGCTGCCCAGCAAAATGATGCTCAGTAACTTCCACAAATGGCTAAAAATAAATCATGAATAATTTTATATGCACAAAAACTGTAACAATGAATTAGAGATGTGACCTTCTGGTGAGAAATGAATACTTACGTGATAAAGTTATTTGGCACTTGAATGCTCTCTGGTACTGCTAAACCCATGTCAAAAACTAGCTGCACTGCTTCAGATCTGACAATGATACAACTTTCAATCCCTGAGACACTCCATGCAAATATCCTGTAAGCTCCAACTGTCACCCATCCTTGGGCCTCAGTGACATTACTCAGTTGTCCTTTACTTTCAGTTTTAATTGTCTTCTCCCACGGCTGTGGGTAATTCATGTCTGGCGAAGTAGCTGCTGGAAATGAAGAGTTCCATCTGCACTGATGAACACAAACTGACAAACTCGGCGAACTTATACGAGACGATGACATGCCCCTGCACCTTGTCCAAGAGCGATATCGCTTATGTTTAACGAAGTACGTTCCAAAAGTCTTAATGAATTCACGCGATTTATGAAACCCATAGTTCATGATTGCTTTGTCTCTGCTAGACCAGGCGTGCTGCTTGTACTCCGGAGCCAGTGAAATCCATACTACCTTCACTTTATTTCTAATTCATAAACTTCCAACAAAACACCGCATACTGCACTTGAATGAATATACCGTCTTGTACTTGTCAGTCGTAACTGCTGCTTGCGTGATACGTTTAAGTGATCTACAAGCATGTTTCTGTTCCTCAAAGTAATTACTACGTTCCTGTTTGACCACTGCAGTCTGATGGATATCAGAATAACACTAACACAAATACATCCAGAAAACTAAGTCAAATTTCTCCTCCTAGACAGCCATAGTTCCACATGTTCAGGTGATAGTCACAATTTTTAAGTAAAAAACAATTAAAATATTAAACTTCTTTCAAATTATCTCATTATGCTAGTTATGTGTTATATTTCGTAAAACATTTATATCCATATAAAATTTATATCCATATATATTTATATCCATATCCACATTTATATCCATATAAAAATATTCACCAAAATTAGGTGCAGTATATACCGCACAAAACGTTTGATCTTATATAATGCATCTTGGCAAATTTTGCTTGTGGTCTGGGTCATCATCATTGCACTCTGGACATGTTACGTAGGTGTCCCAGCATATCTATCAGTGTCCTGTGGCTGATAGTGCATGTTCTGTATTGGTTGACAAGTCTTCTCACATATCCAGTATGTCTCTCGTACCTGACAGTGCCATTCTGTATTACTAGGTCTCTCAGTCTTGCTGCTTAGCAATGTAGACTCCCTGCTCTGGAAGTCCTTCATTCTGCCTATCTCTCTGAGCTCGATCTAGTGGTTGTCCACCTGCGATGATGGCAGAGCCAGCCAGTCTGTCAGCTCTCTCATTTCCCTTGATGTCTACATAGATGAAGGTGGCTCTGCAAATCAATGATTTCAGCAATGACTCAAGCCACTGTCTGCATATAGAAGAACCTGCCTCAACTTTCCGGATCATGCTCATTGAATCATTTAGTATGCAGACACAGGTGTATTCTTGTGACTCCAGCCAGATGAATGCTTTCGTTATCCCTATCACCTCCATCGTCATGCTGCTTGTGGTCATATCGAAGGCACCGCTGGCTTCCTGGATTGTTCTGCCCGCCGAAACTGTCGTGAATGCCCATGCAGTCCTTTGATGTCATACAATGGACCTATCTGTGTAAATCACAACATCTGCCTCATTGGAGTTTTCACTGATGAGGGCGTTGACTTCAGCATTCATAGCAAGTGGATTCTGCTCCGTGCTTCTCTTGTCAAGTGTGACAATGCACGAGAAGGTGCCCGTGAACTCAGAAGTCACAGGTACCCATCACTCGCCGAGGTTGATGTTGTTAGCTTCACAGACCAGGTTGATGACGTCTTCTTCACGACTTATCTATGATTTGCCTCTCTTTAGCCTGTCACTCTTTTCTTTGAGGAGCTCTTGGTGCAGTTGGTGCTCTTTGTCTGTACTTATCTTCAGGTAAGCACGCGCCTTCCAGATCCTGATCCTGTGCTTCATGGTGAGGAAATCAAGAAGGTATCTCATCGCTACACAGGAAGTTTCTCTCCTACATCCCAAGATAATTCGCATGGCTTCATTTTGCATCCTTTAGAGTTTTTCTATCTGAGCAGGGCTGATAATGAGGATGACTAGGTCGTACTCGATGGGTGCAAGGACCAGTCCTTGGTACAGAAGTATTAGTAGCCTTTGCTCAATGTTGGCAACTGCCATGACCTTCACAGCTGATAGACCTTTGCGAGCTTTTGTTATCACGTGCTCAACATGTTAATTGAAACACAGACTACGATCAAACTTCGCTCCCAGGTATGTCATCAAGTTGGTTCTGGTCACATCCTCGCCACTCAATCTCACAACAGGCGTATCGGTGTTAACAAAATGGCTGTTCATTGAGAACCATGTCATTGATGCTTTTGTAGGGTTGACAAGGGCCATTATAAATTTCACACTGGGGGAAAATTCGATCAAATTCGCTTTATGAGTTTGCTTGCTTTGCCTATAACAAGTGCTTTTCTTTTCTTTGTCAAGCCGTTATGGTAGTGACCAACAGTTCCGTATTATATGGCACATTCCTGTATTTTAAAGACTTGTCCCGGGAGCAGCAATACTTCGGTAGGGATGCTTATACGTCCCCTATTTTAAAACGCATGTTCTGTATTCTTATCTTTTATTACTGCATGTTCGGAAATATCCAAATCCAAATTCTCTTGGAAACGTTGCTATTTTGAATAAATTTCATTTATTCATTCTTCTTATTGAGGCACATTGGGTTGGATTGGGAGAGAGCTATGGCGGCTTTTTTTTTTTTTTTCAGACCTCGAGTTTAGCTAAAAAGTACAACGGATCTTTAGCAGTCTCCACTAGCACGAAGACTATGACAATCTCTGCCACGTTGGCCAGGTAAGGTCAGTTACTATGTGTGCCTCCAGTTTGGGATCGCTGGTTGCCAGAACGGACAGCATCTTCGCTGCCATTCACTATGTTGTAGTGAAGTACAGCAAGTAGACCAGATTGGCACATTTGTTAAATTTTAAATGTCATATCGTCATCATTGTTGCTGTCATCATCATTATAGTCACCATCATCATTGTAAAATGTGTGAAATGCTAGTTGTTGCAAAATATTTCAAAGGTTACTACTTGTTGCTAAGAATGAGAAAGGAGATGTTGCAAGTGAAATGTAAGAAGTGTACCTTTCACTTTATCATAAGTTCTATGATGAAATAAAACTCAAGGTTTTGGCACAAAATTGTGCTCATCTTTCTTACAAAGAGGATATTTAAAAAAAAAGAGCTAAATGTTTAGTTTTTCATCTTTTTTTTCATCTTTTTATCTGTTGTGGTGTTTTTATGTTTGTAATCCTTGAAAAAAAAGGCTTTTGTCGAAATATTGGATTGTTGTATGTTCTTCATTTAAATGTGCTCATCCTACTTTCTGTCATTCTTTATTTCTGCCAATTTCCTTACTTTTTTTTTGCTTAAAAACTGAACCATAAATCTCTGTCTACCTTCATTACTGGCTTACAACCCAGGCTATGGGGTAGGTAGGTTACTATGATATAGCCCTGCCGATGGGGTATTTTGAAACTGGTGCCGTTATTCAATAGGTTCAACATTGTGAGAGATGAAATTGGGGCTAGGATACAAGCAGAAAACAACTTATTTTGCCATTAGTCAATTGTTGCAGTAAAAAATCCTGTCCCACAACATCAAACTAAATATATACAAGACACCGATTAAACCAGTTGTCTTGTATGGATCAGAAACATGGAGCACTACAAAACAAGATGAAGGACAACTACAAATCTTTGTGATATAGCCTGACCACAGGAGTATGTTACTGTGATATATCCTGACCAAAGGAGTATGTTACTGTGATATAGCCTTACCAAAGGAGTATGTTACTGTGATATATCCTGACCAAAGGAGTATATTACTGTGATATAGCTTGACCACAGGAGTATGTTACTGTGATATATCCTGACCAAAGGAGTATATTACTGTGATATAGCTTGACCACAGGAGTATATTACTGTGATATAGCCTGACCACAGGAGTATGTTACTGTGATATATCCTGACCAAAGGAGTATGTTACTGTGATATATCCTGACCAGAGGAGTATGTTACTGTGATATAGCCTGACCAAAGGAGTATATTACTGTGATATATCCTGACCAAAGGAGTATGTTACTGTGATATAGCCTGACCAAAGGAGTATATTACTGTGATATATCCTGACCAAAGGAGTATGTTACTGTGATATAGCCTGACCAAAGGAGTATGTTACTGTGATATAGCCTGACCAAAGGAGTATATTACTGTGATATAGCCTGACCAAAGGAGTATATTACTGTGATATAGCTTGACCAAAGGAGTATGTTACTGTGATATAGCTTGACCAAAGGAGTATATTACTGTGATATAGCCTGACCAAAGGAGTATGTTACTGTGATATAGCCTGACCAATGGACTGTTACTGTGTTATATCTTGACCAAAAGGAGTGTGTTACAGTGATATAACCTGGCAAACAAGCTATGTTATTGTGATATAGCCTAGAAAAATGGATAGGCTATTGTGATATAGCCTGACAAATGTGGTAGGTTATTGTGATGCTAGTCTGGCCAAGGAGGAAGGTTGTTTTGGTGCTATAGCATAGACAGTGTGGTAGATGATGATATAGCCTGACCAATGGGGTGTGTTACTATGATAGTCTGACCAATGGGGTGTTATTGTGATAGTCTGACCAATGGGGTATGATACAGTCTGACCAATGAAGTATGTTACTGTGATAGTCTGACCAATGGGATATGATACAGTCTGACCAATGAAGTATGTTACTGTGATAGTCTGACCAATGGGGTATGTTACTGTGATAGTCTGACCAATGGGGTATGTTACTGTGATAGTCTGACCAATGGGGTATGTTACTATGATAGTCTGACCAATGGGGTATGATAGTCTGACCAATGGGGTATGTTACTATGATACAGTCTGACCAATGGGATATGTTACTATGATACAATCTGACCAATGGGGTAGGTTACTGTGATACAACAATGTTAATAGGTTAGGAATTAATCCACTTTCTTTCCAAAAAAAAAAATCTATTTACAGAGATATCTTATTTTTTATTCTGAAAAGCAAGCTAGTGCAGCACTCGAGTGAGAACTGCATTGTACTGTAGTTCTTCATATATGTACATCATTTTATACCTTGGATCCAGTGCATCCGTCTTCAGCATGTTTTTCTTTCTGGCTTGTTTCTGTAGCCTTTGGATGTCCCCAGGCATCCTGCAAGGCAGCAGGGTTTGAGTTGTGCTTTGTCTGGCCCCTACCCTCAGATCTGTGTGACCCCTACCCTCAGACCTATCTGGCCCCTAACTTCAGACCTGTCTGGCCCCTACGCTCAGACCTATCTGGCCCCTACCCTCAGACCTATCTGGCCCCTACCCTCAGACCTGTGTGACCCCTACCCTCAGACCTATCTGGCCCCTACCTTCAGACCTATCTGGCCCCTACCCTCAGACCTGTCTGGTTTGAGTGACCTTGCCAGGAGATGCTGCTGCTCCTGGCATTGTAGCTCTTTGGGTCATGGGGGTCACACAAGCTCATGCAAGATGGTAAGGTAACAACTCACGAGAGAGGCTAGTGGAACATATTCCTAGTTAGATGTCACAACTTCCATCACATACTTTTCACCAACTTCCAAGCACTTCAGAGAAAAGCTCTACAGCGTTAACATGAACAAACTAATGAAACACAAGATGAGAATATGACATATTTTTTTTTATTAACTCATTTATAAATACACTTTAAATCACATAAGATGAATCATTTTGACAAAAGTAATGATAGCAATAGTATTACTGATGAATCATTTTGACAATAGTAATTGTATCAATGGTAATAAAATGAACAGTTGTCAGATCATATGCAAATAAATAAATCAGAAATGCAAACAGCCTTGCTCATTATGAGGAGTTTCACCTTATTTCTGAGACTGACTGCAGAGACTGTAATCCACAGCAGCTGTTGTCTTTGGATATATCAGCAAAGGACACTGGGAGTGATAAAAACATTGTAAAAAAGTTCTACACAAGAAATTGTCAATGAAACAAACACTATTTTAAACACTGCACACAAACGAATAGAAGGAAAATATTTTTACACAAACAAATGTTAACATACTGTTCTAAAAAGCACCGTCACCTTCTTAACGTGGATACAATTGTGAAAGGGATCACTCATTATGTATAAGTCATTTCATTTCTGTTCATGAGTTAAAGAGTTCATCTCATTACGTCAGTCCATGCGGCTTCATTATATGGAATGACAATAATGGGCAGCCGTACTAAGTATTTCTTCTACAAAATAACAGGACATTCGTGTATCATTTTGCCCATTTCTGCGTTTCATGTACAAAAACAAAAAATTCATACGTCACTTTGTCCACTTCTGCGCATCAGTGTTTCACAGACAAAATAACAGGACATTCATACATCATTTCTCCATTTCTGTTTATCAGTTTTTCAAAGACACAATAACAGGACATTCATACATCATTTGTCCACTAATATGTACTGGTTTTTACTACACAAAACAACAGGACATTCTGAAATCTCTTGTCCACTTCAATGTTTCAAGAATCAAGACTCAGGATCTCGTATGCAACATCTGGTGCCACAGTGATATAGGTGTTATAGAACTTGCTTGCCAATCACAAAGTCTCAGTTTTTTTAACCTAATGAAACATATAAAGCACAATGTCATCAAGTGTAGTTACACACAATCAAGTTTTAACATTATCATAGTTACGCACTATCCTGCAGACAATCAAGTTTTAACATTATCATAGTTACAAACTATCTTGTGGACAATCAAGTTTTAACATTATTATCAAACACGCACACTAGCATGATTGCAACTGTGAACAAAACAGAACACTAAAAACTGTATATATTCTCTTTCTCATCTTGTTTATCAAATCATATCTCCATTACGACATCTATTATCACATTTCAACTATATTTTTTTACATCTACAGTCAAGCTTTTTTCTAGCCTTTTTTTTTTTTTTTACAACATTTACAATCATGTTAAAAAAACAAAACAAAACTATCTCGTTTCACATTTTAAAAAATGTGCAAAATGCATATCTCTTTCAACATCTACCATCAAACTGAAATTATCCTGTACAACATATCTGCCATGGATACAGCATATATCTACTTCTATATGATAATATCTACAATAAAGTTTTGACTGTCTTGTGCAAACACATCAGTCACTGGGACACCATATATCTATTTCTGCATGACAAAAGTCTACAGTAAAGTTCTGACTACACCAGAAATTTCTATAGATACAAATATTTCAATTGGAACAATCTACATTTCACGAAGCAATTCTCACAATATTTGTTCATTTAGTACAGGCTAAAGTCTACAATCAGCTTTTAAGTATTTTGTTTTACTTATCAGCTGTATACTTAAAATATATCCATTAATGTGTGATGTTTTCAATAATCAAGTTTTAAGTATCATGTTCACAAAATCAACCACATGAATGTTAAATGTAAATTTATATTTCTTCTTCTTCGGTCTCCCTGGAACTGTGGACTGTGTTCTTTGCTGCTTGATGCAGTGAAGATGTTGAGGCAGAGCATGGCGGTTAATTTTTTCACCCCCCCTCCTTTCCTCGTGGAGCTAAAAACCATAGGGGGTGTGCAATACTTCTTTAGCAGACTCCACCACAACGGAGACTATAGTCTTTTTCTTCTTCTTCGTTCGCTTCTACCACCAAGACCGCCCCGTGATCCTACTGAATTTACTCCCGTGGTCCTCAATAGGTCCCATGGTCCCTGAAAGGACCACACGAGATCCCCGAGAGGATCGCAAGAGGTTCAGAGTATCGCAGGGCTTGAGCCAGTGTTCTTGGTGGGTCTCAGAAGTGGGATTGCGTGGAGACTATAGTGAGCCCCGCCCTGTTAGCCAGGTAAGGCTGGATACCGATGGAGAGGTGGGTCAGATTTGGTTCACCACGCCCCGACATCAGCATGTCAGCTGTAGATTGCTGACTGTCAAAACAGACAGTTTTACCCCACTCAGTTTATGTATAACAGTGTCTATAATCAGTCTGACACATCCTTTATCACATATGCATTTAATATTAGTTCATTTTTTGGTGTTAACGTCAATAATGTTTCTAACCATTCTGTTTAATGTATCACATATTTCGTACGACAATTCACGAATTTTTTAAAACGTTTTTGTCAAATAATCAAAATAACCATCTTAACATAATCCAATCAAATCCTACTAAAACTCCTTATCTCAACAATCAACTTTTACATATCTTCTTTAAACATCAAATTTTAAATACCATAGCTGTGAGCTACAAAAAATATACATAAAATAAAAACAAAACTAAATTTATAAGTTTTCAGCATGAAATATGGCAGAACAGTTGCCAGAATGGTCAAAGAAAAAAAAACAACAACAAAAAAAAAACATTTGTACACAAAACAACCAAATACAACAAGATAAGTATTTCTTCAATATCTGATTCATTGTGTATTATTTAGAAATATATAATTAGTTTAATATAAATCTGGTATCTCAAATTTTTAAAAAATTTTTAGTTTCGGGATATGAAAGCTACACAAGTCTCTTTTTTTTTTTTTTTACAGAAAAGGTAATTTTGTTACTTTACGATTTTTTTTCTTTCTCAAAAATGTATTTGTACATAATCACAAAACATATAACGTATTTACCACAAATATCCCTCACCCACACACACCAAAAATAACCCTCCTGTACACACACTTGCCATTTCGAACTCCTAATGTCAACATAAAAATCCAACTAGAGTCGGTGGTGCCCTCAGGAACCCCCCCCCCAAAAAAAAACCCAACTGAAATGTACACAAATTCCATTTCACATAAAAAGGGAAGTGAATCCCCCCCCCCCCTTTTTTTTTTCACTTCACTTCACTTTTAATCATAAAAATGGCACACCGTCCCTGATTAAAAAAAAAAAAATATTGTGTCAATATGTCTCACCCTAGTTACGCTTCGTATCAACACAAATTTTACGTACAGCAATGGATCACAAACTTGTGAAACAAATATGGCATCTTTCTTGTTGCGGATTATATCGATGAATAAACCTGGAAGAATCAACCACGAGATAAGTTGCAAAATGACATTTAACAGATTTCGTTAACAGCCAACATTCTCCCGTTACTATCTCGTCTTTAAATATGAAGCTGCACATTTTCTCAGTTCAAAGGAAAAAAGCAACATTATACGGTGGCTTTCTTTTCTTTATCAATTATTTTTAGCTTACAGGTAACCGAAGTAAAATTAATATGTTCTTTTCCTCTTTTCTTTTTTTATTTTTGGATGTTACACTCAGTTTTCCCGAAGAAAAAAGTAGCACGTATTTTATAGAAACTCATCATCATCATTTCATGCTCTCTCTCTCTCCACGGAAGGTTGGCTGCAATGAATCTCCACTCTGCTGTTTCCGGGGAAAACTATCAGTCTGTTTATCATTTATCTGAAAGCAGTCTGAATATAAGGCAAGAGAAAATCTGAATGGTGACGGAAAAGACGGGTGATCATTTCTGCCATTTTGCTGCAATTTAACATACACAGCTTGGGTAAAACGGTCACTTCGTTTTCAGAGCTAATGACAAAATAACAGATCTTCAGGTATTCAATACAAAAAAAGGGGAGACAAATAATTACTTAAAATTAAAGAAAAACCATACTTTAAAACGATATTACTTATTTATATTTTAATGTGTTATTTATTTATATATATACTTCATAATGAAAAAATGCTGCACAGGCAACACAGGTATTGACTGGGTACATGGGACCCAACTAGAAGATCTTGATTTTGCTGATGACATAACTTATCAGTAACAATGTGAATTCCATGCAAGAAAAAACAGCCTGTCTTCACTGGGTAGCAAGACAGGACTTGAAATTAACAAGGACAAAACAAGGACAAAAGTTATAAGCACAAAAACCAAGTTAAGACTACTCAATTCAAATGTAATATTCACTCTCATTTATGCATGTGAATGCTGGAAAACAACTAAAGAAATAGACAAGAAATTAGACTCTTTTGAAAACAAATGCCTAAGGAAAATACTCGGCATCAAGTGGAACAAATTTAAGAACAATGCAGAGATAAGACAGATGACTGAACAACAACCAGTCTCATGGGTGATCAGGAAAAGGAGATGGACATATGTTGGCCACTTGATGAGAAGAAATGATCAGAGAATCCCAAAACAAGCTATCAAGTGGAACACAACAGACCGAAGAAAAAAAGGCAGACCGTGTGAAACTCTGAAGCGGTCATTGTTAAGAGAGGCCAAATTAACAGGCATAAAATCCCTTGATGAGGTTGAAAGACTCGCCGAAGACAGGAAAAATTGGCGAACTACTTTGCGAGCCCTATGTGACGTTTAACGGCATGGAAAGGATATAAGATTTATATAGGGCAAAGCAGAACTTATGATTTTTAGAAAGAAATAAAATTAACAGTGGTCCTGTTGTGCCACAGAAGCACCTAGGGAATAAGGTGAATAAGTAGCTAAAATCCCATTTCCATGCCATTGGGGACACAGTGTTAGACCTATACTTCTAAAACTGCATATAAAAGTGTGATGTGGTCAATATCACATTTGGCAGGATATATGTTTGTGTCAATATTTTCCTTGACCAGTTGGCACATGATGGGCTGCTACTGCTTCAAGTGCTCCAAATGGAGCCAGGTACACATTTTTATGGCTGGATGACTAGGACATCTGCGGCCGGACTTGAACCTCTGACCTTAATGTGAGAGACTCGAGTACTAACCATTCTGCTACTCTGACACCTGGAATTAAGCATCATAAAGAAAATAATTACTCACTATCTCTTAAACTTGGAAAAGTACATAATGGGAAAAAGAAAGGGAGGAAGACCAAGGCAAAGATGGCTGCAAGACATCGCTTATAATCTGCAAATGGATGCATCGGCAGCAGGGCATCTTGCTTACAACCGAGAGCTGTTACTTTGTATGAAAGAAGAAAACCATGCTTTTAAACAGCATTTAGGCCAGAGAACATTAAAAATAAGACAAAGGCCACAGTGTTCAATAACAGAGCAAGATTCTCCACTCAGAATATCCACATCAAGCTTGTAGACCAAAATCTTCACTACCATTCACTCTAAGTGGCAAACGACCAAGA
Source organism: Achatina immaculata (assembly GCA_009760885.1). Taxonomy (NCBI): domain Eukaryota; kingdom Metazoa; phylum Mollusca; class Gastropoda; order Stylommatophora; family Achatinidae; genus Lissachatina; species Lissachatina immaculata. The sequence goes on from CM019698.1 coordinate 23,695,618, forward strand.
ACCATGCATCAAAGATTTGACAATTTGACTGATGGGTTTTTATTGTTTCTTCAAATTCTGACTGAGAAAGATGTTCTGCTTATGTCATGCGTGCACATTTTGTAATGTCACTCTATGAATTAGCAGAATACATGCTGCTGTGCAGGTTACTCTGTCACAAAACGTAAGCAAGAGGAAGGACGATCACACGGAAAAGACCTGTAAGACATCTGTAACCTGGGAAACCCCCAAGTAAATTCGTTGAAACTGATCATGGATTACATCTCCATGGAAAAAGAAAGGACATTATAAAATGCTGGGATACATACACACAAAAAAAGTTGTGGGACTTTCCCCCCAAAAAAACCAAAACAAAAACAGAACAAAGCCAGTTGTGCTCTTCTGACTGTGGGTTGAGCAAAACTCGCAAACTATCCATTTCTAAGTTGGTTACCAGTGAGGAGATTCCGAGCCTTGGACATCTGTAGGCAGAAAACGTGATGAGATTCTCAACTTTCCAGTTTTTGGGTAACGTACAACCATGAAACATCTCGACAAATAAACTATTACTGACCTGCCGAGCACTGAACTATCAATGTTTCTGGTCTGGTCACATGATGTCTTGGTATTAAACCCCTTGAAACACTGATGAATCAGGATTTCATGTCAGTGGAACTGTTATTACCATATTTAGTTTGCTCGTTACTTTGTGAATTCATTTTCTTGGGACTTTCTCTGTGACGTAAAACTTGTCCTTAGACTTTTACAGGACACTACTTCTTCAAATGTCCCATGGACAGTGAGCTGGTGTTCTTTGCAGCCGATGAGGTGAAGATGGCAAGGCATGGCTTCATGACAGCTTTCAAGTGGGTCATGGCAGTTACTATTCATGGTCCCTGAATGGTGCTAGTAAGCAAAGGGGGTGTGCAACATTTTTTTTAGCAGACTCCACTGCCATGGGGACTATGGCAAATCCCTGTCCCACTAGCCAGACTAGGTCTGTTGCTGGGGATACCAATGATGAGGTGGGACAGGGTCTTCAGCTATGGTTCACCAACCCTGATGCTACCATGCTAGCTATAGGTTGCTGACTGTCAAATCAGACAGCGTCTTCAGCCCTTGCAGACTACAAGGAATAACTCTCAGCACCAACTGCAACATCTATCACGGAAAATAGAAATATCACAATAAAAACATGAGTGTGAATACTACACTATGTCCCACCCTTTGGGAAGGGGATAAACGTCGGTACTTCACAGCCTCAAATGCCCCCTGTATAGTTAAAAAGGTAATATTTGTTTTGGAACAACATTCTCTAAGGCCGCAGGATTGTACTTGCTACAGGATGAAGAAATGGGCTACAGATTTGGATATGTCACACTGACAGGACAAATCTTCACATGAGCCAGCTTCTGAGGGTTTGGCCAACTGCTCAGAGAACTAGGGCAAAAAAAACAACAAAACTGCTGTGCTGCAAGAAATGTTTCCATATTATGTGTTTTCATGAAATACATCACGCTCTATGACTTTCATGTTCTTTGGATTTAACTACATATAGCCCCTTCTGTAGGGGCCACTGTTGCAGACAAACCTTTCTGTAGGGGCTATTGCTGCAGATAACCTTTTTTTTTTTTTTTTGGAGCTGTCAGGTATACACAATCTTGTTTAATAAGGTTATCACTGTGGATAACCCTATCGATTTGGGCTGTTACTCAGATAATCCTTTCAGCTGGGGCTGCTACTGCAGATAACTTTATGTTGGGCTTATCACTGAAGATAACCCTGTATGTCAGGGGCTGTTACTGTAGACAACCTTTCTTTGAGATTGTCTGTCACTGTTGATAACTCTCTCTGTTAGCTCCTTTACAAAGCATAACACTGTTATTTTCTTCAGTAACTAAATCCAGAAGCCAAAGAACTGCAGAAAATAAAAAAAGGATGGCATTTCCTACGAACCCAGAAGAAACGACATAGAAAGTCGCAGAAACCAACTGCAGCAGAATGTGAAAAATGCCAGAAGGCATTCCCTGTTAAATCTCATTTTAAAATTACTAGTTCCTCGACCTCAAGCCGCCTGGACACAGAATGAAAAAATTAGGAGCAAAACCGAGGGTTAAGCAGGTAAAAATGATCAATTCAACATATCAGATTTAAGAAAAAAAAAGTTTCTTTACTCAGGTGAGATGAAGCGTCACATCTGTGTGAGAGAGAGAGAGAGAGAGAGAGAGAAAGAGAGAGAGAGAGAGAGAGACTGGTGTCGATGTATAAGAAGAATCTACTCACAGGTTTTTGTGTTAAAAACAATTTAACATGCAGCTGAGAATTTTAATGGCAACATTATTACTTCGATGTCCAACTTGTTACATCATGCAAAAAAAAAAAAGTTAAATTTTTTATGCTGGTTGATTGGGCTAATTCTCCATTTGGTGAGTCTATTTGTGGCCAACGTTTGAAGAAAAGATCATTTAAAAACTGTGAGTAGGCAGGATATACATACATCTCTTTCGCTTCTTCCCAAAGTAGACAGCACAGACTGCCCAGGGCAATGGTGGGAAGATTTTGTGGAGGGAGGAAGAATGGTAAGTGAACAGAAGGGAATATCACAACTAGCTGAGCAAAAGAAAATTTTGGAGGTGCTAGGGATATGGTCTGGGAGACCTTGAGGTAGCACTCTTAAAAAAAAAAAAGGTTTGGGAACCGCTGATACATTCCTCTATATTGGCTATGCAGAAGCACCATATAAGTCAGTTCCCATGTGCACTACAGAGAAACAGGGCTGGACTTCCTGGTCCTAATGGCTTTATCACCTCTAGTAAAATCACCAGGACCCCCCCCCCCCCCAATGTCTTATGCATATGGTACCGTATATTGAAAATAAACAAAATTACATCAACAATACAGTCTGTAATGTAAGTCTTATTTTCTTATCTACGAGAGGGGGGGGGGAGAGAAATAGATTTGCTTGAACAGAGTACAGTTTGAAAACATGCTTTCCACAACTTTCTTCATTATTTTCCTTATTTATCCCCACCTTGGCAGTAGTCCAAAGGTACAGAACAGCTGTGATATAAGTTTCTCCTAAAAAAAAAACCCTGTAGTTTGTAATGGTGTGAAGATCTCTTACTGACTTCATGGAGGTAATAAAACTGATTATATGCAAATAAGAAAAACCATAAGCAACAGATACGGACAAACACCGACAGGAACATAACATAAGAAAAGCCAGTTCTAAATGTTTCACAGGACAAAGAAGTACTCAGAAAGTATGAAATTCATATCCCAAAACAAAAAAACTCATTTTAAAAACCAGGATACCACGCATCATCGCCAATGTGCGTATGAAGAAGATGAAGAAGTAAAAACATCACATAGGAAAAAAGTTCATTCTAAATATTATTACAGGGCACAAAGATGTAACAAGAAAGTCTGGAACTTATGTCTCAAAAAGGTCACTCTAACTGTTACACGGGGCACATATATATAAAGAAAGTTTGAAACTAACGTCACAAAAGAAAAAAGTCATTCTAAACTTTACACAGGACAAACTTGTACAAAAGAAAATTTGAAACTAACTTCCAAAAAGAAAAAGGTTGTTCTAAACTTTACACAGGACAAAGCCGTACAAAGAAAGTTTGAAACTAACATCCCAAAAGACAAAAAACTCGTTCTAAACTTTACACAGGACAAAGCTGTACAAAGAAAGTTTGGAACTAACGTCCAAAAAGACAAAAAGCTATTTTAAACATTACACATGCCCATGACACAGAGGTTCTCAGGAAGTCCGTAACCAAGATTCCAAAAGAAAAGGTCATTCTAAACAGGACAAAGAAGTTCTCATAGTCTGATAAGTCTGGAACCAATGACAGAAATGCTTGTGAAAATGGGGGCACATATGACTGTTGGAGTCATGGGCTGAAGTATACAGCTTATCCTGTTTACTCTCTGTCCCCATAAATATCTAATGGAGCCCAAGAGTTCCCTAGATCCCTAAACAAACAAGAAATACTACCTGAAATGGTTGAGCTAACACAAATTCTCATAGCTAAGGATGTCCTATGACAGCAAATGGTATGTATGTAGGGACAGTTTCTAAGGTTGTCCTATGACAGCAAACGGTATGTATGTAGGACAGTTTCTAAGGTTGTCCCATGACAGCAAATGGTATGTATGTAGGACAGTTTCTAAGGTTGTCCCATGACAGCAAATGGTATGCACTGTAGGACAGTTTCTAAGGTTGTCCTATGACAGCAAAAGGTATTTATTATGGCAGTTTCTAAGGATGTCTAATGACAGCAAAAGGTACAGCTATCAGGACCAGTGAACTTTAGCAGAACTGCCCCCGTCTAGCCAATGAGTCAGAATCACTACTGCTCCAATGATGGTGGCAGACTTCACATTTTCCTCGCTGTCAACTTAACTTTGGGCCTGCACATCTGCTGCCATAGCCCATTCCCCATTCAGCAAAATGCTTGTGTCACACTTCAACTGCAAAGAAAATCCTGCATGCAGGTCTAGGGAGAGAGAAGAACTCAAACGGGTGAAAATGGCTGTAACTCTTGATGAAATCTGGACACAGTCCACAGTAGCTGGCAAAAGATGAACCGAGAAAAAAAACTGAATGCCAGACCACCTGTGACGATCCCAGCGATGAACACAACTCAAATACTCTTTGGAAACTCTTGCATAAATCTAAACAACAAACTCGTGCAAAGAAAATGAAGAAAAAAAAAATTGAACATAAAATATCCGGAATGTACACATGAATAATTAACCTACAGATATTAAGCAAAAATAACAGTGAACAGACTTATGAGGGAAAATTAAGTCTTGTTTCTGCAACAAAGTCATTATAGTTCTTCCCCCCCACACACAATAAAAATATGTCACTCCATTTCATTTACGATCTTAATTTATTCCATTCATTTATTAAGTGTTGTGCCGATTATATTTGCTGATGTTTCTCCCGAGATTAGCTGTCTTTTGTCCCGTTCCTCCCCCCCCCCCATACTGTTATTTCATTCACACATCCCTCTTGCCAAGTCTTCTGGTGACTGTCAGGTTCTTTACCTTCTGCCTTCTGAGTCACGCACCCTAAAGAATTTTTGGTTTATGTTTTTTTTAAAAATATCTATTTCATAAAAATGCAAACATCCTTAGAAAACTTTGACGTTTTTTTTTTCATTCTGGGAAAATCACTTCAGGAGATATTTCACACATATTTTGGGACTTTTTTCAAATCGTTAATAAGAATTGTTCAAGAATCCTAAACAATATTTTTTTTCTTCTTAAAAATGCCAGGTCATGCTAAGTCTGGAGCCTAGTAATGTTCAGAATGGCAAGTCTGCTAAATCTGGGCACATGTCATGGACTGAAGTACACAGCTTATCCTGTTTACTCTGTCCCCATAAATATCTAATGGAGCCCAAGAGTTCCCTAGATCCCTAAACAAGCAAAAAATACTACCTAAAATGGATGAGCTAACACAAATTCTCACAGCTAAGGATGTCCTATGACAGCAAACAGTATGTACTGTAGCACAGTTTCTAAGGTTGTCCTATGACAGCAAAAGGTATTTATTATGGCAGTTTCTAAGGATGTCTAATGACAGCAAAAGGTACCTACTATAGCAGTTTTTAAAAGGTACATACTATAGCTATCAAGTGGAACACAACAGGCTGAAGAAAAAGAGGCAGACCACGTGAAACTCTAAAGATGACATTGTTAAGAGAGGCCAAATTAATAGGCATAAAACCCCTTGATGAGGTTGAAAAGCTCATCGAAAACAGGAGAAATTGGCGAACTACCTTATGAGCCCGATGTGACGTTTAATGGCAGAGGAAGGATATAAGATAAGACATACTACAGCAGTTTTTCTAAGTTAAGTCCAATAACAGCAAAATACTCCAGCAGCATTTCTAAAGATGTCCTATGACAGCAAAAGGTATTTACTACAGCAAAGTTTCTAATGATGTATGATGACAGTAAAAGGTATTCACTACAGCAATTTGTAACCATTACATATATTACATTAAAATGTTTCACTGCATGAGCAAAACAGTAAATCATTATTATTAACAATAAGTGATGAAATATTCAATGAAAAAAAATGCTTGGAGCCACAAAAAAGGTTTCCTGACTGACATATAAAAATACAGTAAAAAAATAAATAATTAGTAAAATGAAAACAAAGAATTACATTTTAAAAACAAACATTTACAGAGGTGAAAAAAAAATGAACAATATCAAAACATGTAATCATACATGCTTCAAATTCTTTCATTCCATATATGCTGTACCCAACAACATTGATGATAATGCTACTCCATCTTGTACGGTCCTTGGTATTTCTAATAAACTCATTTGTTGTTCTCAGGGTTGAAATGAAAGGAAAAAAAAAAAGAAACTTAAAAAATAATCCAAACAGATCAATGGTTAGAAAAACAATTATGCAAAAATGTGAAAAAAAAAAACAAAAACTAAATGAAATAATTATGATGCTAAATAAATATATTTCCAAGCGAAACAAAAATTTCCAAGTGTTTATAGATAAACGGAAACACAAACACTTGGTTAAATGAAGCAACTGAAATAATGGAAGAATGATATAAATCCCAAATAAAAGTAACTGCTAGGTTTCTTATGCTCAAATTGGAATACAAAATATCTATGATATATGAAAAGCAGTCTAAATGAGAAATCTACCAGCCGTCCATAACAAAGAAAGTCTATATATGTTCTAGAATTCCCATGGTCATCATCATCTTGTGCTATATACAATTTCAGTGTAAAGCATATGCATGTACTTCATCTTCGCTCACGTTCAAATTGGGCTAAAGCTATCTTCTATCTCATGACGTCGCCTCTTTCGTCTTTTGTCATCTTTCTACTCACTTTTTGTCCAACACTACATTACCTAACTCTCAATATTTTTAAAATCTTCAATTTTCCGTCTTTATTACTCCCCACGCTCTTCTTCTGAAGTACTCACTCTCTGTTATCTTCTAGTCCAGTGGTTCTAAATCTGGAGTCGATGGACCACCCAATGACTCTGTTCGATTAAAATTTAAAAAATCTTATTACCTGGGTTCTATTTATTGCTTTATTTTTTAATAAAGGGTCTACAGCTGTAAAGAGCTGGAAAGGGGGTACATTGAGTTAAGATTTGAGAACCACTATTCTAGTCAGGCTATATACACAATCTTGCACTACTTGCCATTCTAAAGATCATGAAATAATAAGCAGAATATATGGCAGACGTATACAATTTAACTTTAGATTTTATTTGTCACTTCAGTTCACAATTCAAAGATGAGACTATGCTTCTATGTATATCTATGAGATTATAATCCATTAGGATATATTATATATATAATATAGTCTACAGGAATGTAATCTGAGACTATAATCTATAAGAAATAATCTCTATAAGTGAACACTATATGAAACTATAATATACTATATCAGAATGCAATCTATGAGACTATAATCTATACAATGGATTATTTTTTGCTTAAATGCATGAGATAATTTAAGGGGAGGGAATTCACAGACTGAAATTGAGTAATAAATGTAAAATGTGACCATTATCTTTTGAAGTTTAATGTTCTATTTAATGGACTGTACTTCATTTCTGGAACAGGACAAAATAATTTAAAAAAAAACAACTCACAAGACCTTTGAGAATCATGAGCCAGAGAGTCCCCATGCCCTTCCTAAGTCAGGAATTTAATAGGGCTGAAATTCTCATCTGGGGTGGGAGACTTCCTCTGATGATCTAAAGGAGTTGTGTTATTCTGCTCTCTACATACAGGTTCCTGCATACACTGTAATTTGAGGGATATGGACATTGCCTCTGAAGAAATGAGGTGAAGTTCTATGCAGAGAATCAATATTGCTTTGAAGATACGAGGCAAGGTTCTTTGCAAGAAATCAGGGTTGTTCTGATGATATGTAAAGTTTCATGCAGGTAATTTAGATTTCTCTGAAGTAGCAAAGTGTAAAGTTCTATGTAGGGAATCGAAAAGTTGCCCTGAAGTAGCAAGGTGTAAAGTTCTATGCCATGAACAACTATGACCTACTGACTCTTCCATTTCCCAGGTTTATGAGTTTTCACTCCCAATCTTGTGCCATATAGTGGAATGTACGTGTTTTTCTTAAGCTGCTCTTTACTTCTGTACAGAATGTTTCTGATGGAGTTTGGTGCTATCAGGTTCGTCTGAAGATCTTTCCATGCACTGCAGTCCCACAGGCAGCTTTTCACAAATTTATCTTACTGTCTACTGCACTGCGACACAAATGCGAAAACACACAAATAAAAAAAATTTTTTTTTCAAAATTTCACGCTAACATTTAATTCCCGCAGATGTTTGCAATTTGCATTTGATTTAACATTTTAAAAACGTGTACATTACTGAATGTTGTGCTGACAAAACTGGCTTTTCAGAAAGTGCTTCATGTAAGGTGAAAGGCTGATACAATTGTACCAGTTTAAAAAAAAAAAATCCTCTAAAGGTTTTGGCTTTTAAGAAATGAAGGACGGAATTGGGTGATGCTACAAAAGGCTCAGGATATCATGACGCTCTGAACACCACACTTACTGAAGCAGGCAACCTGACTCAATAAAAATGAGACCCCCCCCCCCCCTAGCCTGGCTATCAGTTACGTTATGTGTAGGCCACGTCAAATGGGCAAACATGGATTCTAGCTGTTACATTAAATCTATATGAGAAGCGATTTTTGAAAATTAAATAGACATAATTTTACTTTTCCCGTCTTGGTTGCTTAATCAAGAAAACATCAATACTGGAATGCAATGCTAAAATTAGGTTGCTCAAGACCTCCTGAACAAAAGATATCAACCAGTTAAAGCAATTTCATTCAATTACTAACATCACAAAGAACAAAACTAAACAACACAAAACAGGAAATTAATGCTTTTTTTCTGAGGAAATTATGACATCAACAGCACGTAATTAAAACAAGCAAGCATCAAAGGACAGCAGAACTAAATAACTCAACAATGAATAAAAAAATAAGCCATTACTGCCAACTCTCATACTGAAACAAACCTCACTCATTTTTTATAAAATACATTTAATGTGTATACATATAATAACAATTTTATTTCTCATCAACCGTGGAACACAAAAGAAAAAAAATACACGTAATGAACACTGGTACAAAATATAACCTTTAACAGTTTAGAAAATGGAAATAAACCGTGGACTTTTTTTTTCTAACTTATTCTCTATTCCATCAAATTATCAAATCACCTCTGTGAATATTTTAAAAAAACAAAAAAACTAACTGGTTTAACCAACAACCAAGGATTGTTGGTTGGATGAAGTCACATGAACAGGGCATTCAATATTGTGGCTTCTAAAGCCTTCTTCAGGAAATGAGGTCACACAGAGTCAAAGAAAATGATCAAACTGTTTGTATATGTGGGAAACCTATCACCCCCCCCCCCCCCCCAAATTTTGCTTCATAAAATGACTTGAACAATTCAGACAGCTGTGTAGATTTTAGAAATTTAATTTCAAACCCCATTCCCCCCCCACACTCCTTTTTCATCACTATTTCACTCTTTCTGTTCTGCTGCCCTGTGTTTGTTCATACTCTGATGAAACCCTTTAATGTTAAAATGCTGAGTGTTCTGAGTTTTGCATCTTCTAAAACTACCATATGTTCAGTTTTCCCCCGATTCATTCCCAAATTTCACAACAGCCGTAGTCCACATGTTATTCTCATACATAAATTAAAACTGGTATTTTGAAAGTCTAATGGCTTTTGACGCTACATACATACCAATTAAAAAAAAATGTAATAATTATTTTATTACACAGATGCCTCATAAGTGTCATACACACTTTTTACGTTTTCCTTGCGGGATGACTGGCTCTGTCTCCGCAGTCTCTCACTGATGCGCTTGTCACGAATCTCAACTGCATTACTAACTTGCAAAGCTCGTACAAATGACATGGGCCGATTTTCCTGCTGCTGCAAGGATGACGATGATGACTGGCTGGGGAGATGAGATGACGTGAAGGAAATGTTGGATGACGGGGGCCCCAACGAGCTGGGGACATTGCTGCTTTGGTGAACAGTTTGATGAGCATTTGATGAGTGGGTAAATGTGAGGGTTCGAGGAGAGCTGCCTGAAGACACAGTTGATGTCCCACTTGGCTGTCCAAGGCCACCACCCCCTATACTGGTGCTAGGCAGCGGTTGATATCCTGAGAAGGTAGGCGGGGCATGAGTGGGCTGGTACGAACTGCCAGAAGTACTACTGCCACTGATCCCATACCCGGTCTGAGAGGTTTCAGGTAAGTTTCTAGACAAACTACGATCCCTTCCCCCCAGTCTGTCTTGTGACCCTGCTCTCTCTCGTGAAGAGTCTAGATCAAAGCTCTTAGACCGATCTCTCTCCCTGGAACGATGAGCATCCCTTGAAGAACTTCTCTCCCGAGGGTGGGACTCCGAACTCCTTCTGGGAGAAGATCCGCTTTGAAAACTATCTTTATCACCATGCCTTGAAGAGCTTTCTTCTCGGTAATATCTGTCTCTGCTGTTGTGCCTGCCATCAGATGAATCTCTAGACCGACTATCACTGGTTCTTGTTCGGTCATCATAATCCCTAGATCCAGCTTTATCCCTTGATCTGGAATTAAGAGCACCATCTCTAGGTGAAGCATCCCCTCTTGTTCTTTCTAGTGTATTATAACGGCCATCTGGTCTGTCACCAGAGTTACTGAGCTGGTCTCTGGAACCACCCAACCTGTCTCGGGAGTTAGAGAGATAGTCGGCTGAGCCTCTTCTGCCAGGTAAGGTATCTCCTGATCTGTTTAGGTTTTCTCTAGATCTATTTAAGTTTTCCCTTGAGCGACTCGGGTAAAAATTTCTCCCCCTATCTTTTATAGGGGAAACTGAAGGTAGAACTGATACTCCAGGGTCCCTTGTGCCAGCTCTGGAAGGAGATGGTGAGTGAGGAGGATGTGGAGGTCGACCACTATTTCCGTCTCCACGTTGAGATAAAGGGGAGTTGACTCTTGGTGAAGGTTTTGATGGGGGCACTCTGGGAGGTAGAGTTCTCTCCAGATTTGGACTCTGGATATTCGGACCACTGGATGATGTGCTTCTTTTCACACTGGGGCTGTTTATTGATGTGGGACCATCATCCCCTTCACTGTGGAGTTTTGTGTCATCCTCCTCTTTCACAATTGGGGCTTTATGTCGGCCTAGACTACCACCATTCTGAACGTTGTAGGAGCCTGACTTCCCTGCAGGGCGCTCAAATGTGTTCCTTGACTGAGCAGGAGGTGATGTAGGCCTCTTAGAGTGGTTGGCGTGTGTGCTGGCTTGGATGGCTGCTCCAACAGAAGTCGGATTATGCTGGTTGATGCCTGCATTGAAAAGGTTGGTATACGAGCCACCCTGCTTGTGTGCCACCGGTGGGGAGGGTTCACAGTCAAAGGACTGACTGCTCTTGTCTAAATACTCATCATGTTCATGTGTACTTCGGGGCCTCAACTGAAACACATTAAAAATATGTGAATTGAAACATATCACTACCATTTGTGGTTTCCATATACAGCATAAAAAACAATCACATTAGTTCAGAAAACAAGAAACAATAAGAAGAAAATGATATATACAGATTATGAACATTCTCTGTTTACAGGCTGCTACTGTTGGCCTGGAACAAGAGAGGAGGCTCAGGTGAGCAAAGAAGACTGTGACATCAGAGTCTGCCAATCTGAATCTGGTACAGCACTGTTAACAAATCTGGGCTTGCTGAAGGTGGTGGAATCGACTGAGAAGCTTGCTTTATTCAACTCCACTCTGGGCGTTGAAAACTCAGCTCCTAGTTCTGTGCTTCAACATCCTCATGACACTGGCTTCTAAGAAGAGCCTACCTGCAGTTCTGGGGGTCGGGGGGTCATGGATACAACCACCAGAGGACTGGCAAACCTGAGATGGCTAAAACCTTGCTCACCCCTCTACTGTCACAACCTTCAGCATGTCTAACAAAACAAGACTCTGCATAATTCTTGTTATGTTTGAGCCTACTAAAAAGTGGGCTCTAAGGAGCCAGCCACTTTAGGAACTAATGCCGCTCTAGTTCACTGCCTGCTGACTCAGTTTTTTCACAGAATTAGCCACAAGAAATTATGTAAAATTACACAATTACACAATGTTTTTACAGCAGCAAGAACATAAACAAATTCAAGAAATGTACAATGTACCATCAGCTCCCAACTTATAGTCTCTGAAAGGTTTTATTGGGAGAGGTCCCTTTGAAGCAGACCTCAATTTGTAAAACTTGAGGGTCCTCAAAGCCCAGTCTAGATTTTAAAACTACATTAATTTTTTGTTTTTGTTTTCTGTAGGTTACAAAGCCCTCAAAATACGAATTCTAGATTCTACCTGAATATCAGAAGCATGCGGAGAAATATCACTGGTTTCAGAAAAAAATTGGGCAGCAGTAGCACCACCACCACCACCGTGGCAAAGTGATATTTCCATTAATACTAAAGACGTTCAACTGTGATGTAATGAAGCAATATGCCACAATAACACAAAACTGTGGTTACTACAGATGACCTACTAACTAGTGCTTTTTTTTTTTAACCATCATCCAATCAAAAAAGCTAATTCACAAAAAAAAAAGGGGGGGGGGGGGGCTGTACTTTCACTCATGAAATGAAAAATGCATGCTCAACAACGCACAACATTAAGGGAATGCTACTGCAATACTGGCATTCTGATTTCATTACTGGAGTCATACTGTGAACTGCAATTCAGTGCACTGCATTATAAATATACCAGGCTAGATGGGAAAGGGGCCCGGTGGTGGTGGTGCCCATTTGCAGAAAATGCCAGCTACAATGAAAGTACTGCTAATATGTATCATTCTAAATCAGTGGTTCTTAACCAGTTTTTGACTGTGGGCTATCTTTCCAGTCCGAGAATAGCTGTGAACCCCCCCCCCCCCCAGGCTGAGAACACCTATGGATCCCTCGTTTAACAATAAAACAATGAACAGAACTCTGATAAGGCCAAAGATTTTTATTTTTTTTTAACTCGAGCCAATCCGCTGACATGGAATCTTCAGGGAAGCAGAAATCGAGGAAGACCTAGAAATATTCGGAGAAGAGAAATTATGACAGTGCTCAAGGACAACGGATACACATGGAAGGAAGCAGAGAATAAATCAAAAAAAAAAAAAAAAGGGCATGATTTTTAAAAGGGCCTTTTTTAAATGCTCCCTAGGAAGTGAAAGGTGACGATGAATAAATTTACTGGTTCACAGACCACCAAAAAAAAAAAAAAAACCCTTCTGAGTACCCTCTGTGGTAACTCCACGTTAAGAGCCACTGTTTTAATGTATCATCATCATCATCACCCACCCTATGTCACCTTTCAGCCATGACAATTTCTCTTTCTGTTACACTGTTACATCAAGACAGCCTGGGTCTCTGTGATGCATGTCCGACTAATCTAAAACTTTTTTTTTTCTTCTTTTCTTTTAAATTATGGAAAGGTAATAGCAATGAAACGAAGGTAAGTCACTTGTGCAACATAAATACAAACAAACCGGTTTGAACTGTCCTCTCCCAAGTTTTTGAAAATGTGAAATAAAAAGTAGTTGGTTCATCTTATGAATATTTCTATCTCACTGGGTGCTTTTGGACTAAAATATTAAACAAAAAAAAAACGTCTGCTGTATCAGATCATTATATCAAGGATGGACTTGTATTCACGAATAAAAGCACTAATTTGAAAATGGATTATTTCCATGTCAAATGGCTCATACATCATATATATATTTTTTTTGGTAGCTATTTCTTTTTTTTTTCTCAAACAACGAATTCTCACACTCTCCATTTCTCTACTATGTGAACTCAGATGTATGTGAGGTTACAGTAGTATTCATTAAGTTATATGCAACGCAATAATCGATATTACAATTAAAAGAGTATCCATGATAAAATACAGCCAAATGTTGCCAACACAATGTTGAAGATAAAGACCAAAATAATATAACAATTATCTGAAGAATATGGAAAGCTGACTTCGGAAAAATTTGTGGCCAAAAAAAAAAAAAACACAAATAATGAAGAATGAGTAAACAGAAATAGTCAAGGCCAAAAAGAAAAAAAAAAAAAAAGAGGCCACAAGAACATCCTATAGTCTGAATGCTCTACATACCTGAATGCTCTGTGCATTTGAATATTCTATGTGCCTAAAAAGATCTGTGTGTCTGAATTATCCATGTGGCTTAATGCTCTGTATGGTCTGAATGCTCTATAATCTAACCATTCAAATCAGGAAATATATACCTGTATTATAATCAGTTATAATGGCTGCCACATGTTTTTTGAACAAATGACATGGCTATGCTACAATCACACGCAGCTGCAGTTAAAGCCACAAAAACAGGACCAGAAATCTGAAATGATGGCACGTTTCCCACACCAAGAGAATGATGTACAGTGATGTCACAACATGCTGATGAACACCATACACATAAAAAGTATGCAGTGTAACCTCAGAGATTTACATATAGCAATATTAACCAAAGCTCCAAAATGTTCTACACTCAACACCAATGAAATGAACACAGGAGTAGCAGTCATAGTGGAATGAATTCTTATGCAAAGACAGGGTGTTCGGAAGCTGCTTTCATCAGAGTTAAATCACCATCCGTCCTCAATGACCTTGGATACCAAACTAGCAACCATCGTCAATTGTGGTACTTTGCTGGGCAGCAACAAATTATCTCCACTATCATACAACCTTCATATGGTGCCCTAGCCTTTCTGCATACTGTTCATCGTGGGTTCCATGGCTCTTCTGCCTGGTTATCTTTGATTTGCTTCTCTTTCAGTCCCCATCAACTTAGCCACAGAGACTGAGTACATGCAACACTCATGTTCTGAGAAAAATGCTTCAGAAATGGGAGAATGTCTATCTTACATCCTTCCTGTGCTGCTCGTCACATAGGGCCCGCATGGTAGTTCACCAAGATTTCCTGTCTTTGGTGAGCTTTTCAATCTCATCAAAGGATGTTATGCCCACTGAACTGGCCTCTCTTAACAATGTCCTCTCTAGAGTTTCACGTGGTCGACCTCTTTGTCTTCAGCCTGTTGTATTCCATTTGACAGCTTGTTTAGGGGTCCTCTGAATGTTTCTCCTCATCACATGACCACCATATGTCCATCTTCTTTTTATTATCACCCATGAGACAGGTTGTTGTTTGCTCATCCGTCTTATCTCTGTGTTGTTCAGAATGTCTATCTGCTAGTAAAAAAAAAAAAAAACACCAGTGTTCTGGTAAAATATATATGGAACTATACTGAAGTTCAAAGTTCAGGTGAACACAAACCACGAAAATGAAGTGTATTTTATGCATTCTCTCTCTCCCCCCCCCCCCCTTCTTGAATCCATGTTAATTTTGAGTTTATGACAGTTGTGGGTTCGTGACTGGCAACCCCCCCTCCAATCCCATGTGACCCAGCCATAAAAAAACATGGATGGTACTGGAAACAATATGTGCTAAAATGAAACCGCTTCTAAAAGTGCAGAATTTGCTTGTCTAGCATGGTACACTGGCTTACTCTTCACATGACTGCCAATTAGCGATGGGAAAGGCAGACAGTATGACAATCAGTCCGACTCACCAGAGGCCACAGAAGATGAACGCATCCAAAAAAAAAAAAAGTTCTTTGCAAACAGGACATAAGAAACTGGACTTTTAGGCTGTGATAGCACAGAAATAAAAAAATGAATGCCTGAAATATGCCGGTGCACAACAGAAGCTTACAAGACCACGACAAAACAGCTTTGTGAAATCATGTGATCGCATTACCTTCTGCAGGAAGTTCCGAAAACTATAATTGAAACAAATAAAATGCAAACAATTTATTGCAAGATATTAAAAAAACATTTTAAAAGAACCAAACATTACAAAAATTTTTTTTTTTTAAAAACTCATGAACTTTGGAAGTTTGCTGAAAAGAGCGCCAAGACTAAACTTCAACGATAGGTCAAACCTTCGACTGCAGATTCTTAAGTCGAGATTTATTCAACCTCCGTGGTGTTATCGGGATCTTTATTCACCCGCAGTGGTACAATTCGCTGTAGGTACGAAAACTGTAAACCTATGATACTTGCCTCACAAAACTGTTACAAATAAAGCACACTTTCTTGGACACGTTAACACTTTACTGAGACAAAACAAGGGGGGCTGGTGCGTAAATCAATACATCATGCATAAATCATTTACACAACGTCAACAAAAAAAGGTTCAGTCACAATGGGATGACCAAGCAAGGGTTCCGTGTAATCATCAGCTGTCACTTCAGATTCTGAACAGAACATGTGTATGACATTATCTTAAAGAGCACACTTCTTTTAACTCCTAACCTACCAAAAAAACCATTTAAATGGGTTTTTTAAAACATCAAAAATTAACCATAGTCATATAAAATGCCTTGAAATGATTAATTTAAAAAAATTGCATAACTGCAATGCAAATCTTTGTACACGCTCAAAATGAGGCAAAGCTTCCAAAATATTTCCGTGATTTAAAAAATGCTTATACTTCAGAACTTAACAGCTACGGAAAGTGGAAAAGCTATCAACTATGGTTATCTGCTGTCAAGGACTACTTGTTGTAGTCACAAGGATGACCTCCCCTGGGAACAACTGTGTTAAGAACATCTTAACATAGTCTTTGTGAGACAGGGAACATAGACCTGTTTGCTTAAAAACTCTGACCTACTTCTGTAGCCCAGAAACCTGCAGCAATCAACACTAACTGTAATTGTTATTTTTGTAAAATGTAATGTCAGGTTGGTGGAAAGATGGGGACATGGAGATCACTGGCAGGGATTAGGAAAGTCTGGTGTGAAACCAATGAATCCAGGACGTGAAAAGCCTAAAGATCTTTACAACAATGGCTATCAGAATGATGTAAACAAAACAGAGCCAGCAGATTATAGGTGGCGGGGAATGGATATCATTGAGGCACTCAGATTCCTCATCCCAAAGTCGGAGTGTCTCTGTGGAACTGTCTCAAAAATGTCTGGCCAGCCAGTGTTGCATTCTGGATCTGACATGGAGAAGGGGCTTAAGTGCAGCCACCAGAGGCTGGAAAAAAGCTTTTGGCCAGCCAGCCTACACCACTGTCTTCACGGCAGTCCGAGCAAGACCACAGTCTGCCCTAGCAAGGAAAGGTGCTGAAGTCGGAGGTACCCAGCCAAAAGGTGCATCGCAAAAATCAGGGTACCACACATCATCACCAGTGTGCATATGAAGAAGAAGAAGATAAGGATGACCATTAACACCATTTCACTGGGGTATGCTTGTATACAACACACACACATATATATACAAAATTATTACATATAATTATTCAACATGGATCTTCGATGCTAGCAAGTTTATCGTATTTTCCATGACTAAAGAAACATTCCAGGCAACACAACCCAACACTCTTTTTGTATTGGGTTGGATATGGTGCCACTTGGTATGAGTGAATCTGCTCTGTTATCAAATCTCCAACGACTGAAAAATACTGGGTGTGAGCCATAACTTCTGTGCCCAGGTGGGATGGTTTAAGGCACTACAATGACAGGTAGTTTTTGAGGCTTTCTTGAAAAAAAAAAATATGGCTGGTTATTAAATCAGTCTGGAGTGTGAAGACACCCGATAAGGTAATCAGCGAGCCATAGCCGATATGCCAGCGTCAGGGTTAGCAACCCATAGCTGACCGAGACCTTGTCCCACCTTTCCTTGGTACCCCCAGTAACAGGCATAGCCTGGCCATTGGGGCAGGGACCACCACATTTCCCATGGTGGTGGAGTCTGCTAAAGAAGCACTGCACACCACCTGCTTTTTAGCTGTACTCTGGGACTGAAAAAGTAGCCGCCATAACCTGCTCCCACGCCGATACGATGCTGTGCCTCAACATCTCTACAGCATCAGCTGCAAAGAACAACAGCTCGCAGCTACAGGGAGTTCGTACAAGTACGAGTAAATCAGTCTGGGTATCGCTGGCATGATTCATCTTGTAACAATTTGTGTTTCTGTATCTCTTATCTTCTTCTTTCCCTTTGATCTCCTCTGAACTTGTGATCTTCACAGGTAAATCTCATGCTAAAGCTCTCGTCTTTCTGATGATAAATGATTTACTGCAGCTTTCTTGATGAACCAGCTAGCTTCTCTGCAGGCTCCATTACAACTTATTACTGAGCAAGACCCCCCCCCCCCTGTGTTCTCCAACATGAAATTTAATACTTAATATGTCAGAAGAAAATCTGGGCAGTCGGCAGTAATATTACTTACAAATATTGTACAATACAAATCGAAAAATGATATGGCCAGTGCGTGCATTACATTGATTAAACACACATTTGTCATGCACATTATAATGAACTACACCACTGTAACTTGTATTATAATAAACTTTGTGATTGTTGCAAGTATTTAAACCAATTATATGGTTTTCTTATGTTAAAAAAAATGCTTGTCAGATGTATTATAATGAATAACGTAGTTGTATGTTACACATATTATATATGGCCATCACATGTATTTTAATCGGTTATATGACTGTCAAATGCATTTTAATAAACTATATGGTTGTGACTTATATCATACGATGAACTACATAAATGTGCAATATAAGGAATGATATAGAGGACTACATTTTGATCAATTACTTGACAGACATTTTGCTGTTGTAACATGGCTTATGTGATGAACTGCTTGTCTGTCATGATTAGTGTAATGAATGATTATGGAGGTCTCATGTATTCTGATCAAATATAAGGATGTCACCCGTACTACAATCAATTATACAGTCCCACTTATAATAAATGACGTGGGTGCATTAATAATCACAGGATACTGTAGTCAAACTCGTATATAACAAATTCAAAATTAAGACCCGAAACAGCTCTTTGATGGTATTCTTCTGCATCGACAGTGTCATAATGTCACAATGAACTACCAAATACCACACAAATTTACGAGCCTATCTTAGGCAGCACCAGGACATTCACTCACGTTGTGGTTTTTATTAACCGACCGGATTCCATTGGAAGTGGTTGCAGCAGAAGTTGTGATTGTGACATCGTTTTCTGCCGCCATGTATGTGATCTTGCTGCACTCCAATTTGACTGTTCTAGTTTTTGGAATGTAACCTACAAGCCTGAGGAACAAAATGTAAATTACAGCGATACACTGAGCGTTTTCAACAACAATTACCAAGATTTACTGATTGTTCAATATGAATTGCAGTGATATATCATTTGTTTTTAATGACAATTATGATCATACACTGACTGTTATTCAGCAAGAATGACAATTACAATGATACATTAATTGTTACAATATGAATCACAATGACATATTGCTATCAATATGAATATATACAGAGATATGTTGACTGCTATCAATGTGAATTATAATATACTGTGTTATCAATAAGAATACAATGATATACTGTTATCAGTATTATAGTCCTTTAAATTTCTTACGAGCTAATGGTGCATGGGTGAATGTGTGTAGTTCCTGAATCCTGAAGGTTAGTGATTTACCCTTTTTTTTTTTTTTTACCGACTTCCAAGACTGGCAGTGAAACATATTGCTACAATCCGACGGTCCTTGCCATCTCATTTTGCCTCTATGCTTGGTTAGGTCCCACTTACTTGTATTCTATCGTGCTGCCACAAAATACTCTGCCTACTTGTGCTCAAACTGTATATCATACCACTTTCTGCTACCCCAAGTTTTATTATGTCGGGGTAACACTGATTGAATCAACAGGGATCTGGTCTTTAGGTAAATATTAGACTCAAGGTGCGTGACTGAATAACAGCCTGTCACCATCAGTTTGCCAAAATTTTTGAGGTGCTACAAAGCACATGCACTTAGCTGAGATCTTCCATGGAAGGAGACTGGAGCACTTATGGATGTGTCTGACATGCAATGACAATAACGCCTTTTCTGATTTTCATCATGTTATAATGAACTTATTACAATGTTCTATTACATCCAATGCTTGGCAGCACATGATGGTTTCAGTTAAGAGATCAACATACTCTAAGGAAAATCAAAACATTTCCTTCTGGTTCAGCATATGTCATTTAACCATACTCTTCAAACAAGCTCTCCCTCTGTACTATTCACCACAATCCCCATGGAGTATGCTAAAGAAGTATTCACAAACCCAGCTGCCTTTCAGTTGCACTATACACTGAAAAAAAAAAAACAGCTGCCATAACCCGTTCAAAATGCTGTGCTTGAGAATCTTCACCATATCGACTGCAAAGAAAAGGAGCTCGCAATTCCAAGGAGACAGAAGACGGAGGTTGCTGATATCACCACACCAGCTTGGTCCGGACTGGTACCGGCCACGGTCACGAGCGCCTTCTTTGATCCCTACATGCCGGACAAGCCCGTAACATGCCGAGTGGTTATCTTTCTTGCACGCCAGCGCAATCTTTGGCTATGCCTATCTTTAGCCTGTTACATGCGCGTGATAACCCAGTCTCTGAACTCTGAGGGTCCTGGTCCACCTGCTCCTCTCTGTCAAACTCCTGACAGGTATTGTTCCACTGCTTGTGCTCTCTCTCTCTTTTTTTTTTTGCCTGCTTCTACACTGGACAATGATTAGAGTTTTGGCAAACCACACAATATTTCTACTCACTTTGGCCATCTAGGTCCATAAAACACAAAGCAGCAGTTTCTTATACAGCCTCTTGTAAATGGGTTCGGCCCACCTTTAAACTTCCCTGTTACCTGACGGACAAATACAGAAGGTGCTTAAGTACCATTTGTATGAATGATATGAACTGTGACAGATACTGGAGGTGAAGAGACTGTCCTATTAGGCAATTAGTGACCCATAGCTGACATGCTAGCATTAGGGTTGGCAAGCCTTAGCTGACATGCTAGCATTAGGGTTGGCAAGCCATAGCTGACAAAGACCCTCTCCCACTTCTCCATTAAAATCCCCAGTACCAGGCCTAGCCTGGCTGACAGAGAAGGGATCACCATAGTCCCCATAGTGACAGAGTCCGCTAAAAAAGTACTGCACATCCCCTGCATTCTATCTCCACCAGCAGACTGAAAAAAAAAGCCACCATAACTTGCTCCCAATCTGATACGATGCTGTGCCTCGACAACTTCACCGCATCAACTGCGAAGAACACCAGCTTGCAGTCCCGGGAAGATGGACAAAAGAGGAGTAGGTGACAATTTGTGAATCTATATACCAATTTTATACGGATAAGCATTAAAGTAATAACGAGTTTGGCCACGAGAAGACTGCCCAGAGTATTAGCTGTAGTGGTCTATAGACTAGGGCAAGACTTAATGTAGTTTCCAGGATAATGAAGCCTGTAGGGCAAGGGGTAGCATTCATACATCTTAATACAATAAGGACAGGGAGAAAGAGAGTGAGAGAGAGAGAGAACCAAACTAAGACTTTTCAACACAGACTATGAAAACTGCACTACTCTATGGCTCAGAGACATGGAAAATGACAAAGACAACACAGCAAAAGTTGCAGACATTTATAAACAGAGCTTAAGAAGGATCCTTTAGTTTAAATGGCAGAACAAGATCAGAAATGAGGAGATTTACAGGCAAATGCAACAGGAATCGATCAACATACAGATCACAACAAAAAAATGGAGGTGGACTGGACACACTCTGATAAAGCTGTGAGAATGCATTGCCAGATAGGCCCTGACATGGAACCCTCAAGGGAAGTTGAAAACGGAATCCCAAGGGATTTACAATGAGGACTCGGAAAAGCAGAGGGGCTCATTATGGAGTGACTTGGAGAACAAGGTCAAAAGTGGAAATGACTGTAAAGCCTTTGTCTGTGGATTATGCTCCAGAAGTGAGGGCTACAGGCATTTACTGATTGACCGACTGCAGTGTTCTGAGGAGCCTGTTTTTGGGTCAAAAGTGGGTATTTCATCATGCCACCATAATCTGCTCTCCTTCCATCATGATGCTTGTGCATTAACATCATCAAGGCATCAACTACAAAGAACAACAGTGTAACAGAATATGTGTTAGGGTATCTTATCTTATATCCTTCCCGTGCCGTTAGACGTCACATAGGGCTCGCAAAGTAGTTCGCCAATTTTTCCTGTCTTCGGCGAGTCTTTCAAACTCAACAAAGGATTTTATGCCTGTTAACTTGGCCTCTCTTGATAATGTTCTCTTCAGAGTTTCACGCGGTCTGCCCCTTTTTCTTCGGCCTGTTGTGTTCCACTTGATAGCTTGTTTTGGGATTCTCTGCTCATTTCTTCTCATCAAGTGACCAACATATGTCCATCTCCTTTTCCTGATCACCCGTGAGACTGGTTGTTGTTCAGTCATCTGTCTTATCTCTGCATTGTTCTTGAATTCATTCCACTTGATGCCGAGTATTTTCCTTAGGCATTTGTTTTCAAAAGAGTCTAATTTCTTTTCTATTTCTTTAGTTGTTTTCCAGCTTTCGCATGCATAAATGAGGGTGGATATTACATTTGAATTGAATAGTCTTAACTTGGTTTTTGTTAGGGTATGCAACCCTGCAAAAACAAAACTCGTGCAAAGTTAATGCCCCTGAGTGTATATACTCAGGTTATCAGGTGACTGCCCCTTGTTTATGAGGTCCATTTTTTGTGTGCACACAAACGTCTTGCACAGGATTTGTGTGAAGGACTGAGTGTTAGTTGAAAAAGTATGGAATCTATGCTTTTTGAGTTAGTCTTGGTTTTTGTCAATTGGTTGTCCCCCTGGGAACAACTGTGTTAAGAGCACACTTATCTTAACACAATCTTTGTGAGACAGGGAACATAAATCTGTTAACTTAAAAACTCTGACCTACTTCTGTAGCCCAGAAACCTGCAGCAATCAACACTAACTGTAATTGTTATTTTTGTAAAATGTAATGTCAGGTTGGTGGATGGATGGGGACATGGAGATTGCCAGCAGGGATGAGGAAAATCTGATGTGAAACCAATGAATCCAGGATGTGAAAAGCCTATGGGTCTTTACAACAATGGCTATCAGAATGATGTAAACAAAACAGAGCCAGCAGACTTTAGGTGGCGGGGAATGGATATCGTTGAGGCTCTCATCGGATTCCTCATCCCAAAGTCAGAGTATCTCTGTGGAACTGTCTCAAAGCCGTCTGGCCAGCCAGTGTTCCATGCTGGATCTGTCATGGAGAAGGGGTTTAAGTACAGCTACCAGGGGCTGCAGAACAAAGTTTTGGCCCAGCCAGCCTACACCACTGTTTTCACGGCAGTCCGAGCAAGACTAGTCTGCTCTAGCAAAGAAAGGTGCCGAAGTTGGAGGCATCTAGCCAAAAGGCACATTGCAAAAATCAGGGTACCACGCATCATCGCCATTGTGCGTACGAAGAAGTCAACTGGTTGTGAGGATGTAGTACTGTTCTTGTAGTTTATACACCATAGTGAGAGTGAGAGAGGCCCTACTTGTGTTTTATTGTTTCATGGTGGACCCTAGTTGGCTAAAGTGGAACATGACTCCAGAACTTGATATGTGTCAGGCCACCAGTAGTTTGATATGTAATCTGATGCATTTCAGCCATTATCGAACTTCATCATCATCATCATCATCCAGGAGCTGATATTAAATTCACTTCACCTTATGTTACTAGATAGATGTTGCTGGTATCATGTGTACGTGAGAAATATTACCTGGGTCCCTATTGAGTATGCAAACAGGATACGTCATGTCCTCAATGCGTAACTGTGCATTTCTTTAAATTATCTCACTGGAAGCTCCAGGTGAAGGCGCCGATACTACTTTTTGTTAGAGAACTTAAGTAGGCTTAAAGACTGCAATAACAGGAGGCCAAGAAAAAAACAAAAAACTCAGCGGACTGACCAAGTGGCACTGCAAATGAAAAGCATCTAACCATACTGCAAACACCAGGAACTGCACAAGATGGAGAAGCATAATCCGCAAGGCTGTCAGGGCACATAATGTATGTAACCGAATATATGGACACAGAATACCGTATATGATACATTTTTAAAAATGTCTTTAACACAACAGACCAAACTTCTATGAAGCTTAATATTTTAGACGTTCAATAACCTTATGTTTCGATGCTTAACAAAAAAAAAATCAACCACTGCTTACCTGCTCATTTGTTGTTGTGCCTTTGGAGACTAGAAATATATGAAATCCCGTCAGGCCAAACACAGGAACAAAAACTAGACCAATGATAATGGTTATAACAATGCTGTAGCCAAGTTAAGAGAAAACGAAACATTTGACAGGAATATTAGTTGGAGTGAAGCTGGTGACTCACACGAGAGCAAAACAAAAAAAAAAAAATGACTTGTGGGACAACATTTTATATAAAGACTGGGCTCCCGAGAATATTTAATTTCATTAAGTGAGGGTTTACTGTATGTATGTTATCAATCAAGCGCCGTGCCATGTGGTGTAGGCGATCATTTCTTTCTACAATTCCCCGTCTTTAGACCTGATTATGAGATCCCCCTGTGACTTTCTTCCTAGCCACACTGACAGCCCATCCAGTAACTTCTCTGTCTCTTCTTCCCTCAATTTTTCCAGTTGCCACAATGTGTTCCAGTTTTCCTCTTCTCAGAAAACGTCCTACAAATCTCGCTTGTCTGCCTCTGATCTTTGCTGCAATTTGCCTTTTAACTCCAGCCTCTCTTAAGTCTTCTTCGTTGGTTTTTCTTAGCTGTTCATGGTACCTTCAACATCCTCCTTATGAACCACATTTCCACGTGTGTTATGTCAAATTAAATAAACAAAATCAAGAAAAGGATACGCTATTATAGGACCAGGATGCAGCAAGTCCTCATTGTGCTTCATTATAAAGAACACACACTGCGCAAATATGGTAAGTATGTGTAAGCATAGGGTCAACAAAAACGTAACAAAATAGCGGTAATTTCTGCGGCCTATGCAGTTATTCAGCCATGGACAGTGATGATCGAATGTCTGAAATATGAACAAAAAATATCTGAAATAAAGCATCATTCCAAAATTTTAAATCCACATTTAAAAGTAAAAATGGTAAATTAACTGTTACGCTGTGAAGGCATCTAGGTGACATGGTATCCATATTTTTCTTGATATGTCAGCACACTATAGAGTGGTGTGGTTGGCGTCAAGCCTGGCCATCTTTCCTTCCCAGCCCCAGGAAAAAGTCAGGTACCTATTTCTATGGCTGGGTGAATGGGGGGGGGGGGGGGGAGAGAAGAGAGACTCTAGCAGGATCTGAACCACTGACCTTCACCATGAGAGACTGGTGCACTAACCACTTTAATCTCTCTCTCTCTCTGAACCTTAAGTGCCCAGGGCACATGGGGCTTCCGCAAGGGTTTTCCACAAATGCCTGTCCTTCGCCTTTTTTTCTGCTCTTGCCCAGGTGAGCCCTCTATTGCTCAACATCCTTTCTGTTGTTCTTCTCCATGTCTCTTTTGGTCTACCCTTACTTCTGCTCCCCTGTGGTGTCCACAGATTGTGGATAGTAATTCGGACACATCATCATCATGAAGCAAAGCTCATGGCACCACAACATTCTTAACAAGACATTTAAATGCTTCATACAATTCCTTGGGAGAGAAGATGCAGTTCTAGGTACTGATCAGTGACTCACAGCTGACTACCTGCATCAGGGTTGGCGATCCACAGCCAATCAAGACTCTATCCTACCTCCCTGTTGGTACGCCAAGTAACAAGCTTAGCTTGGCGTTTTAATAGGGCAGGTTTTGCTATAGCTCCATGGTGGTGGAATCTGCTAAAGAAGCACTGCACCTTTCTTTGCCTTTTTTTTTTTTTTTTAGCTACATTCATCAACACCTTCACCTCACAGTTGCAAGAAACACCTTGCCCATAGTTCCAGTAAGACAGTGATTAAAAGGTAATCCTGTCATGCCTTAGAGGCACATAGGGATGTGGTGTTAGTGCCCATATTTTCCTTGACCTGTCAGCAGACTAGAGGGTGATATGGTCAGTATTACGCCCGTCTGCCCTTCCTTCTCCAACTCCAGAAGAAGTCGGGTACCCATTTCTACAGCTGGGTGACTGGGGGGTGCCTCCGGCTGGATTCGAACCCGCCAACCTTCACCATGAGAGACCAGTGCACTAACCACTTTGTCACTCAGACACCTGAAACTGGTACATGTGTTTCACTCTGAAAGAAGCACTCTCCAGCATACCAGTTTTGTCAATGCAACATTTGATACTTTACACTTTTTTTTTTCCTAATGTCTTCTTCTTCTTCTTCGTTCGCACTGTCTGTCTATATCTGCAGTCCTGTCTCTTGGATAAATTTCACTGTTTTTTGTAATTCATGTATGGAACCGTAAAGCTTATCCTCTTTAATGGTTTCACTGGGCCAGTAATTATTTCTCAGTGTATTTTCCTAATGTAAAATTAAACATACTTTACAAACATCAGCAGGAATTTAATGTCTATGTGAAATTTTTTTCCCTACCCTATCTACAACAAAATTTAATTTCTAAGAAAAGCTCACATGCTGAACCAAAGTCAAAACTGGCTGATTCTTCTCCATATAAATTGAGCATCATCAGCCTACTGGTCCGATTATCATACAGCCAATTTTGCCGGTTGCTTTTTACTACATTTTTTGATAATACAAACCTATTGCAGTAACCGGCAACCTACAAAAGTTTCAGTTTCTCTCTCTCTTTTTTTTTTAAAATCGGTAATTAACGGTTAATGAGATCCCTGGATAGAACAACAACTTCACCTGGTATCATGAACAGTGTCTCAACATAAAACCGTAATGTTTGTTAACAACATCACACTCACATCAATGCAGTTATCACAAGAACTACAGTGAGAGCTTCGCGGAGGACGATAAAACTGACAAGTTGTGCACCATTTCATGCGGGTCGGAACACCCCGAATTTCAATATTTTTGTACAGCGGAGAACGAAAGTCATCATCTTTGGCTTCATCATCTGGAGCTGAAAGACAGATATGGCATAAATCAGCATGATTTTGGTAAATTTTACACTGTAACATATGCATCTGGGAAGAATACGTTAGTACAGATTTTCTAGATTCTCATTCATTTCCTCATCTCCACTCCTCAAAAAATAAAAAATAAAAAAATAACGGCCATGACAAACATTAAATAAATAAATTTTAGAGAAATGACCTTCCATAAGCAGAGCTAAAGCACTGGCAGGCTAAACACTTATTTCCGACTCTTTCACAAATGGCATATGCCTACTATCTTTGACTCTATCCAAAATTGCATCAACTGTACAACTCTTGACTCCTTTCCCTATATAAATGGTACATTCACAATGATCATGACTCTATCCTCCTCCTTCTGCATTCAGTTTCATATGCTGAGCTT
The DNA here is from genome assembly GCA_009760885.1 of Achatina immaculata. Classification (NCBI taxonomy): domain Eukaryota; kingdom Metazoa; phylum Mollusca; class Gastropoda; order Stylommatophora; family Achatinidae; genus Lissachatina; species Lissachatina immaculata. Next base: position 23,723,016 of record CM019698.1, read on the forward strand.
GCTAAATAGGGACCTGGGTAGCCTCCATGAATCCTGCTGTAACCAGGAGGTCTTCAGAGGAACCCCAGAGTTTCTCCACCATGCTTTTCTCTTGGGGGCCATTCCTGGGCCCTGAGGTCTCTGTATGTAGTGCAGGTCTGTAGTATGTGTCTATAGTGCAGGTCTGTAGTATGTGTCTACAGTGCATGTCTGTAGTATGTGTCTATAGTGCAGGTTTGTAGTATGTGTCTACAGTGCAGGTCTGTAGTATGTGTCTATAGTGCAGGTCTGTAGTATGTGTCTATAGTATGTGCCTATAGTGCAGGTCTGTAGTATGTGTCCAGGAATCTGGGGGCGCTGGGGTTTTGGCACAGTTGTTACCTTGTTGAGATGGGCATTAACTCTGCAGTGTCCAGTCTGCAGGCTGAAAGATTGTGATTTGTTGTTGCCTTAGTATGGGGTACTGTGGTTGTGATTTGTTGTTGTCTTAGTATGGGGTGGTACTGTGGTTGTGATTTGTTGTTGTCTTAGTATGGGGTGGTACTGTGGTTGTGATTTGTTGTTGTCTTAGTATGGGGTGGTACTGTGGTTGTGATTTGTTGTTGTCTTAGTATGGGGTACTGTGGCTATGATTTGTTGTTGCCTTAGTATGGGGTAGAGTGGTTATGGTTTGTTGTTGTATTAGTATGGGGTAGAGTGGTTATTATTTGTTGTTGTCTTAGTATGGGGTAGAGTGGCTATTATTTGTTGTTGTCTTAGTATGGGGTAGAGTGGTTATGATTTGTTGTTGTCTTAGTATGGGGTAGAGTGGTTATGATTTGTTGTTGTCTTAGTATGGGGAACTTGGTTATCTGCCGTTTGTCCTCTGCCTCTAGCCGTTTTGGTACTTCCCTTTAACTAGTGTTTTCACTTCCCTTTTGTGATATTCTGTGTTTGAATTTTCTTTCCTTGTGCATTTCCATATGCAATGCCATAGTGTGCAGGTATTCACTGTAGTTTTATCCTGTTTGTCACGGAGAGCTGATTTAGATTCCTCATTCTATCCCTTGTCAGGTGGTCCTCTGCTTCATCTTGTATAGCCGTGAAGGCTGTCGCATAAGAAGGTTATTTCTGGCTGTCGCATAAGGTGGTTATTTGTGTGTCTTTTGGTTGTTGTCCTTAACTCTATCCAAAATTGCTTCAACTGTCCAACTCTTGATTCCTTCCCCTAGGCAAGTGGTACATTTATAATGACTGATTCTATTAAAAATTGCTTCAACTGTCCAACTCTTGACTCCTTCCCCTACGCAAGTGGTATATTTGTAACGACCACTACCCCACCTAAAACTGTTTCTACTATCTGAGTCCATCTACATAAAAGCTACACTTCTAATGATTCTGACTCCACTCATCTTCTTTTCTGCGTTCGAGGTTGTTGGTCACCTCAGATCTTGATCCCTGTCGACATGGCAAAGCCCGCAGTCCTCTCCAGATCCTGATAGGAGCACCCAAAACTTTTGACCCAAACTTGTGTCCTCTGGCCATGTCTCACGCTTCAGGTCTGCATGGTTTGGGCAATCTTGAAGGATATGTTCTGGAGTCTGGACTCCACTGCCACATGTGAGACATGTTAAGTCGATATAGGTGGCTAAGTAGTCTGCAGTGACCTGTCTTTAGGCAGAAGAGGATGGCTTGCTGATATCTTTGTAGTTGGTTTATTGGATCTGGTTCTTTGTTGCATTTCAGCTGCTTTTTTCCATAAAAGATCTGCAATGGTTACAGATTATAGTTTTTGCTACTCTTGAGATGATTGATCAAACATTTCACATGAACTTTCAATCATCACTCCTGGCTCATCTTGCTATTCTTTATTTATTATCAACTGTTTCCTTAGAGAATCAGTACTGAAATTTTATTCTTCACATTATCCTCTGCTAAACTTATCTTGTCCATCTCTCTTTTTTTTTTTTTTTCTCGGAAGGTGTGGCAAAGAAGCTGTCTAATCTGGCAGTCAGCGTCCCATAGGTTATATATACCAGCATCAGTGTCAGACCATACCCGACCAAAACTCCCGTCTCACTTCTCCATTAGTATTCCCTCCCACCCCGTTCCCCCCCCCCCCCAAAAAAAAAGGCACCAGCTTGGCTAACGGGGCAGGGATCACGAGGTGAAGACTGCTAAGGAGGTACTGCATGCACGCCACCTGCTGTTGAGCTTCTCTCAGAGACTCCTGGTAACCCCAACTTTCAACTGTTACTCTTACCTCGGCATCTTCACCGCATCGGCTGCAGAGAACACCAGACTACAGTCCCTGGAAGACTAAAACAAGATCTTGTCCGTTGCTGACTTTGCCGCACAAATTTATCTGATGTTTAAAAGGGCAGATAACTTTCTTCTTACCTCTTGGAAATATCCCAGGGTCCATGAAAGTCGACAGGCACAAGTTGAGCATCATAAAGATTGTGATGAGCCCCTGGGCAATCGGGAAGGCATAGCTGTACTTCTCTGTCAGTTCCCGACAGCTGGGGACAGTTCAAACGAAAATTTCTACTTCAGTCTCAAAAACCGCAAAGAAGTGACATACACCATTTGATAATACAGCCAGCAAAAAAAAAAAAAAAAAAATGCTGTGATGATAAAGTCTATGAATGCCGACACAATCCATCAATCTTTCCATGTCCTTGGCTGGCAATCGGTCAAGCAATCACTGCCAAGTACGCCTTATGGTGTCTTGCAGGGCAGCAACAAATTCTCTCCATGGTCTGCGGCCTGTCTTTGTATCGCGTCCCAGCTGTGCTGCATGCTACTCATTTCTGCTTCTACAGTTCTCCGCCAAGCAGCCTTCAGCTGGCCTCTTTCTTTATCCCTCGGGCATCCACTGCATGGCTGGTTTAGCAATGTTGCTAGGGTCTCTTTGGAGCAAATAAACCCACAGTACAGCAACAGGTCATGAAGATTAAGTGATTTATTTCCACTCATCCTTCTAGCATTTCTTTTTCCGATAATAATTCCATTTACTCTTGCTGATTATCATTTCACACAGCAGACGAAAGGTACTAAGAAACATGTACCATAACACCTCCTATTCCCCCCCCCCCCCCCATGCATACAGGATCCCCCACCTCAACCTTGCTCTAGTACCTCCACATGATACTATACAATTAAACACATAAATATACACAATGCACTCTCAGACGTAGCTACGTACAAGTCACATCTAACCACTCCTGTTTTTTTTTTCCATTTGTTATATATCATACATACAAATTCAGACTTTCTTTTCTTTTCCTACTCCTTCATTCTGTACATTTTTGTATGATTAAGGCATATGCTGAAATGTCACATCTATGCTCTCATTAATGAATGTAGCTGTTTCTTATTATTTTAAAATGATCTAATATTTATATGATATTATATTGCACAGGGGAGCAGAAGTAAGGGTAGACCAAAAGAGACATGGAGAAGAACAACAGAAAGGATGTTGAGCAATAGAGGGCTCACCTGGGCAAGAGCAGAAAAAAAGGCGAAGGGCAGACATTTGTGGAAAACTCTTGCAGAAGCCCCATGTGCCCTGGGCACTTAAGGTTCAGAGAGAGAGAGAGATATTGCATTTGCTGGACTTTCAAAAAATTCTGTGAATCACTCCTCTTATTAAAAACCCAGTGTATAACTCTTCTAAAGCTTCCAACAAAAATAAGGTTCATACTGAAATGTCCGTACACAGCATTTTTATGAAAAGAATGGGCACATTAGGATTATCACTTCTCCTAGAAATGTGAATAATATGTATATAACATGCAGGTGTGTATGTAAGTATGCGTGTATGCATTTGTGTGTACGTGCATGCATTGGTTTATGTGCGTGAGAGAGACATGAGGATCATAGTTACATATATACTCCCATCTTGCACATTACAATAACTCTATGGCCATCTTATAAATGAATATTTTAGTCATGGCCACTTTGCATCTGATGACAAAAATTTTGAATGAAATGGCCACTGCAATTTCTTGAACACACAAACAGGGAAACAAATTCTTTAAAACAAAAAAATCAGAGAACTGAAACTTTCAATATGAGCCCAAAATAGGCATCTAAGGAGTGCTACTAGGATTATTTTTCTTGCCAGAAATTCAGCGGCATACAGTTAACAAGACTCCCATTGAAAAATCAGTACCTATAGCTTTGGTCACCACTGTACAGACCTATTTCTGACATGTTTTCTGTATTAGTTAAGTCAAATGTTTCAAAAGTTCTTAACTTACTTTTGTTTTACTATCTGCATAAGTTTTTCTCCTACTGTTGTTCACTGATAAAGGCCATAGGCCAAGTTTTTCTTTGGTTTCTGTGTCTTCATAAGTGTTTCTATATACATGGATTTTTTTTTTAAGTTAACTGTTTTTATGCTCTATATTGGCATATCCTCTTTTTTTTTGAAGTGTTTATTTTAAAAAAAGTCAAGTTTTAGCTGCCTTTAAAAAAATGTATATATCATGGCCATGAGTATAACATGCAAGGTGTCAGTGCTTTGTATGAACTGTGTATATCATGTGTTACATGCATAAAAAAATGTACTTTTTTTTAAAAACTGAAAACCTGTGTATAATAATGGAAACGAATAACAATGCTAAAAAGTGAGCTATGGTATTTTTTTCCCTTCTTCTATTATAGGAGACCTGAGCCAACAGAGAGACTGATGTTAGTGTTTATAGTGAAAAAGGGTAATCTGTTTCTCAAATAAAAAAACTGGGGGTTTGATCCCAGGCAGTCCATTTATCAGAATGGGTATTATTTAGCTTTTTCTTGAAGCTAGGACAGGACAGCAAGGCATGATACTGACCACATCTAGCATACTGGCAGGTCAAGAAATATAAATACAATAACATTACATCTCTTGCATACCGTATTGGCACGACAGAGCGTCACATAGCGATACACCCGGTATTGAGAAGCGTATTGTTTGTAATTCATTAAACTATTGAATCCGCTTATGACATGAAAGGTAAATGAGAGTTAGCTTCAAAAGCTTGCTTCTATCAGAGTTTGTGGGTAAGAATTTGTTCTAAATTATATATGTTCGAAACGATCTTTACGACTAAGGTATTCAAACACTTGGGAGACAAAAGTTCTGTTAGAGACTTACACAAATGCGAAGTACAGAGCGGTACACACGATGATCAGTGACCATGCACATGTTGCAGGTATTATCTTCGTGGAAAGCTCACACTTTGGCATCTTTGTGAGCCAGGCTAAGGCATAATAAAGACTGTTAGGGACTGTTCAGCCTATTGTACTTTGACTTGCCTCTGGCAGACATCACTTTTCCGGGGTTCATGTCTCGTACCTAACAACGAACATGTGTCAATTCATACGCGATAAGAAATTATTCTTTCAAAACTTATATATCAACAGTTTTATAAATAATTTTGTCAAAGAAAGCAATTATCTAAGATAAATACGAATTTAATCAAATTTAATTAATATTTTTTCTCATTTAGCTAGATTTTTTTTCTTTTTTTTTTTCGAGGAGTGATACAAGAACTCTTATTCATTCAATTTGCGCATGTCCATAGATAATTTCCGGTTACGTCAAATACAAGATGGCCGTACTTTTGATATTGCAAGTTGCGTTTTCATGTTTGTTATGTAAATAAGTAGTAGTGGATGCTTATTACAGGGACATAAAAGTGCGTGAACTGTGTTTTACAAGTTTTAATTGGCAAAGAAACTGTTGCAATGGGAAACAAGGAGTCCATACAAGAAGAACATGCACGTTCGTGCAGTAGCAGTGACCAACGGGTGTTTACTATGGATAACACAGACAGAGGAAGATTGCACTCCACAGATCAGATAGTCGCTGTGGTGAAATTGTTTGAAGTAAGATATGTTTTTTTCTTAGAAACTAAAATATACATGATTTTTTGTTTGTATCATGTCTTCATGTCTCATTCTGCTTAATGCTTTCGTGTAATCATCGAACCTCAAGTGTTTGTTTACATCATCATTATGTAACTTTTTTGTGTGTGATGCTTTTTCTTGCAACAAATCCACATTATTTTTATGGAGTTTCCCTCCAATCAGAGGGGTCCACAGCTGTTCTTAGGTCAGAAAGGGAGTTCACGACCAACAAAAGGCTAAGAACCATTGGTCTCTATTCTGTTTCATATTCTTAACGAAGACCCTTTCATTCAAAGCTTTTGTGATACAGATTGTTAACTGATTAGGCAGTGTTAATCACATCCTGCTGTTTCAGCTTCTTTTGACTTCATGTGATGTGACCTTTCCAGAATGTTGTCCCTCTCACCACCTCCCGAGTGTAGTGTGGTCTTGAGCAAGTTGACCAACATCTGGCATTGACATTCAGACTTTTTTGTGATGTCCTGAGTCCACATGCTGTGAGGTCATCCCTTTTCTCTTCTGCCAGGCACCATGCCTTCTACTGTCAGCCTCTCCAATTACTTACTTTACTTCATCCTTCCTCTTGTACAGTGAAGTGTTGAGGTGAGATATATACATACAGTCCCATTAGTATCTCTTTATTTGATTTTCTTTCTGTCCATGATATTCTAAGTGCCCCTCTATAACATTTCATTTCAAGTGCTGTTTTTCTCGTTTCTTTTGACAGCCCAGTGAAAACTGACTTGAATATGGTTGTGTCTTCTTCTTCTTCGTTCGCATTGTCTGTCTATATCTGCAGTCCTGTCTCTTGGATAAATTTCACTGTTTTTTGTAACTCATGTATGGAACCATAGAGCTTATCTTCTTTAGTGGTTTCACTGGGCCAGTAATTATTTCTCAGTGTCTCGTAGTTAGTGCAGTTCTGGAGGATATGTTCCACAGTTTGGGGCACCTGGGCACATGTACATAGATTAGTAGTACCAACCTTAAACTTCATATACATATGACTTCGGAGTCGGCTGTGTCCTGTTTGGAGATGGAAGATGGTGACTTGTTCCTTTCTGTTTAGCATGTGATAGTCATCATGTGGTGGTGTTTGTGGCTTCTTGTAGGTTTTTATCATGCTTTTCTTCTGATTATAGGTGATTGGTATGTCTGGTTGCTCCATTTCAGTGCCCTCTTTGGCCAGATTGTCAGCTTTCTCATTGCCTGGTATCCCACAGTGGGAGGGAATCCATTGCAAAGTGACTCCATGTTGTACGCCAATTTTTGACAAGGCATCTTTAAGGTCTGGTAGTTTGTTGCACTGAAGAGCTTCCAGTACTGATCTCGCATCTGAGAGAATTACTACAGGACATGTATCAATTCTGGAGTCTGATAGTTTTTCAACTGCAGCAGTAATTGCCCTAACTTCTGCATCATAGTTGTTGCAGTATTTACCAGTGGGTATGGAAATCTTGTCAATGATGTTGTTTGGATATTCAATATATGCTCCTGCCCCTCCATTCTTTATGGCATTATGTGCAGATCCATCTGTATACACACGTATCCAGGTGTCACATGGATATTTGTCATCTAGAACACTAAGTGTGGCTGTTGATCTTACAAGACTGCTCTGCATCTCACCATTCTGCACACCTTTCACTTCAGTCTGAATAGTTATTTGTGTATAATCTGCTTCTTTCCATGGTGTATGCTCTGGTACAGATGATAATGGAGCGACTACAGTTGGAAGGTCAGGTATCAGCTTACGCATATGCTTGGCCTGATGAATGAAGCTGCTTCTTTTAAGCCGTCCTAATGCCAAGTTATTGAATCTCTCCTTCAGGGGATGGCTTACAGAGCTAAGGAATTTTTCTCCCATGGTCATGACCTTTGTGTCTCTACGTTCCTTTAGCGGTTGAACACCAACTATTTTCTGCATTTCTACTATTGGTGTGGACCTCATGGCACCTGTGATAATCCGTAGTGACTGATTTTGAACCTTGTCTAGATTATGCAGCGTAGTGTTTGATGCTGTGCACCAAGATGTTGAGCCATATTCTAAATGTGGTAGAATACTTTGCTGATATACATTCTTGAGGATTCTTTCACTAGCTCCCCATGTGGTTCCACTCAATTTTCTTAATATGGCTAGTTTTCTTCTGGCTTTTGCTTCTGCACTGTTGATGTGTTGCTTCCACGTCAGTTTTGAGTCAAGAGTCACTCCTAAGTAAGTGGGTTGGTTGTCCATCCTTAAGGGTATTTCATTTACAAAGATCTTACCTGCTTTCTGTTTAGATGAGAGAGTGAACAGAGTGGTACTTGATTTCTCTGTGTTGATACTTACACACCATTTGTTTGTCCATGATGTCAAGATGTCTGCTGCTCTTTGGAGTCTCTGTGTAGCAACTGTCGCATATTCATCTGTACACCACATGACCAGATCATCTGCATACAGTGCCGCTTTGATTCCATAGGGAAGTTCCTTGACCAGGTCATTAATGAATACAAGGAATAGTGTAGGCGAAAGGACTCCTCCTTGTGGTACACCGTGTCGCAGAAGTACTTTCTGGCTTTTGTGTCCATCCATTACTACTCTAGCTCTTCTATTGTGTAAATAGGACTTTATCCAGTTGTACAGTCTTCCATTCACATTGCAGTTTCTTAGTTTCCACAGCAGACCTTTTTTCCATACTTTATCAAAGGCTTTCTTCAGGTCTATCCACGCTGCTAGTACAAGGTTTTTCTCTTGGAATGCATCCTCAGTCTCTTGAGAGAGATAGGTCACTTGATCTTCCGTACTGTAGTACTGCCTAAATCCTGCTTGCTGTGGAACGAGAAGGTTTTCACTTTCTAGGTACCATTTTAGCCTCAGGTCAATGATGCGTTCCATCGTTTTGCATAGGCAGCTAGTGAGACTGATTGGCCTGTAGCTGGAGGCAGTATCACTGTTTTTCCCTGGTTTTAGCAGTGGTACCATGCTTGCTTCCTTCCAGATTTGAGGTAACTTACCTGTGCTCCAGCACATATTGAAAATATCCAACAGCTTTCCCCTTGCTGCCATTCCCAGGTTCTTGATCATTTCATTGGACACTCCATCTGGTCCTGGTGATTTCCTTGGTTTCAGTTTACTAACTGCTAGGTCTAACTCACAGCGTGTGATTGGTGCATCCATGACCTCCACTTTTCTGACTTGTTCCTCCTCTTTCTGTGGCTCGATGCGCACTGTACACTCCTTCTCTGGATGGATATCAATGTTGCAGTCCTGTGCAAACATGTGAGCAAAGTGATCTGCTACCTGCTTACCTGTAAGAGTTTTCCCATCCTCTATTAGTTTAACCTTTGTACTTCTTCCAGTACTCTCATCATTTAACTGTTTGATTAGTTTCCACAGTTTCCTTACATCCTTTTCAAAGTTTAGGTTACTCTGTTTTCTCTCTCCAACTTTCCCGTCTGGCTTGCAGCTTTGCTCTCTGAAATTTGGCCTTAGAATGTTGGTAATTATTGTGGTGTTCTTGGCATGGTCAATTTCTGCTTCCTTTCGAGCTGCTTCCACGTCATCATGGAGTTTTCCCAGCTCACTAGACCAGTATGGTTTATAGTCCCTGTGAGCTCCTCTGGGAATGGTTTCACGAGCGGCCTGAAGGATACAAGCATTGAATTCCTTCACTATGCTGTTAATATCCTTACCTTCTATGGACACCTGTCCCACCAGGATACCTGTACAATGTCTGTACATTGTCCAGTTTGCTTTTTTATAGTTCCATCTGGGGAGAGGGCTACTGGTGTTAAGGAGTTCATTTTCTATTGTCAGGAAGACTGGTCGATGGTCGCTACCTCCAAGTTGTTTTCCAACTTCACGTGTAATGTTCCACTTCAGATCTGGAGAGTGGAATGCCAGATCTGGTGTTGATTTTTTATGCCAAGCCCTTGAGTAAAATGTTGGGGGATCCATTGGCTGGTTGATCAGGAGAAGTCCATTATCATCCTGCCAGCTCTCAACTTCCTCTCCTCTCTTGTCTATGTGGTCATAGCCCCAGCTCTGGGAATGGCTGTTAAAATCACCACAGACCATCAGTCTCTCTTTGTGTGGGATTGTTTCTAAAGCAAGTGGGCGGTCATTAGGACAGTAATAGTTAAGGAGGTGGAAATCTGTATTACTACTTTTCAGATGGATCGTCTGGTATTTGGCTCCTTCCATGTACACTCCCACCTGACATGCGCTGATGTTATTCTTAACAAGTGTGAGTACTCCTCCTTTTCTTCTGTCCTGTCGGTCTGATCTAAAACACTGGTAGCCTCTGATTTTAAAGGCGGCATCTTTGGTTAGGTGTGTCTCCTGTATGCAGCATATACTTACCTGCTCTGCAAAAAGTATGTTCTCTAGTTCAACCTTTTTGCTATAGCCATCTCTAACACTGCTGACACCCTCAGCATTCCACTGCATTATTTTAAGTTCTTGCTTTTTGACTGTTTTCTTCTGTTGTATTTTTTGGCCAGTAGCTCTACTCTCATGTCTTCTGACTCCACAAGACGAACTGAGAGGACCTCCAGTAGCATTGGGTGGACCCTTTCGAGGCAGGGGGCCCGGCACTGCACCTGCCTGGTTAGTCTTCACAGGGCGAGCACCATGTTTGAATACTGCAGATAGAGACATTTCATTAGCGATAATGCATGTTACCCTGATTTTTGCGATGCGCCTTTTGGCTGGGTAACTCCAACTTCAGCACCTTTCCTTGCTAGGGCAGACTGTGGTCTTGCTCGGACTGCCATGAAGACAGTGTGGCTGGCCTGGCCAGAACTTTGTTTTCCAGCCTCTGGTGGCTGTACTTAAGCCCTTTCTCCATGTCAGATGGTTTTGAGACAGTTCCACAAAGACACTCTGACTTTGAGATGAGGAATCTGATGAGTGCTTCAACGATATCAATTCCCTGCCACCTGTAGTCTACTGGCTCTGTTTTGTTTACATCATTCTGATAGCCATTGTTGTAAAGACCCATAGGCTTGTCACGTCCTGGATTCATTGGTTTCACACTAGTCTTCCCTCATCCCCGCCAGAGATCTCCATGTCCCCATCTGTCCACCAACCTGACATTACATTTTACAAAAATAACAATTACAATTAGTGTTGATTGCTACAAGTTTCTGGGCTACAGAGGTAGGTCAGAGTTTTTTTTAAGCAAACAGATCTATGTTCCCTGTCTCACAAACACTATGTTAAGATAAATGTGCTCTTAACACAGTTGTTCCCAGGGGAAATATGGTTGTGATTATACTAACCCACAGGAAAAGCATATTTTTAACTTTTACAGTAGTTTAAAATTACAAATTTCCAGTAATAGAACAAAATATATAAATGAGAGGTAAATTTATTTATTTAATTTTTTTTTACAGGTTTTATTCAGTTAAAAAATGTAGCCACAGGTGATATTATATAATTTATATAATGATATTATATAATTTTAAGATTTTTAATGCTGTGTTTAGAGTGATATGAAGGTGAAAAATAAAATTTATTCTCTGACTATTTATTCCACCAGTTGTGTAAGCAGATCAGTTTATTTACAATGGTCAGTTCAAAGGATGGGCCCCCCTCCCCCCCCCCCCCCCCCCACTTTTTTTTTCATTGACAACTTATCCAGGTATAGAAAACAGATGTTCACGAGGGACAGTGTTGGCCGTGGGTGGGTGCTAAATATTTTCTAGTTAACTTTGCCAGAACCTGACATTTTGTCCTTCTGTGGTTTCCAGCACTGTAGTGGATCCAATTCAGTGCTTATTTGTTGCTTTAGGTCTGTATCACTTGCCAGCAGTTTTTTTTTTATGTGTGGATCAGGGTCTGATCACAGTTCTTGCATTCACATTTTATTTTACAGCGGTTTTTTTCTGGTTTATGTTGATCGTTGTTAAGTAGGTTATTGTTTTCCTGACAGTTCTGCTATGGAACTTGCAGGCCTTGCCAAACCTCATTTCATTTATCCTTTCGATAAGCATCTAAGATTTTTTTCAGATGTGGGTCCAGCGAATTCACAGTTCTCAGCACCAAGAGGTTGAGGGTTTAGGTCGCGTCATTTGAGATTAGTCAGAAGTGCATCCGTGAAACATGTGATGCGGGCAGGGTTATCACCAGATCCTGCCATCCCCACTTCAGGGTGGTGGAGCATTGAAAGAATCATTGAGCAGGGAAGCATATTTTGGCCCGCCGCCCCAGTAATTCTGTACTGCAGCAGCAGGAACCAGGAACGAGAAAGTTGGGAAAGAAAGCGAGAAACCATCCGGTGAAGCTGACCCTCAGTAACTTGCTACAGCTATTAATAGACTTGGATTCGCTTGGTCTGCTTCATTTAGGGATTGTATTTAAAAAATTTAATTGCAGAAATTTTTAGCCTCTTCTTCCTCTTCTGCGTTCGAGGTTTTTGGTCACATCAGATCCTGATCCCTGTCAATATGGCAAAGCCCACAGTCCTCTCCAGATACTGATAGGAGCTCCAAAACTTTTGCCCCAAGCTTGTGTCCTCTGGCCATGCCTCATGCCTCAGGTCCGCATGGTTTGGCCACTCTTGTAGGATATGTCCTGGACATAGACACTTGTCTGTGTGAGACATTTTGAGTTGATGTAGGTGATTCAGTAATCTGCAGCGGCCTGTCCTTAGGCGAAAGAGGATGATTTGCTGATGTCTTTGTAGTTGGTGTATTGGATCTGGTTCGTTGTTGCATTTCAGTTGTTTCTCTTAGCCTGTTAATTGCATGCATTAATATCGATTAATCAGCAGCCAATTTAAAAAAATTTTTTTTAACAAAACTGTACAAAGGGCTGCTGATAAGCCAGAGGTTAAATGTGCCGGCATTGAATCCTATGTCCATAGGCATAATACTTTTTCCTTTCTCAGTGATGAAGAAAATAAGCAGTTGGGGGACTTTCTCAGTGATGAAGAAAATAACCAGTTGGGGGACTTTCTCATTGATGAAGAAAATAACCATTTGGGGGACTTTCTCAGTGATGAAGAAAATAACCAGTTGGGGGACTTTCTCAGTGATGAAGAAAATAACCATTTGGGGGACTTTCTAAGTGATGAAGAAAATAACCATTTGGGGGACTTTCTCTCAGTGATGAAGAAAATAACCAGTTGGGGGACTTTCTCAGTGATGAATAAAATAACCAGTTGGGGACTTTCTCAGTGATGAAGAAAATAACCAGTTGGGGACTTTCTCAGTGATGAAGAAAATAACCAGTTGAGGACTTTCTCAATGATGAAAAAAAAAATAACCAGTTGGGGACGATGAAGTTTGTCCATAGTAAAATATGTGAATGATGTAGGTAGGATTTCCTTTGAATATGTGAAAATAAAGTACATAGACTTAAGAGAAAGGAAATTTACAGCAGAAAGTCTGAGAATCGAACCTCAGATTCCTGCATCAGGAAGGCAACAGATAAATCATCCATTCATGAAATATCCCAAGACATCATTGTACTCTGCCACCAGTTTTTTCAAAAGCTAGCCCCCCCCCCCCCATCCATTTAGCTCTCACAAGAAAATGAAAAAAATGTTCTTGAGAAAATGCTGACACAAATCGCTGCTTAGGTTGGTTATCACTGCAGGAAAAAAAAAAGTTCTTTTTCAAATTTTATCCCATCAGAAACTTCAGTTGACACAAGATGGAGGCTGCGCTCACCCTGGCGAACTGGCAAAGACCACATTCGAGGTGATTTCATCAGCCGCTTATGTGTGTTCAGCTGATTAATAGTGAGATATAGCTTAAGTATAGATCTCTGGGCACCGATTTCAGTGAGCTGTTGCTGAGCTGTGATGAGTAACTGGGGACTTGTTTGTTTGTGTGTGTTTTTTTTTTTTTTAGTTAAATGTGATTGCCAGCCGGATCAAAACAGAGCAAGTTATTCATAGCTACTTTCATGGTTTTTCTTTCTTTTTCGCATTGCATCACGTCATTTAAAAAAAAAAAATATATATATTTCTGTCATTTACAGAAGATCATCACAAATTGTTTCTCTCTTTCTCTCTCTCCCCCCCCCCCCTCCACCTCATCCTCATCTATATCTCTCTCTTCCCCCTTCCTCACCCCCTCCATCCCCACCTTACTCTCCATCCATCAAACACCCTCCCTCCCCACTCTTTATTTCCCTCCCCCCTCCCCCCTTCATTCTCTCTCTCTCTCTCATCTCGTATAAAGTCATAAAGAACACTCTGTCTTTGAGATCAAGCTGTAAATAGTAAAAGAAAAGGTAATCCTGTCATGCCTTAGAGGCACATAGGGATATGGTGTTAGTGCCCATATTTTCCTTGATCCTGTCAGCACACTAGAGGGTGATATGGTCAGTATGACACCTGGCTAAGCTGTAAATAACTCCTCTCTTTATTTTTTCACATGAGCTGCTCACAGATCATGTACTTTCTGCTTTCACATCAAAGTCAAAATGGCTGAATACTGACCTGACATCAGTTTCTGGTAAAAAAATGTAGTGTATGAAGTCTTGGCCAGGTAGTGAAAGAAGGATGTTGGTTGGCAGGATCTGAAGATCTTAGTTGCAGAGGAGAATCTGCAGGAGCAGGAGTCTTTTCATAGATGCTTAGTTCAGTCAGAGAATACGAGTTAACGTTGGCTGTGAAATTCTGTCTGCAGATCATAGATGCATAGTTCATTCAGAGAATATGAGTTAATGTTGCCTGTGAAATTCCATCAGCAGATCATAGATGCTTAGCTCAGTCAGATAATATGAGTTAACACTGGCTGTGAAATTCCATCAGCAGATCATAGATGCTTAGCTCAGTCAGAGAATATGAGTTAAACTTGGCTGTGAAATTCCATCAGCAGATCATAGATGCTTAGCTCAGTCAGAGAATATGAGTTAACATTGCCTGTGAAATTCCATCAGCAGATCATAGATGCTTAGCTCAGTCAGAGAATATGAGTTAATGTTGGCTGTGAAATTCCATCAGCAGATCATAGATGCTTAGCTCAGTCAGAGAATATGAGTTAATGTTGGCTATGAAATTCTGTCTACAGATCATAGATGCTTAGCTCAGTCAGAGAATATGAGTTAATGTTGGCTATGAAATTCTGTCTACAGATCATAGATGCTTAGCTCAGTCAGAGAATATGAGTTAATGTTGGCTATGAAATTCTGTCTACAGATCATAGATGCTTAGCTCAGTCAGAATATGAGTTAACACTGGCTGTGAAATTCCATCCGCAGAGTGCATTCCAGGGTCCTTTGCATTCATTTGGCAAACTGCTGTACAGGCACATGGTGACAGTGAGTTCCGCCACTGACCAGGACAAGATAACTCAAGAGCAGTTTGTCAGTGCTAGCAGAGGGATCCTGAATATGGATGATGGAAGACAGATTGTTAGATACTACTTTCATTTCTTTGCTGAAGGCAAGGATTTCATGGCCATCGACGGTGAGAAGGTGATTTGTGGTAAAGAGTGTTGTGTGATGTGATAGAAAAGTATGGCAGAAATGGGATGTTCATGGAGAATGCTCGGTGTAACAAGGAGAAATAAAATCAGACATGACAACATCAGGGCAAAAGGTTGGAGGTACATCCTCAGGTGATTTAGCTGCAATATATGGCTGTTACCAGACAGGATACCACAGAGTAATATGCTGAGTATCACATGTTCACCAGAGAGTAATAGACTAAGTATTGTTCCTACCCACCCCTTTTTTTTTCTTTAACTCTGGAGGTGCGAGGTACCCAATTCTGTAGTTGGGTTAACAGGGACAACTTAGGCTGTGATCCAACCTGCAACGTTCTCAATGAGAGACAAGTACACCAACTGCATAACTTCTGAGGCATCCATATAACACTGTGAACATAGTAAATTTAGTAAATTCTGTAGTTAAGATCTGTCTGTAAGTGTAGAACTGAGTTGTATGGTATGATATGTATTGATCAACCCCGGTTCTTGTTATGGGAGAAAGTAACACTCAAGTAGGGGATTGCTGGGTTGAGTGAAGTATGGTATGGGTTTATCTGATGGAAACTGCTGCAGTAGCCATGAAAGCCAACCTGGATCAGCCTGAAAGTGGCTGGCTAAAGGGGGCTGTGGTGAAGCTGTGACAGGCCCAGCTAGCCGACAGCAGATTCACTCTTGCTGCAGATTTAAGAAGCGAGACAGAAACATTCATGAGTTACAGCGTGATCATCACCGAGACCACTCGTATGCCCCAAAGACAGCAGCTGCATCTCCCTCTTAACACCTCACGGTACAAAAGGAAGGATACAGTAAAAGTAAAGTAAATATATTGATGAAGTCTTATTTTTTATACGTTATTTATTGATAAAAGAGATTAGTTTCTGAATTTTTATTGTTTTGCAAATGGCAAGAAAGTGTTTGATTTTTTTTTTCTGTTTTCATTTTTTTGTTTGCAGATGCCAAGAGAATGTTTGAAGTTTCATTTGCTCTCACTTTGTCTTTGTCAAAAATTCTGTACCAGGAGGATGAGAGAGATCCTGCGATGTTTGGAGCCATGACTGCTGGACTGGTAAGATTTAGAGTTGATTAAGAGACAACGTAAATTGTAGTTTGTTTGTTTTTTCTCATCCTCATTGGACTTTGGCAGTTGTGTATTTGTGGAACTGAGTTGCATGTGATATACCTTTTTTTTTTTTCCCCCCCCATCTTTTTCCTGCTTGCAGGAGATAAGTTTGGCCCTCATACAGCTTCCTCCATGGCAGGTCATGGATGGAGCTTACATCAGCAGTGATGTGAGAGAAAGTGATTAGGCAGAACACTTCCTTGACAACTGTGGATCAGTGTTGTTGTCAAAAAAAGGGTAGCTGGGGGGTGGTGGTGGTGGTGGTGGGTGAAAACTTGATGTGGTGGAACGTGAACGACTAATCAGAAGCTCCAGAAGGTTGGCCAGTCAGCATAGGAGAGGAGTTATCAAATATTTTATGCTGGTGGAGATACTGGAAGAGGAGATTTGAGCACCTTTGGATGTGTAAGGAGTGCGTAGATGATGATCCTTTATAACTAGCTAATGCAGGCAGTTATTCTTTTTTTTTTTTTAAACTGTCTGTTGAAAACCAGTGTTTGCAAGAAGATCATTCGAAGAGCATTGGCAGTGGGGTCATTTGAAGAGTGTTGGCAGTGGGGTCATTTGAAGAGCTTTGGCAGTGGGGTCATTTGAAGAGCTTTGGCAGTGGGGTCATTTGAAGAGCTTTGGCAGTGGGGTCATTTGAAGAGCTTTGGCAGTGGGATCATTTGAAGAGCTTTGGCAGTGAGATCATTTGAAGAGTGTTGGCAATGGGGTCATTTGAAGAGCTTTGGCAGTGGGATCATTCAAAGAGCATTGGCAGTGGATCATTCAAAGAGCATTGGCAGTGAGTCATTTGAGGAGCATTGGTAGTGGATCATCCAAAGAGCTTTGGCAGTGGGATAATTCAAAGAGCATTGGCAGTGGATCATTCAAAGAGCAATGGCAGTGAGTCATTCAAAGAGCATTGGCAGTGGATCATTCAAAGAGCAATGGCAGTGGATCATTCAAAGAGCAATGGCAGTGAGTCATTCAAAGAGCATTGGCAGTGGACCATTCAAAGAGCAATGGCAGTGAGTCATTCAAAGAACATTGGCAGTGAATTGTAGGGGGAATTTAAAAAAAAAAAAAAGGCAAGAGCATTTAGCAGACCTCTAGGGCTCTCTTGTTTGCAGAAAGAAAGGGAAAGAATACTTTTTCCAATGATTTGGTTGGTTTTGCTCTGTATGATAGAAAGTTCTTTTTAAGATTTCTGAAATGCATCCAGATCTGACTCTTCATAGTCTTGTATTTAGCAAATCAAAATATAAAAAAGGGCTATTATGTTTGATTCATTACTATGTTAATTATATAAGAATTTGTATGTGGTTTCTGTAAACATACATAGGTGTTTAAAGGTTCCACTGTCCCGAAAAGGATTATCAGTCATAAAGCAGGATCAGTGTATTATTTCTTTGGGAAATTTATGCCTGCGGTAATTTATGCAATAATAAACCTGTTTCCAGGATTGGATGGTATGTTATTGCTGTTCTTCAGAATTTGTTAATGAAAAAAAAAAAACGGATAAAAGTTTGGAGGATGGTGTCATTCAGCGCAGAGAGAGCGCAGTCGGAGAAATACTCAGGTAGTTGTTAAATGGCGATAAATTGTAACAGTACAGATACTCTAGTTTTATGATTTGAGGGGAGGGGCAGGCTCTTGAGTCAGAAGGTGAATAGATGATAAAATGAACAGCCTTGTGACTTGTAGCATGATCTGTTTGTGAGGTAGTCATCTAGTTTTAGGTGTGTTTAGACTGTGTACATTGTAGTGAATATGAGTGTGGTTAGAGCCTTGGCAGTGTTGCTGGAGCTTGTGAGGCTCACCAGGTCAAGACCCTCATTCCACATCTCCAAGGGTTTTCCTAGTAAAGTAGCTGATATTGTCCTGGTAGCAGAATAGGGCTCATAGAAGCTGTGAAATCTCTTTTTTTTGTGGGGGGGGGGTTCCAGTCTGGATCTTCAAGTAAACCATTCTTCATCTCATCAACTCCGCAAATGAGCTGATGCCTTTGCTTCAAAGTCAACACTGTATCATCTCCAGGAGCAACAGTTTGGAGCTCCAAGGAGACCAGAACAAAAATGATAATGGTGGACCTCAACTCACACACACCACTTTAACGTAGGGGCAGTATGTTTGAATGTTATCTCAAAAGAAGGGATTTCTCAGCAGTCCCCATGAGGACTGGCACACTAGTGTCAGGGCTGTCAACCATGGCTGTCCAAGACTCTGGTCTCAGCTCTCCGTTGATGTCCCCCAATGACAGGTCTGGCCTGTCTAATGGGACAGAGATCGCCGTAGTCCCCACGTAGCTGTGCTCGGGGAGTGAATAGTTTGCTGCCATAACCTGCTCTCAAGCCAGTATGATACCAGGCTTCCACACCTTCATAGCATGCCTGCAAGGAACACCCAACTCACAGTTCCAGGAAGACAGAAGACAAGACAAGTCAAGTCTCAGAATAAGTCTAGCAGAAGAGTCCAGAATTTACCAAAAGTTTTATCAGCATGGATCAGTGTCACAGCTTGATGCCTCTCTCTCTCTCTCTCTCTCTGCCTTGTTCCTTGTGGAGGTATTTACCCATTTCTGCAGATGGGTTGACCTGGTTGCTTCCAGTTGAAATGAAGCCACTGATGTTCATCATAAAAGACAAATAGAGCTGCCATTGTGGCACCACTGAATTTATCTGTGTCAGTTTTTAACTATGCTCTTCTTCTATGTATGATGCTCTCTCTCTCTGGTCCATGCCAGTCAGTTTTTGGTTGTCATTGATTTCCACAACCACCTGTCCTTTGCTCTTTCTGTAAGCTGTGTTTTGGATTGTGCTCTGTGGCACTCTTTTAGTCTATCAGGTACCTTGTTTCTTTGTCATCCTGTGTCCCTTTTTTCCCTCCAGTTTTCCTGTTGTCATTAAGTGTTCCAGTTTGCCTCTTCTCAAAACATGTCCTACAAAAAAAAATATGTGATGCTTTATGATATTTCTTGCACTGCTTCATATGGGTTTGTTCCAGTGCTTTGTTTATATTATAGTTTGCTGGCGGCACAGATTTTGCATTTTTTTGCCCTGATTATTTATGTCAGCCAATGCTTTTTTTTTTTCAGTTCGGAGTGAAGACGAGCATTGGTTTAGACGAGTTCAGTAAGTGGCTCAATCAGTCATGTCCTCAGCTTTTTCATCCGATCCACAGCTGGATAACTCAAGTCTTAACAGGTTCTTCTTTGCCACAAGAAATGGTAAGATTTTTTGTTATCCACCATCTTTTTTTTTAATGTTTTTGATCTTGAGAATAGGAGTGGCTGAATTGATATTGTTGTTGCTTTCATCGTCTTCCGTTTGATAAGGATTCTTGATGGAGGCTGTGGATTGTGCACATATGTGGTGTGGTCTTTTTTTTTTCCCACAAGAAAGGAGATTGAAGCACTAAAGGTCTTGTTCGGAGTGTTACAGTAATGAAACATCTTTTTTTTGCGTGTCCCCTTCTCTTTATATCGATGTGGGTCATTGGGCCCAATCTTTCGAAGACTAACCATGCGCATTATGTTCTGTTTGTGTTTAAAAAAAAAAAGTTTGGAAGTCCTTAATCAAGGTGAAAGGGTTAAATGGCCTCTGAATGTTGTTTATGTGTCTTGCCTTGTCTTGTCTCTTTCCTTATATTCCTTTCAGTGTTGAGGAGATAAATAGTTGTCTTAATAGGACATGACATTTGCTTCATATAATGGGATATTTAAAGTTTCTGTACTTTCCTCCCTCCACCTCTTGCATGGGTGGCCTCTCCTCGTTTCCTACAACTCTTAGTGCGATTGTTTTCCATGTACACCGTCTGATGGTAGTCACGTAATGTGGTCAGACTTGTTGGATGTAGTGTGGTACTGGAGTTGCTGCAACTTTTGCCCTGATGGTGTCATT
Organism: Achatina immaculata; assembly: GCA_009760885.1. Taxonomy (NCBI): domain Eukaryota; kingdom Metazoa; phylum Mollusca; class Gastropoda; order Stylommatophora; family Achatinidae; genus Lissachatina; species Lissachatina immaculata. The sequence goes on from CM019698.1 coordinate 23,743,302, forward strand.
TCTTATCTGGTCTCTGCTTGTCACATTTAGTATTCTCCTTAAACATCTCAGAAATGTCATGATGAATTTTCTTTTGTTTTCGGCTGTTAGTGTCTGTGTTTGACATTGACAGCACAGAGTTCAGGAGGAAAATTGTGTTGTACAGTGCTCTTTTTGTTTCAGCCATGAAGTATTTGTTTGTCAGTAGAGATATCATTTGTCTAGTGACCTGATTTTCTTTATTACATCTGTTCTCAATTTTGGTATTGATTTTCCCAGAGGATGATGATGTACTGCCAAGGTATTTGAAATTCTTCAATTGTTTTAAAGGTTGATTGTCCAGGAAAATCTTTATGGGATTTCTTCTCTGGCAATGGTCATGACTTCCATTTTTTTTTTAAGCACTGATTTTCATGTTGTAGTTTTTAACACGTTTACATGGTTTGCAAATAAAGACATAAAAGAGTAGAGAGGAGTTTTTAAAAAAAAAAGCAAAAGCAGCTTTCATTAATCTTAGAAACATCAGGAAGTCCTCTCAGTACAGTACTGGAACCAAGATAAAGCTGTGTCAAAGTTGTGTGTTACCCATACACCTCTGGGACAGGATGCTGGAGAAAATGCTACCCATACTCCTCTGGGTTAGGATGCTGGAGAACATGTTACCCATACTCCTCTGAGACAGAATGCTGGAGAACTTGTTACCCTTACTCCTCTGAGACAGAATGCTGGAGAACATGTTACCCATACTCCTCTGAGACAGGATGCTGGAGAACATGTTACCCATACTCCTCTGAGACAGGATGCTGGAGAACATGTTACCCATACTCCTCTGAGACAAGATGCTGGAGATCATGTTACCTTTACTCCTCTGAGACAAGATGCTGGAGATCATGTTACCCTTACTCCTCTTAGACAGAATGCTGGAGAACATGTTACCCATACTCCTCTGAGACAGGATGCTGGAGAACATGTTACTCATACTCCTCTGGGTCAGGATGCTGGAGAACATGTTACCCATACTCCTCTGAGACAAGATGCTGGAGATCATGTTACCTTTACTCCTCTGAGACAAGATGCTGGAGATCATGTTACCCTTACTCTTCTGAGACAGAATGCTGGAGAACATGTTACCCATACTCCTCTGGGATAGAATGCTGGAGAACATGTTACCCTTACTCTTCTGAGACAGAATGCTGGAGAACATGTTACCCATACTCCTCTGGGATAGAATGCTGGAGAACATGTTACCCTTACTCTTCTGAGACAGAATGCTGGAGAACATGTTACCCTTACTCTTCTGAGACAGAATGCTGGAGAACATGTTACCCTTACTCTTCTGAGACAGAATGCTGGAGAACATGTTACCCATACTCCTCTGAGACAGGATGCTAGAGAACATGTTACCCATACTCCTCTGAGACAGGATGCTGGAGAACATGTTACCCATACTCCTCTGAGACAAGATGCTGGAGATCATGTTACCTTTACTCCTCTGAGACAAGATGCTGGAGATCATGTTACCCTTACTCCTCTTAGACAGAATGCTGGAGAACATGTTACCCATACTCCTCTGAGACAGGATGCTGGAGAACATGTTACTCATACTCCTCTGGGTCAGGATGCTGGAGAACATGTTACCCATACTCCTCTGAGACAAGATGCTGGAGATCATGTTACCTTTACTCCTCTGAGACAAGATGCTGGAGATCATGTTACCCTTACTCCTCTGAGACAAGATGCCGGAGAACATGTTACCCATACTCCTCTGGGATAGAATGCTGGAGAACATGTTACCCTTACTCTTCTGAGACAGAATGCTGGAGAACATGTTACCCATACTCCTCTGGGATAGAATGCTGGAGAACATGTTACCCTTACTCTTCTGAGACAGAATGCTGGAGAACATGTTACCCTTACTCTTCTGAGACAGAATGCTGGAGAACATGTTACCCTTACTCTTCTGAGACAGAATGCTGGAGAACATGTTACCCTTACTCTTCTGAGACAGAATGCTGGAGAACATGTTACCCTTACTCCTCTGGGACAAGATGCTGGAGAACATGTTACCCTTACTCCTCTGAGACAAGATGCTGGAGATCATGTTACCCTTACTCCTCTGAGACAAGATGCTGGAGATCATGTTACCCTTACTCCTCTTAGACAGAATGCTGGAGAACATGTTACCCATACTCCTCTGAGACAGGATGCTGGAGAACATGTTACTCATACTCCTCTGGGTCAGGATGCTGGAGAACATGTTACCCATACTCCTCTGAGACAAGATGCTGGAGATCATGTTACCTTTACTCCTCTGAGACAAGATGCTGGAGATCATGTTACCCTTACTCCTCTGAGACAAGATGCCGGAGAACATGTTACCCATACTCCTCTGGGATAGAATGCTGGAGAACATGTTACCCTTACTCTTCTGAGACAGAATGCTGGAGAACATGTTACCCATACTCCTCTGGGATAGAATGCTGGAGAACATGTTACCCTTACTCTTCTGAGACAGAATGCTGGAGAACATGTTACCCTTACTCTTCTGAGACAGAATGCTGGAGAACATGTTACCCTTACTCTTCTGAGACAGAATGCTGGAGAACATGTTACCCTTACTCTTCTGAGACAGAATGCTGGAGAACATGTTACCCTTACTCCTCTGGGACAAGATGCTGGAGAACATGTTACCCTTACTCCTCTGGGACAAGATGCTGGAGATCATGTTACCCTTACTCCTCTGAGACAAGATGCTGGAGATCATGTTACCCTTACTCCTCTTAGACAGAATGCTGGAGAACAGCTGAAATGAGCAAATTATCCTCATTCCGCACAACCTGCCTCAGACAGATTTCAAATATTTAATTACCATAGACAATAAATAATAGAGACCTACTTGCACAGTGTGAACTAGAAGATATGCTTGTCATTGTAGCAAAACAAAAAACCCACTGGAAATGAATTGGTCATGTTCCCAGGAGCATTGCTAAAACAACCATATGATGGACATCATCATCATCATCAGGTGCCGTGCCGACTGGCGTTGGCTATTATGCTTCTCCAGAGTACATGATCCTTCATGCAGGCCATCAGCTCAGTTGGTGATCTCCTCTCACACCATCCCGTCAGACTGTGCAGTATCATTTCTCTTGGTCTTCCTCTTGATCTTCTTCCTTCTGTTTTTCCTGTTGTTATAATATTTTCAATGCCCCCTCTTCTCATTGCATGTCCTATGAAAGTACATTGTCTCTCTCTTATCTTTTTGACAAGATTTTTTGTCTCTCCAGCTCTTCTCATACATTCTTCATTAGTTATTTTTGCTGTCCAGGGAATTCGCAACATTCTTCTAATAAACCACATTTCTGCTGCTTCCAATGATTTTTGTGCAGACCTACCTGTTGTCCATGATTCACTTCCATATAACAAGATAGGTTCAATATAGCATTTTAGGACTTGTTTTCTAACATTCATTGATAAGGATGTGTTGAATATGTTTCTCATTCTCTGAAATGCAGTCTTTGCTTGGCCTATTCTGTTCCTAATTTCTGTTCTGCATTTCCCATCTGAAGTTATTACTGCTCCAAGGTATTTGAATTTCTGCACCTGCTTTAGAATAGTTCCGTTTAATTTTATACTGCATGCTGGTGGATTCTGTTTCTTAGATATAACCATAGTTTCTGTCTTTTTTATGTTCAAAGTAAAGCCTTTCTTTGGCAACTTTATCCAAGAGATTTTGCAGGTCTTGTTGGTTCTCAGATATCAGTACAGCTTACCGAAGGTTGTTAATATTGTATGATGGACACCCAAGCAAAAAAAAAAAAAAGAAAGAAAGGTTGACCAAAGGCTACTTAACAGAGAACCGAAGAAGCAGAAATGAGTCGCATGCAGCGCAGCTGGGGCACAGTACAAAAGGTGACCACAGACCTTGAGAGATGGAAAGAATTTGTTGCTGCCCCGCAAGGACACCACAGGGTGTACTGGGTGGTCATTGTTTAGCCAGTTGCTGACCAAGGATATGGATGATGGATGATCATGGTCTGCAGAGCATCTGTTTTATATAACTTTGTGTCTACGGGCCTCTATATTGATGATGGATGATCATGGTCTGCAGAGCATCTGTTTTATGTAACTTTGTGTCTACGGACCTCTATATTACAATAAGAAAAAAAAAATTGAAACATGTTGGTGATCTATCAGTCCATGTGTTCATTATTTGAGTTCACAAAAGAAAATATGGGCATTAACAACATATTCCTATCTGCCTTTATGCATGAGAGGATTACCTTTACCTTTTTTTTTTTTTTTTTGAACATGAGTATCCATAGTAGTTTGTATTACAGTCTTTGTGATGTCCTCATGTGATCAAGGGTTCTAGCATCTGCTGCTGTCTTGTACATCTCTGATTGTCTAGACCAGTGTTTCCCAACCCCTCTTTTGGATCATTCCCCACCTGAGAACCTCAAAGATTTTGATACCACCTCCGCCACAGCATAATAGTCAACCAAGTTCTGAAAAAAGTGCAATATAAATATAATTTTAAATGTCCCCCAAAATATTCAGATTGGCTGCCCCCCCCCCCCCATATGCACCATGTTGGGAAACACTGCTGTTAGTCATATATCTGAATGATCGGTGAATGATGTGCTTTAACTTTTGCCTTATTTAAGTAAGGAAAGGACACTGATGAAGTATTGTGCCATAAGTTGCAAGTATCAGAGGTTTATGTTGGTAGTGCATATTCTTTGAAAGAAGTTGATAGAAAGTGAGATAAATCTTTTAAATCCCAGCTGTGTAAGTTATAAAGCTGTGGCATAAGAGACAGGATTTACTTTACCGTTGGTGGATAAAGATGTTAGTTTGTTATCAGAACAACCAGGCAGCCATAGCCAGCCAAGATTTTATCTTTCCATGATGTTATCTTGTTAATGACAGGCAAGCCATAGCCAACCAAGATTTTACCTTTCCAAGATATTAGCTTGTCATATGACAGGCAAGCCATAGCCAACCAAGATTTTACCTTTCCAGGATATTAGCTTGTCATATGACAGGCAAGCCATAGCCAACCAAGATTTTACCTTTCCAAGATATTAGCTTGTCATATGACAGGCAAGCCATAGCCAACCAAGATTTTACCTTTCCAAGATATTAGCTTGTCATATGACAGGCAAACCATAGCCAGCCAAGACTTTACCTTCTAAGATATTAGCTTGTCATATGACAGGCAAGCCATAGCCAGCCAAAACTTTACCTTTCCAAGATTTTAGTTTGTGGTCAGGGCAAGAAAGCTATAGTTGATCTAAAATCTTCTCTTTCCTTAATGTTAGCTTGTCATATGACAGGCAAGCCATAGCCAGCCAAAACTTTACCTTTCCAAGATTTTAGTTCGTGGTCAGGGCAAGAAAGCTATAGTTGATCTAAAATCTTCTCTTTCCTTAATGTTAGCTTGTCATATGACAGGCAAGCCATAGCCAGCCAAAACTTTACCTTTCCAAGATTTTAGTTTGTAGTCAGGGCAAGAAAGCTATAGTTGATTTAAAATCTTCTCTTTCTTAATGTTAGCTTGTCATATGACAGGCAAGCCATAGCCAGCCAAAACTTTACCTTTCCAAGATTTTAGTTTGTAGTCAGGGCAAGAAAGCTATAGTTGATTTAAAATCTTCTCTTTCCTTAATGTTAGCTTGTCATATGACAGGCAAGCCATAGCCAGCCAAAACTTTACCTTTCCAAGATTTTAGTTTGTAGTCAGGGCAAGAAAGCTATAGTTGATTTAAAATCTTCTCTTTCTTAATGTTAGCTTGTCATATGACAGGCAAGCCATAGCCAGCCAAAACTTTACCTTTCCAAGATTTTAGTTTGTAGTCAGGGCAAGAAAGCTATAGTTGATTTAAAATCTTCTCTTTCTTAATGTTAGCTTGTCATATGACAGGCAAGCCATAGCCAGCCAAAACTTTACCTTTCCAAGATTTTAGTTTGTAGTCAGGGCAAGAAAGCTATAGTTGATTTAAAATCTTCTCTTTCTTAATGTTAGCTTGTCATCAGGGCACGGAAGCAGGAGCCAGCCATGGCCCGTACTTTACCTCTCCTTTCCATTGGTGTTCTTTGAATTTAGTTATTGTTACACATAAACCTGGCCAGCTTTTTATAGTTTGACATGATTCCGAGGTCGTGGAGCTTTCAGAAAAGATTGCTTCTTCGATCTGGGTAATTAAAATGAGGTGGTGAAACCATATCTCTCTTATGAATTAATGCCTATCTCTGGATCTTTTCTAGAGATGCCAACTGTGCAGAATTTCACATATACAGTTATAGGAAGATAATGAACCAAATAGCCAGCATAATCCATATGTAGGTTATCCAGTTACCTCTCATGCAGATTGAGCTGAACAGCTGGCCCTCATTTTTTTTTTTTTTTTGCAGGAAGTAGCAAGGGTGCCACAGTTAGAGGGCGTTGTAAGCAGCAGTAACTGCACATCCATGGCCGTCTTGTGGCTGCTTTCCGTAATACTCCCGCCTGTCTACACAAGACCCCCAGCAAGTAGCCCCCTGAGCTCGGAGACTTTGTCACCTTCTGGCAGTAGTGCTACTAAAGATCCGTTATGGACATCGCTGCTTTTGTTTCGGAAAATGGTAATCTCCGTAATATACTGTGTTTGTAAATCAACAGCTGTGGGCTACCCGCTTTTGATTCAGCAGTTTTTTAGGCACTTGAAAAAAGAAGGTAACGCAGTCCGATAAAGGAGTTAAGCTTGCAGTAGTTTGAGAGATCAGATTCTTTATGAAAAAATGTGATGACAGAAAGATTATAGTTCAAATAGAACTTGCATGGTTTTAAGTAAAAATTATATTTTCCTTTCTTCTTCCATCATTTTTGATTGGGTTACTTGTAAATGGTTGTATAGTTGTGTTGGGTTTTGTGTAAATGGCATTGGGTTGTGAGGCAAGTCATTGCTCCACATTCTCCAGGGAAGGATGTAGGGAAAAAAAAATACAGCGAAAACTTTAATGGATGGGCAGCACAGCAACAGTGAAGGTAAAGGAAGCCTTATTAGGCAGCGGAGGCACCCAGGAGATTTATCGTTCATATTTTCTTTTATATAGGGAAGCAGTAGAGGGTTACTGTGGTCAGCATCTTGCTCGGTCATTGTTCCTTCCATAGTTCTAGAAGAAGTCAGGTGCCTGTTTCAGAATCGGGGCAGTGGGCTCAGCTCCGGCCAGATTCAAACCGCTGGCCTTCACTGTGAGAGACTGTGTGACAGCTCGCTGTTTGTCTCTTTACATAGTGAAGTGTAAGAGTGTCAGGATGAAGTCTGCAACAGGCTAGATTGACAACAACAACAAAATCAACAACAACAACAATTTCCTGTTTGTTAGAAACAAGATAGGACACTGGGTTTCAGACAGGCCATATGTGATGACATTCTGGAAATCTGGACATCTTGCTAAGTTCAGTAAACGCTTTTAATGATGACACCAAATGATGATGAATCTTGATGGGTGGTGATGATGAAGAACAGTAAGGCTAGCTTCAAACCACTCACATTTCCAGTAATTCATCCAGGAAAAATAAGCAGACATGCTGTACTTTCGTACAAACAAACAAAAAAATCTCACAGACGTGGTTTCTCTCTTGATCCAGTTTCGCCATGACGACAGTGAATTAACGGTACTCTCTACATGAGAGTCCAAGAAAAGACATCTTCTGTTGTTGAGCGTCAAACACAGACTCTCACATCTTTCATACGGCAAAAATAATCCCCTATACTTTCTGACAACGCATGTGCTCTGAGAAAAAACAGTAACCACTATGTGAATTCAAGACTCTGAGAGTTTTCCTTGCTCATACACTCGAGGGGAAAGTACCCAATAACTTTAACTATGAAAAGTAACAAGGGGACTAACCTTTTTTACAGCTATCAACAGGGGAAGCAATTCTGAAAAAAAACATTCGGTGTACTGTTACAACTAGTGCACTAATCACTTTACCATTCGAATTTCTACAACAATAGAAACTGTCACAAACTGACTACATGTTTTTTTTTCTAGAAAATCTCGCAGGAAAGACTAGAAAAGAATACATTTTCACCAATAAAATTGGCATGTCTCTGTACTGTTAAATCACAGTCAGTCATTTCTTGTAAGTTTTTTCTTTTTTCTGAAATTTTTGTTTGTTTGTTGGTAAATTAAAATATTCTCTTGATATATTTGTTTCCATCAGGCAAGACTTCCACAAGTACAAGGATGGAAACTTCTGTATAATTCCCATGATCATGGTCTGTCTATAAATAGGTCAGTCTCTGAGCTATTAATAATGCTAGCATAATAAGTGACTTTCTCTATCCCTGAGATAAATGCGGCCTAATTGGCTGAGTGGTTAGGCGCTCTGTCTGCTAATCTAGTGGTACTGGGTTCAAGTCCTAGAAGTTTTTTTTTTTGGGGGGGGGGGGGTCTGGTAACACCACACCAAAAACAAAAAAAAAAAGGTCCCAAGGGTCCACCCATCCTCTAAAAACGGGCACCAGTGAAGTCTGGGAAGGTAAATGCAGCCAGGCATGATACTGACTACATCACACTTTCTTATTCTGAAGATAAAGGTAAAATCCCCATTTCCATGTCATTAAGGCATTTTGAAGATAATGATGTTAGGTCTGTATTTCCAAGACCTTCCACACATGAAAGTGTGATACTGGAATCAGTATCATGCATGCCAGGCCACCATTTACCTTCTCAGATTTCTCTGGTACCCATTTTTAGGGGCTGAGTGGACCCTAGAATCTTTTGTTTTTTTTTTTTCGGTGTGTACCAGGAAAGAATCCCACTGCTAGTAGACCGAGCATTTCATGTGCCGAAGGTCTTGGAAATACAGCCCTAACGCCTTATCTCCAGTATGTTTTACTTGGCATGGAAATGGGGATTTTATACTTACCTTAGATGTAATATTCTCAACTTTGGTGTAATGTTCGTAAGTCAGTGACTCCAGAAGAACTTTGGTGTAATGTTCATAAGTCAGTGACTCCAGAAGAACTTTGGTGTAATGTTCATAAGTCAGTGACTCCAGAAGAACTTTGATACATGGTATATTTTATCAATTTTCTAGTGTTACATGATACACTAAATGTTTGTAACTTATTCTGTGTCTTTATTTATGTAAAGGTGTGGCTTATTTATTTTTCCTTTAACTATTTAACCCTTTAATGAGCTGTTTAAGCGTTTTAAAAAATTAAAAATAAAATAATCACAGGACATGTGGTTTTTGTCCTGAAAATGGAAATTCATGATTTTAAACTACTGTAAGTGCGAAATGTAGGCACTTTTTCCTGTTAAGAGAACTGCAGCAATGATCTTTAATTACATAGAGTGTTTGTGTGTCATGTCTATTGTTTGAAAGGTTAAGAGTTTAATCTTATATGAGAATTATACTTGCTTATTACTTAAATCACTCAAATTTTATGTGAGAATTATACTTGGTATATATACATATATTATGTATTATATTATATATATATATATATATATATATTATATATATATATATATATATATATATATATATATAATATATATATATATATTGTATGTGAGATGTGAGAACTGTACTTTCTTTTCTACTGAAATCTTATATGAGAACTGTACTTGCTTCTTACTCAAATCTTATATGAGAACTTTACTTGCGTTTTACTCACCTGCAATAGATTCAACAGTCACGTGTCATCTTACAGAGCTCCTACAGTAACATTCATAGTTTTTGAAGGAGAGAATCTCTATGCTCTGGCCATTGATCAGAGCTGGTCGTAAGTTTCATATAGTACTTATTTATCAATATATCATAAAGTAGATGGAGGTGTATGGTTCAGTTTTACACAAAAAAAAAAAAGATACGAAGAGTGAGAAACGTAGGCAGAACAAGAATGGCAGAAAGTGAGAGGAGCACAGATAAAAGAACATAAACCATCCAGTATTTTGGCAAACACCTTTTTCAGTGATCACAAAGACAACACAACAGATAAAAACACAGAGAAAAAAAAATGGATGAAAAATTGAATACATGCTTTTTTTGGCATCCAGCTTATAAGAAAGATAGGCACAAAGTGCCAGCAAGGAGGATGCCTGAAAAAAACTAAGTGTTTGGATTTTTCATTTTTCCTTCCTACAGCTGCACACTTGATCTAGTTCATGTTGATTACATGTCCCCCAGGATTGATCAACTGTTCTTAAATAAGATTCTTAATGCAGGCACTGAATGTTAACTGATTTTAAATTGAAGCATGTCTATTAGTCATGAACCTGGAAGTTATATGTATTCTTCTTCTTACACATTTTCTGTCTATATCTGCAGTCTTGTCTCTTGGATACATTTCACTGTTTTTTGCAACAAATGTATAGAACTGTAGAGTTTATCTTCTTTGGTGGCTTCAGTGGGCCTGTAATTATTTCTCAGTGTCTCATAGTTGGTGCAGTTCTGGAGGATATGTTCCACAGTCTGGGGCGCCTGGGCACAGGTACATAGATTAGTAGTAGTACCAACCTTAAACTTTGTATACGTATGACTTTGGAGTCGGCTGTGTCCTGTTTGGAGAAAATGGTGACTTGTTCTTTTCTGTTTAGCATGTGATAGTCATCATGTAGTGGTGTTTGTGGCTTCCTGTAGTTTTTTATCCTGCTTTTCTTCTGATTATAGGTGATCGGTATGTCTGGTTGCTCCATTTCAGTGCCCTCTTTGGCCAGATGGTCAGCTTTCTCATTGCCAGGTATCCCACAGTGGGAGGGAATCCACTGCAAGGTGACTCATGTTGTGAGCCAGTTTTTGACAAGGCATCCTTGAGGTCTGGTAGTTTGTTGCACTGAAGTGCTTCCAGTACCGATCCTGCATCTGTGAGAATTACTATGGGGCATGCATTATTTCTGGAGTCTGATAGTTTTTCAACCTCTGCAATAATTGCCCTAATTTTTGCATCATGACATTTACAGTTTGTGAGGTGATAAATACATTTGTCTTTGAAAAATAAATACCTATCCATTTGAGACAAAGGAGAGTGTGAACTTGTGGCTGTCTGATAATATGATGCTAGCAGGAAAATTGCTATTAAATTGATGACAACTGACAAAACAAATAAGGCAGCTGAAATATGTATCAATGAGGAAAAATTGAAAGAAGTGGAGAGTTTTGAATATCTTGAATCACTACTAACTAATAATGGAGATACAATGAGGAAAATAAAAAAAGAGGACTTCTTTTGCTCTTCAGAAGGTAAAACAACTAAAGAAGCTGTGGAGAGGAACAGACAGAACCACAAAAATAATATTTTTAAGGGCATGCATCTTTTCCATTGCAACAAATGCCTGTGAGACCTGGGCGCTTAACAAAACAGCTGAGAAACATGTAAGTGCCTTTGAATGTAAATGCTACAGAAGAGTTTTTCAAATATCATGGTCACAAAAAGAAGAAATATATCCACACTACAAGAACTTAATATTGAAGAAGGCTGGCTAGTAAAGAGGATTAAAGAGAGAAAACTTAAATACTTTGGACACATTAAACGTCATGATAATCTAGAGAAGACTGTCTTGGAAGGGTATATAAAGGGAAAAACAAAGAGAGGAAGACCAAGGCGAAGATGGTTGCAAGACGTCGCTGATAATCTACTAATGGATGCATCATCAGCAGGACATCTTGCTTACAACCGAGAGGCCTACAGGAGTGCTGTTAGGGAGGCAAAGTTCCGCAAGGGGCATGCAAGTGACTGACTGACTGAGTAGGAAAATTTAAGCAGAATAAAGTTTCAGATTCTGAGAAAAAAAACATCTAGATAAGCTGGCCATGGAATGTGAAAAGAAAGGTGGGGGGGAGAAAGAAAATAAACGGGATCTGAGAGCAGTCATTCATGTGACATGTCCTTTCCAGAGCATTGTCCCTCTCACAGCCTTCCTGAATGCAATACGGTCTTGTGCAAGTTGACCGGCGTCTCGCAGTGACACTCAAGCTTTCCATGATGTTCTGAGTCCATCTGTGGCAAAGTCATCCATTTTCTATTTTTCCGGGCGCTATGCCTTCTACTATAAACTTCTCCAAGCTAATGTGTCTCTTGATGCGGCTGAAGTATCTAAGCTTTCTAATTTTTACGGTGTTAACAAGCCAGTTTTCTACGATAACTAATCCTATCTGTATCTCTTTATTTGATTTTCTTTCTATCCATGATAATTTTTTTGTGCCTCTCTGTAACATTTCGTTTCAAATGTCATTATTCTCTTTTCTAGAGAATTGTTAAGTTTCCATTTTTCACATCCGTATGTTGCCGCTGGGAATATGTAAGCTCATAGTAGGCATAATTTTGTTTTCTTGTTGGTACCTTGCCACTTACTCTTAATTTGTGCTAGTTTCTAAATGATGCAACTGTAATTCTTCTTTTGATTTCTACTCTGCAGTCGTCTTTGGTGCTGATGACTGAACCTAGATATTTTAATTTATTTACGTTTTCCAGCTCATTGTGGTCCAATGTAATTTTGGGTTTGCATCTCATTTTGTCAGATGTCATTACTCTGGTTTTGTTAGCGTTTAAAAAAGAGGTTCTGAGCTTTGCCGTGTGGGACAGCAAAGACCGCATAAATTTGAGGAAGGGCAGTCACCAGTGATATGTGAATTGAAGGCTGGTTCTGAGCTGCTTTGCGCTCCAAGCAGGTCTGACTAAACTGTATAGAACTGGTCCCTTCATTGGTCAGTATGGAGCTCTTGTGAGGTCTCCACCCAAGTTGCTGCAACGGTAGCACTGTATATGCGATGATAATATTATTAGGAATGTTATATTTTATAATCCCCTGGACAGCAAAAATAACTAATGAAGAATGTAGGAGAAGAGCTGGAGAGACAAAAAACCTTGTCAAAAAGATAAGAGAGAGACAATGTACTTTCATAGGACATGCAGTGAGAAGAGGGGGCATTGAAAATATTATAACAACAGGAAAAATAGAAGGAAGAAGATCAAGAGGAAGACCAAGAGAAATGATACTGGACAGTCTGACGGGATGGTGTGAGAGGAGATCACTAACTGAGCTGATGGCCTGCATGAAGGATCGTGTACTCTGGAGAAGCATAATAGCCAATGCCAGTCGGCACGGCACATGATGATGATGATGATATTTTATAACCTTTTTTTTGTGTTTTCTCTGTTGTAGTAGTAGTGAAAGGTGTTTTGTATAGAAAACTGTTTTCATCCACCCCCTTCTCTGTGGGTTGCCCAAGAGTTGCTAACAAGATGAATGCATTTGTAACTTTAGGGTAGGACCAAAGAAGTTTGGGGGTGCTGACTGTGTGCTGATCCAGCTGCTGCCGGTGTTCCGTGTTGTTCAAGGTATGTTTGTTTGCTTGGAGGTGGTGGTGGTGGTCCTACATGGAGATTTTCTGTTGTGTTTATTCTTGTAATGCCTAATTGATGATTACTACATTCCTCCTTTTAATGCACCTTTCATCAAAGCTATTCTTGTAATGGCCATAATATACCTTGCCTTGAGACTGCTGTTGAAATATCCATAGCACATCTGTCCTCAAGGGTGCTTTTGAAATGCCCGTAATACACTTTTCCTGAAGGCTACTGTTGGATTATTCGGAAAACCTCAAACAGTTATGCTTCAGGTTTGCTGAATAATCCAAAATAACTGTGTATGCTTTACTTTTAGCCAGAAGCCTCCTTTTCTTTTCAGATGTTCTTAGATGCCAACTTATGTACTCCTTGAGAACACAGCAGTCTGCATTTGGTTGTCAGCTTGGTGGATTTATGTTGATGATGACCATTTATGCTTTCTTGGTCATCATGTACAAGCAGTCCCACAACAGATGCTGAGCTGTCATTTTTTTTTATGCCACTAGTGCACTTAACGGTTGTGTCGATCTTTCTTCACCCCGTTATACACTAGATGTTTCATTTCTGTCATGGCCTGTGCAGTCTGAGGATCTTGACCTGTCTGTTCGTCTCTGCAGAGCTTGTGACAGGTATCATTCCTCTGATATCCTGGGAGCTCTCTTTCCCACTTGCTTTTGTATTTAACTGTATCAGTGTTTTGGCCTCATTGGCCAAAAGTTACAGAATTTGAAGGCAGCCAATGAAATTGCAGGAAAAATGATAGTCATTGAATGAAAACAATTGTCCTTGAGTTGGTACAGTGTTGCTTTCTTACTGATTTCCAAAAAAGGGCTGATATGACTGGTTTGTTTCTAAATGTTGCAGCTGGTGAGAAAATGGTGAGGTGGAACGAAACCCTAAGAGATGTTCCGAAAGGCATAAGCGTTGGATGTGATGGGAAACCTGAGGTTCTCCGTCTCACTCAAGACTTTGACAGGATTCTCCATCATGGCGCACCGTGTAACGTCCACAAAATTGAGGTTTGTATGGGACAATGTTTGGGTGTCTGAGTGGCGAAGTGGTTAGTGAACTGGTCTCTCATGGCGCAGGTCGGGGGTTCGAATCTGGCCGGCGGCACCCCAGTCACCCAGCTGTAGAAATGGGTACCTGACTTCTTCTGGAGTCGGGGAAGGAACGGCAGCCGGGCATGATACTGACCGTATCACCCTCTAGTGTGCTGACAGGTCAAGGAAAATATGAGCACTAACACCATATCCCTATGTGCCTCTGAGGCATGACAGGTTTACCTTTACTTACTTTACTATGGGACAGTGTTTAATGTGGGCGTTGTTCGCGGACAGGAAATAGTTGAATAAGCAAAAACAACCTGACGTATCTCTCTCTCTCTGAACCTTAAGTGCCCAGGGCACATGGGGCTTCCGCAAGGGTTTTCCACAAATGCCTGTCCTTTGCCCTTTTTTTCTGCTCTTGCTCAGGTGAGCCCTCTATTGCTCAACATCCTTTCTGTTGTTCTTCTCCATGTCTCTTTTGGTCTACCCTTACTTCTGTTCCCCTGTGGTGTCCATCTTAGTGCTATTTTTGGTAGTGAGTTGTCAGTCATTCGGAGCACATGTCCCAACCATCGCCAGCGTCTTTCCTCAATAATTGTTGTCAGTGGCTTCAAACCTGACGTATAGAAAAACAAAAAATCCTGAAAAATTTTTTTTTTAAAAATTAAAAGAGTAGGTCTGATTTTAATAAAGCACAGTTGTATGAGCAGGCAGTTCTGAAAAGTTCAAGTATAACTGCCCGAGGCAAAGAAAAGAGAGAAGAAAGAAATAGGTGGGAGGCATGTACAGGTCCTTCTTCGCCAGCAGTTGCTCTCATAATTCGAAGGTTAAATATTATATTAAAGCATTATCGTCATTGCTCATGGGACAAGTTCAGTAAGTGTTCGGATCTGCGTCTGAGGATCTTGACACGGTGCATGTATTCCATAGCACTGATGAGTGGGAGGCATTGGGCGGGATTTGGTTCCACAGCCTGACCGAGAGACCACATCCCTGCTGATTCAGCCAGTCCTGCCCCGAGAAAGAAGGTTGCTGCTGCTAGTGTTGACGGTAGGAGTGGATCATGGCGGTGTCTCGGATGTAACTTGCTGTACAGTTTTAATTGAGTGGAAGGAAGAATATCACATGTGACTCGATTCTGTGAGTATTGACTTCGCAGTTGTCACAGCAGGTGAGTGAAAAATTACAGGCATTGCCACCACAAGCAACACAGGGACTTTTAGATTTCATCCATCAACGTCATTGGTCATCAGTTTCACTAAGCAAGCATCACCCACTATGTCTCATGGTGTCTTGAAAGGCAGAAGCAGACATCTCTCCACTTCTCACAGTCTGCAGCCAACTTTTGTTTGGTGCCTCAGCTACGTTGTGTGATGTTCGATCACTGCACGGCAGTTCTTCAGCAGTTTATCTTCGATTGTCCTCGGTTTTCTTCCCCTTGGGTGTCCATTTAATGGCTGTTGTAATGATGCTGTCTATTGATTAGTTTATTTCCATTGTCTTTTTTTTGTTTTTTTTTTTTTTGTTGCTATCTTACATCTTACATTTGTAAGGAGATTTGTAGGACATATTCTGAGAAGAGGAAAATTGAAACACACTGTGGCAACTGGAAAAATTGAGGGAAGAAGAGACGGAGAGATAAGTTACTGGATGGGCTGTCAGTGTGGCTAGGAAAAAAAGACACTGGTGGTTCTCATAATCAAGTCTAAAGACAGGGAATTGTGGAGAGAAATGATTGCCTATGCCACGCGGCATGGCACTTGATTGATTGACATCTTACATCCTTCCCTTGCCGTTAAACATCAGATAGGGCTTGCATAGTTGTTTGCCAAGATTTCCTGTTCAACTTCAACAAGGGATGTTATTATGCCCACTAAACTGGCTTCTCTTAACAGTGTCCTCTTTAGAGTTTCATGTGGTCGACCTCTTTTTCTTCGGCCTATTATGCTCCACTCGATAGCTTGTTTTGGTATTCTCTGACAGTTTCTACATATGTCCATCTTCTTTTCCTGATCACCCATGAGATAGGTTTGTTTGCTCATCTGTCTGATCTCTGTATTGTTCTTGAATTTGTTCCACTTTATACCGAGTATTTTCCTTAGGCATTTGTTTTCAGGAGAGTTTTTGTTGTTGTTGCTATAATGTGCATAATTTCTTCTTCACAGAAGATGTGGCATGTCTTATATCTTCCTGGAACTGTGAGTTGATGTTCTTTTTGCAGTAAAGATGTTCAGGCACAGCATTGTGTCAACTTGAAAGTGGGTTATGGTTGCTGTTTGTTCAGTCCCTAAGTGAAGCTTGGGGTGGGGGTTGCTATACTTCTTTAACAGACTCCACCAACATGGGGACTGAGGTAATCCCTGCCCCGTTAGCCAGGCTAGACCTGTTACTAGGGGGTAGCAACGGGGAGATGGGTCAAGGCTTTGGCTGGCTGTGGTTCACCAACACTGACTCTAGCATGTCAGCTGTGGGTATGGGTAGCTGACTGTCAAATTGGATAGTGTCATCACCTGGGGCACATCTTAATGATTAGAACTTGCTTCCTGCTACCATGTCACGTGAAACAAAGTACAGGCCACTGATGGCACCACTGTTTCCTCTTGTCAGGTCTGGGGCTGTGGAGCAGATTCAGCTTTGCAAGCCCAGAAGAGCCAGAAGGACTGGGAGATGAAGGCAGTTCAGAAGGAAAACTTACGCAAGGTAGTATTCCAAAGGATTTTTTTTTTTTCAAACATTCTTAATGTACAATGTGGATGTAGTAAAATGCCCAGCATAATAGTCAGTCATTTGCATGTCCTTTGCCTCCATGACAGCTCTCCTGTAGGCCTCTCGGTTGTAAGCAAGATGGCCTGCTGCTTATGCATCCATTTGCAGATTATCAATGATGTCTTGCAGCCATCTTCACCTTGGTCTTCCTCTCTTTCTTTTTCCCATTATGTATCCTTCCAAGACGGTCTTCTCTAGATAATCATGATGTTTAATGTGTCCAAAGTATTTAAGTTTTCTTTGTTTAATCCTCTTTACTAGCCAGCCTTCTTCAGTATTCTTTCACTAGCTGTCTCCATGGTAATATCGTGTTCTTTCCTGAAAAATTAAGAAGCTGAGTCCACAAGACGAGACGCACTTTTCATAAAGTTTGTGGTGTGTTTTAAAAAAATGGATATTCATGAAACAGTTTGATAGGAAAACACCTATGCTAGAGTTGTTAGAAGTTTGCAAAGACAGGTGGCATTGCTTTATGATGTACGATTTAATGAGGATTAATAACTGTGATATTATGATTGTTTTATTGCGTTTACCCAGTTTGACTTGGACAGAGTGATCCTTTTGTCGCGAGACTGACCTTTTTGTGATAACATATTTTCACTTCATTCACTGGCACCAGTGTGCAGTGTAATCCAGTGCATCTCGCCATGCAGGCAAATATTCTTCTTTTTTGGAGGCTTGTTTTTCCCAAGCAATTTGTGTGTTGACTGCCCATTTTTTTTTAAAGCTGGGACTACATTAGATGCAGGAATATACGACCTTCTGGTTGAAATGACAGGTCATCGTCATCTGGGCTACACATTCTCTCAATAGGTTCTATAATAGTTTATTTGAAATTTCGAGGTGTACGGTTATATCTTGTCCTGTCTACTGGAACTGTGAGATATTCTATGCAGCCTTGCAGCAAGGGTGAGGCGCAAGCATTTGTGTTTGTTTGGAGCTGGTTACGGCACCTATTTTTTTTTGTTTCTAAGTGAAGCTAGAAAGCAGGGGGCGTGCAGTACTTCTTTAGCAGTTTCCACTACTATGAAAACTATAGTTTCTTATATCAGGTTGGGCCTGTTACTGGAGGTACCAGTGAAGAAAGAGGTCAGATGGGGGTCTTGTTAGCTTGAATCGTGGAATTAGCATCATTGCACTTGGGGCACACCCATACATGCTCCACTCCCTGTTTCAGTAACCACTAAAGAGTATGAACACTGGTTGTGTGCCATTCGGCTGTTGATTCTGGCACCCTGGAATTCTTCCAACCAGTCACCTGGCTCTTCCTTCCCCCCTCCTCACACCTCCATCCTTCATTCCTCTGTAGATATATATTATCAACACTGTTCCCTCTAAGCTGTGCGGCCACGCACAGAAAAAAAAATCATACAGCGCACAAAATTTTTGGAGCCGCGCAAAAGAAACTGCTACTTTCACTTTTCAGTTTCCAGATGTTACGCCATGCTATAATTGCAATCAAGAAAAATACATTGATGGTACATGTTTTTCCATTAGTATTTCTTTCTTGTTGAGATACGACTTTCGGATCTGTCTTTTATCGCATAGTTTTGGTAGCACTGTAGCAGAATCATGACGAGGCAAGTGGGCACACAGAGAATAAATGGTCAGCTGAATTTCCACTGCTGAAGGTACAGCAGGTCTATCCTGTTATTAACTGTACAGGCCTTTATGGTGTGTTTTTATAATATATATATATGTATATATACAGGGTGTTTTTTAAAGTCTCACTACACTTTCTGTGAAAAAAAAATTGAAAAATGAAGTAAATGATGTCATCACAAAATGTGCTCAGAAAAGTCATTTATTTAGTTACAATAGTGACTGCAATGATACAGCGCTGTTTTGGGTTAGCTGGAATGTACCACTGAAATATTCATTATAACAAGTGTTGGAAATGTCCACCATGGGCTTCAAGACATGACTGTGCACGTCTCTTCATATTGTTAAATACCTTGTGCATCGTGTCTGTTGTTATTTCTTGAATGGCAGTTGTGATTGCTTCTTTCAGGTCCTCAATTGTTTGTACATTATTTTTGTAAACATTTCCTTTCAAGAAACCCCATAGATAATAATCTAATGGATTTAGATCTGGAGAACGAGCAGGCTAAATTCCATGAGATATTATGTGATTTGCGAAAATGTCTTCCAAAAAGCCGTGTGTTGCTCTAGCTGTGTGTGCAGTTGCACCATCTTGCTGGAACCACACTTCTTCAATTTTGCGTTCATTCAGCTGTTCTAAAAAAGGTTCCAGAATGTCAGTACGGTACCAGTTGGCATTTATAGTGTTGTTGAAGATAATTGGTCCAATTAAATGTTTTCTACTGACGGCACACCATACCCCAATTTTTGCATCGTGTAGCAGCACTTCATGAAATGCATTGGGATTAACACTGCTCCAAATACGATTATTTTGGCTATTAACGTATCCAGATAGATGAAACCATGCCTCATCAGAGAGGAATGTTAAATCAAGAACTGACTTGTCTTCTTCAGCTAAAAATGCTTGAAACTATGTGGAGTAGTTCACTCTGGATTGATTGTCACACTCTTTTAGTTCAGACACAACAGAAATCCTGTATGGATGAAAATTTAACCGATGTTTAAGAATTTTGTGCACTGTGCTCAGTGATACGTTCACTTCGTGCAACATTTTCCTTAAGAACTTGCATGGACTTTTCAGGATTCTGTCTTGGATATCTAGACATTTTTCTTCAGACACAGTAGGCCTACCAGATCACGGAGCATCTTCTTATCACGAAACTTATTCAACAAATTTCTGACCATAGTGCGATGAGGAGATTGTTTATCAGGAAATTTTGCTATAAATCTTTGAGCAGCCATCCATGTGTATCGACCGCCATTTTGAAACACTTGCTCAACCAAAAAAAATTCTTTCTTCCGTTGATAACACCATTCTGTTTTGAGTGCAAAAAATTACTCCAGCAGATTGCAACCATTCACTACATTTTTCTTCATGATTGACTGTGCAGCATATTTTTTTATGACGTCATTTTCTTCATTTTTACATAGAAAGCGTAGTGAGCCTTTAAAAACATCCTGTGTGTGTGTAGATATATATATATATAATTACTACGCACATTGCACTCACAATATTTTTTTTTTGCATATCTGCTGAACATTTTGCACACAGACCGCAAACCCTTAGAGGGAACATTATCAGCACATACCCTTTCCTCTTCATGCCCCAATTCCTCGGCCACCGAGGATATATATACTCATCCTGTGGATAGGAATCATATCTGTTGCAAAAGTGTTTCAGGCAACATGATCAGCTACCTCATTGCTTCTTACTCCTGCATGCCCTGGAAATATATCCATGTCAGCCTGGTGACACTGAATATTTCGAAGAGCTGAACCCATTCGTGAGATAGCAAATCCCTCTCTATCATGCAAAACATGCTTTGGTCAGCTGTGGTTCACCAACCCTAACGTTATCATACCAGATATGGATCACCAACCGCCAAATGAGAGAGCATCTTGACACAATGGCATGACATGTCCCTGGCTTTGTATTAACAGAATTCACATTTCCAGAGAATGACATGTTTCCAGAGTTGCTAATGATCTCCTGCTTTTGTTTCCTCCGCAGCTGAGGCCAGAAGTCTCTGGCGAGGACTGGAGAAACTCCCCAGACAAGCAGATACTGCAGTGGGGTGGAGTTAATGTGGGCAATCATTCCTACGGCCAGTGACATTGTGATGAGCCAGATCTGTTGTGTAATGTTAGGGACTTTTTTTTTTAATGAATCCTATGCAGCTAAAAATGTTAACAGTGTTGTATTGTATCATTAATGACAATTAATGATAGTATATAACATTGATTTTTGTCTGTTTTATGGCTGTTTCTAACATTAATTTTGGGCAATTTTAAGGCATGTGAAAGGTAACGGTAAGATCCCTGTTTCCATAACCATTAAGTCATGGTGGAGGATACGATGTTAGGCCCATATTTCCAAGATCTTTGTCACACATTCAAGTATGATGTGGCCTGGTTGCATTTACCTTGCCAGATTTCTCTGCCACACATTTTTAGAGACTGGGTATAATGCCAGTGTGGTGGTTTAAAAAAGCAGTGTATATCATTAATCTTGGGCAGTTTTTTTTTCTTTTAGGCCGACACAGGAATATATAATTAATTTCCGACACTTTTTGTGCTGTGGAATTTAAAATGTATAAATGGTTGTCTGGCATAAGTAATAAAGTAGAATGTCAGTCATCTGAACTAAATTGGGACCAAGATGGTTTGATTAATTAAATAGTTCAGATAGTTAACTCTTTCCGTGCAGGAGGAAAAACACGGA
The DNA here is from genome assembly GCA_009760885.1 of Achatina immaculata. Lineage (NCBI taxonomy): Eukaryota > Metazoa > Mollusca > Gastropoda > Stylommatophora > Achatinidae > Lissachatina > Lissachatina immaculata. The sequence continues at coordinate 23,764,772 of CM019698.1, forward strand.
CGTGTCATGGCGTGCGGGAGTAAAAACGCGGGTCTTGACTGTAAGGGGGTCTAGTTGTAAAATGGAATGGAAAACAGTATTTCCATGTACTTCCGTATACGTAATATGTGCCAAAGTATAGCTAAATGAATGAAAATTTCATAAATGCAGAATTTTTTAGGAAAAAAGAAGTAATGTGATGTTTTTAGACACTGATTGTGGCCAGCTCACCATCGGCTAGGTCTAGATTCGCGCTACTTACCCTTACTTACCATTTAAGATGTGTAGATCTACTTGTCGATCTCGTATTGTGACTCTATATTGCATTTCCGCTGAATGAATGTCTGAAATAACCTCCTAACTACTTCTCCAGTCGTCTAAATATGTCTAAATCTACTTAGAAAACATTCAAGAGCAGCGGCGTGGCCATAGGCTATGTCCATACCCCTATCTGCATCGTCAAAAATTGAAAAATTTCTATGCTTCGCATCCTTGTTCTCGCTCAGCATCGATCGTAACTAGGCACTCATTCTCCATTTTGAAAGTGTCACCGGAATCACGGACGAAATATGTACAATCTAAATGTTACACCGCTTGTTTTAATGAAACAAACAATGTTGAATTTTCGACCATACACACACTTGGGACCACCGGAAGTGTCGAAAATTCGACCATACGCACGGAAAGAGTTAAACATGCAAGAACCCAGTAGTACAGAATATTAAAATTGAAGAGAACTGCACAATATTAAAATAAAAAAGGTAATACTGTCATGCCTTAGAGGCACATAGGGTTACGGTGTTAGTGCCCATATTTTCCTTGATCTGTCAGCACACTAGAGGGTGATATTGTCAGTATCATGCCTGGCTGCCTTTCCTTCCCCAACTCCAGAAGAAGTTGGGTACCCATTTCTACAGCTGGGTGACTGGGAGCATCTCCGGCCGGATTCGAACCCCCGACCTTCACCATGAGAGACCAGTGCATTAACAAATTCGCCACTCAGACATCCATTAAATCTGAAACACTAAATGATTACAAAAAAAACAAAAAGTGCGCGTGACATCTATGGCACCACTTAACAGACTCAGCCAAAGCTCAAAGAATGTTGAGAGCTTTTGTGACGAATTCCAAGATTTAAACTTTTTTTTGGACTGAAAGCTATACTTTTTTTTTTTTTCTCTTGGACTTGAAGCTGTGTAATTATTTTTTTGGTGTGGCAGTAGTTAGGTCATGTGATGAGAAGAAACAATCAGAGGATCCCCAAACAAGCTATCAAGAGGAACACAATAGGCCGAAGAAAAAGAAGTCGATCATATGAAACTCTAAAGGGACATTGTTAAGAGAGGCCAGTTCAGTGGGCATAACATCCCTTGATGAGATTGAAAAACTCGCCAAAGACGGGGAAATCTTGGTGAACTACCGTGCGGGCCCTATGTGACATTTACCGACATGGAAAAGATGAGATGAGTGGTTTGGATAATTGACGGTTTGGATGAATGATGTTTGGTTAATTGGCATTCTGCTTGAATTCATGTTGTTGCATGGCAGTGTTTATGGTTAATTCTCGTAATGTATGCATTGTTAACATTTATTTTCATGTTGTCATATGGTTTTGTGTATGAATTATTGTATAATTATACATGGCAGCATTGGTAAGAAATATTGAGCAGTCGTTGGGCAGAAGTAATAAATAAAATGCTCCAAATTCAGAATAACATTATTGTATGTCGGTTTGGTCATGTGGAAAGAAAAGAAGAGAACGGACAAGTGAAAATGAGGTATGTACGAGAAATGAAGGAAACAAGACTGAGAGGTAGACCAAGGCAGAGATTGGTGTCGCCAACTGGAGAGAGAAGATTAGGAAAAGGGAGGAATGGAGGCGAACTTTATCTGCAGCAGTGAGCCTTAATGTTTCAGAAAGCCGAGAAAGAAGATGTCGGCTTGCCAGGAAATGAATTGTATGTCACAGTTTTCATTTTCTTTGAATGACTGAAAACGATTTGTGTTGCAGATTTTTTTAAAAAATGTTTCTAGGAGAAAATGTTTTAGGAAAAAAAAAAAAAAACGGTTTTCAGCACTCTTGAATGATGTTCAGATTTTGTTTAGCTTGGGAAGATGTGTTTCCAAGCATTGATGGGTAAAAGAATAATCAGTTGTACAAGTTTCACTTCCTGTTTTTACAGCGAATTAAAGAAATGACAGCCGTACATAATGATATTCACAACAAGCACTGTGTTATGTATGGCCTTACTTCATTTTGATAACATTATTTTCTCAAATCTTTACATTTCATTTTCAGTTATATTATCCATTAATTATCATTATTTATTAATAATCATTTTAAAATATACATCACAAGTGAGTCCAGGGCTACAGACAAGTGAAGGTAACTCTAGTTAATTCTTATGACTACCATGAGTAATTTAAAAGGTTTCCAAAAAGAAAATGCCCCCAAAAAACTGAAGAATAAAATCACAAATCCTAGGATTTTTCTCTTTATTTGGGATTTTGTATTTTTAAACTGTCGTAAATGCTAAAAATAGACATGTCATTTCTCAGTAAAACCATGTTCGCTTTCAGAAAAATTTTTTCTTGTGTCATGGATGTTTTCCGTTGGACTAAAAGTTAACTAAACAAATCTTGTACTGTTTTATAGTTGGAGGAAAGAAAATACAAACTTTTTCATGTAATCATGCAGCATCTTGAGGGCAGTTTTGTATGTTTAATGTATTTTGTCTTTCTATATTTTTTCCCCCCATTATGTTTTCAATGAAATGTCCATTATTGCTTGCATTCAGATCTCAAAATTCCTGTGGTTATAGTATGTTACCGATCAGTGGTTCCCACAGACTGTGGTCCACAGCTGCATTATTTTTTAGGTGTTAGCTGCCATCTATCGAATAAAAACAATTATGGGTTTATGGCAGTGTTCCCCATCCTTTTTATAGATCATGCCCTACCTCAATGCAGCAAAGATTTTTTTGCCTCCCCATGTTCTGATAAAGTATAATGTAAATACTCATATGTTCTAATTGGCGTGCCCTTGCCCTCCTGTGGGGGCAGCACTGGTTTATGGCATCGCATTACTGCATATAAACTAGTGGTCCACAATGTATTATGTTGTTGGAAAAGTGGTCCTGTGATGTAAAAAATTTGACAACCCTCTGTTACAGACAACATTGACGGTAATTTGACACCATACTCTTGCTGTATCCCCCCATCTTGTTCTTAATTCTTTGGAACTATGAACTCTTGGCCTTTGATGTTGAAGTCCAGGCATGATGTCTGGATGAGGATTGGACAGCAGCGACGGGCCTGAAACCTTGGGATGGACTCCACTGGCACACGAAGCCTTAACTTGTTGAGCCAAGTAGAGGGGACATAAAGGAGCATCCTTGACCGCCTTGAACTTGCCAAACTCTACAGCTTCTGTCACTTCAGTTCTTCCCGCAAATCTCCAGCGAAGGATGTACATATTTAGTTCATATAAACTTGCCATGTGTTTTTTTGTTGCCACAGATTTTAGTCCAAAGATTTTCTATTTGAAGCTTATTAGCTTCCTGGCTTTCAAGCTATGTAATATACAGATTTTTTTAAGGTGCATAAACAGTAATAGTTACAGTTCAGAAGTCATAGCTGGTATTATGGTAACTCTTGAATGGTGTGTATTTTTTTTTTTTTCAAAAAGATTTCTAAGCAGAGGGTTTATTTTATTGCTTTTCTTGTTTTGCTTCATTTTTTTTTCTTTTAATTTACTTTTTTTTTTCTTTTAATTTACTATTTTTTTTTCTTTTAATTTACTATTTTTTTTTTTCACTTTTATGTATTTGATGTAAAAAATCAGAACTGAGAAAGGGAGACGGGCACCTGTGGCATCTGGCTTAGCGTTTTGATGGAAAAGAAATGTTTAGATGTAGCTGGCCAGAAGAGCAGACATATTCATTAATGCTGTGATACATTGTTGCTTATTATTAACAAGTTTTACATATGAGAGTGAATGGCAAGTGTGTTTTTTGTGATGTTATGATACCAGTAAGGTGCGCAACTGTAGGTAAATTTTATTTATATTCACAACAGTTGTTGAAATTTTAAAAAAAAAAAATTCCAAATTTCGAAGCCAAAATCATTAACATTCCGCAATGGAATATTTTTCTGTATTTTTTTTCAAAGATTCAGTAGAAACGTAATCCTGTCAAACCATGGAGACAGAGATTTGGTGTTACTGCCCATATTTTCCATGACATTGTGGCACACTGAAGATTGTTGTGGCCAGCATCGCGCCTAGATGCCATTCTTCCGCCAGTCGCGGAAGGAACTGTGTACCAGTTTTTACAATTCCCCAACTGGGGCACCTATGTCCAGATTTGAACCACCAGCCTTCATGTGAGAGATGAGGACGCTAATGACTATGCCACTCAGGCATCCAGATCTTTGTTAGAGCTGGCGTTATAATTGTGTGCCAGACTTTTCCGAGGGAAGCAGTTTGGACTAAACAGAAAGCTGCTAACAAAATCTTTAAAAGAAATGAAGGAAAAAAAAATTTGAAAGATACCATACGGCATTTGAAAAATGAAACAAATGAGCAATGGGAAAATATGAAATGTGCATAGGAGGTGCTGGAAGTGGATTAGCTTTCTGCTTCAGAAAGCTGTCCTCTCTTACAACCCTCAGTACCATCGCTAAGACAGCCAATATAATGGATGCCTGAATGGAAGAGGAAGTATGCCTGACCAAGAACATGGTGGCAAAAAAAAACAAAACTCCAGAACCTGAGAACAGTGGGCAGCATAATCTGGGGCATCACTTGCAGGCCTGGATTGAGTCTGCTGGAAAGTTGAGAGAATCTGTCACTTTCTCACATGATGCCAAAAGACATGCTGGTCACTGAATGTCATGGGATAGAATGGCTCATAGTCAGTCTCACAAGGTCATGAGTATTATTCTCAAGCACAGCCTTCGCTTTTTAAAAAAGAATTGGATTAAGCTTGTGCCTTCTTGCATACAGAGTATTATTCAGGAAAATGAAAAAAAAAAAAAAAAGCAAAATTGTGCCCCTCATAAATTTTTTTTTCTTCAATTGAAATCGCATCTCATGGTCAAAATATTTTCCATATCGGTCATTCAGGGTACATAAAATTCAGCCAGAAAGTTGTATGCCAACGGAGTTGGCTGGCTGATTTTCATTGAAGTTATTTTATTTTGTTTCTTGTAGCTAAAAACATGATGAAGTTTTTGAAAGACTGGCATCACTTTCACCTATTGAGCTAGCTAAACTGGGCGTAGATAATTCAAGGAGTGGCGTTGGATTGCTTATCCATTATTTATTTTGTTCTATGAGATGTTCGTACTCTGGTGCTTACTTAACGAATATACAATGTTCATTTTTTAAAAACTTGTTTTAAAACAAATTATAAGAGTTTAAATAAATTATTTGTACTTTAATCCAGTATGTTTTTTTTAAAAAAATAAATAAGAGATAACTGAAAAGTAATATGGGAGTTTATTTGTTCTGCTAAAGAACCTTTTCATAAAACTGCACCATACACCTTAAAAACATTGAAGGCAACAGAAATATGCTCTCTCTTAAAAATATACAGAGTGCCTTGAAGAGTTTCGATGATTGGAATGAATAACGAAAAACCAGATGGAAAAAAATATTTAAAAACTGTTAAAAGTCCATAACATTCGATTCTATAAAATGAAAGTTTAATATACTATCCATCACAACAAAACTAATGTCAACTTCCTATGGCACGACCTTGAAATGTCAAAGCTAATTTTAAAAGCTCAGCACCTTCGTGCTCTCTAATGCCTCCAGTCATAAATTCTTCAGAAAGCTCTCGAAATGTCATGGCCAGTCTCCTTTCCTCAACATCTTCAGGAAGAATAGCATGTTTCCATTTATACCTAGCAGCCGCAGACACAATAATCAATGATCGTCGTAAAAGAGGAACTTTGACGGCAATTCCTGGACTGAAATCTGTGGTAAATGTCAAAACTGAATCTGAGAGCAGATTCAAGGTTACCAATCGTTCTCCCCACAACCAGAAATCGTCAAAATGTGGATCGATATGAGCACCACGGCTACGACAGTATTCCAGGTTACAAAGCTCTACTGGCTCAAAGTTGCAGAGAGCGGGATGGTTCTTCATACGTTCGTACAAAAATTGGCTGTAAAACGGTAGGCCACAGAAGTCTGCCATTCTCAGTTTTTGCTTCTTGAAGTTGACCTTCGGCCCGTAATCCTGAAGATGGAGAGAGACACTGATCATTTCTTAGTTTTATCATCTATAAAACAAACATATAGTGGCATTTTATACATTTTGTACCTTCCACACACAGATGTTGCAAAACCAGTTAAAACTAGAGATATGACAATCAAAATTTCCTGAACATGTGATGAGAAGGCAAAATAGTCTGGCCATCACTGGAAAAGTCATGGAAAAAAAATTAAAGAAAGAGAGACCAAAAGGAAAAAATACCCAGCGGGATGACAAATGGTACATGAATACCTTGTATGATGGTAGTCAAACTGACCAGGAGCACCAAGGACCTGGTTGAATGCACCGTGAATGCGGGAGACAAAGCATTTTCAGACATCCATTGAACCCAAGCTTCCCTGTGGCGACAGCACAGGATGCTGGTTTAAAAAAAAGGCAATATCCCTGTTTCCGTGCCATTAAGACATATTGGGGGGTATAGAGTTAGGCCTGTATTTACAAGATCTTCAGCACAAGAAAGTGTCACACCTGGCCACATCTCTCTCTCTCTCTCTCTCTGAACCTTAAGTGCACAGGGCACATGGGGCTTCCGCAAGGGTTTTCCACAAATGCCTGTCCTTTGCCCTTTTTTTCCTGCTCTTGCCCAAGTGAGCCCTCTATTGCCCAACATCCTTTCTGTTGTTCTTCTCCATGTCTCTTTTGGTCTGCCCTTTCTTCTGTTCCCCTGTGGTGTCCATCTTAGTGCTATTTTTGGTAGTGGGCTGTCAGTCATTTAGAGCACATGTCCCAACCATCGCCAGCGACTTTCATCAATAATTGCTGTCAGTGGCTTCATCTGCATTTCTACCAACAAGATGTTATTTCTTATGTGTTTGGCCAAAATATTTTCTAATTCTTCGTAAACGTTTAGTCTGGAAAAAATTCAACTTGTTTTCTATGGTTTTGGTGATTTTCCAGCATTCATTTCCATAGAGTAGTACACTTAGAACATTACTCTTAAATATCCTGATTTTCGTATTCATGCTTAGTTTTTTTTTATTTCAATATAGTCTGCAGCATTGCAAAAGCCTACTCTGCTTTACTAAGTCTGCTGTTGATGTCCTCTACATCTACCTTTACAGAAAAAATTTTTTTTTTTAAAATGGGAAACGAGGAGGTAGGACGAGCAGCCATCTGATTAGTGCAGTTCGTTAGCATGCTGTTCTCTCCTGGCTAGACGGCTGCTCGTCCTACCGGAGTCTATGGTTCGAATCCCAGGTAATTCTCTTGTGATTTTTCTTTCTCTCGCGTCTCACTAAAGTGCTTTGTCTATGATTTTTTCCGAAGTCTAATCCTACAAAACTATGTTCTCTTACTCTACCTTCCCAGATTTCTCTGGTACCCATTTTTTTAGGCTGGGTGGACTCCAGGGCCTTTATGGTGTTTTGGTGCCAGGAAAAAAAATCCCCAACACTGGAACTTGAACCCAGTACCACCGGATAAGTAGACTGAGCATCTAACCACTCAGCCAACCAGGCTGTCACAGGATGCTGGTGCCCTATTTAAATGTATATGCTGATTATGCATAAGCAAGAAAGTGAACAAAAGAAAAAAAAAAACTTAAGAAAGGTTTGCACTAACTTGAACAGATTTGCAGTAACTTAAGATAAACTGAAGAGGTCTCCATGAAATTAAATTGAAGAGGTTTGCACTAACTTGAACAGATTTGCAGTAACTTAAGATAAACTGAAGAGGTCTCTGTTAAATAATTTGAAGAGGTTTGCATTAACCATTGTTCTAATTGAACTGGTCAGCATTAACTAGTAAATACGTAGCAGAGGTTTTGCAGTAACTAGTAATTTGAAGAGGCCTGCATTATTAAATAAACTGAAGAGGTTTGCACTAACTATTAAATAAATACCAGAGGTTTGCATTAACAATGAAATAAATAGTAGAAACCCATATTAATTGTTGAAAATGGCATCTATGGTACATATATAAAACATCTTCTGTTAACATATTTTAGCATCATCATTATTATCATCTCTGAACTCCAGACAAGTCCGTAAATGCCCTTATCTCTCCTTGTAAGAAGAATCTCAGCCAAAGTATATTTATATGTGATTCGATATGATTAAGAAAGATGAACAACAGTTGTGGGTCTTTCAGAAGAAGATCCTAAGAAGAATCTTTGGACCCATAAAGGATACCAACAGTGGAGAATGGAGAGCTAGAAAGAACACTGAACTTATTTAAATCACAGCAGATTGTAAACGTCTTGAAACTGAAAAGATTACACTGGTGGTGTCATGTAGAGAATGGAAGAGAATTGACAAATGAAAATGATGTATGTCCAGAGAATGGAAGAGAACAGACAAAAGAAAATGATGTATGTCCAGAGAATGGAAGAGAACAGACAAATGAAAATGATGTATATCCAGAGAATGTAAGAGAATGGACAAATGAAAATGATGTATATCCAGAGAATGGAAGAGAACAGACAAATGAAAATGATGTATATCCAGAGAATGGAAGAGAACGGACAAATGAAAATGATGTATGTCCAGAGAATGGAAGAGAACAGACAAATGAAAATGATGTATGTCCAGAGAATGGAAGAGAATGGACAAATGAAAATGATGTATGTCCAGAGAATGGAAGAGAACAGACAAATGAAAATGATGTATGTCCAAGAGATGAAGGAAATAAGACCAAGAGGTAGATCAAGACAGAGATGGAGGGACAACATAGAAGAGGATATACAGGAAAATGGTCTCACCAACTGGGGAGAGAAGATCAGGAATACGGAGGAAATGAGGCAAAATTTATCTGCAGCAACGAGCCCGTAATGGCTCGGAAAGCTGAGGAAGAAGAAGATTCAATATGATTACTACGTTGTCTAATCGTACCTGTTTTCTTCGTCCAGATTGTGAATTCACAAATTCAGTGTCACATATTGCTGTATTCAGGTTAGCTTCTTCTTCATCTGTGATGAAATTCTCCTGAATTGTAATTCCTTCAAAGTCTATCATCTGATCTGTATTACTGTGACTGCAGGCTGAAGGCAGCATTGTGCTGCTACTGCTTGCTTCAAGGGTAACTCTTGTTTCTGGCTTTCTACTGGAAGTTAACTCCCCTGAATCACTGCCGCGGATCTCATCAGCCGAGCACTCTTCTTCCGTGCCTTTGTGGCCATCTGTCCTAGACTGGACTGTTCTCTGACTTTCAACAACTGGAAGATTTGGTTGCAGTTCTTCAGTTTCTTGCCTTGAATCTGGGCTCTGCTGTAATGATACGTCATCTTCCACATGCCATGCTTTCTTGCAGTGAGCACAGTATTCAAACACACTTCTTTTTACCTGAAATGAAAAATATGTGATTTCTGTAACAGCTTTACATAACTCTTTGGTGGGGGGGGGGGGGTGTGAAGGTGATGTCCGATTAGGCAATCAGCAACCCATAGCTGGGTCAGGGTTAACTGACCAAGACCCTGTCCCACCTCTCCGTGGTACTTCCAGTAACAAGCATAGTCTTTGATAACGGGGGCAGGGATTGCCATAGTCCGCACGGTGGTGGAGTCTACTAAAGAAGCACTCCACGTCCCCTGCTTTTTAGCTGTACTCCGGGACTGAAAAAGTAGCTGCCATAACCTGCTCCCATGGCAATACAGTGCTGTACCTTAACACTTCTATAGCACTGGCTGCAAAGAACACCAGCTCGCAGTTACAGGGAGATAGCACAAGACAAGACATAACTCTTTCACAAATGAAGTAATTTCTATGCTCCGCCCAAATAAATTCTAATGATTTCAGTAAAGATTAACTGGAAAAAAGTAACTCTATAATTTAAAAATATGGGTTCAGTTATAAATGTGCTACCTTTTGTTTCATTTAGACTTTGCCAAGGCACTTGACCTACCAATCTGGTGGTACCGGGTTCAAATCCCAACTGTGGGGATTTTATTCTGGTACCACCACACCGAAAAGGCCCCCAGGGTTCACCCAGCCTCTAAAAATGGGCACCAGAGAAATCTGGGAAGGTAAATGCAGCCAGGTGTGATATTGATCACATCACATTTTCACGTGCCGAAGGTCAGAAATATGGGCCTAGCACCGTATCCCCAATATGCCTTAACGGCATGGGAACAGGAATTTTACCTTTACCTTTGTTGAAATTTTGTAAAGAGAAAGATATTCCTCATCTCTTTCTGCTAGCGTAGTGGTTAGAGCACTCATCTAGCAACCGAATGGTTGAGGGTTTGAATATCCAGCTGGGTGGGATTTTTTCCAACCAATACGGCCCCGAGGTCAACCCAGCCTCATAAAATGAGTACCAGAGAAAATCTGGGAAGGAAAGGCAGCGAGGAAAGGAACTGCCCCACCCTACCTCGTACGCTGATGGCCCAGCATAATGAGGTCTCTAACGCTTCATCACCTACGGCATTTGCTATGACTATCCTTTCACCTTTTGTTGAAATATGCCTCTGAACACTGATTTGCACTGGCATGCAAGATCTACCAACACTGCCAATGTTGTTTTGGAGTGAAACAGTTAACAGTCATACCAAGATCACCACCAGTATTGATCAGTTCATGAACTCTATGGTATAGAGCTGGTAATACAGTGGATACTGCAACATTCAAACATAATGGAAATGACAAGACAGAATTTGCAACAAAAGGACTAGGTAGGTACAAGGTAAAAAAAAGGTAAAGGTAATCTTGTCATGCCTTAGAGGCACAAGGACACAAAGCTATATGAATACAATCTTTCCTCTCCTCTAGAATATCTTACATCCTTCCCATTCCGCTAAATGTCACATAGGCCCCGCATGGTAGTTCGCCAAGATTTCCTGTCTTCTGCAAGTTTTTCAATCTCATCCAGGGATGTTATGGCCACTGAACCAGCTTCTCTTAACAATGTCCTCTTTAGAGTTTTCTGTGGTTGACCTCTTTTTCTTCGGCCTGTCGTGTTCCATTTGATAGCTTGTTTGGGGATCCTCTGATTGTTTCTTCTCATCACATGATCGACATATGTCCATCTTTTTTTTCTGATCAGCCATGAGACAGGTTGTTGTTTGCTCACCAGTCTTATCTTTGCATTGTTCTTGAATTCGTTCCACTTTTAACTGAGTATTTTCCTTAGGCATTTGTTTTCAAAAGAGTCTAATTTCTCGTCTATTTCTTTAGATGTTTTCCAGTTTTTATATGCATAAATGAGGGTGGATATTACATTTTGTGCTTATAACTTTTGAATGCCATATGTTCTTAAGATTCTTGAAGGTCAAAGCTGCTTTTGCAATTTGAATTCTAACTTCTTTTCTGGTGTCACCATCCTGGTCTACTTCTAGAATAGTGTGATGAAAAAAATTTTTTTTTGTTGTAAAGGGGTGGGGAAGATATATTTATATATAATAGGCCAGGGACCTTGAAGTCCTTGAACACAGGCAGTATCATGTCCTTCCATAACCCTCAATCTCTTGTGCATCTCAAGAGGCGTGTCAATGAGCATTTCCTGTGTCAGGATGCCAAACCATCAAACATCTTGTCTCTCTGTCTACTTCTGGTCTCTTCTACCTTCGATCTTCCCTGTTGCTATTATGTGCTTTAGCCTGCCTCTCTTCCAAAACATGCCCTACATATCTGGATTATCATTTTCTGATTTTTGTTATAATTTTCCTTGTTTCTTGAGCCTCTTTCAGAACTTCCTCGTTCGATTTTCTCGCTGTCCATGGTACCTTCAGTAACTCTTCAGCTGATTCCAGCCTTCGCTGTATCTCTTTACGCGAAATATAAGTAAAAAAAAAAACTATAAAAGATAAAACAACTTTTAAAAGTAATTACAGTCTGTGTTCCCCCTTAAAAAATACAATAAAATATTAACTATTTTCCTTTATCCAATTCCTTCTCATGGAAACATCTACACCAAGAACTTCCTAGTTAACTTTGCTCTAGATTTTACGCATTTTTTAAAAGAAAAAAAAAGTACCCACTATTTTTGAACTGTCATCTGATGTCATACATAACCGACACCGGCGAATTCCTTTACAGCCACAAGGTCTTGGTTTTGGTCCTAGCTGTCGGCTCATTCTTGTGTACACAGTTACGAAATGTACGAAACTTACGTCGCCATTACATCACGTGTTTCAATGAGAGTTAAATCCCCTGGTCATCATTAACTGTAGACATTGGCTGTCACAGTTCCTTACGGATTTCAGTCCTTGATATATTCCATCAGGTCATTTGGTGACTTTTTACTGTACCATCGTGTTAGACTGACCATGATTTTTTTCTTATGGTCTCCCCCCCCCCCCTTCATCCATCTATCTTTATGTTATGATGTTTTCGAGCCCTCTCCTTCTCATATGTGCAATGAATGATGACTCAATTTATTATGCTTCCTTGGTATACTTGTTTTTCATAGAATTCTATGTTTGTCATCTTAGCTGTCCATGGTGCTCTTAACATCCTTCTAAGAAACCACACCTATGTTGTCTCTAGTGATCTTTGCATCGATCTGGTCAATGCTGACGACTCATCGAGTAGGATAGGCTCAATGTAACATTGTATAGCTCTCGTTTTGATATCCAGTAGCAGAGATGCATTGCACACGATGTTTCTCACGTCTCTGAAAGCTGCGTTTGCTTGACATATTCTACTTTTGATTTCAGAGGTGCATTTCCTAAATGATTTACTAGTTCCAATCAAATATCTTATTTAAAAAATACATAAACGGAAAAAAGCCATGCAAATATTTTTAATGGTGAAAAATTTTATTTTGAAATAAAGAGCTATAGCGAAAGATATAAACACTCTCATGAGCGTATAATTTAAGCAAAGTAAATCATAGATTTAATTTTTAAACACTCCCGAAAGACTGCTATGAATACCAAGACAGCAAAGAAATCAAATGAGGAGGTTCTGATAGAGGCTTGGGATACGAGGCAAGCAATAACAAAAGTCAGAAAAAAAGGACAATCCAAATTCATAGGACACGTTCTACGACGAGGCAAGGTAGAATATATTGTGACAATGGGAAAAATCAAGGCGATCGAGGTAAACAAGAGAGAGAAAATGCTGAACGGACTAACAAGATGGCACGGACAGAGAACCCCTGCATAGCTTATACTCAGCGCTCGGAGCAAGGGATTGTGGACAAGCATGATCGCCAAAGCCAGTCGGAGCGGGGGGAAATAGACATATAGATAGATATATAGATATAGATAGATAGATAGATAGATAGATAGATAGATATGTACGGTCATTAGACGAACCTTACATCCGAGTAAGGGAAGTCACTCTCGAGTGTCGCTGCTGTTTACGTTTGGAAGACAGTTTAAGTGTCGCTATCTTGAACTAATTTTTATTATCTCCTTTGTCTAAACACCTCATTTAATGATCACATCCGCGATCTTAAGATAGTAAAAAATGACTGACATAAACGACCTGGACAGATTTCGGGAGGAATGGAAGAGAGAATTACAACACAGTATACATAACGATCACGAAGGAAATGGTTCTGATCAGACAACGAAAGATTCTGAAATGAAAGAAATCAAAGTTGACCACTATAAAGATGAATATTTGCCGTTACCCGGGAAAATCGCCATCAATTATCAGAATATTGATGACACAAGCCAGGATGCTGTGGAATCAGAAGAAAGTCGTCTTAGACAAAATGCAGCGAGTAACAGTTGTACAGATTCAGAATATTACCCTTTCAAAATACTGACCCAGTTTTTAAATGAAGCACCGAAAAGACTGAGAAGAAAAGACACCAAAAAGGACGCAGAACAAAGATCAACGACGTGTTCCAAACGAAAGTATTTTGACAGTGAGACAGTGGACGCTAATCAGAAGAGGCAGAAGGAGTCACAGACTGACAGTGTATCAAAGATTCATGAGGAAAGTCAGATACATAAAAACATGTTGGACATCTTCATTGCTGATCTTGTAAGTACTTTGATTTTGGTGGCTGCTGTCAATGGGCATAACTGAATAATAAAAACCAAACTAGAGAGAAAAGTAGAAGGTGAAAAGAGCCAAAGGTTGAGAACGATAGAGATTGGTGGACAATATTTTTTAAAATGACTGGATTCAGCTTAGTTTAGTGTAGTGTGAAAACAAAGGATAGAGCAAGTTGAGAACCATTGCAGCCAACATTCCTTGGGGTATTGGGCACAGAATGATGATACAGCTTCTCAGATTTATATGGGAATGAATGGTGCACAGAGAGAGAGAGAGGGGGGGGGAGAGAAAAAATTTTGATAGAAAGCTTGATAAATTAGTTTGAAATCTAAATTTGTTTTAGCTGATTATTAGAAGAATATTGCAAATCCCCTGGACCGCAAAAATAACTAATGAAGAATGTATGAGAAGAGTTGGAGAGACAAAAAAACCTTGTCAAAAAGATAAGAGAGAGACAATGTACTTTCATAGGACATGCAATGAGAAGAGGGGGCATAGAAAATATTATAACAACAGGAAAAATAGAAGGAAGAAGATCAAGAGGAAGACCAAGAGAAATGATACTGGACAGTCTGACGGGATGGTGTGAGAGGAGATCACCAACTGAGCTGATGGCCTGCATGAAGGATCGGGTACTCTGGAGAAGCATAATAGCCAAAGCCAGTCAGCATGACACCTGATGATGATGATGATGATTAAGTTTTGCTTTTGATTGATTGGTTAATGATCTTCTAACCATTTCCCATCCATCTGTACATATCTATAGACCAGTAGTTCTCATCCTTTTTTGTCCAATGTGCCCTTTTTACCATATGCTATAATATTATTAGCCACTTCCCATCCATTTCCAGAATTATATGCAATTTGAGTCTCTTAATTTGTGGTCCCAAACTCAGAGTGCAAACAACATAGGACTAAAGATCAACGTAGGAAAGACAAAGTTAATGAAGCAAAATGTGAACAACAGAAATGTACTCAGAGTAGATAACAAGTTAGTGGAGGAGGTCAACAAATTTGTATACCTTGGGAGCAGAGTAGTAGAAAATGGAGACAGCACAGAGGACATCAACAGCAGACTTACTAGAGCAAACCAGGCTTTTGCTATGCTGCAGACTATATGGAAATAAAAAAAAACTAAGCATAAATATGAAAATCAGGATATTTAAGAGTAATGTTCTAAGTGTACTACTCTATGGAAGTGAATGCTGGAAAATCACCAAAACCATAGAAAACAAGTTGAATTCTTTCCAGACTAAATGTTTACGAAGAATTAGTAAAATATTTTGGCCAAACACCATAAGAAATAACATCTTATTAGCAGAAATGCAGATGAAACCACTGACAACAATTATTGAGGAAAGACGCTGGCGATGGTTGGGACATGTGCTCCGAATGACTGACAACTCACTACCAAAAATAGCACTAAGATGGACACCACAGGGGAGTAGAAGTAAGGGTAGACCAAAAGAGACATGGAGAAGTACAACAGAAAGGATATTGAGCAATAGAGGGCTCACCTGGGCAAGAGCAGAAAAAAAGGCGAAGGACAGGCATTTGTGGAAAACCCTTGCGGAAGCCCCATGTGCCCTGGGCACTTAAGGTTCAGAGAGAGAGAGAGAATTTGTGATCCCAATTCCCCACTGGCTGAGAACCACTGTGTTAGGATGTTAGGATTGGTCGCTGCTCAGTAAGCTTTGTATAAATTCTTTCCATTTTTAATGGAGTGCATTCAGTCTATGGTGCCCCAGCTGAAGTGCATGCTGTTCATCTCAGCTTCTGCATTTCTTCTACAGACTGGCTCTTTTCCATTTCTCAGGTGTCCTTCACACCTCCTTGAAGGTATGAACTTCACTGTTCTTTTCTTTTTCTTCTACATTCTGTGCCATGGTGAAAATGCTGAACCACAAACTGTCATGTCATGTAGCTAGTGGCCTAATTTAGCAGTCTTCAGCTCTCAAAGCTTTTTGAAAACAAATGCCTAAGGAAAATACTCGGTATAAAGTGGAACGAAGTCAAGAACAACACGGAGATAAGACAGATGAGTGAACAACAACCTGTCTCATGGGTGATCAGAAAAATGGAGATGGACATATATCGGTCACATGATGAGAAGAAACAATCAGAGAATCCCAAAACAAGCTGTCAAGTGGAACACGATAGGCTGAAGAAAAAGAAGTCAGTCATGTGAAACTCTAAAGAGGACATTGTTAATAGAGGCCAAATTCTTATCTCATGTATTATATTCTTCCTGTGTCGTTAAACATCACATAGGGCTCGCAAGGTAGTTTGTCAATTTGTTCTGTTTTTGGCGAGCTTTTCAACCTCATCAAGGGATTTTATGCCTGTTAGTTTGGCCTCTCTTAATAATGTCCTGTTTAGAGTTTCCTGTGGTTGGCCTCTTTCTTCAGCCTGTTGTGTTCCACTTGATAACTTGTTTTAGGATTCTCTGATCATTTCTTCTCACCACGTGACCAACATATGTCCATCTCCTTTTCCTAATCACGCATGAGACAGGTTGTTGTTCGCTCATCTGTCTTATCTTTGCATTGTTCTTGAAATCGTTCCACATGATGCCAAGTATTTTCTTAGGCATTTGTTTTCAAAAGAGTCTAATTTCTTGTCTATTTCTTAATTTCTTGTCTGTTTCTTTAGCTGTTTTCCAGCTTTCACATGCATAAATGAAGGTGGATATTACATTTGAATTGAATAATCTTAACTTGCTTTTTTGTGCTTATAACTTTTGAATGCCATATGTTCTCAAGATTCTTGAAGATTGATGTTGCTTTTGCAATTCTAACTTCCTTTCTGGTGTCACCATCCTGGTCTATGTAGTTGCCAAAGTATGCAGATTGATTGACTTCAACAGCTGTTCCTTCTATGTGTATTTTTCCATTTTGATTAATGGAACGTTTCATTATTTTTGTTTTGTCCTTGTTAATTTCAAGTCCTATTTTGCTAGCCAGTGAAGACAGGCTATCTGTTTTTTCTTGCACGGAATTCACATTGTTACTGATAAGAGTTATGTCATCAGGAAAATCATGATCATCTAGCTGGGTCCCATGTACCCAATCAATACCTGTGTTACCTGTGCAGCATTTTTTCATTATGAAGTCTATTGCAATTCCAAAAAGCAAAGGAGATTGTATACATCCTTGTTTCATGCCAAATTAGCAGGCATAAAATCCCTTGATGAGGTTGAAAAGCTCGGCAAAAACAGGAAAACTTGGTGAATTACCATGTGAGCCCTATGTGATGTTTAACAGCATAGGAAGGATGTAAGATGTAAGTTCTCAAACTAAAAACACTGGACTCATCTACACAAAAATGGCTTCTTGTTACTGTAGCCAATTATGGCAGTGAAGTATCGGTAGAATCAGTCAAGCAACAAGCTACTCGGCAAAATAAAGCCCAGCAACTCCACAAGCAGTTAACATCCACCTACTGCAAAATCATCTTCGAAAATGAAAATGGCTATTATTATTATTATTATTATTAAAGCATAACTAAGATTTAGACTTCCTGCATTAGACAAAATCCTCATCACATTGACCAGGCGAAGGTAATGCAACTCTTTGTTCCAAGATTCTCATGGGGGAGTATAGGCCAAGGTCATATTGATATACTGCATGGTCCCAATAGCACAGTGATTCTTAATCCTTTTTTTTGGGGGGGGGGAGGGGAAGGAGGGGCATTGGGTCTCCTTTTTTGGCAGAGAACAACTGTAAACCCCTCATTAAAGGTAAAGCAGTAAGCAGAGTTTTTTAATCCTCAATACTAGGCCATTTACTGGTACATGGACCCCCGCCCCCTAATTAAGAACTGCAACTCTGGCAAATACATTTTCATTACCGTTTGATTTGCTAGGAGAAGAAAGTGAGAAAAAACACTAAGGAGAAAAGTCTCCTAATTTTAATCATCATCATTCCTCTGTACTCTTAATGAAGCATAATGCATCAAAAAAAAAGGTTCTTCAGCCAATCCTGTCTTGAACAAGTTGGGATACCTCAAACCACGTCTTTCCTGCTTCCTTTAGTTCTTCCTGTATTGTGCGTCTCCGTGTCTCCCAATGGCCTGCCCCTCTTCATTTTCCCTTGAGGTGCCCAAGTCGAGGCAGTGTAGAGATGTCTTGTTCTCTCCATTCGTAGTATGTGGTCCAGCCATAGTTTTAATACTGAATTTATATCTTTGTTGCAGGATGAAATAAATGAGATTCCATTTTTTGACATCACAGTTCCCCGTGAAGTAGCGATAAAAATTTTTCAACACCTAGACATGAAGTCTTTGTGTAGTTGTTCGCAGGTAAGTATTGTGTATTTTTGTGCTTGTTCACATGCATATACTCTGTTATGTAAATGTTCAAAGGTGCCATCTCTGTAATTGTTTACAGGTATCTACCCTTTTCACAGGTAAATACATCTTTTTAGTACTTATTCGTAGGTATATATCATATGTATTTGTCTGGTATCAGCATTGTGGAAAGCTATGTATGTCTTATATCACTGGGCGATAAAGATGCTGTCCCGTTTTGTCAATCGGTGACCCGTAGCTGTCATGCTGGTGTCAGGGTTGGTGAACCATAGCTGAACAAGACCCTATCCCACGTCTCCATTGATACCCCCAGTAACAGGCCTAGTCCAGCTAAGGGGGCAGGGATCACCATACTCCTCATGGTGGTGGAGTCTGCTGAAGAAGTAATGCACACCGGCTGCTTTTTTTTTATCTTCACTCAAGGGCTGAGAAAATAGCTGCCGTGCCCCGCTTCAAAACCAACATGATGCTGCTGTGCCTAAACATCACCACGGCATCAGTTGCAAAGAACACCAGCTCACAGTTGCAGGAAGGTTGAAGAAGAAGTCTCTTATATCACTATATAGAAAAATTCTGTTTTTCTCATATTACACTGATGGAAAGTTTTATATGTCTGATATCATCACATTGAAAAGTTGTACATATGTGACATCATTACAGTGGATGGCTGTATTTATCTTTGTCTGATATCACCATATGGAAATCTATGTATGTCTTATGTCATTACAATGGAATACATTACTGTATTTGGAGGCGGCATTTGCCAAAATCTGCTATAATAGCACTGAAAGGGATAAAATTACCTCTGTTGAAAGACTGCAAGTGACGGAGTGCTCAGAAAAGTGAAAACTTTGGCCCCCTGAACTTGAATTCTTTGCAGTCGATCTCTCTCTCTTAAGTGCCCAGGGCACATGAGGCTTCCACGAGGGTTTTCCACAAATGCCTGTCCTTTGCCTTTTTTTATGCTCTTGCTCAGGTGAGCCCTCTGTTGCTCAATATCCTTTCTATTGTTTCTTCTCCATGTCTCTTTTGGTCTACCCTTACTTCTGTTTCCCTGTGGTGTCCATCTTAGTGCTATTTTTGGTAGTGAGTTTTTAATCATTCGGGGCACATGTCCCAACCATCGCCAGCGTCTTTCCTCAATAATTGCTGTCAGTGGCTTCATCTGCATTTCTGCCAACAAGATGTTATTTGCAGCTGATACTATGATGAAATTATTGAACCACTGAGATTAAAGCTAGATTGGATGGGGGGGGGGGGGGCGCTGTGGCAGATTTTCCGAATTTTCAGAACGACCTAGCAATCAAGGTCCATCATCATGTACAGAAGAATGTATCCGTTAATCAGAATGAAGTAGGATAAGCAGCCTGTTTCCTGGATTACTGTGGACAGGTCTAGGATAGCAGCCTGTTTCTTGGATCACTGTGGAAAGGTCTAGGATAGCAGCTTGTTTCTTGGATCACTGTGGAAAGGTCTAGGATAGCAGCCTGTTTCTTGGATCACTGTGGAAAGGTCTAGGATAGCAGCCTATTTCCTGGATCACTGTGGAAAGGTCTAGGATAGCAGCCTGTTTCCTGGATCATCATGGAAAGGTCTAGGATAGCAGCCTGTTTCCTGGATCATCATGGAAAGGTCTAGGATAGCAGCCTGTTTCCTGGATCATCATGGAAAGGTCTAGGATAGCAGCCTGTTTCCTGGATCATCATGGAAAGGTCTAGGATAGCAGCCTGTTTCCTGGATCATCATGGAAAGGTCTAGGATAGCAGTCTGTTTCCTGGATCACTGTGGAAAGGTCTAAGATAGCAGCCTGTTTCCTGGATCACTGTGGAAAGTCTAGGATAGCAGCCTGTTTCCTAGGTCACTTGGAAAGGTCTAGGATAGCAGCCTGTTTCCTAGGTCACTTGGAAAGGTCTAGGATAGTAGCCTGTTCACTGGATCACTGTGGAAAGCCTAGTATAGCAGCCTATTTCCTGGATCACTCTGGAAGGTCTAGGATAGCAGCCTGTTTCCTGCATCATCATGGAAAGGTCTAGGATAGCTCTGCTTTACCGGCCCTGACAATTATAGCATCCATCAAACATGGTCATTTCACACCAAGTGAAAGGTAACATTAGCAGCATAAACCCAGATGGAACATAATTAGCACTATAAATCAAGATGGGATATCATCGCCAGCATAAATTCAGGTGGGACATTGGCACCAGCATAAATTCAGGTGGGACATCGACACCAGCATAAATTAAGGTGAGACATCATCACCAGCATAAATTCAGGTGGGACACCGTCACCAGCATAAATTCAGGTGGGACGTGATCACCAGCATAAATTCAGGTGGGACATCATCACCAGCATAAATTCAGATGGGACATGATCACCAGCATAAATTCAGATGGGATGCCATCACCAGCATAAATTCAGGTGGGACATGATCACCAGCATAAATTCAGATGGGACATCATTATCAGCATAAATTCAGCTGAGACATCTTTGGCAGTATAATTTTCTGTGCTGGACATCATTGGCAATATAATTTTCTATGCGGGACATCATTATCAGCATAAATCCAGGTGGGACATCATTAGTACTATAAATCTAGGTGGGACATCATTTGTACTATAATTCCAGGTGGGACATAAATTCAGGCGGGAGATCGTTAGCATCATAAATGTAGGTAGTTCATGTTCTGTAATCAACAGGTGAGTCGCAGTTGGAAAAGCCTTGGTGACGATGAGCTTCTGTGGTGCCAGATCTGCCATAGTCTTGGTTATGACACCGAACTCCATGTTAGTGAAGGTGAAGGTTGGAAGGCGAAGGTCCAGAGACACATACGCCAGAAGAGGTTGTTGAATGCAAATTGGAAGGTGGGTCATGATAGATTTACGCACTTTCAGCTGCCTTAAAACTTTAGTATAAAGTACATCAACGTACCCTGTATTTTGTATTACAGATTGGAGCATGACAAATGTCGGATTTGATAGTCTTACAGACCGGGACATGATAAATGTTGGATATGCCAGTCTTGCAGATTGGGACATGCCAGATGTTGGATATGTCAATCTTGCAGATTGGGACATGACAAATGTTGGATATGCCAGTCTTGCAGATTGGGACATGCGAGATGTTGGATATGTCAGTCTTGCAGATTGGGATGTACCAGATGTCGGATATGCCAGTCTTGCAGATTGGGACATGCCAGATGTTGGATATGTTAGTCTTGCAGATTGTGACATGCCAGATGTTGGATATGCCAGTCTTGCAGATTGGGACATGCCAGATGTTGGATATGTCAATCTTGCAGATTGGGACATGACAAATGTTGGATATGCCAGTCTTGCAGATTGGGACATGCCAGATGTTGGATATGTCAGTCTTGCAGATTGTGACGTACCAGATGTCGGATATGCCAGTCTTGCAGATTGGGACATGCCAGATGTTGGATATGCCAGTCTTGTAGATTGAGACATGCCAGATGTTGGATATGCCAGTCTTGCAGATTGGGACATGTCAGATGTTGGATATGTCAGTCTTGCAGATTGGGACATGCCAGATGTTGGATATGTCAGTCTTGCAGATTGTGACATGCCAGATGTTGGATATGCCAGTCTTGCAGATTGGGACATGTCAGATGTTGGATATGCCAGTCTTGCAGACCAGGACAAGACATGAATTTTTTTTTTCCCCACGTTTTATCCTACAAAAAAAGTGAACTTCTCTAGAGTCTTGGATAACATAAAAAAGTGAACTTCTCTAGAGTCTTGGATAACATAAAAAAGTGAACTTCTGTACCTCTAGAGTCTTGGATAACATAAAAAAGTGAACTTCTCTAGAGTCTTGGATAACATAAAAAAGTGAACTTCTCTAGAGTCTTGGATAACATAAAAAAGTGAACTTCTGTACCTCTAGAGTCTTGGATAACATAAAAAAGTGAACTTCTCTAGAGTCTTGGATAACATAAAAAAGTGAACTTCTCTAGAGTCTTGGATAACATAAAAAAAGTGAACTTCTCTAGAGTCTTGGATAACATTAAAAAAGTGAACTTCTCTAGAGTCTTGGATAACATAAAAAAGTGAACTTCTCTAGAGTCTTGGATAACATAAAAAAAGTGAACTTCTCTAGAGTCTTGGATAACATAAAAAAGTGAACTTCTCTAGAGTCTTGGATAACATAAAAAAGTGAACTTCTCTAGAGTCTTGGATAACATAAAAAAGTGAACTTCTCTAGAGTCTTGGATAACATAAAAAAGTGAACTTCTCTAGAGTCTTGGATAACATAAAAAAAGTGAACTTCTCTAGAGTCTTGGATAACATAAAAAAGTGAACTTCTCTAGAGTCTTGGATAACATAAAAAAAGTGAACTTCTCTAGAGTCTTGGATAACATAAAAAAGTGTTATAATTTCAGGCTAGAGTAGGAAAGCCATATAATCTGAGCTATGCCAGGGGAGGAGTACTCTGCCAGGTTCATTCACTTGATTCTCGAATTGTTGCCGGGTAAGTAGATTAAGTGGTTGATAGACTGCAAGGACATTGTATTATTTGTTAGTAATGTCACAAACAAATCCTGGTTTAGTCTTTTCTGTTCTTGACTTTTCCACTCCGCATTTGTTGTTTGTTTTCTGAGAATTTAAGTAATTCTTATTCCCGACCTTCCGTATTGCTTTTAGCTTAAATATCTCGGACATAGTAAACGTCATGAGAATTTAGAGAAGACCGTCTTAGAAGGGTGCATAATGGGAAGAGGAAAGAGAGGAAGACCAAGGCGAAGATGGCTGCAAGACATCGTTGATAATCTGCAAATGGATGTATCAGCAGCAGGGACATCTTGCTTACAACCGAGAGGCATACAGGAGAGCTGTTTGGGAGACAAAGTTCTGCAAGGGGCATGCAAATGACTGACTGACTTATCCCCAGATGTATAGTTTTGTTTCATGGTTACGAACTCATAATTTTAAACTATTTTAAATGCTAAAAATAGATATCACATATTCTCGTGCAGTGAGGAGAGTTGGAAATATTTTAACAAGAGAAATAGAGGGAAGAAGGGCCAGGGGAAGCCTCAGAGAAATGATACTGGATAGTTTTACGAGATGGTGTGAGATGAGATCACCAACTGAACTGATGGCCTACATGAAGGATCACCTGTGGAAAAAACACAATAGGCAAAATGGCACATGATGATGATGATATTTCGTAGTAAAATATCACGGTCAAGAAATTTTATTACAGAAAATGTTCATAAATCATGGATGTTTTTTTGGTAAGGTAAGAGTTAATACATTTGTGGTAGTGCCTTTTCATTCACGAAGATGTTGTACTTTGGTATTTTTATTCTCTTTAACATTACCATGATTGGGACAGAGATGACTGTTGTGGCAGTCATCAACCATAGTAGACATACTAGTGTCAAGATTAGCAAACCATAGCTGACTAAGACCCTGTCCCGTTAGTACCCTCCCCCCCTCCCCCAATAACAAGCCTAGACCAGCTAACAGGGCAGGGATCACCATTGTCCCCATGGCGGTGGAGTTTGCTAAATGAGCAGTGCACACCTCTTGGTTTTTAGCTTCACTTATGGGCTGAAAAAAAAAATAGCTGCCATAATCCATTCCTAAGCTGATGTGATGGTGTGCCTCAACATCCTGACTGTATAAGCCGCAAGGAATGCTAGCTCGCAGTTCTAGGGAGATTGAAGAAGAAGAAGATTGCCGTAGTTTCAGAGGAGCATACTGAGAGAGCAGGCAGTTGTTTTGATTTTGGTGTTTCGTTGAATCTTTCAGCTATACCAGTTGCCACGTCCGTTCGTGGGACGTTAAAACTGGGGATATATGTACGTTTAATGCCAGCAACACCGCCCTTGTTTTGGATGAGAACACTGAGGATTTGGGTAGGATTCACAATGAGATTAAGC
This sequence comes from Achatina immaculata, assembly GCA_009760885.1. Classification (NCBI taxonomy): domain Eukaryota; kingdom Metazoa; phylum Mollusca; class Gastropoda; order Stylommatophora; family Achatinidae; genus Lissachatina; species Lissachatina immaculata. The sequence goes on from CM019698.1 coordinate 23,789,131, forward strand.
ACCTCGAGACCACGTCGCACATAACAGCAGCATCTTTCAGACACGGTATTTTCTTATATACATTTGTTTTCACTACAGGAATGGAGGAAGAAGGATAATGAGTGCAATACAAAAAGATATTTGTGTGAGAGAGAGAGATATATATAGAGATAGATAGATAGAGAGAGATAGATAGAGTGAGAGAGATAGAGATAGAGAGTGAGAGAGATAGAGAGAGAGAGAGTGAGAGAGAGAGGGTGAGTGAGTGAGAGAGAGAGAGAAAGAGAGTGAGTGAGAGAGAAGAGAGAGAGTGAGAGAGAGAGATAGAGTGTGTGAGAGAGAGAGAGAGCACATTCATACATACATCTTTATTGTAATACGTCAGAGTACTGTATTATCCCGACTATTTTATTTTATTGTTAAGTATTTTTGTTGAGGTCTCAGTGCGTGTAATTTTAAAATTAATCTTCATGATAGGCAGGTGTGAATATTAAAGGCACAGCATATATAACACAGGGATTGGTACCGTCCTCCCCAGTTTCAAGCGTCAATTGGTGGGGGGGGGGGGTGTGTGTATGGCAGTGAACACTGTATATGTTTGTACCACAATAATTGTGTACTTATTTAGAAATGGTATTTCTTATATACATTGTACTGTATTAATGGAGTACTATAGATATTGTCTGTCCTCTTTTTTAAAAATATATATATATATATATATATATTATATATATATATATATATATATATATATATATATATAAGAAGACATCTTAGGACTGATGGACAAGAGGAGGAGGAGTAAAAATAACGAGGAAAAATATAGCAAGATAAATAAAGAAATAAGACGCAAATGCAGAGAAGCAAAAGAAGTGTGGTTAAATGAACAAAGCAGACAGATAGAGGACTCTCATAATAAAGACAGCAAAAACGTGCACAAACGAATTAATGAACTCACAGGCAGGAAAACAAAATATACCACAGGATGCCTGAAATCGAAAAAAGGTAAAATATTAATGGGAAAAGAAGACATTGTGGACAGGTGGACAGAGTATATCGGTGAGCTATATGGAGGAGAAAGACCAGAATTAACACCAGATACTGAAAACTGTGATGGACCGCCAATACTTGAAGATGAAATCATAGATGCCATCAAACACATGAAGAAAGGAAAAGCGACTGGGCCTGATAATATAACAATAGAAGAAATAGAGGCACTAGAGGAGACAGGAATAAAAATAATAACCAAGTTACTGAATGACATTTACAACAGTGGTTATATTCCCAGTGACCTGATTAAATCCACGTTTATAGCACTACCAAAGAAACCAGGTGCAAAGGAATGTGATGACCACCGGACTATGAGCCTCTCATGTCACATAACGAAGCTACTTCTGAGAATCATTATGAGAAGAACAAGGAAAAAGATAAAAATGGAAATAGCAGATGAACAGTTTGGATTTGTTGAAGGAAAGGGAACACACAATGCCATTTATGCTTTACGAACACTAACAGAAAGAGCTTTAGAAATACAGAAAGATCTCTACTTATGCTTCATTGATTACACCAAGGCATTTGACAAGGTGAAACATAATGAAGTTATTAAAATGCTTGAAGACATCAATATAGATGGCAAAGACCTGAGGATTGTAAAACATCTATACTGGCAGCAAGAAGCAGCAGTTCGAGTTGAAAATAGAATTGGAAAATATCAACCTATAAAACAAGGGGTGCAACAAGGATGTGTACTATCTCCAGACCTTTTTTCTCTATACAGCGAGAATATTCTAAGAACAATCATCACAGAACCAGGCATAAAAATTGGAGGATACAATATTAACAACCTTCGGTATACTGACGACACAGTACTGATAGCTGAGAACCAACAAGACCTGCAAAATCTCTTGGATAAAGTCGCCAAAGAAAGTGAACAGAAAGGCCTTACTTTGAACATCAAAAAGACAGAGACTATGGTTATATCTAAGAAACAGAATCCACCAGCATGCAATATTAAATTAAACGGAACTATTCTAAAGCAGGTGCAGAAATTCAAATACCTTGGAGCAGTAATAACTTCAAATGGGAAGTGCAGAACAGAAATTAGGAACAGAATAGGCCAAGCAAAGACTGCATTTCATAGAATGAAAAACATATTAGCTAACACATCTTTATCAATGAATGTTAGAAAACGAGTCCTAAAATGCTATATTGAACCTATCTTGTTATATGGAAGTGAATCATGGACAATAGGCAAGTCTGCACAAAAATCATTGGAAGCAGCAGAAATGTGGTTTATTAGAAGAATGTTGCAAATCCCCTGGACAGCAAAAATAACTAATGAAGAATGTATGAGAAGAGCTGGAGAGACAAAAAAACCTTGTCAAAAAGATAAGAGAGAGACAATGTACTTTCATAGGACATGCAATGAGAAGAGGGGGCATTGAAAATATTATAACAACAGGAAAAATAGAAGGAAGAAGATCAAGAGGAAGACCAAGAGAAATGGTACTGGACAGTCTGACGGGATGGTGTGAGAGGAGATCACCAACTGAACTGATGGCCTGCATGAAGGATCGTGTATTCTGTAGAAGCATAATAGCCAACACCAGTCGGCACGGCACATGATGATGATGATGATATATATATATCATATATGGAAATGTGGACTTTTTCTTTTCCTGTCTCTTCTTGCTGCATGTTGATGTATGAATAAAGCTTAAGCTGAAATATTACAGCTTTGAGCTCTGTTAGTGAATAGAACTACTCCTACCTTTTTTTTAAAAAAAATAATTTAATGTCTTATTATTCTTATCTTATATCTTATATCCTTCCCGTGCCGTTAAACGTCACAAAGGGCTCGCAAGGTAGTTCGCCAATTTTTCCTGTCTTCGGCGAGTCTTTAAACCTCATCAAGGGATTTTATGTCTGTTAATTTGGCCTCTCTTAACAATGTCCTCTTCAGAGTTTCACGTGGTCTGCCTCCTTTTTCTTCGGCCTGTTGTGTTCCACTTGATAGCTTGTTTTAGGATTCTCTGATCATTTCTTCTCATCAAGTGACCAGCATATGTCCATCTCCTTTTCCTGATCACCCATGAGACTGGTTGTTGTTCAGTCATCTGTCTTATCTCTGCATTGTTCTTGAATTCGTTCCACTTGATGCAGAGTATTTTCCTTAGGCATTTGTTTTCAAAAGAGTCTAATTTCTTGTCTGTTTCTTTAGTTGTTTTCCAGTTTTCCCATGCATAAATGAGGGTGGATATTACCTTTGAATTGAATAATCTTAACTTAGTTTTTGTGCTTATAACTTTTGAATGCCATATGTTCTCAAGATTTTTGAAGATCGATGCTGCTTTTGCAATTCTAACTTCCTTTCTAGTGTCACCATCCTGGTCTATGTAGCTGCCAAGGTATGCAAATTGATTGACTTCTTCAATATCTGTCCCTTCTACGTGTATTTTTCCATTTTGATTAATGGGAAATTTCATTATTTTTGTTTTGTCCTTGTTAATTTCAAGTCCTATTTTGCTAGCCGGTGAAGACAGGCTACCTGTATTTTCTTGCATGGAATTCACATTAGTATTATTAGATATTGTTATTTGGCTTTGGTAATTATTGTGCAAGTGGTGTAGTGGTTAGTGTACTCACCTGCCAATCAGAAGGTCCCCGATTAAGTTCTAATTAGCATCTTGGTCAGCCCAGCCTTTAGAAAAAAAAAAAAGGGGGGTTTCCCTAGGAAGACAGAGGTAGCAAGGACAGTTGTTGGCATCTCTACCTCAAATACCGCAGTAGCCTAGGAATGTGAAGGCACTAACACTTCACCACCCCCCTCCCACCCCCCACAACATGCAGGTGCTACAGGACATAGATAGAATTGTTGTGCAGGTGAAATATATTTTTGCTGTGAAAGTTGAGGGTATGGGCACACTTGCTAGTTGATAGTGGCTTGTGTTCTCTAAGGGAGATGGTTGTGGATTTGTGGGCCACTGTAGGCATCCTATAGCTGACTCAGGTGGAGAAATGAGTACCCAATATACGATAGTTATGGAAAGCACACTCTGTAGATGCCTTCAGATGGATAACATCTTTGGTTTCACACTACACTAAGCTAAGCTGAATCCAGTCATTTGTTTTTTAATATTATCCACCGATCTCTGTCGTTCTCAACCTTTGGTTCTTTTCGCCTTCTACTTTTCCCTCTAGTCTGGTTTTTAATTATTTGGTTATGCCCCTTGACAGCAGCCACCAAAACCAAAGTACTTACAAGATCAGCAATGAAGATGTCCAGCATGTTTTTATGTATCTGACTTTCCTCATGAACCTTTGATACGCTGTCAGTCTGTGACTCCTTCTGTCTCTTCTGATTCACATCCACTGTCTCACTGTCAAAATACTTTGTTTGGAACACGTCGTTGTTCTTTGTTCTGCGTCCTTTTTTTGTGTCTTTTCCTCTCAGCCTTTTCGGTGCTTCATTTAAAAACTGAGTCAGTATTTTGAATTCAGTCCCAAATCTGGTAGTTTTTGCTTTTCTTGTTTCGATTATGAGACACATCTTGTGCAACAGATCCATATTAGTGGAAACAAGATTCCGAGTACTTAAATATTACATTGAGCCAATTTTGTTTTATGGGTGTGAAGCATGGTCCATGAGAGTACAGCGAGAAGTGGAGGCTATGGAAATGTGGTTCATAAGAAAGATGTTGAAGGTACCATGGACAGCCAAGAAAACCAGTGAAGAAGTTTTAAGAGAGCCTGGAGTTAAAAAAACAAATTATAGCAAAGATCAGAGGCAGACAAGCAAGATGTGTAGGACATTTTCTGAGAAGATGAAAAGTAGAAGACATTGTGGCAACTGGAAAAATTGAAAGAAGAAGAGACAGAGAGAGAGAGAGAAGTTACTGGATGGGCTGTCAGTGTGGCTAGGAAGAAAGTCACTGGCAGATCTCATAATCAAGTCTAAAGACGGGGAATTGTGGAGAGAAATGATCGCCTACGCCATGCGGCACGGCACTTGAATGAATGAATGTTTCGATTAGATAAATCTTGGCTAGTTTTAATTAAAAACCATATTTTCATTTCTTCTTCCTTCATTTTTGATAGGTTACAGCTAGGTTTATGATATTTATATGGTCTTTCTTCACTTTTATAGGGTTTGTAGATGTCTGGCGCAATGAAGGAGTCGTTGATCCCGTCCACACATTCACATTTCACAACCCAGATATCACAAGTTTATCAGTGCAAGACATAGATAGCAAGTTTTCGGTGGTGGCAGCATCCCAAGGTACCCGGGTTCAAGTCTCTGGCATTGGAGAGGAAGATGGAATGTGCATAACTGACTTCGATGCTACCTCTTCGGTAAGACTTCTCCTAATTATAAAAAAAAATATGTTCAAGCACTGTAGACTTGATGAAGTCCCTAATATATAGATTTCCAGCACATTTGATACAATTAACATCACTGCTGTATCTAGATCAACAAGCAGCAATAAGAATAAATGGTGAAACAACAACATGGTTTGAAATAAAACAAGGGGTCCGTCAGGGGTGCATATTGTCACCCTACTTATTTAACTTGTATACTGAAAATATAATGAGGAATGCTAGAGAAGATGTCTCTCTCTCTCTCTCTCTCTCTCTCTCTTTGAACCTTAAGTACCCAGGGCACATGGGGCTTCCGCAAGGGTTTTCCACAAATGCCTGTCCTTCGCCTTTTTTTCTGCTCTTGCCCAGGTGAGCCCTCTGTTGCTCAACATCCTTTCTACAGAAACGGAAGCAAGGGAAAAAACAAATGCAGGTGGAAGGAGAAATGCGTATCAGGAAACTGAGCCCATGAAGGTTGTGGATGAAAGCCAGCCACTGGAAGTCCCCAGCCCGACTGCAGACCTCCTGGAACCTAAACACAAGATGCAAATAGGCAGCTGGAATGTAAGAACACTAAACCAGACTGGAAAACTAGCACAAACCATCAAGGAAATGCACAGATACAAACTAGACATACTAGAGAAGATGTAGACAAAGAATATTACGATGCCATAACAATTGGAGGTTATAAAATACCAGAGATTAGATATGCTGATGACACAGTGTTACTGACCACAACACAAAAAGGAATGGAAAAACTAATTATGTCCGTCCATAAGAACAGCAAAGAGCAGAACCTCTATCCTAATGCAAAGAAAACTAAATTGATGACAACTGACAAAACAAACAAGGCAGCTGAAATATATATCAATGAGGAAAATTGGAAGAAGTGAAGAATTTTGAATATCTGGGATCACTGCTAACTAATAATGGAGATACAGTGAGGGAAATTAAAAGGAGGACATCTATTGCTCTTCAGAAAGTAAAACAACTAAAGAATCTGTGGAGAGGAGCAGACAGAACTACAAAAATAAGATTTTTAAGGGCATGCATCTTTCCCATCGCAACATATGCCTGCAAGACCTGGACACTTAACAAAACAGCTGAGAAACACATAAATGCCTTTGAGTGTAAATGCTACAGAAGAGTTCTCCAAATATCGTGGACACAAAAAGGAACAAATATATCTATACTACAACAGCTTAATATTGAAGAAGGCTGGCTAGCAAAGAGGATTAAACAGAGAAAACTTAAATATTTTGGACACATTAAACGTCATGATAATTTAGAGAAGACCGTATTGGAAGGATACATAATGGGAAAAAGAAAAAGAGGAAGACCAAAACGAAGATGGCTGCAAGACATTGTTGACGATCTGCAAATGGATGCAGCAGCAGCAGGCCGTCTTGCTCACAACCGAGAGGCATACAGGAGTGCTGTTTGGGAGGCAAAGTTCCACAAGGGACATGCAAATGAATGAATGAATAAAAAAAAATAGGATTGCTCTACCCCTGGTGAATTATTTTCACAAAAAAAGGGGAAAAAAAACAATTACAATGCACAACAGTTATAAAAACAAAGTAAATATTTATTATACACGAAATAAAAATAACATTTTTTAATATAGGCTGGTGATGGCGGTAAACCGGTGGCAGTGATGATGATGGTTATGGTGGTATTATAGTGATGAGAGTAAAGGTGGCTGCAAATGATAATGATTATGCTTGTGGTATAGTTATAATTTCTTGACATGGGTTCACAATGATGATGATGAAGATTGTAGTGGCAGTGATGGTATGATGATGCCGATATCCAAATTCTTTATTTGATTAGTCAAAGATATCAGCGCAATGTTTTTTTTTTCTCCCACATTTAGGTGTCTCATCTTCAGTGGTTTGGCCACCATCAATCAAGCAGTTCACCCCGCCTCCTAATCACATGTCACAACTCCGTACACTTGAAGGCCATCGATATTTTATCTTCTTCGGCTGCAAAGATTTTGACAGCGCAGGATCAGAGTATGACAGAGGTAAGGCATAGTCAGTCAGTAACTTTTGTAAACTTCATTTAATGGTAGCATCTGCAGCTTCTAACACCATATACCCACTGTGCCTTATTGGCATGGAAAAGGGAATTTTAGCTTACCTTTTTCTGCAGCTTTGGTATGTATTATGTACAGGTGTTTTTCTATAACATTAGATCGCACAGTTTCTCACGAGTAATCTAGTCAGCAGTGATCTATGTTCGCACCCAGAAGTGTGTGGGTTCGAGACCCACTACCAGCACTCTGAAGGCTGTAAAAATAGGTACCTGATGTTTAATGTTGTGAAAAATTAGACATAGAGAATGCCTGCCTTGACGACAAGACATGCCAGATTTCTTGCACGCGTGGCTTAAGTGAATGACGGAAAATCTGATGCCTCTCAGACAAACAGTGGACGTTGCCTTGAATCAAGAGAGAATGGGCATTTTAAAAAAAAAGAGGAATGCAACATAACATGGAGCAATGAGGCAACAGGGATTGATTTTTAGTTCATGAACATCTAGGTGAAGCATTGTTGAAGAAAAGTTATTGAGTTCATGAAGAACTAGATAAAGAATTGAATCAGTTGTTGAAGAAAGTTATTGAGTTCATAAACAGCTAGATAAAGAATTGAGTCAACTGCTGAAGAAAGTTACGGAAAGTTACTATTCAGTTAAATGTAGCACATGGAGGTTTCATCTCTCACTTTCTCTTCGTAATCTCCGTAATGACATTATGTGACAAAACACTCTCAGATGTACTTTCGCCTCCTTGGTATCAATCTCGTACGTTTTTCCATGCTAAAATCGTTATCTCTGTACATTATAGGGGCTAACCTGGTTGTGATTTCATACACTACATTAAGCCTGAATAACCCCTGAGGTAGTACTGTGCTGCCATATGGTGAATGAAATGAGGTCAGGGCTTCTAAATATAATTATGGGAACTCCTTAATTGATATTAATGAATACGTGGAGCTCATCTTGGCTTAAGCAGCATTTTCATCATGTTTTTTTTTCCCACTGGAAACGTCATGCCGTAGAGGTTAAGGAACCATCCGCTTGATGAGTTTCTCAAATCTTCATCATCTGTTTTTCACCCTCAAAAGGGGGGAAAAAAAAAGAAGCATCGGCCGTATTATGGCAGTCTGCGGCCGGGCTGTGACATCTACATCTTTTGGCACAACACATCAGTCTTCAACATGGCTTATTTTTGGGACCAATTTGCCTTCCCATTCAGCCCCTTCTCACTTGGCAGACTCCCAGGGGTCGCCACTGAGAGGAAGAACAGCAAGGTCTTTGGTTATTTTTGATTTGCTGATCCTGACACAAGGGGCTGGCCATGAGTCATGGGTGAGTCTCATTTAGCTCATTTAAAATTCTATAGTGTGATGAGCAGAACATTGAACACCAAGAGGAGAACTGGTTTTTTTTAATTACGAGTATTTTTTGTTATAGATGAATTGTGTTTGATTTTGGTCTTGTCTTTTTTTTTTTTTTTTTAAAGTTTGCATATCTCATCTCAGGTCCATAACATCATCTGGGCACCAATCACTTCAGTTGGATTCCGGGAAAGTTCAGAAGAAGTTGCCGTTGGATTTAATTTATACGCTGGACCATCCACGCAGATCAAGGTTTTTGTCACTGCCTGTTATCTTTGTTACCTGTTACGGGATCAAAGACCATATAAATCTTGTCAGCTGCTTGATAATTTTTTTTTTATACTTAATATTACAGTGACTTTAATTCTTTAGAACAGGATGAAGAGACTTGTTCTATTAATTTATGGTGGAGTGACTTGTTACATTAGTTTATGGTGGAGTGACTTGTTGCATTAGTTTATGGTGGAGTGACTTGTTGCATTAGTTTATGGTGGAGTGACTTGTTACATTAGTTTATGGTGGAGTGACATGTTACATTAGTTTATGGTGGAGTGACATGTTACATTAGTTTATGGTGGGGTGATTTGTTACATTAGTTTATGGTGGAGTGACATGTTACATTAGTTTATGATGGAGTGATTTGTTACATTAGTTTATGGTGGAGTGACTTGTTACATTAGTTTATGGTGGAGTGACATGTTACATTAGTTTATGGTGGAGTGATTTGTTACATTTGTTCATGGTTGCCTTAGTTCATGGTAGAGTGACTTGTTGCATTAATTCATAGTGGAGTGACTTGTTACACTTGTTCATGGTTATGTTAGTTCCTTTTTAAAGTGACTTGTGGCTTTGGTTCATGGTAGAGTGACTTGTTATATTAGTTCCTGGTTTAGTGACTTGTTTCTTTAGTTCGTAGTAGAGTGACTTGTTGCATTAATTCATAGTGGAGTGACTTTATGTATTAATTCATAGTACATAATATACAGCTACAATGAGATAAAACAAAGCAGGTTGTAGATTTAAATCAAATATATCTGAGACCACACATGGGAATGTAATTGAACATGTGCCATTTTAAATATTTTACTAACGATAGAGCCATCGAGCTGATTGGCTAAAAATTACAGAGTCACAATCAGATCCTGGTCTTTATTCTTTGTCTTAGAGTTGTGTCTTAAGTCAGGTCTTGAAAATGACTCGAGTCATATTTGAGTCTGAGTCAGTCGACTAGAGCTTACAAATCTATTTTTTAAAATCATTGTTGTCATATTTCAACTTTGTTACCTTTTTATATTAGCTTTGTTATATTTTAGCCTTATTATTGTAAATATTATAGTAAATGCATCCATCATAGGAAAAACTGTATATAAATTGGTCACATAAAAGGAAGCTGTTCTTGAATCTGCTTCAGGTGAAAAGGAAGATAGAAAAAAAAAAGTAAAAATAAAAATCAGTGGGTTTATGGTTGAGTAAAAAAGTAAAAATAAAAGTCAGTGGGTTTATGGTTGAGTAGAAAAGTAAAAAGAAAAAGTCAATGAGTTTATGGTTGAGTAGAAAAGTAAAAAGAAAAATCAGTGGGTTTATGGTTGAGTAAAAAAGTAAAAATAAAAGTCAGTGGGTTTATGGTTGAGTAAAAAAAGGTACAAATAGAAGTCAGTGGGTTTGTGGCTGAGTAAATACCATTTAGCTTAATGACAGAATGTTTTATAATACGCAGAACTTAAAAAAAAACAAACCATGACGCCAGTTTTCATGTGATTATGCCATTTGTTTGTTTGTTTGTTTTACATTCGAAAGATCAATATCTATGATGTGTGCAAGAACCATCTTAAGACAACGCTGACTGGCCATACATGGCTTGTTTCCTGCATTTACATGCCAAACACTCTTACCCATCAGCTTGTTACAGGAAGTGGAGACAGAAAGTAAGTTTTAGCCAACAAAAGCATTTTTAAAAATTGATTCATGAAATCGCTGACATCATGTTTTAAAATCATTACATGTGAAAATGTTGGATGTACATAATTAATGATTTGCATTTGATTTGACTTTAGTTGCTGTTTTGCATCTGGCAGCTTATTATATTTTGGTGGTGTTTTTCCATTCTTACCTGGCAAGAATATTACGATGCCATAACAGATTGGAGGTTATGAAATACTAGAGATTAGATATGCTGATGACACAGTATTACTGTCCACAACACAAAAAGGAATGGAAAAACTAATCATGTCAGTCTGTAAGAATAGTGAAGAGCAAAACCTCTATCTTAATGTGAAGAAAACTAAATTGATGACAACTGACAAAACAAACAAGGCAGCTGAAATATGTATCAATGAGGAAAAACTGGAAGAACTGGAGAGTTTTGAATATCTTGGATCACTGCTAACTAATAATGGAGATACAATGAGGGAAATTAAAAGGAGGACATCTATCGCTCTTCAGAAAGTAAAACAAATAAAGAATTTGTGGAGAGGAGCAGACAGAACCACAGAAATAAGATTTTTAAGGGCATGCATCGTTCCCATCACAACATATGCCTGTGAGACCTGGACACTTAACAAAACAGCTGAGAAACACATAAATGCCTTTGAATGTAAATGCTACAGAAGAGTTCTCCAAATATCGTGGACACAAAAAAGAAATATATCTATACTACAAGAGCTTAATATTGAAGAAGTCTGGCTAGTAAAGAGGATTAAAGATAGAAAACTTAAATATTTTGGACACATTAAACGTCATGATAATTTAGAGAAGACCATATTGGAAGGGTACATAATGGGAAAAAGAAAGAGAGGAAGACCAAAGCGAAGATGGCTGCAAGACGTCGTTGATGATCTGCAAATGGATGCAGCAGCGGCAGGCCATCTTGCTCACAACCGAGAGGCATACAGGAGTGCTTTTTGGGAGGCAAAGTTCCACAAGGGACATGCAAATGAATGAATGAATGAACCTGGCAGGGCAAAAAAATAAAGTTCTAAACTTTCTCTGTCTTTGGTTCTCAGTTTCTCTGTCTTTTGAACATTTCCAGAGCATTGTTCATTTAGTCTTGCCTGTGTCTGTGCATGATGCTACAGATCTTACCAGTTTTAAATTATATCTTTCTGATGACCAGTGTGCCAGGTAGCTAAGAACAATAAAAGCAGAGGAATATGAATAACATTGTTAAGAAAACCATGCTGTTACAATTCCAAGAAAGATGCAGTGCTGCAACAAGCTCAGAATACTTCTCACACACACACACACGCGGGTGGTTTAATATCTGTTAAATTTTGAGACGATTCTCATTATTTGATAAACTTCAAGCTGAACCGCGTTGTTTTATAAAGTTCAGTCTGAATCACATTGTTTCATAAACTTCAGTCTGAATCATGTTATGTGATAAAGTCTGAGGTGATGAATCACATTATTTGATAAACTTCAAGCTGATTCACTTGAAAAAGTACATTTAACCAGTTTTGTTGTTGTTGTTGTTGTTATTTAAAAGAAATTGTTTAATTTTAACTTTCGTCTTTCCCCAGAATTCGACTTTATGATCTCAGGATTGGGTCATCCGCAGCCATGACCCTTGTGGGTCACGTGGCTAAGGTTGTGGCTGTTGAAATGGATGACTGGAAGGTCGTGTCGGGTGACGAGGGTGGCTTTGTGTGTGTGTGGGACCAGAGAATGTGTGGCAAGTTATGGGATGTTCATAACAGGTGAGAACATGTTCCAAGTTATGACTCGCTTGTTGTGAAGAATTTGTTGTGCTTTCTGTTTTATTAAACAGAATTTTTCACGTTTTCTGTTATATTAAACAGAGTTTTTCACATTTTCTGTTATATTAAACAGAATTTTTCATGTTTTCTGTTATATTAAACAGAATCCTTTTGTGTTTTTTCTGTTTGAGATTACAACATTTCTTACTTTTTTTCCATTTTATTATAAATAATTGTTATGTCTTCTGTTGGATTATACAGAATTTGTTATGGCTTCCATTATGTCTTCTTTTTTTTTAATCATGTAGAATTTGTTGCATCTTTAGTTTGACTAGGCAAAATTTGGCCATAAATTCTGTTAGACTATATGGAATTTGTTGTGTTTTTTTTTTGTTTGGTTACATATAGTTTGTTGTATTCTGTATTCAGTACTGTCTGATTAGGCAGAATTTTCTTATATCTTCTGTTTGATTATGAATTGGTTTGTTCTGTCATATGTATGTTTATACAGTTTATATTGAAAGATGAGAGAAATGATGATTGTGGTAAAAGTGATACTAGTAATGAAGACAGATAGAGGTGCATGGTTCAGTTTTAAAGAAGAAAGAAAAAGACAGAAAGATTGAAGAAAATGGGCAGATATGAGAGTGGCAGAAGTTAAGATGAGTGTGTATAAATGAAAAGCATACAGCAATTCAATATTTCAGCAAATGGCTCGCATTCTGGGCCCAACTTTCTTACAAGGAGGGTGCCGAGTTTTATTTTTCGTTTATTTTTCCGTATTTGACCGGTTTGCTGTTTTTGTGTGTGTTCCTGGATAAGAGCTTTTTTGCCAAAATATTGAACTGTTATATATTCTTCATTTATGTGTGCTTATCTTAATTTCTGCCACTGTCACGTCTGTCCACTTTCCTCGCCCTCTCTGTCTTTTTTTTGTAAAGCTGAGCCTCACACCTGTGTCTGCTTTTATAAAACAGTATTTCTCGTGCCTTCTGTTTAATTATTACAGTATTTCTCATGCCTTCTGTTTAATTATTACAGTATTTCTCGTGCCTTCTGTTTAATAATTACAGTATTTCTCATGCCTTCTGTTTAATTATTACAGTATTTCTCGTGCCTTCTGTTTAATTATTACAGTATTTCTCATGCCTTCTGTTTAATAATTACAGTATTTCTCGTGCCTTCTGTTTAATTATTACAGTATTTCTTGTGCATTCTGTTTCATTATTACAGTATTTCTCGTGCCTTCTGTTTAATTATTACAGTATTTCTCGTGCCTTCTGTTTAATTATTACAGTATTTCTCGTGCCTTCTGTTTAATTATTACAGTACTTCTCATGCCTTCTGTTTAATTATTACAGTATTTCTTGTGCATTCTGTTTAATTATTACAGTATTTCTTGTGCCTTCTGTTTCATTATTACAGTATTTCTCATGCCTTCTGTTTAATTATTACAGTATTTCCCATGCCTTCTGTTTAATTATTACAGTATTTCTCGTGCCTTCTGTTTAATTATTACAGTATTTCTCGTGCCTTCTGTTTAATTATTACAGTATTTCTCGTGCCTTCTGTTTAATTATTACAGTATTTCTTGTGCATTCTGTTTAATTATTACAGTATTTCTCATGCCTTCTGTTTAATTATTACAGTATTTCTTGTGCATTCTGTTTAATTATTACAGTATTTCTTGTGCCTTCTGTTTAATTATACAGAATATGTTGTGTCTTATGTTTTGGCCATATAGAATATATTGTGTTTTATGTTTGGTCATACAGTTTATGTTGAGTCTTATGCTTGGGCTTACAGTTTTTGTTGTGTTTTATATCTGGTCATATAGAATATGTTGTGTCTTATATTTGGCAATGGAGAATATGTTGTATTTTATGTTTGGTCATATGGAATATGTTGTTTTTTACATTTGGCCATACAGAATATGTTGTTTTTTACATTTGGCCGTACAGAATATGTTTTTTCTTACATTTGGCCATACAGAATATATTGTTTCTTGCATTTGGCCATACAGAATATGTTGTTTCTTACATTTGGCCATACAGAATATGTTGTTTCTTACATTTGGCCATGCAGAATATGTTGTGTTTTATTTTTGGCCATACAGAATATGTTATGTCTTATGCTTGACCATATAAAAAATGTTGGGTATTCGTTTCAGCCATCACAGATTTTTCAAGTTAAGACCACACAAATGTTTCATATAAAATTGCCTGTGTTGCTCTGTTTTCTTTCTATAACAGTAGTGAAGCTTTAACTCTTTCTGTGCCGGAGGAAGAAACACGGACGTGTTGTGGAGTGCCAGAGTCAAAACGTGGGTCTTGATATGTTAGGGGGTATAGTTATAAAATGGAATGGAAAACAGTATTTCCATGTACTTCCGTACACTTAATATGTTTCGAAGTATAACTAAATGAATGAAAATTTCATAAATGCAGAGTTTTTTAGGAAAAAAGAAGTAATGTGATGTTTTTAGACAATGATTGTGCCCAGCTCACCATTGGCTAGGTCTAGATATGCACTACTTACCATCTGAGATGTGTAGATCTACTTGTCGATCTCGTATTGTGATTCTGTGTTGCATTCTCACTAAATTAATGTCTGAAATAACCTCCTAACTACTTCTCCAGTCATCTGAATATGTCTAGATCTACTTGGGATACATTCAAGAGCAGCGGGGTGGTCACAGGCCATGTCCATACCCCTATCTACGTCGTCAAAAATTGAAAAATTTCCATGTTTCTCTTCCTTTTTCTCGCTTGGCATCGCTTGTATCTAAGGACTCTTTCACCATTTTGAAAAGTGTCACGGGATCGCAGACGAAATATGTACAATGTAAATGTTACACCGGTTGTTTTATTGAAACAAACCAAGCTTAAAAAAATTGACGCCTGGTAAGCAACGGGGGTACAGGAAGCGTAAAAAATTTGACGCCCGGCACGGAAGGAGTTAAAAAAGTGATACAAAAATAATAAGCAAATTTTGTATGGAAAAAATTATTATCTTATTTGTATGTGAATCTGGTAACGTAATCTTGTAAAATAACTGTGGATTATTTCAGACACCCCGTGCAGTACTGTCATTTTGATGACCGAATGCTTATAATTGGAAACATCCCGTGCAACAAGTTTCCACAAGCTGATGAATTTGAAACGGTGTCATCTCTTAGGTATCTCATCTTTTGTGTGTGTGTGTGTGTGTGTGTGTTTGTTTTTCAAAGAAGGGATGTAAAAAGGCCCTGGGGTCCACCCAGCCTTAAAAAAAAAAAAAAATGGGTACCAGAGAAATCTGGGCAGGTAAATGTGGCCAGAAGTGATGCTGACCACGCGTGCTGAAGGTCTTTGAAGTATTGGCCTACTAATCTATGTACATGTGCCCAGGTGCCCCAAACTGTGGAACATATCCTCCAGAACTGCATCAACTACGAGTCACTGAGAAATAATTACTGGCCCAGTGAAACCACTAAAGAAGATAAGCTCTACGGTTCCATACATGAATTACAAAAAACAGTGAAATTTATCCAAGAGACAGGACTGCAGATATAGACAGACATGGAAATGGGACTTTTGCCTTTGTAATTCACTAGAAAGGGATGTGTGTATGTCTCTGATGTTATTATGCTGGTTTCATTTTTCCGTCTATCTATCTCTATCTATCTATGCCTCTGACCCCTCATGGAGCATAGGCCGCCAACAAGAGCTCGCCAGGCAGTTCGGTCCTGGGTCACTCTTTCCAACTGTCTCCATGTCTGGTTCATTATTTTGATGTCCGTGTCCAGACTTCGGCGCCAGGAGTTCCTTGGTCTCCCTCTCCTCCTTTTACCCTGTGGGTTCCATGTTAGGGCTTGCCTTGTAGTGCTGGATGTGGATTTCCGTAGGGTGTGTCCGATCCACCCCCATCTTCTTCGTAGGATGTCGTCTTCCACTGGTTGCTGGCCTGTTCTCTGCTGCAGTTCTTGGTTACTTATGGTATCTGGCCATCGTATTTGTAGAATCCTTCTAAGGCATGTGTTAATAAACCGGAGTGAGACAGGGATGCTTGCTGTCACCATTTCTATTTATCCTGGCCATAGACTGGATTATGAGAAAATCAACAGAAAATAGGAGAAACGGTATTCAGTGGACGCTCTGGACTCAACTTGACGACCTAGACTTTGCTGACGACCTGGCACTTCTCTCCCAGACTAAGCAACAGATGCAAGAGAAAACCATATTAGTGGCAGAAAATTCCTCAAGACTAGGCCTTACCATCCACAAGGGAAAGAGTAAAGTTCTTAGAGTAAATGAGGTCAACGAAATGCCCATTATATTGGAAGGAGAGGAACTGGAAGAGGTTGAAAAGTTTACTTATCTGGGAAGTGTGATAGACAAGCAGGGAGGAACAGAAGCTGATGTAAAAGCAAGAATGGGCAAGGCAAGAGTAAAATTCCATCAGATGAAGAAAATATGGGGAACTTCAGCCTTGTCAAATAAATTGAAGATCAGAGTATTTAACACCATGATAAAGCCCATTCTGCTATACGGTTCAGAAACTTGGAGAACTACTGTTACGATCATGAAACGAATCCATTCTTCTGTCTAACTAACTTTTTTTCTGGAATTCAAGCTGTTTTTTTTTTAAAGCTTATTGTTGTCAAGAAGTTTTTTTTTATGTCCTCTCTTCAGTGAAAAATACATGAGCAAGGAGACAAGACAAGATCTTCTTTTTCTCTCCCATCCTATTGTAGGACCTATTTTATTATATTCAGCCAAAACTTGGAAAACTACCAGGAGAATCAAAATCAGATTGAGAGGATGTGAAGGAAGATGCCTTAGGAAGATTCTAAGAATACTTTGGGAAGATTCTAAGAATACACTGGGAAGATTCTAAAAATACACTGAGAAGATTCTAAGAATACTTTTGGAAGATTCTAAGAATGCACTGAGAAGATTCTAAGAATACTTTTGGAAGATTCTAGGAATACACTGAGAAGATTCTAAGAATACTTTGGGAAGATTCTAAGAATACACTGAGAAGATTCTAAGAATGCACTGAGAAGATTCTAAGAATACTTTTGGAAGATTCTAGGAATACACTGAGAAGATTCTAAGAATACTTTGGGAAGATTCTAAGAATACACTGAGAAGATTCTAAGAATACTTTGGGAAGATTCTAAGAATACACTGGGAAAATTCTAAGAGTACACTGGGAAGAACCATGACAAATGGGGAAATAACCAAATGAATGGGCATTGAGGTCAAATGATGGAGGTGGAAATAGCTGAACCATATGCTACAAGTTGGAAAAAACAAGACACCCTCCACTGCCTTGACTTGGACACCTCAAGGAAAAAGAAAGAGGGGGCAGGTAAATAGGAACTTGGGGATGTACAAAACATGTAGGAAGCAGGAAAGACATGGTTTGAGGTATGCAGACTTGCTCAAGGCAGGATTGGTTGAGTAGCATTTGTTGATGTCTTATGTTCCATTGGGAGTACAGAGGACTGATGATGATGATGATGATGATGATGATTATTGGACCCATGTTTAACCATCTTAGTCTGGTGTTTTGTTTCTTTTTTTTTCTGTCTTTAACCCTCTTGGTCTGATGTTGTGTTTCTTTGTTATCCTATTTTAACTCTCTTGATCTGATGCTTTGTTTCTCTGTGATCCTATCTTTAACTCTCTTGGTCTGATGTCTTGTTTCTGAATGATCTTCCTTTTAACTGGTCTAATGTCGTTTCTTGCTTATCTTTAGCCCCTCTTGGTCTGATGTCTTGTTTCTGTGTGATCCTATCTTTAACTCTCTAGGCCTGATGTCTTGTTTCTGTGCAATACTATCTTTAACCCTCTAGGTCTGATGTCTTGTTTCTGTGCAATACTATCTTTAACTCTCTAGGTCTGATGTCTTGTTTCTGTGCAGTACTATCTTTAACCCTCTAGGTATGATGTCTTGTTTCTGTGTGATACTATCTTTAGCCTTCTAGGTCTGATGTCTTGTTTCTGTGCAATCCTAACTTTAACCCTCTAGGTCTGATGTCTTGTTTCTGTGTGATATTATCTTTAACCCTCTAGGTCTGATGTCTTGTTTCTGTGCCATACTATCTTTAACTCTCTTGGTCTGATGCCTTATTTCTGTGCAATTATAACTTTAACCCTCTAGATTTGATGTCTTGTTTCTGTGCAATACTAACTTTAACCCTCTAGGTCTGATAACTTGTTTCTGTGTGATACTATCTTTAACCCTCTTGGTCTGATGCCTTGTTTGAAAAGAGAACACCACATCCCCTAGTTGTCTTTATGACATAATATGTGTACTTTTCCTTGTCTTGTTTTTTTTTTTCACAGGTACAGAGGAACAGTCCAAGTTTACGATTTTCTGGCAAACCAGCAGACGCAAGGAATTCCTGACATCTGCCTGTCATCCTATAATGAACCAGAAGCATATGATTATAACATTGGTCTGGTAGTTCCTTACGACATTGTAGCCTGATCATGATTGGTTGGTTTCCCATGGGCGTGGCCTCATCTGGAAGAAGCATGCCCACAGTCAGTATGGATGCAGCATTTTCTGGTTTTAAAACAATGTTTAAAAAAACTGTGATAGTTAAAAAAAAAAAAAAAACAAGACACAGTTATTAATGTATTACATTTTATATTTGTCTTTCTTCTCTCATATCATCTGTTCTGTCCTCTTTTCTCTGTTTTTTTTTTTTTTTTGTCAAAGGTAGGAAAGTTGAAATAACCCTGTCATGCCTTAGAGGCACATAGGGATATGGTGTTCGTGCCCATAATTTCCTTGACCTGTCAGCACACTTGAGGGTGATACGGTCAGTATTATGCCTGGCTGCCAGATTCAAACCCCTGATCTTCGCCATGAGAGTCTGGTGCAGTAATCACTTTGCCGGTCAGATGCCTTTGAAATAATATATTGTATGAATTTTTTACTGTACGTGAAGTTTTTGCCCGTAATTTTTTACATTTAAATTGAGAAAAAATAAAAAGACAGTGTCATATGGTCTAATGATATTGGTATACTCACACCCGCTGAGTATATCCCACATGTACAGATATCCTTGTGGATATATGTTTAGAATCCAGTACGGTTACTGCGAGAATGAACAGTGGATATAGAATTTGCAACTAAAACCTGGTGAAAGGATCTGTGGTGCATAAGCTGCCACTGGAGCCTAGAGAGAAAACAAAATCCGATATTTTCAGTCTTGGCGATAGGATTCTAGTTTTATTGTGATGTAGAACTTAAACTGTGGATATAATGTTGTCGATATTTATTCTTTATTTTTATTTTATCCGTTACGAACACAGATCATAACGATGCCAGATTTTTTTAACATGTCTGTTCGTGTTTTGAAACATTTTTTTCCGCCAGCGTTCTATAGAATTTTTGTCTGGGATTTGATAATGTGGCGGATCATGAATGAAATAAAAATTTGGAATCGTGGTGAAGTTAACAGATTTCTGTTTTCAGTTTCTATAACAGTAAGTGTTAGGATCACACAGTGAAAGATATAAGACTAAAATGGTTAAAGATAGGATTATATGGTGAAGACATCATATCAGAAGCTTAAAGATAGCATCACACAGAGACAAGGCAGACTAAAAGGGTAAAAGATAGCATCACACAGAAACAAGATGTCAGACCAAGAAGATTTAAAGAAAGGACCAAACAGGAACAAGATGTCAGATCAAGAGGGTTAAAGATAGGGCAGAATGGAGACAAGATATCAGATCAAGGTTAAAGAAAGAATCTCACAGACTAAAATTGTTAAAGACAGGATTATACAGACATTGTATCGAAGGGTTAAAGACAGGATTATACAGACAAGACATTACATCAAAGGATTAAACACAAGATTATACAGACAAGACATCACTGAGATGTCAGAGCTAGAAGATTAAAGATATGACCACATAGTGATGTGAAATCAGACTACAATAAAGTGTATGTGGTTGATATGCCACCAGACTATGTTTTAGCAGTCTTTATCTGAAATATGTGAGGCTTCAGTTTGAAACTAAAGAAGCTAAGATTAGCCTATAAAGTTGTAGACAAAGTGTGATTAGCCTATAAAGTTGTAGACAAACTATTATTATCCTGTAAAGTTGTAGACAAACTATGATTAGTCTATAAAGTTGCAGACAAACTAGGATTAGCCTATAAAGTTGCAGACAAACTATGATTATCCTATAAAGTTGCAGACAAACTATGATTAGCCTATAAAGTTGTAGACAAACTATTATTAGCCTATAAAGTTGTAGACAAACTATACTCACCGAAAAAAGTAAGTGTGCAGTGGTGTCAAGCGCACCAATCACGTTGTCATGAGTGAAATGAAGTCAAATTTGGCACGAAGTTTTGTCTGAGTGTTGTCCACTTCCCAGTGCTGCACAAAGTTGATCGCACTATTCATGGGGAGATAACCACAGCTCCAGTGAAATCACGTGCAGTGATGCATGATTGGTTACTAACCACGGATAAAATGAGGGAAAGTGTGTAATTCTGTTCCCAGAGATTTCTTCTCATAATCATTGAAGAAAGGAGTAGTGGAATTCCAGCATAAACATATTTTTTCATCATGCCAAGATTGAATGAACATCAGTGAGAAATAGCTGTTGGGATGTTAATTGCTGGCTCAACAGTAACAGCAGTATCTCAACATTTTAATGTTCACAGAAACACAATATCTCGCCTTCAAATTCGTTTTAACCAAAATGGTTCTGTTGCTGACCGCCATAGAAGCGGTAGACCACGAGTTACCACCCTTGCACAAGACCGCTACATCCACTCATGCACCTTCGTAACCTATTTCTCCAGGCAACATGGACTGCCAGCAGCATTCCAGGTTTAAGACATATCTTTGGCAGGACAGTGCGGAACAGACTCAGAAAGGTAAATCTCTTACCTCGTAGGCCTGCAGTTAGACCAGTACTGACAGTTCGCCACAGACAAACCCGCTTGACCTGGGCCAGGCACCACGTGGCATGGCCCTATCATCAATGGAGACAGATCTTATTCACTGATGAGTCCAGATTCTGTCTGCAAGGCCATGATGGGTGTGCTTTAGTGTACAGGCGAAGAGGAGAACGATTTGCGTATAACTGTGTGCTAGAGGTGGATAGGAGAAGAGGAGGCAGTGTAATGGTTTGAGGAGGAATTTCCTATGCTGGCCGAACAAACCTAGTCTTCCTCAATGGCAGCCTTACAAGTTTATGATATGGGGACGAAATCATTACATGCCAGGTAATGCCTTTTCTGGATACTAATGGACAAGGCGTGATACTGCAACAGGACAACGCTCGTCCACATGTCGCACGTGTGATCAGGGAACACTTTCAATAGCATCAGATTACTGTCTTGCCATGGCCAGCAGTTTCACAGGACCTGTCACCTATCGAGCACATATTAGCCCATAAAGTTGTAGACAAACTATGATTAGTCTATAAAGTTGCAGACAAACTAGGATTAGCCTATAAAGTTGCAGACAAACTATGATTATCCTATAAAGTTGTAGACAAACTAGGATTAGCCTATAAAGTTGCAGACAAACTATGATTATCCTATAAAGTTGCAGACAAACTAGGATTAGCCTATAACACTGTAGACAAAGACACTGACATGAGAGACTGTAAAGCAGATAAAGGAGTGCTTCAAGACAGAACCCAGACTCCCATTGGATGAACAACAATGTAACCAAAAGAGGCCAACACAGGTAGTGGCACATTTGCCATCAATCATAACTGGAATAAGCTTAGGGGCCCAGAAGGGCAGGGGGCCCCAGTGTGAAGGAAAATAAAACTCAGCAAATAAAGATTATTGTTTCATATAGGGGGAGGAGACAGGACTGCAGGTATGCAGGTATAGACAGACAATGCGAACGAAGAAGAAGAAGAAGATATAGGGGAAGGAAGGGTGAAGATGCTGCCTAATGTGGTAGTTCACAGCAATCCATTGCTAACATGCTAGTGTTGGTGTTGGCCAATCGTAGCTGATAAAGACCCTGTCTCAACTTTCTGTTGGTGCCACTAGTAACAAACCTAGCATGGTTAACAGAACAGGATTCATTAGTATCCCCATGGTGGTGGAGCCTGCTAAAGAAGTATTGCACACACCAGCCCCCCCTCCCCTGCATTTTAGCTTCACTCAGGGACTGAAAAGATGGCTGAACCTGCTTCCAAGCTGCTGACAAGGAGTGAAAAGATAGCTACTATAACCCACTCCCAAGCTGCTGACAAGGAATGAAAAGATAGCTGCTATAACCCACTCCCAAGCTGCTGACAATGAATGAAAAGATAGCTGCTATAACCCACTCCCAAGCTGCTGACAAGGAATGAAAAGATAGCTGCTATAACCCACTCCCAAGCTGCTGACAAGGAATGAAAAGATAGCTGCTATAACCCACTCCCAAGCTGCTGACAAGGAGTGAAAAGATAGCTGCTATAACCCACTCCCAAGCTGCTGACAAGGAATGAAAAGATAGCTGCTATAACCCACTCCCAAGCTGCTGACAAGGAATGAAAAGATAGCTGCTATAATCTGCTTCCCAAGCTGCTGACAAGGAGTGAAAAGAAAGCTGCTATAATCTGCTTCCCAAACTGCTGACAAGGAGTGAAAAAATAGCTGC
Organism: Achatina immaculata; assembly: GCA_009760885.1. Classification (NCBI taxonomy): domain Eukaryota; kingdom Metazoa; phylum Mollusca; class Gastropoda; order Stylommatophora; family Achatinidae; genus Lissachatina; species Lissachatina immaculata. The sequence goes on from CM019698.1 coordinate 23,812,197, forward strand.
TATAACCCACTCCCAAGCTGCTGACAAGGAGTGAAAAGATAGCTGCTATAACCCACTTCCAAGCTGCTGACAAGGAGTGAAAAGATAGCTGCAATAACCCACTCCCAAGCTGCTGACAAGGAGTGAAAAGATAGCTGCTATAACCCACTTCCAAGCTGCTGACAAGGAGTGAAAAGATAGCTGCTATAACCCACTTCCAAGCTGCTGACAAGGAATGAAAAGATAGCTGCTATAACCCACTTCCAAGCTGCTGACAAGGAGTGAAAAGATAGCTGCTATAACCCACTTCCAAGCTGCTGACAAGGAGTGAAAAGATGGCTGAACCGACTCCCAAGCTGCTGACATGACGCTGTGCCTCAACGCCCCCACAGCATCGGCGGCATAGAACACCAGCTCCCAGTTCCAGGGAAGTACAAGGAGAAAGTTTCGTGTGATTGCCGCCACACTAGTACATTATGTTGTACAGAAGATCGTGAAGTATCATTTGTATTTGGTCTGTGTAATAGAGTCTTATATAGTTAACAGTAGAGAGATCACAGAAGAACATACAACAGTCCAATATTTTGGCAAGTGCCTTTGTCAGGAACTACATACATAAACAACACAGCAGATAAAAAAAGAGGAAAATGAAAAACTAAAACTTAACTCTTTTTTGTTATTCTCATCGTAAGAAAGACGAGCACAGAATGCATTTTCTGGAGCTCTTGATGAATCGTTTTAACAATCATCACACGACCGCCCTTGCCAACTGGTACAGTACACGATATCGACGATGATAATGACGATTACCTGTAAACAGTTCACGGAAGCAGGGTGACCCTAACCGAGATCGGCCTTCGCCGTGCAGAAAGGATAAACGGAAAAGCGCCGTTTGATAAATACGTGACTTTCCACAAACACCCAAACGCGGAGACTATGAACAAGAGATGGCCGCCATGAAGGGATGGCAAAAAAAAAAAAAAGCCGGCGTGACCTTGGCGTTGGCCGGCTAATGTGATTTTATGGTCGCGTAAGTTTTTAAACGGTGGACAACAACAAAAGTGTTTACGTGGCCTCCGGGGGGGGGGGGGGGAGTCCATTAGCTCTTGAAGGACCACACGGGTAGATTTTACGGGATTCGTAAAAAAAAAAACCAACAAATTTTTGATAAAATAAAGTAAAAACAGAGAAGACCCACGCGTGTGTACATGGAACTTAGGTGTACGTGATGGGGTTTTGGTTTCAGGTACTGACGGTCTTTTGTTGTTGCTGTTGTTGTTGTTGTTCTTCTTCTTCTTCTTCTCCACCACCACCTCCACCTCTTCCTAATCCTTCACTTCTTCTTCTTCTTTTTCTTCTTCTTCTTCACCACCACTACCACAACTTCCTCCTTCTCCTCATCCTCCCCTTCTTCTTCTTCTTCACTACCACCACCTCTTCCTCCTTCTCATCCTCCCCTTTTTCTTCTTCTTCTCCACCACCACCTCCACCTCCCCCACCTCCTCCTAATCCTTCACTTCTTCTTCTTTTTCCTCTTCTTCTTCTTCTTCACCACCACTACCACAACTTCCTCCTTCTCCTCATCCTCCCCTTCTTCTTCTTCTTCTTCACTACCACCACCTCTTCCTCCTTCTCATCCTCCCCTTTTTCTTCTTCTTCTTCTTCTTCTTCTTCTTCTTCACCACCACCACCTCCTCCTCCTCCCCTTCTTCTTCTTCTTCTTCACTACCACCACCTCTTCCTCCTTCTCATCCTCCCCTTTTTCTTCTTCTTCTTCTTCTTCACAACCACCACCTCCTCCTCCTCCCCTTCTTCTTCTTCTTCTTCTTCACCACCACCACCACAACCTCCTCCTCATCATCCTCCCCTTCTTCTTCTTCTTCTTCACCACCACCACCACAACTTCCTTCTCATCATCCCCTTTTCTTCTTCTTCTTCTTCTTCTTCACCACCACCACCACAATCTACTCCTCATCATCCTCCCCTTCTTCTTCTTCTTCTTCACCACCACCACCACAACCTCCTCCTCATCATCCTCCCCTTCTTCTTCTTCACCACCACCACCACAACCTCCTCCTCATCATCCTCCCCTTCTTCTTCACCACCACTCCTCCTCCTCCTCCTCCTCCTCATCTTCTTCTTCTTCTTCTTCTTCTTCTTCTTCCGCAGGGTTAAAAAATACATCCCAAGAATTTCGCGGGGGCAGAGAAAGATGAAGGCTACTTTAGACAAAATGGGCGTTCATTTATTCATGGTTTCCCAATTTCTTATTTAGACGAAACCTGGTCATTAAAACCCCTGTCGAAAGTGGAGTTGAATGCGAATGATACATTTTTTACTTGAGGAAGGCAAATCCGTGGCCTGCATGCGGCACTCGGCTCGATTTAATTCGGCCCGCCAATGTTTTAGTTATTGTCAATTACACTGTATATACCGGTTTACGAGCCTCCGCCGTGTTGGGTGGGGGGGGGGGAATGGAGACATGATAATTTGAGGCTGAAATATGAATGGCCGCCTACCTTGAGTAGTAGCAACAGTAGGTTTAAAAATTTTTCCTCCAACAGAAAAATAAAAATAAATGGACTCGAACTCTTCCTGATGAGAAATCGGGGCTAAAAGCGCATTGTCACGCAGTTTTCATGATTTATTTATTTATTTTTTTTTATATTCTGAAATAGATAACGATTTCAAGGCAGATAATCCATGTTAGACGACCATTTTCAGTCGGAAATGATGATGCTGGCCATGTTTTATGATCTTGTAGCTACCACGAGGAAGAAGATGGATCATAAAAAATGTGGATCGAGGGGGATAAACGAGATCTTCAAGAGGTTTGCTTTGACAGTACTAAAGGCCGCCTGCTGCATGTTCAGACCGGACTCAGCTTACACAAAAGAGGACAAATATATCCATACTACAAGAACTTAATACTGAAGAAGGCTGGCTAGTGAAGAGGATTAAAGAGAGAAATTTTAAATATTTTGGACACGTTAAACGTCATGATAATTTAGAAAAGACGGTCTTGGAAGGGTACATAATGGGAAAAAGAAAGAGAGGAAGACCAAGGCGAAGATGGCTGTAAGATATCGTTGATGATCTGCGAATAGATACATCAGCAGCAGGCCATCTTGCTTACAACCGAGAGGCCTACAGGAGTGCTGTTAGGGAGGCAAAGTTCCGCAAGGGACATGTAAATGACTCACTGACGGCACACACCAGCACACGGCAGAGAAGATTATGCATGCAGCAGTTAAATTATGTACTTACTACCCAACCAGGAAAGACGTCAGCAGTCAGCCTTCTTCTTCTTCTTCTTGTAAACGAATTAAAGCAGAGAAATGGCGGGAAAAAACTTTTGCTGTAATCGGAGCCAGTAAAAGAAAAGTAAATTAAAGTCAAAGAATTGTTTGTAACTAACCTTCTTCATCTCTCTTTCCGCGTTTGAGCCCGTCACCGCTGTTTTATACATATTTATATACCATATAGTTCTTATCTAAGTACATTCAACTCCATAGGGACGTGGAAAAACACAACAGTTTGTTTTTACAACTTGATGACATCAGTAACCTAGATTCCTTCGTTCCGGATTTGTCTGCACGGATTTAATGTTTTTATTTTGTCAATGGAAATTGAGGGCAACAAATGGGGAAGTAAAGAGCGTTCTATGTGTCCAGGTCTCATTCAGATATTTTCCTGAAATCTTTGGCTGTTAAACTGAATCCCAGATGGGCTATGGGGGCATTTCGATATCTGATTTACCTGGAAACATGACAATGCAGAATTAAAGTCCCAGATTGTTGCCATAGCAAGTCTGGGTTTCGGATATTTAACATTTTCACTTAACACTGTCAAAATGGCGTTTTATTGTGGCGCGGAGAGAGACGAGGCTACGTGCATTAAATAACTGGCAGATTACTTTGCTTCTTGTGAATATTTGATCACTTCATCCAGTGATGGCGTCAAGAATTTTTGAAACTGATACAGCTGTGCTTGTCTTTCACTTTGCATGAAATACTTTCCGAAATACTGGTTTTCTCAAAACAACATTCGGTATTTTATAGATATTTATTTTATTTTTTTTTTTTGCAAATGTAAAATTAAACATTCTTTACAAAAGATATTGCATCTTAGATCTTATACCCTCTTACATTTCACATCCTTCCCGTGCGTTTGAAGGTCACATAGGGCTCGCATAGTAGTTCACCAAGTTTTCCTGTTTTCGGCGAGTTTTTCAACCGCATCAAGGGATTTTGTTCCCACTAATTTGGCCTCTCTTAACAATGTCCTCTTCAGAGTTTCACGTAGCTGACCCCTTTTTCTTTGACCTGTTGTGTTCCACTTGATATCTTGTTTTGATATTCTCTGATTGTTTCTTCTCATCACGTGACCGACATATGTCTATGTTCTTTTTCTGATCACCCATGAGACTGGTTGTTGTTCGCACATCTGTCTTATCTCAGCATTGTTCTTGAATTCGTTCCACTTTATACCAAGTATTTTCCTTAGGCATTTGTTTTCAAAAAGAGTCTAATTTGTTGTTTATTTCTTTAATTGTTTTCCAACTTTTCCATGCATAAATGAGGGAGGATATTACATTTGAATTGAATAATCTTAGCTTGTTTTTTTGTGCTTATAACTTTTGAGTGCCATATGTTCTGAAGATTCTTTAAGATCAATGCTGCTTTTGCAATTCTAACTTCCTTTCTGGTGTCACCATCCTGGTCAATGTAGCTGCTGAGGTATACAAACTGGTTTACTTCATGAATCGCTGTTCCTTCTGCGTATATTTTTCCTTCTTGATTAATGGGAAAGTTAACTATTTTTGTCTTGTCCTTGTTAATTTCAAGTCCTATTGTGCTAACCAATGAAGACAGGGTTTCTGTTTTTTTTTTTTCCTTGCATCGAATTCAATTTGTCACTGATAAGAGTTATGTCATCTGCAAAATCAAGATCAAATATCAACGGAAGCTGAATATTCGCATGGGTTTTTTTTTTAAACGTTATTTGCTACGATATTTACTATTTAACAATGCTCACATGCAAATGGATGCATCAGCAGGAGGGCATCTTGCTTACAACCGAGATGCCTACAGGAGAGCTGTTAGGGAGGCAAAGTTCCGTAATTGACATGTAAATGATTGAACTGAATGCTCACATGCTATATCAAAGTCAAAAACTGGCTGATTCTCCTCCATGCGAATTGAGCATCATCAGGCTACTGGCTTGATTATCCTTGACCCAGTTTCGGTGGTTGGCTTTTTTTTTCACTAAGGTTTTGAAAATATAAACCGGTTATGGTAATCGACCGCCTGCAAAACTTTCGGTTATTCTCGTTTTTTGTTTTTTTTTTGTCGGTAACTTAGCGGCAATTTCCGGTTAAAGCAAGCAAGCATCCATCCATCCGTCCGTCCATCCGTCCATCCATCCATCCATCCATCCATCCATCCTGGTCTGTCTGCTTATCTTTCTTTCTTAATAAAGATGGACACAAAGTGGCGTCAGAAGAAATTTTAAAAAAGTGGTAATAAAGCAGTTTTCCTCTCTCGGCACCGCTTGAAGCCGTAACACAGTATTACTAAAAACAGAGTCCGTCTACCACTATTAAAATGTGACACGGTAACATTTTTACAAGATTTCTTTCCTCCGTGTACTGTGTATTATTACAGTTTCTCTTACATGAGCACTAGGCTCAGAGACACCTAACATATGTTACAATGATATTTTCTCTGTAACAGGACAACCCAGGTAACACTGACTCCACTACTCATCCATACACGACATGACCAGTTACATGTAAAATCAACAACTCTACACCACAATTAACACTTAACATGAATCCAAACATCACAGGATTCAGCAGACACAATTCAAACAATGTTTAATGGTGAAAACCCACTTGTTGGATGTATGTTGCACTGATGAAAGTGTAAACTTGATGGAAACAATTACAATGAGAATAGAAAAATGGTCTGGGCGATTAACATCGCCATGGGACCCTCAGACTAACATCATCATCATCATCAGGTGCCGTGCCGACTGGCGTTGGCTATTATGCTTCTCCAGAGTACCCGATCCTTCATGCAGGCCATCAGTTCAGTTGGTGATCTCCTCTCACACCATCCCGTCAGACTGTCCAGTATCATTTCTCTTGGTCTTCCTCTTGATCTTCTTCCTTCTATTTTTCCTGTTGTTATAATATTTTCAATGCCCCCTCTTCTCATTGCAGACTAACATGCAACATCAAAAACATACTAACCTCATATATACCGAAAGAACTCCATACTCAACCTTCCAACCTAGAATCACATTTTTGCCCTAAAAAGGACAATCAGACTTACAACACTACATAATAAACTTAACCTTTTTATCCTAACAAGGACAATCAACTACAAAACAAACATCCTAACCCTAACAAACATCATTTCCAGAGAAAACGCACATACGACCTGTCTCTACAACATTCAGACGACAAACTCCCCTCTCAACTCATTCACACTTCCCGCCTAACCTAAACTACGTGACTAAGAATTCTTTCGAAACACGAGATATTTTCTCCGTGCTTGGCATACAGTAATGAGTTGTGGTCTACCAGACAGAGTTACACACAAAACAGTCTGTACAGAATGTTATTCTGTTACAGTAACAGATACCCCAAAAATGTTAAGTATTTAGTTTTTCACCTATTTTTCCTGTCTTTTTTTTTATTTGCCGTGTTGTTGTATGTTATTCATCTTACTCTGCTGTTCTTGTTTCCTCACTCTTTCTGTCTTTTTGTAGAACTGAACTACACATTTCTGTCTTTTTTGTAGAACTGAACCACACATTTCTGTCTTTTTTGTAGAACTGAACCACACATTTCTGTCTTTTTTGTAGAACTGAACCACACATTTCTGTCTTTTTTGTAGAACTGAACCACACATTTCTGTCTTTTTTGTAGAAGTGAACCACACATTTCTGTAAGCCTGCAATAACACAGTGAGAACTACCCGAGGGCACGATTCTTTTACGCCAGTATCCTCTTTCAGGTTTATCAGTGGCACCAGCTTAACAAGATGGTTCATCTGGCACAGGGGGGGGGGCAGTTGAACTTTTGGGTTCAAGGTCTCATCCAGCATCGCTGTGGGTCTTCCGGACACGGTAATGTATACAGATGGCTCAGTGTCTCGGAACAGCAGAAGTGGTTGGGGTTTTGTTGTCCACCGCAGCAGAAGAGCAGCGGCACAGGGTTCGGGAGCATCTGAAGACAGCACATCGAGCATGAGAATAGAAACTGAGGATATGTCGGCGGCAATGGAATGGCTGGTCTTCCCGCGATGTAGTTCATGGCGTCACTGTGACGGACTCACAGAGCATGATGCTTCGTAAGACTCAGAGGGAAAAAAATTGCTTAGAAAACAATATGTTCATCTGTTAAGTCAGTCAGCCGTGAGGAGTCTAACGTGGCCTTACTGTCCAGGGCTTGTGGGAGTACATGGCAAAGAAGCGGCAGAGAGGCAGGCTGGGGCAGACAGTGGGAGGCTGGGGCAGGCTGTGGGAGGCTGGGGCAGGCTGGGGAGGCTGGGGCAGGCTGGGCAGACTGGGGAGGCTGGGGCAGACTGGGCAGACTGGGGAGGCTGGGGCAGACTGGGGAGGCTGGGGCAGACTGGGGAGGCTGGGGCAGGCTGGGCAGACTGGGCAGGCTGGGGCAGGCTGGGGCAGACTGGGGAGGCTGGGGCAGACTGGGCAGACTGGGGAGACTGGGGAGGCTGGGGCAGACTGGGGAGGCTGGGGCAGACTGGGCAGACTGGGGAGACTGGGGAGGCTGGAAAGGCTGGGGAGGCTGGAAAGGCTGGGGAGGCTGGGAAGGCTGGGGAGGCTGGAAAGGCTGGGGCAGATGGGGAGGCTGGAAAGGCTGGGGCAGACTGGGGAGACTGGGGAGGCTGGAAAGGCTGGGGAGGCTGGAAAGGCTGGGGCAGACTGGGGAGGCTGGGGCAGACTGGGGAGACTGGGGAGGCTGGAAAGGCTGGGGCAGACTGGGGAGGCTGGGGCAGACTGGGGAGGCTGGGGCAGACTGGGGAGACTGGGGAGGCTGGAAAGGCTGGGGCAGACTGGGCAGACTGGGGAGGCTGGGGCAGACTGGGGAGGCTGGAAAGGCTGGGGCAGACTGGGGAGGCTGGAAAGGCTGGGGCAGACTGGGGAGGCTGGGGCAGACTGGGGAGGCTGGAAAGGCTGGGGCAGGCTGGAAAGGCTGGGGAGGCTGGAAAGGCTGGGGCAGACTGGGGAGACTGGGGAGGCTGGAAAGGCTGGGGAGGCTGGAAAGGCTGGGGAGGCTGGGAAGGCTGGAAAGGCTGGGGAGGCTGGAAAGGCTGGGGAGGCTGGGAAGGCTGGAAAGGCTGGGGAGGCTGGGCAGACTGGAAAGGCTGGGGGAGGCTGGGAAGGCTGGGGCAGGCTGGGAAGGCTGGGGCAGGCTGGGAAGGCAGGAAATGGACAAGCGCGATATTGCTAAAGCCGTATTTGGTAGATTGCGGGACAATGAAGAGCGGGCATGGGGAAAAAAAAAAGCAATGTAATTGTGAAGGGGTTGCTGGAGGTGTAACCAAAAAAAGAGAGCTGGTAGGAAATGTTAACTGTGTGGCAGAAAACGCATCGTAAACAACCAACATTTGACAGGAACTATTAGCAAACATACTCTTGGATGGACGCTGCGGCATGCGGCGGGGGCATATACGAGGCTGTCCCGAATGCAGTGAAGCCGGAGTCTGAATTTTGAACCTTTAGCGTGGTTGATCTGTTTGCTGAAGGTTAACTGTCCAAAGTCAGAGCCGAATATGCTCATAAAACGAATCATGGTACCATCGTCACTTCGACTGTGCAAACAACAACAGGAAAAACCTTGTACTAAGACGAACATTCTCGGGCATAGCTAACTCACACTGCGTCATTCTTTACGAGTGTATTCCCCCCCCCCCCCCTTTACACACATATCACTCTTATCAGTGACAATGCGAACTCGATGCAAGAAAAAACAGATTCACTGTCTTCACAGGCTAGCAAAATAAGGACCTGAAATTAAACAAGGACAAAACAAAAATAGTGAAACTTCCCATTAACCAAGAAGGAAAAATATACGTAGAAGGAACTGCTGGTGAAGAAGTAAACCATTTTGCATATCTCGGCAGCTACATAGACCAGGATGGTGACACCAGAAAGGAAGTTAGAATTTGAATTGCAAAAGCAGCATTGACCTTCAAGAATCTTGAGAACATCTTATCTTATATCTTATATCCTTCCCGTGCCATTAGACGTCACATAGGGCTCGCAAAGTAGTTCGCCAATTTTTCCTATCTTCAGCGAGTCTTTCAGCCTCATCAAAGGATTTTATGCCTGTTAACTTGGCCTCTCTTAATAATGTCCTCTTCAGAGTTTCACGCGGTCTGCCTCTTTTTCTTCGGCCTGTTGTGTTCCACTTGATAGCTTGTTTTGGGATTCTCTGATCATTTCTTCTCATCAAGTGACCAACATATGTCCATCTCCTTTTCCTGATCACCCATGAGACTGGTTGTTGTTCAGTCATCTGTCTTATCTCTGCATTGTTCTTGAATTCATTCCACTTGATGCCGAGTATTTTCCTTAGGCATTTGTTTTCAAAAGAGTCTAATTTCTTTTCTATTTCTTTAGTTGTTTTCCAGCTTTCACATGCATAAATGAGGGTGGATATTACATTTGAGTTGAATAGTCTTAACTTGGTTTTTGTGCTTATAACTTTTGAATTCCATATATTCTCAAGATTCTTGAAGATTGATGCTGCTTTTGCAATTCTGATCCTAACTTCCTTTCTAGTGTCACCATCCTGGTCTATGTAGCTGCCAAGGTATGCAAATTGATTGACTTCTTCAATATCTGTCCCTTCTATGTGTATTTTTCCATTTTGATTGATGGGAATTTTCATTATTTTTGTTTTGTCCTTGTTAATTTCAAGTCCTATTTTGCTAGCCAGTGAAGATAGGCTATCTGTTTTTTCTTGCATGGAATTCACATTATTACTGATAAGAGTTATGTCATCAGCAAAATCAAGATCTTCTAGTTGGGTCCCATGTACCCAGTCAATACCTGTGTTACCTGTGCAGCATTTTGTTATTATGAAGTCTATTGTAATCCCAAAAAGTAAAGGAGACAGTATACATCCTTGTTTCACGCCTGTTTCAATCTGGAACCATTCACTCATCCCTTCTTCTGTCTTGACTGCACAACCATATCCATTGTATAAGTCCTTAATGATGTTGACAATTTTAGATGGTATTCCATATAGACATAAAATTCTCCATAATGAATCTCTGTGTATGCTATCAAATGCCTTCTTAAAATCTATGAAATTCAGTATTAATGGTTTTTGCTTTTCAATATGTTCTTCAAGTATTATTCTGAGAGTAAAGATCTGGTCGAGACAGCTTCTCCCTTTTCGAAATCCTGCTTGTTCTTCTCTCATTGCAGTATCCACTATATCTTTGAGTCTATTCAAAATGACCTTGCAAAATACTTTTGACACAACTGATATTAAGGTTACTCCTCTCCAGTTGTTACAGTCACTAAGGTTGCCCTTTTTTGGTATTTTAACAATGATTCCCTTCTTCCAATTAGAAGGGACCTTTTCTTCTTTCCAAATCTTGTTAAACATTCTCTGTAGTTGTCTCATGTTGTCACTATTGATAGCTTTTAGCATCTCGGCTGTTATTTCATCTTCACCTGCAGCTTTGTTGTTAGCCATTAAATTCACTGCTGCTTCAATTTCATGCAATTTAATTTCATCTAGATTGACATTTAGTTGTGGGGCTGATAAGTCAGTTTCAAGGTTTAACAATTCTTTTGGGTGTGGTCGATTGAGTATTTCTTGGAAGTGTTCAGCCCATCTTTGCTTTTGGTCTTTATTTGATGTTAATAGTGTTCCAGTTTTGCTAAGGATTGGTCTTTCTTTAGATGTAATAGTACCTGTTAGCCTCTTTTGTATGTTATATAAAGTTTTGCTGTCTCCTGTTTTTGCTGCTTTTTCTGCCTCTTTCGCCATATTGTCTATGTATTCTCTTTTATCCCTTCTAGCTGAACTTTTTACTTTCTTGTCTATGTCTTTGTATTTTGCTTTTGACGAATCTCTTTCATGATCTGCTTTTGCATTCAACATGTTTAATTTGGCTGCTCGTCTTTCATGTATATACTTCCATGTTTTATCTGATATCCATGCTTTTCTATTTGGTTTTTCCAATCCAGCGCTTACTTTTGCTGCTGTGATTATGGCTGTGCTGTAAGAATTCCATAACTCATCTATACCTATCTCCTCAACTTCACTGGGTGTTTTGGAATGATTGGCAAGTTCCTGATTGAAATTAATGTTAGTATTTTCTTCTTGTAGGCTGTGGATGTTTATCTTTCTGTGTACTGATTTCTTGTGTTGACTTTTCAATTTTAGTTTTATTTTCCCTATGCACAGGTTGTGATCACTGTTGACATCTGCACCCCTATAAGCCCTTACATCCATGAGAGATGTTCTGTATTGCTTTCTAATACAAAAATGGTCTATCTGGTTTCTAGTTCTATCATCTGGAGATATCCATGTTGTTTTATGTATCTCTTTGTGTGGGAATATTGTGCCTCCAATGACCATGCCCTCTGTTAGACATATTTCAATTAATCTTTCTCCATTCTGATTAACCATGTCAATTCCTTCTTTCCCCATCACTTTTTCAACGTCGGTATTATCCTTCCCTACCTTAGCATTGAAGTCCCCCATAGCAATTAGGATGTCGTGTTTAGGGACTTTGTTGATGATTTGTTGTAGTTGGTGATAGAAGTCGTCTTTTACATCATCATCTGCATCATTCGTGGGTGCATAACACTGTATTATTGTCATTCTTCCATGTCGTAGGTTGTATCGTGCTCTTATTATACGACTGTTCACTGGTTCCCATTCTACAAGGCTCTTTGCAGCTACATTTGACATAATAATGCCCACTCCGTCTCGGAATTTATTGTCATTTCTGCCTGAATGTATAATTAACTTACCGTTTTCCGCCGATCTTTTACCTGCTTCTGGCCATCGCATTTCGCTGATGCCAAGTATGTCTAGATGGTATCTCTCCATTTCTTTGATGACCTGGTTAGTTTTTGTTGGTGCTGCCATCGTTCTCACATTCCAGAATCCGACCCTTGTCACATGTTTGGGGCCGACGAATGAGCTCTTCGGAGTTGGCATCCCTGATGCTCGGTTGGTTTCTCTGCGAGTTTCCATAACGATATCTTTTTTTCCCATCTGGAGTTGCCTCTAGATAGGTCTCAGGATAAGGTTGTTAGCCTTATGCCCAACTCCCGGTACATGATATGTAACAGATCAAGCGGAATTCCGCTGATTTCTGCATGCCGGCGAGAGCGTTTTAAAAACGACCGCCATCTTGCACGTCACGCCGGAAGCGTAAATCATACGGCACTCAAAAGTTATAAGCACAGAAACCAAGTTAAGATTATTCAATTCAAATGTAATATCCTCCCTAATTTTTGCACGTGAAAGCTGGAAAACAACTAAAGAAATAGACAATAAATTAGACTCTTGTGAAAACAAAAACCTAAGGAAAATACTTGGTATAAAGTGGAACGAATTCAAGAACAACGCAGAGATAAGACAGATGAGCAAACAACAACCCATCTCGTGGGTGATCAGAAAAAGAAGATAAACATATATCGATAACGTGATGAGAAGAAACAATCAGAGAATCACAGAACAAGCTATCAAGTGGAACACAACAGGGGAAAGAAAAAGAGGCAGACCACGTGAAACTCTAAAGAGGACATTGTTAAGAAAGGCCAAATTAGTGGGCATAAAATCCCTTGATGAGGTTGAAAAGCTCGCCGAAAACAGGAAAACTTGCCGAACTACCACGCGGGCCCTGTGCGACGTTTAACGGCACGGGAAGGTGCAGAAATTCAAATACCTTGGAGCAGTAATAAGTTCAGATGGGAAATGCAGAACAGAAATTAGGAACAGAATAGGCCAAGCAAAGACTGCATTTCAGAGAATGAGAAACATATTAACCAACACATCCTTATCAATGAATGTTAGAAAACGAGTCCTAAAATGCTATATTGAACCTATCTTGTTATATGGAAGTGAATCATGGACAATAGGAAAGTCTGCACAAAAATCATTGGAAGCAGCAGAAATGTGGTTTATTAGAAGAATGTTGCGAATCCCCTGGACAGCAAAAATAACTAATGAAGAATGTAGGAGAAGAGCTGGAGAGACAAAAAAACCTTGTCAAAAAGATAAGAGAGAGACAGTGTACTTTCATAGGACATGCAATGAGAAGAGGGGGCATTGAAAATATTATAACAACAGGTAAAATAGAAGGAAGAAGAGCAAGAGGAAGACCAAGAGAAATGATACTGGACAGTCTGACGGGATTGTGTGAGAGGAGATCACCAACTGAGCTGATGGCCTGCATGAAGGATCATGTACTCTGGAGAAGCATAATAGCCAACGCCAGTCGGCACGGCACATGATGATGATGATGATGAAGGATGTAAGAGGAAATTTGTGAGACCCTCTTAGCGCGTTCAGTGCTCTCAGTTCAGTGCTCGCCGCTGCGATGAAGAACATTTGTGATTTTCAGACGAGCCTGTTACACGATATTGTCGAAGATTCAGACGCAGGCGTCTTTCTGGCACCCAAATCAAGACGCAACTTTTAACTACGCTTATGACGTCACCAACACATTAATTACGGGGTTTCGTAAATAGTGGCTACGCGCGTCATTCGCCGATACCCGCCATTCGCCAGTGAATAACGAGAAATAAGCGAGGCATACTGATAAGCTAATGATAGCTAACACACTTTTGAAACAACGGCCAATAATACTTTACACATGGACACCAACTGATGGTAAAACCAAGAATCAAATAGATTACATTTTAGTGCAAAGAAGGTGGAGATCAAGTATAACGTCAGCAAAAACTTTACCAGGTGCTGATTGTGACACGGACCATGAGTTATTAATAGCAGACATGATGATAAAGATACAAAAGACGGGATCAAGACCACTCCGCTTTTATCTTACAAAAATACCAGAACAATACGGTATAGAAGTGAAGAACCGTTTCGAAATCCTGGTGGCTGTACAGGAGTTGACACCAGATGAATTGGCTACGCAGGCCAGATATATCTTAATAACAACAGTTAAAGACGTGGTTCCAGTAAAAAAAAAACACACACACACACAGAAGAATGAATGGATTACACCAGGCACACTAGAACTGATAAAGCAATGTAGAGAAATGAAGACGAAATGGAAAGTTGACAGATAACAACAGGGAGGACTATAAATCTTTAACAAAAGAAATAAAAAAGAAACAAAAGAAGACATTAAAAAAACAATACATACAAGATTGTTGTGAAAGAATAGAAGGACATCAGAAGTGTGGAAGAGATAGTAAAATTTTTAAAGAAGTGAAGACATCGACGAGAAATGTCAAAGTTAAATGTAATTTGTGACGAGATGGGGAAGACCTTGACAGAGACAGAATCTAGAAAGATGGAAGGAATATTGCAGAGGAATACATGAAACAACTGACTGTGACGGAAGAAATCAACAGTGTGGATTATTATTGAAGGAGAAAGAACCCGAACCGACAGTTGAAGAAGTTTTATGGGCAATAAAGAATCTGAAAAATGGTAGATCACCAGGATGTGATGAGATAACAGCTGAACTTATTAAAGCAGGAGGAAAGGAATGTGCAACAATCTATCATGCACTATGTACAAAGATATAGCATTCAGGTATTTGGCCAAAAGAATGGAAAAGAACTGTGTTCATGCCATTGCCAAAAAATGGTAACCTGAAATTATGCACAAACTACAGAACTGTTGCCCTGATTAATCATGCCAGTAAAATTCTATTAAAATCATAATAGGTAGACTTCGTAAGAAAATAGAAGAAGAAGTCAATATGGTTCAAGCTGGTTTTAGACAAGGAAGAGGAACAAGAGATCATATATTCAAGATTAATAATAGATAAATGCAGAGAGTTTAATGTGAATCTATATTTATCCTTTATAGACTATTCAAAGGCATTTGACTGTGTACAACACTAGAAATTTTGGGATATAATGGAAAAATGGGGTTTCTGACACATCTGATACAATTAACATCACTGCTGTATCTAGAACAACAGGTAGCAGTAAGAGTAAATGGTGAAACAACAACTTGGTTTGACAAGGGGTCCGACGAGGTGTATATTATCACCTTACTTATTTAACTTTTATACTGAAAATATAATGAGGAATGTTAGAGACAATGTAGAAAAAGAATATTACGATGCCATAACAATTGGAAGTTATGAAATACCAGAGATTAGATATGCTGATGACACAGTATTGCTGTCCACAACACAAAAAGGAATGGAAAAACTAATTACGTCAGTCCATAAGAACAGCGAAGAGCAAAACCTCTTATCTTAATGCGAAGAAAACTAAATTGATGACAACTGACAAAACAAACAAGATAGCTGAAATATGCATCAATGAGGAAAATCTGGAAGAAGTGGAGAGTTTTGAATATCTTGGATCACTACTAACTAATAATGGAGATGTAACGAGGGAAATTAGAAGGAGGACATCTATCGCTCTTCAGAAAGTAAAACAACTAAAGAAGCTGTGGAGAGGAGCAGACAGAACTACAAAAATAAGATTTTTAAGGGCATGCATCTTTCCCATCGCAACATATGCCTGTGAGACCTGGAACTTAACAAAACAGCTACATAAACGCCTTTGAATGTAAATGCTACAGAAGAATTCTTCAGATATCATGGGCACAAAAAAGAACAATTATATCCATACTACAAGAACTTAATATTGAAGAAGGCTGGCTAGCAAAGAGGATTAAACAGAGAAAACTTAAATATTTTGGACACATTAAACGTCATGATAATTTAGAGAAAACCGTCTTGGAAGGGTGCATAATGGGAAAAAGAAAGAGAGGAAGACCAAGGCGAAGATGGCTGCAAGACATAGTTGATGATCTGCAAATGGATGCATCAGCAGCAGGCCATCTTGCTTACAACCGAGAGGCCCACAGGAGAGCTGTTAGGGAGACAAGGTTCCGCAAGGGACATGCAAATAGACTGACTGACTTAGCTGTAGTTCACAAAGACTGCTGGATACGAAATAGCTCTGTTGTAGGTCTGAGGGGGCCGCCCTAAGTGTTGTACATTCGACATCAGGATATCCAGTGCTCTCTCCTACCCACCCCACCCCACTCACTCACTCACTCACTCACTCACTCACTCACGCACTCACTCACGCACTCACTCACTCACTCACTCACTCACTCACTCACTCACTCACTCACTCACTCACCACTCACTCACTCACTCACTCACTCACTCACTCACTCACTCACTCACTCACTCACTCACTCCACTCACTCACTCACTCACTCACTCACTCACTCACTCACTCACTCACTCACTCACTCACTCACTCACTCACTCACTCACTCACTCACTCACTCACTCACTCACTCACTCACTCACTCACTCACTCACTCACCACTCACTCACTCACTCACTCACTCACTCACTCACTCACTCACTCACTCACTCACTCACTCACTCACTCACTCACTCACTCATCACTCACTCACTCACTCACTCACTCACTCACTCACTCACTCACTCACTCACTCAATCACTCACTCACTCACTCACTCACTCACTCACTCACTCACTCACTCACTCACTCACTCACTCACTCACTCACTCACTCACTCACCTCACTCACTCACTCCTCACTCACTCACTCACTCACTCACTCACTACTCACTCACTCACTCACTCACTCACTCACTCACTCACTCATCACTCACTCACTCACTCACTCACTCACTCACTCACTCACTCACTCACTCACTCACTCACTCACTCACTCACTCACTCACTCACTCACTCACTCACTCACTCACTCACTCACTCACTCACTCACTCACTCACTCACTCACTCACTCACTCACTCACTCACTCACTCACTCACTCACTCACTCACTCACTCACTCACTCACTCACTCACTCACTCACTCACTCACTCACTCACTCACTCACTCACTCACTCACTCACTCACTCACTCACTCACTCACTCACTCACTCACTCACTCACTCACTCACTCACTCACTCACTCACTCACTCACTCACTCACTCACTCACTCACTCACTCACTCACTCACTCACTCACTCACTCACTCACTTCACTCACTCACTCACTCACTCATCACTCACTCACTCACTCACTCACTCACTCACTCACTCACTCACTCACTCACTCACTCACTCACTCACTCACTCACTCATCACTCACTCACTCACTCACTCACTCACTCACTCACTCACTCACTCACTCACTCACTCACTCACTTCACTCACTCACTCACTCACTCACTCATCACTCACTCACTCACTCACTCACTCACTCACTCACTCACTCACTCACTCACTCACTCACTCACTCACTCACTCACTCACTCACTCACTCACTCACCTTTAGAGCGTTCATTTTCACGGGGGGAAAAAAAGCAACAAGTTTCGTTGCGTGCGTACGAATACCTGGACACTCACGGACTTTTTTGTTTGTTTATTTAATTTACCCGCAATGACGTGAGCGTTACATTCCCCCCCCCCCCCCCCCCCAAACATTCGTGGAAATAAGATGTGCGTAGTAATATGGTGCACTATTTTTCGTTCATCGCCTGACAGCCGTTATAATTCAGTATAATACAGTTTACTTCGTCAAGGCTGTAATTTCAGACTCATTTAACTCATCACACAATGAGGGAGTGTTCATTTTTTCTTTTTTGTCTCCATCAGGATTGACTGGATGGAGCCGGAAGCAGAAATAGAACCCGCTGTTGCTGTCAGACTGGTAAACTGCGTCGGCTGTCGGTTAGACTAGTGTTGATCCCAACATGCTTACATCAATTATCACTCTACCGACTACGTGTAAATTGTGGACCACTATCTTACATGTACTATTCTAATGGCGTATATACCTTAATTGTTATTATATAATCTTGTCATCAGTCCTCTGTACTCTCAATGGAGCAGAAGGCATCAACAAAGGGCTCCCCGGTCAGTCCTGTCTTGATGCAAGCCGGGATACCTTAAACCATGTCTTTCTGGATTCCTTTAGTTCTTCCTGTATTGTACATCCCCATGTCCACAATGGCCTGCCCCATTTTCCTTTTCCTTCAGTTGTCCAAGTCAAGGTGGTACAGGGGTGTCATTATACAATATAGGGGTGGCTTTATGCAATAGAAGAGGCTTAATACCAAATACAGGTTCCGGTGTAAAGAAAAGCTGGATTTTAAAAATGGAAAATAAAATAAGCGTTATACATGTTTTTGGTAAACAGAAAGTGAAATGAAACTCAGAAAAGTGGGTATTTTTATTATTACTGACAACCATATTTAGGTTTTGAAAATTACGTCGGTTAGATGACCGCCATTACATTTGATACATTCAGCCAGGCGTCTGGAAAAAGGGATATTTTGAATGCAGTGTCGGATTCGATCCTTTAGGTCTGCAGTTGTCTGTAGTCGACTAGCATACACCGTGTTCTTGAGATACCTCCACAAAAAGAAGTCTGCGGCCGATAAATTGGGTGACCTTGCCGGCCAATGAATATCCCTAAATCTGGAAATAAGACGATTGGGAAATGCTTGCCGCAGCATGGCCATGGACTGACGGGCTGTGTGGGCAGTTGCTCTATCTGTTAGCATCTGCACATAGTGGTCGCTGTTAACAATAAGAGGATGCCCGTCTTCATCTTCAAAAAAAAAATATGGGTCAATGAGGCCGAATGATGCAATCCCACACCACGCTGTCTCTCGTTCACTGTCGTGAAAGATGGAAAATTTCAATCCAGAGTTGGCCAAAAGAAATAAGAGATTAATATGGTTTCAACAAGATGGAGCAACTGCCCACACAGCCCATCAGTCCATGGCCATGCTGCGACAGGCATTTCCCAATTGTCTTATTTCCAGATTTGGGGATATTCATTGGCCGGCAAGGTCACCGGATTTATCGGCCGCAGACTTCTTTTTGTGGGGGTACCGCCACTGCATTCAAAATATCCCTTTGAACATGTTAAATGGTGTTATGCAGGAATTTTCCAGACGCCTGGCTGAATGTATCAAATGTAATGGTGGTCATCTAACCGGAGTAATTTTCAAAACCTAAATATGATTGTCAGTAATAATAAAAGTATTTTTTCTGAGTTTCAGTTCACTTTTTTGTATACCCAAAACATGTATGACCCTTAATTTATTTTCCATTTTTAAAATCGAGCTATACTTTGTGCCGGACCCTGTATAATGTAGCCATGTACAACGGGCTGTGAACCACTGAATTAGTCCACTTCCACCAAGGATGAGTGACAGGATTGTTTGCGCTTGAAGCAAAACCAGGATGTACACAACCGGGAACCTATCCTACTTTATAGAAGAGAGTCAATAACAATCATAAGATCGATGCAGAGATCATTAGGGGCAATGGAGATGTCATTTCTTAGAAAAATGTTAGGAGTATCATGGACAGTTAAGATGACAAACAGATAAAGTCTATCATGGACAGTTAAGATGACAAACAGATAAAGTCTATCACGGACAGTTAAGATGACAAACAGATAAAGTCTATCACGGACAGTTAAGATGACAAACAGATAAAGTCTATCACGGACAGTTAAGATGACAAACAGGTAATGTCTAAGAAAATCAAATGTAGAAAAAATCTAAATAAATCATCAAGAAAACGACAATCATCGTTCGTTGGACATATAATGAGAAAGGGAAGGCTTTGAAAACATCATAACAACAGGAAAGATAAATAAGAAGAGAGAAAGGGGAAGACCAAGAGGAACAAAATCATGGACAGTTTAAGGCTACGACACAGCAAAAAGTCAGCAACTGAACTGACAGAAAAGACCAGGGATCGAGATCTGTAGAAAAACATGATCGTCAGTGCCTACCTGCACGGCACCTGATGATGACGATGATAAGCGAACTGTCATAGCCGCGCGTGAACACGACATTATTTACTCAGTCATCGTGCAATACTTATTTTTCTTTTCAGTTGCCTCGAGTACAAACACGCATTCAAGACCAGCGATACAGAATATCTTTTCTTTAGGGGTGCGTGATGGCCAAGTGCACAGTGCGTGTCCTGTCGTGGCAAGGCGGTGTCTCTCGTCTTATCAGCAGGCTCGAGTTTGGGGTGGGGAGCGGGCTGAGTGGGTTGGTTCCTGGGGTGTTGAGGGGGCCCCGGCAGCCATGAATTTTAATGATATAACAAACACATCTGCTAGTAGAAAAGGCAAGAAAAGGCGTTTATAATCATAACACATTTTAACTGCACATAACAATTAAAGGAACAGATATATACAAAATAACTTGCAAGTACTATTTGAGAGTTACCTTTCATTTTCGAATAGGGGCCTGATAGTAAGAAGTGACACCCCCCCCCCCCCCCCAAGTGTGACCTGGGTCTCCATAGCTCTGCTTAGTGTATACTGTTTTTTTGAGTCAAGATCATTTTCGTGCTGTTTTCATTCTGTTTTTGTTTTTTTGTTTTTGTTTTTTCTACAGTGCATTGTAGTTTTCAAGTATGTACGCGCAAGTTTGTGCTCTATCAGTTTACAGTGTGTTTTATAAAAGCTAAACTGATACATTTGTTTTGTTTTGTCTTTTGTTCACATATTTGAGATTAATCAGTTCGGAGAATGAATAAAGAAATGAATGAATAAAGAAACGAATAAAGAAAAGAACAGGCAAGAACCTGCTGTCTTGAAGCAGAGAGAGGGAGAGAGAGAGAGAGAGAGAATGAATGAAAGAATGATCTTTATATTTAAAGGGTAAAGAATTGGGCACGCAGGTCTCTCTTCATCGCTGCATCTTACACTCTTCCCACACACTCCATTCAATACAGGAGTACAAGTTATATGAGGAAAAACATTAAAAGAGTGTAAATTTAAACTAATACATTCACAGCATAGGAGAAGAAGTAAATAACCTAACAAAATAGAGCGCGCACGCACTTGTCCACACACGCAGGCATATACATAAACAAAAATACATTTTCGGTTCAGTTCTTCTAACATGTATTCTTTAACATTCATTAAAATAATTTCTATCAAGATCTCATTCATTCATTCATTCTTTTGGATGTCCCTTGCGGAACTTTGCCTCCCAAACAGCACTCTTGTAGGCCTCTCGGTTGTGAGCAAGATGGCCTGCTGCTGCTGCATCCATTTCCAGATCATCAACGATGTCTTGCAGCCATCTTCGTTTCGGTCTTCCTCTTTTTCTTTTTCCCATTATGTATCCTTCCAATACGGTCTTCTCTAAATTATCATGACGTTTAATCAAGATCTAACATGTTATAAATATATATATATATAGACAGACAGACAGACAGACAGATAGATAGATAGATAGATAGATAGATAGATAGATAGATAGATAGATAGATAGATAGATAGATAGATAGATAGATAGATAGATAGATAGATAGACAGGTTCTTGGTCAGCTACTGTTCGCCAACCCTGACAACACTGCGTCATCCACGGGTCGCTGAATGCCAAAACAGACCATCGCCTTCGCCAGCAGCAAAATGACCAGCAAAACGAGCCACATCAGAGAGGAGGGAGAGAGAGGGAGAGAGAGAGTACACGAAGAAAAAGTAACACTCCTCCTCCCCTTCAGAAAATCAACAGTTTCATAAATGTGATAGAGAACAATGTTGTGTGTTTAGCTTCCAGAAGTACAAAGCATTTCTAGCGCGCTTTTTTGTGGTTGGGGGGGGGGGGGGGGGGGAGGGGAAGAAGAAGAAGAAGAAGACGACAATGACCTTGGTTAGAACCACGGACTCCTGTGGGACAAGCAGCCGCGTAGTCCAGTGTTTCGCAACGTGGGGCGTACACCCCACTGGATTTGTGGTTGGGGGGAGGGGGGAATTCGAATATATATATATACTTTTTTTTTACCTAAGAAATAGACAAGAAATTAGACTCTTTTGAAAACAAATGCCTAAGGAAAATACTCGGCATCAAGTGGAATGAATTCAAGAACAATGCAGAGATAAGACAGATGAGCGAACAACAACCAGTTTCATGGGTGATCAGGAGAAGGAGATGGACATATGTTGGTCACTTGATGAGAAGAAATGATCAGAGAATCCCGAAACAAGCTATCAAGTGGAACACCACAGGCCAAAGAAAAAGAGGCAGACCGCGTGAAACTCTGAAGAGGACATTGTTAAGAGAGACCAAATTAACAGGCATAAAATCCCTTGATGAGGTTGAAAGATTCGCCGAAGACAGAAAAAATTGGCGAACTACTTTGCGAGCCCTATGTGACGTTTAACGGCACGGGAAGGATATAAGATAAGATAGTTTTTTTCAGAATTTGGTTGACTATTATGCTGCGGATGAGGGGGGGGGGGAGACATCAAAATCTTTAAGGCGTTGAGGTGGGGCATTATCCAAAACAGGCTGAGAAACGCTTGCTCAAACACAAGAAGATAAGCGCACTAACAACTATGCCATCATACATCATTAACTATGCAGAGTTTCTCCAAAGATCACGCCAAAAAAAAAAAAAAAAGCTGAGGATGATGGGATGCAAACACAAGCTCTATTCTCAAACTTTGGCACCAGCACGCATGCGCCAACCCCAGCTTTCAGCCAATCTTTCTACGAGTCTATTAAAAGCCGTAATGGAGACACAGGAAGTGGGTTTCATGTTTCTCCAGTTTCTGCGTTCTTCTACAGCTAAACCGAAGTGAGAGAGAGAGAGAGAGAGGGTGAGAGAGATTCATGCGTCCGTAATGAGCGGCTTGGGATTATCTCACTTGTACCATTTTTTTTTCGCTTTGTTTAATGACTAGAATCTCATGTCTTTTTTATTTTTTATCAGACATACCATTGTGATTACTATTTTATGTTATCATCGTGATCACTAAAAATCAGGGGGTGTGCAGTACTTCTTCATCAGATCCACTGCCTTGGGGACTATGGTGATCTCTGCTCCGTCAGCCAGGCTAGGCCTGTTGCGGTGGAGGGAGGGGGGAATTACCAACGTGGAGGTGGGACAGGGTCTTGGTTAGCTATGGTTCGCTAACTCTAACGTCATCTATGGTTCGCTAAGCTCAACGTTAGCTATTGTTAGCTAACTCTAATGTCAGCTACCAAGCAACCAATCAAGCAAGCAAGCAACCAATCACTAAATCAGTCAATCAATCAATCAAGTGCCATGCCACGTAGCGTAGGCGATCATTTCTCTCCACAATTCCCTGTCTTTAGACTTCTTTATGAGATCCGCTGGTGACTTTCTTCCTAGCCACACTGACAGCCCATCCAGTAACTTCTCTCTCTGTCTTCCTCTGTCTCTTCTTTCCTCAATTTTCCAGTTGCCACAATGTATTCCAATTTTCCTCTTCTCAGAAAATGTCCTACAAATCTCACTTGTCTGCCTCTGATCTTTGCTGTAATTTGCCTTTTAACTACAGCCTATCTTATTACGATTGGTTAACTCTAACGTCAGCTATGATTAGTTAACCCTAACATAAGCTATGATTAGTTAACCCTAATGTCAGCTATGACAGTTAACCCTAACGTCAGCTATGATTAGTTAGCACTAACATCAGCTATGATTAGTTAATCCTAACATCAACTATGATTAGTTAACCCTAACATCAGCTATGATTAGTGAACCCTAACGTCAGCTATGACAGTTAAATCTAACGTTAGCTATGATTAGTTAACTCTAAAGTTAGCTATAGTTATTTAACACTAACGTTAGCTATAGTTAGTTAACCCTAACGTTAACTATGATTAGTTAACCCTAACGTTAGCTATGATTAGTTAACTCTAAAGTTAGCTATGATTAGTTAACTCTAAAGTTAGCTATGATTAGTTAACCCTGACGTTAGCTATGATTAATTAACTCTAAAGTTAGCTATGGTTAGTTAACACTAACGGTAGCTATAGTTAGTTAACCCTAACGTTAGCTATGATTAGTTAACCCTAACGTTAGGCTATGATTAGTTAACCCTAACGTTAGCTATGATTAGTTAACCCTAACATTAGCTATGATTAGTTAACCCTAACGTTAGCTATGGTTAGTTAACCCTAACATAAGCTATGATTAGTTAACCCTAACGTTAGCTATGATTAGTTAACCCTAACATAAGCTATGATTAGTTAACCCTAACGTTAGCTATGATTAGTTAACCCTAACATTAGCTATGATTAGTTAACCCTAACATTAGCTATGATTAGTTAACCCTAACATTAGCTATGATTAGTTAACCCTAACGTTAGCTGTGGGTTTTCTAATTGCCAAAACGAGCAGGGTCTTCGCACCACCACCACCACCACTCACGATAATCTTGCAGCATCTCTAGTACAGACATCTTTTCTTGCATGAGCATTATTATAATCTTTTTTTCTAAAAATATCATCAATGCCATCATCATTACTACTGCCTTCATCACCATAATCGTTCACAAAAGTCGTCATCTAGGCTAAAGATCAAGGCCATTGGATCTCGGCGTCCCATGTTCCAGTTCATCACAGGCCACATTCGAAATCTCCCTATATATAAAGTCATCACCCGGGAAGGATTTCCCACTATTTCACATTCTTCTATGGTGGTAATTCCTTGAAATTGCTCTCCTCTGCGGAGCCATCTGTCTTTTTTTGTTTTTGTTTTGAGAATCCCTGATCAAGATGGAAGGAAAAGAACCACTGCCTCATCTAGAGGAAATGGCTAAAGGAAGGTTTCTTTTTTAGTGTAGGTAAAAATGATGGGAGGTAATCAAGAAAGCTTTTACTCTTTAGTGGGTCAGTCATTTCCATGTCCCTTGCGGAACTTTGCCTCCCCTAACAGCTGTTCTGTAGGCCTCTCGGTTGTGAGCAAGACGCCCTGCTGCTGAAGCATCCATTTGCAGATTATATCAACCGTGTCTTGCAGCCATCTTTGCCTTGGTCTTCCTCTCTTTCTTTGTCCCATTATGTATTCTTCCAATACGGTCTTCTCTAAACTCTCATGACGTTTAATATGTTCACTCTTTAGTGGTATGAGCGCTATATATGGAAGCGAATCATTGACAATAGCCAGGTCTGAACAAAAATCATTGGAAGCAGCAGAAATGTGGTTTATTAAAAGAATGTTGCGAATCCCCTGGACAGCAAAAATAACTAATGAAGAATGTATGAGAAGAGCTGGAGAGACAAAAAACCTTGTCAAAAAGATAAGAGAGAGACAATGTACTTTCATAGGACATGCAATGAGAAGAAGGGGCATTGAAAATATTATAACAACAGGAAAAATAGAGGGAAGAAGATCCAGGGGAAGACCAAGAGAAATGATACTGGACAGTCTGACGGGATGGTGTGAGAGGAGATCACCAACTGAACTGATGGCCTGCATGAAGGATCGGGTACTCTGGAGAAGCATAATAGCCAACGCCAGTCGCCAAGGTGATAGCGATGGTGGTATGAAATGTTCAGTCTACTTAAGGAGTAGATAGAAAGGATAAAGTACACATCATCATCATCACGAGGGTTAAGTTTGGATTTGACACGAAAGAAGTTTTTATAAGCACTGACAAACAGCAAAAACAAACCCATCCCATTATTGTAACTAGGTACCGCTGTGGTGTAGTAGTTAGCACAGTTGCACACCGATCAGAAGATCCCTGGTTTGATTTCGCATTGGGGCGGAGTTTTTTTTTTTTTTTTCGGACCTTCCGGTACCGGGGTCAACCCAGCCAAAAAAAGAAATGGTTACCTGGGGTTTTCCAGGTTTCCCAGCTTTTCCAGATTTCCCAGGTTTTCCAGGTTTCCCAGCTTTTACAGGTTTCCCAGCTTTTCCAGGTTTCCCAGCTTTTCCAGGTTTCCCATTTAACTTGGAATTCTCACGTACATAACCTAACAAATTTGACTGCACAGAAAGTTTACCAATTAGCCAAAATTAAACACTTTATCGACAAAGACACAAGAAAGATATACTACATATCACATACACAAACACACTTAGATTACTGTTCCACAACCTGGAATGGATGCTCAGTCTCAAACACAAAAAGGCTCCACTCACTTCACAAACGAGCATTAAATCTGATTTGTGACAAACACCCAGTACAGACTGTAGATCAGTACAAAAAAATTAAAAAACTCAAAATTCTACCCCTCAGATATAGAGTCATTTTTAACAAAGTTAAGTTTGTTCACAGAATTCTGTCGCACAATGCTCCGCCATACTTGTGGTCACAGTTTACGTATAACACTAAACATTGCCAGTGTTTAAAAAAACGTGTCTTCTTCCTAAACCTAGGCTTGGTCTGTACAAGAAAAGCCTTGCATACTCTGCAATACAGCTTTGGAACACCATCCCCTACCATTTAAAATCCATTAGTAATACTTCACCCTTTAACTCAAACCTTTTTCATTTATTTACTTGCTTGTAACTATACGCCTCCATAGAAGAACCAGCACTCTCTCACTCTATGACTCGCCAACCATCAAGTACTAAAATGACATAGTTCGAAAAGTAACTTGTAAGTAAATATTGTTAGAAATTATTTTAATGTTTGTTAAAAAAAACACACACACACATGTTAGAAGATCTGTACTGAAAATGTATTTTTGTTTATGATATGTCTGTATGTGTGTGTATGTGTGCGTGAGAGCTATTTTATTAGGTTAATTACTTCTTCTCTTTTACTTTGAATGTAATAGTTTAATCTTACACTCTTTTGATGTTTTTTTCCCTAATGTAATTTGTATGCTTGTATTAAATCGAGTATGTGGGAAGAATGAAAGATGGAGTGATGAAGGGCAGAATGGAAGACGGGCCTGCGTACCCAATTCTTAAAAAAAGTAAAGATAGTCCCATAGCAAATGCCGTAGGAGGTGAAGCGTTAGAGACCTCATTATGCTGGGTCATCAGCGTATGAGGTAGGGTGACCAGTTCCTTTCCTCGCTTCCTTTACTTCCCAGATTTTCTCTGGTACCCATTTTACGAGGTTGGGTCGACCTCGGGGCCGTATTGGTCGGAAAAAAAATCCCGCTCAGCTGGGAATTCGAACCCTCGACCATTTGGTTGCTAGACGAGTGCTCTAACCACTACGCTAGCCGGCCCTACCCAATTCTTTACCCTTTAAAAATAAAGATCATTCATTCATTAGGACAACAAAGGCAGCGAGGACACCTACTGGCATCCCTATCTCAAATGGTTGTAGCAGCCGACAAATGTGAAGGCAATAACACTTAACACCCGATTAGCATGCAAATGCTAAGGGGGCATTGCTTTATTATTGTAACTACCACAATATTAAAAAACGCGATCAAGAGCTGTATGGAAATGTTCCCAACTCATCATAGCGAACTTTCACCGGTATACGCCTGACCTGGTTACCACGCGCATGCGCGGGATACAAAGTAGTTCATCGCATCACATCAAACGTCCGCGAAATGTAATCCGGCCTCATCACGCCATATTTCTCAATTTTACGCGAGTTAATTGAGGTCAAGTTTTTTTTTTAAAATGACATTCAGAGAAAACAAATTGTTCACTGTTCTTGTTGATCTATTTGGAAAAAAAGGGAGGGGTGGGGGGGGGGGGGAAATGGGATTTGTTAATTTGAATCATTGTAAGACTTTTTTATTTCGATATTAACCTCACGATTCCCTGTAATGATACCTTTTTTTATATGGACTGCTGCTGTATCGTTCACGCGTTGTTACATCGCGAGACTGGCCTTTGCAAACAGATGCTGCCTCTAGGTGAGTGTTTCCCATTAAAAAAGTTTTTTTTTGGGGGGGGGGAGGAGGATATCATGCCCCACCTCAATGCCTCAAAGATTTTGATGCCCCTTCCCCCCAAAATACCCCCCCCCCCCCCCAAATGCTCACAGCATAAAAGTCAAGCAAGTTCTGAAAAAAAAGTATAATATAAATATATTCTAAATGCCACATTCCCCCCCCCCCCCCCAATATTCAAATTGGGCCTCCCCTTGCCCTCTATGGGACGTACGCTCTACGTTGGGAAACACTGCTCTAGATGCAGTTTCCTCAACACTGGGTATGTCAGGCACCAATTTATCAAAGCTTACCTCACTGCTTGGCAGGTAAAGGGTCTCCAATCCACATCAGTAACATGGGTCCTTCCTCATTCCACGTCAGTGACATGGATTACTTCCCATTCCACATCAGTAACATGGGTCCCTCCCTATTCCACATCAGTAACATGGACCCCTCCCCATTCCACATCAATATCATGGATCCCTCCCCATTCCACATCAATAACATGGATCCCTCCCTATTCCACATCAATAACATGGATCCATCCCTATTCCACATCAAAAACATGGACCCCTTCCTATTCCACAACAGTAATATGAACCCCTCCCTATTCAAATCAATAACATGGACCCCTCCCTATTCCACATCCATAACATGGATTCCTCCCTATTCCACAAAAATAACATGGACCCCTCCTCATTCCACACCAATAACATGGGCCCCTCCTCATTTCACATCGGTAACATGGACCCCTCTTCATTTCACATCAGTAACATAGACCCCTTCTCATTCCACATCAGTAACATAGACCCTTCCCTATTCCACAAAAGTAACATGGAAGATGAAGAACCTGTATTTTCCCTCTCTGTACATGAAGACGTTGGCAATATCTTCACAGAATCTGACAAATCAGTTGGTAAGAGGACAGATAGCAGCAGGTGTTTGGCAGACCAACGATCCTCAGGAACCCGTGAACTTTAACTCTTATTCAGCTAGAATTACAAGAAATAAAACGGATGCGGAGTGGGCTACCATGCCCTTTCTTTATTTTTCCAATCAGATTTAAGATCTAAGATTTAAGAACTTCCAGAAGTGATCTTCTTCATAATATGGAAGTCACAGATTTTCCACCATGTTGAGTCAAGGTGATGTAACCCAGTAAACTGTTTCCAAAAATGTAGCAGTGAGACAGGAGAGAGTCTTGACCAGTTTCTGATTTCATGATAAGTGAACATCTTTCATCCACAACCACCTCTTCAGATACCTTTGCCAAGAGCAGAGAAATTCTCAAAGAGTTGAAGTGTTAAGTGTCCTTCCTTCAATGGTGTTTATAGTGTCCTTCCTTCGGGAAGTTAAATTGTTTATAGTGTCCTTCCTTCGGGGAGTTAAAGTGTTTATAGTGTCCATCCTTCGGGGAGTTAAAGTGTTTATAGTGTCCTTCCTTCAATGAGTTAAAGTGTTTATAGTGTCCTTCCTTCGGGGAGTTAAAGTGTTTATAGTGTCCTTCCTTCGGGGAGTTAAAGTGTTTATAGTGTCCTTCCTTCGGGGAGTTAAAGTGTTTATACTGTCCTTCCTTCTGGGAGTTAAAGTGTTTATAGTGACCTTCCTTCAATGAGTTAAAGTGTTTATAGTGACCTTCCTTCAATGAGTTAAAGTGTTTATAGTGACCTTCCTTCAATGAGTTAAAGTGTTTATAGTGACTTTCCTTCAATGAGTTAAAGTGTTTATAGTGACCTTCCTTCAGTGAGTTAAAGTGTTTATAGTGACCTTCTTTCAATGAGTTAAAGTGTTTCATGTCCTTCCCTTACCGAAGTGACCTGGCATGTCTGTTGGTACACATTTTCCAAATGAGAAACAATCAATCTTTTCTCACAGTAAAGTAATTTACCACAGTGTCCTATGGCTAGCACTTGAAAAGTTGTAAACAAAGAAAGAGAGGACGAAAAAACAAATACAGCCCTGTTTCTCTTGGCTAGGCGGCTGATCGCTCTGCCGGAGTCTTGTTTCGAGTCCCCAGGAGACTCTTTTCCCGTTTTTTTTCCTGTTATTTTCCTCGATATTTTCCCTTCTTTGCTAAGCTAGACTATTTTCCGGGATCGCCTTATTGATTTAGTATTGTCTGTTGTTTCATAACGAAAGATCGTTGTTGTTTTTTTTCCATTCTCTATCTCTTCTTCCAATGAACTAAAAGCTCACTCTTCTCTATTAAATTTTGTTGTTGCTGTCTTTAAAGGATAGACGTATTCGCTGCCATGTTTTTGTTTTTTTTGACGAAATGTAGTTTTTCTTTGTTTCTGCCTTCCCTTTAATGATCTCTGAGAACAGCCGTGGGCACCTCTTTCCTGCCTGAGAACAGCCGTGGGCACCTCTTTCCTGCCTGAGAACAGCCGTGGGCACCTCTTTCCTGCCTGAGAACAGCCGTGGGCACCTCTTTCCTGCCTGAGAACAGCCGTGGGCACCTCTTTCCTGCCTGAGAACAGCCGTGGGCACCTCTTTCCTGCCTGAGAACAGCCGTGGGCACCTCTTTCCTGCCTGAGAACAGCTGTGGGCACCTCTTTCCTGCCTGAGAACAGATGTGGACCCTTCTTTCCTGCATGAGAACAGTTGTGGACCCCTAATTTCTGTCTGAGAACAGTTGTGGACCCCTATTTTCTGCCTGAGAAAAATTATGGACCCCTATTTTCTGCCTGAGAAAAGCTGTGGACCCCTGTTTTGTGCCTGAGAAAATTTGTAGACCCCTATTTTCTGCCTTAGAAAAGTTGTGGATCCCTATTTTCTGCCTGAGAACAGTCGTAGACTCTTCATTAAAATAAAGTAATAAATAGAACACAGATGATACTAAGGATGGTTTTTTTTTAAATTAAGCCAATCCATTTCCTGGTCTGTGCGCCCACTATTAAAGCAGAGACAAAATAGCGCACTACAAAACATCACGGACAAAATAGCGCACTACAAAACATCACGGACAAAATAGCGCACTACAAAACATCACGGACAAAATAGCGCACTACAAAACATCCCACGGACAAAATAGCGCACTACAAAACATCCCACGGACAAAATAGCGCACTACAAAACAGCCCACGGACACAATAGCGCAATACAAAATATCCCACGGACACAATAGCACACTACAAAACATCCCACGGACAAAATAGCGCACTACAAAACATCACGGACACAATAGCGCACTACAAAACATCCCACGGACACAATAGCGCACTACAAAACATCCCACGGACACAATAGCGCACTCATCATCATCATGTGCCGTGCCGACTGGCGTTGGCTATTATGCTTCTCCAGAGTACGCGATCCTTCATGCAGGCCATCAGCTCAGTTCACTACACACAAAAAAGCATAGACAAAACAGATCACCAACAAAACAGCGCACTTGGAAATAGCGCTTCGACAAAACAGCGCATGGCGAAAATAACACAATAGTATAACTTAGTTCCCGATCTGCCTGTATATCTCCTATATATTTCCGATCCCTTCTATAACACAGAGTATGAGAACAGCAGACATAACATTAAAAACAAAACAGACGAGTAATGAAACGAAGTCGTACACAAGCTGAAAATTAACGCCTGTTAAAAATAGATCGGAGAAGTTAAAAAAAAAAAGAAAGTATAAACTATGTAGAGAGAAAATAATGTTTATTTAGTTACATAAATTTAAATCGGTGACATCTTGGCCAATTTGTTTTTCCCCGTCAAAGTCTGAGCAAGACTTCAGGCGGCACGTTTGCCTACCGGCTGCGCGTTCTCCTGCATCTCTCGCTACAAGTCACTTCGCTAAACAGGGCCCACGTGTATATAAGTCACCAGAAATACTGTTTTGTCACATTTCATGTCCCTGGAGGTGTTACAAATTCCCGATAACCGCGCGTTAGCGGGGCCAGTTTTGTAGGACAGCAATCACATTTTAGTTCTGTGACTTGCCGGTTAAGCCGTTTTAAGGTTTTCATAAATTGTTGTAGTTTAGCGATTTGAATTGTTTGCAGATTAAACCTGGTAAGTTCGTCTTTCACTCCTGGCCTACATTGTTTTTCTAAACATGTAAATGTATAATTCTGTTTATTTGAAACTTAGCGTGGAGGTTTTGTTTCATTTAGATACCGTTTTTACGAAAAAAAAAGGAAGCCAACCTAACTTGTAAACTGATGGTTATTTATAAAATAGTAATTTAACTATTTTCACCCCAGATTTAATTTCCATGATGGGCCAGAATAAATTTTGATGATTAAGTTTGATAGAAAGAAATTGGAAGGAAGTTACTTTATAATAAAAAAAATATGGGGTTGGGTTAGAAATTTACCACTTTTCTTGTTATTTACACTTTGCCTTACACAATGTACTTACACAATGTACTTACACAATGTACTTACACAATGTACTTACACAATGTACTTACACAATGTACTTACACTTACACAGTGTACTTTCACAGGACATGCAATGAGAAGAGGGGGCATTGAAAATATTATAACAACAGGAAAAATAGAGGGAAAAAGATCAAGAGGGAGACCAAGAGAAATGATACAGGACAATCTGACGGGATGGTGTGAGAGGAGATCACCAACTGAACTGATGGCCTGCATGAAGGATCGGGTACTCTGGAGAAGCATAATAGCCAACGCCAGTCGGCACGACACCTGATGATGATGATGACACTTTGCCGAAATATAGTTCCGAGCATTGATTCATATAATCGAGCAAGATCTACCAACATTGCTAGTGTTGGTTTTCGGGATGAAAGAGTTAACATGAGCACGTAAATAGTCAAGGAGCCAGAATGATTAAAACTAACATGACGTTAATTTTAAAAAAAAACAAACTATATGTTAAATAAGACATTTATGGAAGAAAATTACTGACGCAGTGCTGAAACCTCCAAACTGGCATGTGTGACACGTTTCTAACACAGCATGAAAGGATCAACCATATAACAGCTTTCTAACAATGTGAGGCGAACTTTACATTGTCTGTCTGCAGACATGAATCCAACGTTTCAAACTGTCTGTCCTTGAATATGAAAACAGACTTTGTATTGCCGCGCTTGTAAACATGTGGACAACATCTAGACTGTCGTGTTTTCTGTAAGCACGTTAAGAGCGATAACTCAAAAGCCGTAGCTTCACGTACATCTGAGATGAATGAACATTCTTGAACTATCTCCCTTTGTGACTGCGAGCAGATGTTCCCTCTCGTCGATGCTATGAGGATAATGAAGCACAGCTTCACGCTGAACTGGGGGGGGGGGGGGGGGTGGGTAACGGTGGCTATTTTATTTTTCAGATCCTGGATGGAACGAAAGGGCCCAATACTTCTTTAGCGGGGCCCAATACTTCTTTAGTGGGGCCCAATACTTCTTTAGTGGGGCCAATACTTCTTTAGTGGACTCACCGCCGTGCAGACTGTGGCGTCTTCTGCTTCTTTAGCGAAGCTAACGTGCTGTCATATCAGTCATTGACTGACCGATGTAGTTTGATGTCAGGTAATGACTGCTGATGT
>CM019698.1:23850561-23875561 GCA_009760885.1 Achatina immaculata
AATATATAACTATAAGTATATAAAACTAAGTATATAACTATAAGTATATAAAACTAAATATATAACTGTAAGTATATAAAACTAAGTATATAACTATAAGTATATAAAACTAAGTATATAAGTATATAAAACTAAGTATATAACTATAAGTATATAAAACTAAATATATAACTGTAAGTATATAAAACTAAATATATAACTATAAGTATATAAAACTAAGTATATAACTATAAGTATATAAAACTAAATATATAACTGTAAGTATATAAAACTAAGTATATAACTATAAGTATATAAAACTAAGTATATATGTATATAAAACTAAGTATATAACTATAAGTATATAAACCTAAGTCTATAACTATAAGTATATAAACCTAAGTATTCAGCTATAACACGAGGCCACTGCAGTAAAGCTGTGATAACAAAATGTATAAACAAGAAAAAAAGTAGAATAGTATAAAATGAATGGAGCACTTAGCTGTGACTTGTAAGAAGCTGTGGCTTGTAAGAAGCCGTGGCTTGTAAGAAGCTGTGACCTGTAAGAAGCTATGGCTTGTAAGAAGCTGTGACTTGTAAGAAGCTGTGGCTTGTAAGAAGCCGTGGCTTGTAAGAAGCCGTGGCTTGTAAGAAGCTATGGCTTGTAAGAAACTTGTAAGAAGCTGTGGCTTGTAAGAAGCTATGGCTTGTAAGAAGCTGTGGCTTATAAGAAGCTATGGCTTGTAAGAAGCTGTGGCTTGTAAGAAGCCGTGGCTTGTAAGAAGCTGTGGCTTGTAAGAAGCTGTGGCTTGTAAGAAGCTGCGACTTTTAAGAAGCTGTGTTCAGAAATCTAAGGGAGGGGCGGGTGGGGGGAAAGTGGAGGGGGGGGGAAAGTGGAGGGGGGGGGGGAGTCAAGCCAGTGCATCGTCATGGGGCCCCGAGTATTTTCCCTGTTTCACGAGTGGGTCAAAAAGACTTCGAGGGGGCCCCCAGTAGTGGATGAAAACATAGAAGGGGGAGGAAGTTTAGTTTCGGCCTGGAAAATTTCCCTCCGAGGGCCTCGTTTCTGTATAGTTCGTCACGAATGTTGTGATAATAAGAATGTCCTTTATATATTTGCAGGTAAGATTGAGGTGTATGGTTCAGTTCTACAGAAAGATAGGGTGAGGAAATTGGCTAGAAACAAGAAAGACAGAAAATAAGATGAGCATATAGAAATGTATGTGATCCTTGAAGAAGGCTTCTGCCGAAATATTGAATTGTTGTATGTTCTTCATTTACGTGTGCTCATCTTACTTTCTGTCATTCTTATTTCTGCCCACTTTCCTCACTCTTTCTATCTTTTTTTTTTTGTTTGTAAAACTGAACCATCCACCTCCATCTACCTGCTTTACCAGAGAGAGTTTTAGGCATTCGTTATTTCTGTTATCTCTTTACACATTTGCTGATCTTTCGTTTATATGTTTCCCATCACGTGTGTCATGACGCAAGATATACAACCCGGCACCTAGTCAGCTCTGCCATGTTTAGTATCAGTGGCGCTACCATTTTGGCCTGTCCAGCCAAGTTCTGGAAGACTAGATTCAACCTGAAATTCCAGGAACTTGTCGCATGTTTCTGGGAATAGTTTACCGCGCGTTTTGCTGTTAGTGACTTAAGAGTTGTGGTCTGTGGACCGCGGGTGATCTTTGGCGCGCTATCAGCTGGATCGTGGTCGAGTTATCGATTTTGGTATTAAATGCCGTTTACTGTAGAAAG
Source organism: Achatina immaculata (assembly GCA_009760885.1). Classification (NCBI taxonomy): domain Eukaryota; kingdom Metazoa; phylum Mollusca; class Gastropoda; order Stylommatophora; family Achatinidae; genus Lissachatina; species Lissachatina immaculata. The sequence goes on from CM019698.1 coordinate 23,852,299, forward strand.
ACAATTAGGAGGTTATAGCAGTAGATTTGGCAGTCGCCGATCAATAGCTGACAAAGCTAACGTCAGAGTAGACGAAACAAGACCGAAGACAGTATCCCACCTCCCCGTTGGCGTCCCCTGGTAACAGGCGCAGCCTGGCTAAAGAGGCAGGGGTTGCTATAGTTCCCCCGGTGGTGGAGTCTGTTAAAGAAGTATTGCACGGCCCCTGTTTCTTATCTTCACTTGGGGGAGGGCTACAAGATAGCAGCCATAACACACTCCCAATCCGAAACGATGAATACTATAATTTCTTTATAGCATTGGCTGCAAACATCGCAGCTCCAGGATGATGAAAGAAGAAGAAGAAGAAGAAGAGGAAGAAAGAAAAAAGAACAAGAAGAAGGCGTTAAGACATTACATACAAGACGATGGTTTGCAACTTACATGTAGTTGGAAAAGTGGTCCGTGAGTGGGAAAAGGCTGACAACCACTAAGTGAAAGCGAAGACGGATCGCTCTGATTGGCTGATGAATGTTTATTATAACAACGAGTGCTCCCGAGACCTTGCATATTTCGTTTCGATTAATCTTTTTCTTGTTGTATTTGTAGTTTTAACACAGAATTTTAGCATTGTAAGAAGTTTGATGGCCAGTTGTTTTCGAACGGGGCAAGTAATAAATGTGAAGTTTATAGGTATTGATGAATTATGGAATTCTTACAGCACAGCCATAATCACAGCAGCAAAAGCAAGCGCTGGACTGAAAAACCCAAATAGAAAAGCTTGGATATCAGATAAAACATGGAAGTACATACATGAAAGACGAGCAGTCAAATTAGACATGTTGAATGTAAAAACAGATCTTGGAAAAGACCTAGTGAAAGCAACATACAAAGAACTAGACAAGAAAGTAAAAAGTTCAGCTAGAAGGGATAAAAGAGAATACATAGACAATATGGCGAAAGAGGCAGAAAAAGCAGCAAAAACAGGAGACAGCAAAACTTTATATAACATACAAAAGAGGCTAACAGGTACTATTACATCTAAAGAAAGACCAATCCTTAGCAAAACTGGAACCCTATTAACATCAAGTAAAGACCAAAAGCAAAGATGGACTGAACACTTCCCAGCCCCACAACTAAATGTCAACCTAGATGAAATTACATTGCATGAAATTGAAACAGCAGTGAATTTAATGGCTAACAAAAAAACTGCAGATGAAGATGAAATAACACCCGAAATGCTAAAAGCTATCAATAGTGACAACATGAGACAACTACAGAGAATGTTTAACAAGATTTGGAAAGACGAAAATGTCCTTTCTAAATGGAAAAAAAAGAATCATTGTTAAAATAACACACACAAAAAAGGCAAACTTAGTTACTGTAACAACTGGAGAGGAGTAATCTTAATATCAGTTGTGTCAAAAGTATTTTGTAAGGTCATTTTGAATAGACTCAAAGATATAGTGGATACCGCAATTAGAGAAGAACAAGCAGGATTTCGAAAAGGGAGAAGCTGTCTCGACCAGATCTTTACTCTTAAGAATAATACTTGAAGAACATATTGAAAAGCAGGAACCATTAATACTGAACTTCATAGACTTTAAAAAGGCATTTGATAGCATACACAATGATTCATTATGGAGAATTTTAAGTATATATGGAATACCATCTAAAATTGTCAACATCATTAAGGATTTATACAATGGATATGTTTGTGCAGTCAAGACAGAAGAAGGGATGAGTGAAAGGTTTCAGATTGAAACAGGCGTGAAACAAGGATGTATACTGTCTCCTTTACTTTTTGGGATTACAATAGACTTCATAATGAAAAAATGCTGCACAGGTAACACAGGTATTGACTGGGTACACGGGACCCAAGTAGAAGATCTTGATTTTGCTGATGACGTAAATCTTATCAGTAACAATGTGAATTCTATGCAAGAAAAAACAGATAGCCTGTCTTCACTGGCTAGCAAAATAGGACTTTAAATTAACAAGGACAAAACAAAAATAATGAAAATTCCCATTAATCAAAATGGAAAAATATGCGTAGACGGACAGATATTGAAGAAGTCAATCAATTTGCATACCTTGGCAGCTACATAGATCAATATAGTGACACCAGAAAGGAAGTTAGAATTCCAAAAGCAGCATCAATCTTCAAGAATATTGAGAACATCTGGCATTCAAAAGTTATAAGCACAAAAACCAAGTTAAGACTATTCAATTCAAATGTAATACCCATCCTCATTTATGCATGGGAAAGCTGTAAAACAATTAAATAAGTAGACAAGAAATTAGACTCTTATGAAAACAAATGCCTAAGGAAAATACTCGACATCAAGTGGAACGAATTCAAGAACAATGCAGAGATAAGATAGATGACTGAACAACAACCAGTCTCATGGGTGATCAGGAAAAGAAGATGGACATATGTTGGTCACTTGATGAGAAGAAACAATCAGAGAATCCCAAAACAAGCTATCAAGTGGAACACAACAGGCCAAAGAAAAAGAGGCAGACCGTGTGAAACTCTGAAGAGGACATTGTTAAGAGAGACCAAATTAACAGGCATAAAATCCTTTGATGAGGTTGAAAGACTCGCCGAAGACAGGAAAAATTGGCGAACTACTTTGCGAGCCCTATGTGACGTTTAAGAGCACAGAAAGGATATAAGATAAGAAGTAATAAATGAATTTTACAAAATCAGATGTGCCAGGTGTTAGTACGTATATTTGTATATTTATCTTCTTTGTTTCAGACGCTTTGCACTTCTAGTTCTTCGATTACACGTAGGCTTACCACTGTCGTGTTTCCTTTCCTTTTCGCCTTTTAAGTGCACTTTATCTTTCGTTCCGCTCGTATTCACAATCATCTTTTGTAAGTTGTACACATCGCTCTCAATCACCCTTGTCATCAGTCTGTTCAGAGAACGCGGAGCTTGCATTACAGATAATGTGACCTTTTCCGCCATGTTGTGGGTGGTTTTGAACAGTGGCGCCATCTGGATACGTAATTTGCCGGAAATACGTTTATTAATTACATAGCCCAAACAAAAACAATTCCTGGTGCCCTGGTTTTTAGGCCTGCTCCTGTGGTTATTTGAGGGCGCTGATTCAGAAAATTGCATTGGACAGACCGCACCAGCTCTAGTTTCTTAGATATGGCTGGCATCAGCTCTAGTTTCTTAGATATGGTTGGCATCAGCACTAGTTTCTTAGATATGGCTGGCATCAGCTCTAGTTTCTTAGATATGGCTGGCATCAGCTCTAGTTTCTTAGATATGGCTGGCATCAGCACTAGTTTCTTAGATATGGTTGGCATCAGCACTAGTTTCTTAGATATGGCTGGCATCAGCACTAGTTTCTTAGATATGGCTGGCATCAGCTCTAGTTTCTTAGATATGGCTGGCATCAGCTCTAGTTTCTTAGATATGGTTGACATCAGCTCTAGTTTCTTAGATATGGTTGGCATCAGCTCTAGTTTATTAGATATGGTTGATATCAGCTTTAGTTTCTTAGATTTGGTTGGCATCAGCTCTAGTTTCTTAGATATGGTTGAATTTATAAAAAAAATGTACCCTGCTCTTTAACAAATATCTTCTGCAGAACTGGGATGTCAGAACAAGCTGTCTTATTTGAGTGGAAAATTTATATACTTAATTTTAACCACATTTTTTTTTGTTTCACAATTATTCTTCTACTTCCTTTCCTATAATACGCACTGGCATAAAAAATATATAGCCCAAATGACAAAATCACTTTTGTTCTGCTTTATTACATAATTATGTGCAAAGCTGAGTGTTATCCATACTCTTCTATGGAGCAGAATGTTGGAGACCAACTGAAAAGTAAATAGGCAAATTATACTGTTAAAAAAAAAGAAATTCAACACTACTGAACTACGTAGCTATTCCAAAGCAGGTGCAGAAATTCAAATACCTTGGAGCAGTAATAACTTCAGATGGGAAATGCAGAACAGAAATTAGGAACAGAATAGGCCAAGCAAAGGCTGCATTTAAGAGAATGAGAAACATATTAACCAACACATCCTTATCAATGATAAGTGGCTGCCCACTTTTCTCGCAGTACTGTCGGAGATTGGTTGGTGCCACGTCTCGCTGGTGGATTTGCCTGGTGAGTTCATTCCATAAGTGTTCTATAGGGTTCATGTCTGAAGACATGGATGGCCACGGAATGGTCTGGACGTTGTTGTCAGCGAAGAACTTGATGGTGAGTTGTGCCACATGAGGTCGAGCGTTATCCTGCTGAAAAATCGACCCTGGCGCAGCCAGAAGTGGAAGGACATGAGGACAAAGAATTTCAGCGACGTATCGTTGGGCATTCAGGCGTCCTTCAATTTGCACTAGATCACTTATTCCCATGAAGTTGATCGTCCCCCACACTTCCACCACCATGTGATGTGGAGGAGCCTTAACCATGCAGTTCTGGGTGTAGCGCTCATGGACTCTGCGGTAAACTCTTCTCCGTCTATCCTGTCGCTGGAGCAGAAAGAATGATTCATCACTAAACCAAACCCTTTTCTAATCAATCGCAACGATCCATTGACGATGCTGGTTCGCCCACTGCATTCGGTTCTGGCGATGCCGGCCCGTAAGAACAGGACCTCTGTAGGGTCTTCTAGCCCAAAGACCAGCGTCGTGCAGCCGGTTCCTGACCGTTTGATCTGAAATTCGACGAACTGCTGTCATTGACTGGACTGTTGAGGACGCAAAGGCAAAGTGATTCCTGAAGTGACACAGCCGTATGAACCAGTCTTCGGCAGGAGTTGTGACCATGGGTCTTCCACTGCGCAGCCGCCGGTCTGCAACTGAGCCAGTTTCTTGAAATCGTCTCTAAAGGCAACTAATGGTGCTTCTAACCACATTAAATTGTCTGGCCACTACACTTTGTGACTGTCCAGTCTGTAAACGTCCAACGATGATGAGTCGTTGTTCTGTAGTGAGATGAGCCATACTTGCGCATTGAATTTTCAAATGAATTGATTCGAGGAGCGTCAATCTTTTATAGGCATTCAATAACATGGTCAGTGAGTTTTGTGTTCAGTAAGTTTCACGGGATTCTCGTGAACCTGTCATGAGTTACTGTCAAAAATGCTGTTTTGACTAGTGTCGTTTTTTTTTGTGTGTGCTCACGAATCATCTGCTGAGTACAATTCAGGTCAGCGCGTGAAGCTGATGTCCAAGTGAACGTTTCAGTTAATTTGCCCTTGTCTGATCAGCAAACTTCAGTTTAAATCGCAACACCGTATTTGTTACGTTTCTTTTTTTTTTTTCAGTTCCACACAACCTACCTCAGAGAGATTTTAAATATTTACTGGCCATAGACAATAAATAATAGAGAATTACTTGCCTATTGTGAACAAGAAGATATGCGTGTCATCATTCATTCATTCATTTATTTGCATGTCCCTTGCGGAACTTTGCCTCCCTAACAGCTCTCCTGTAGGCCTCTCGCTTGTGAGCAAGATGGCCTGCTGCTGATGCATCCATTTGCAGATCATCAACGATGTCTTGCAGCCATCTTCACCTTGGTCTTCCTCTCTTTCTTTTTTCCCATTATGTACCTTTCCAAGACGGTTTTCTCTAGATTATCATGACGTTTAATGTGTCCAAAATATTTAAGTTTTCTCTATAGTGTCACGATAGCAAAAAACAAAAAACAAACAAACAAACAAAAAACTCTGGAAATTGACCGGTTATGTGCTCCGAAGAGACCCCAGCAACACTGCTAAAACACCCATGAGATGGACACCCGAGAGAAAAAGAAAGAGAGGACAACCCAAGGCTACCAGGCGGAGAACTGTAGAAGCGGAAACGAGTAACATGCACCACAGCTGGGCCACAATATAAAGGCTGGCCGCGGATCATGAGAGGTGGAGAGAGTTTGTTATTGCCCTGCAAGACGCTACATGGCGTACAGGGGCGGTGAATTTAGACAATCACCGATCAAGGTCATGGTTGGATGATTATAATTTATTTTCATTATTTCGGGATATTTTAAACGAGTGCTCGAGTGAGGAAAAATAGAAGGAAGAAGATCAAGAGGAAGACCAAGAGAAATGATACTGGACAGTCTGACGGGATGGTGTGAGAGGAGATCACCAACTGACCTGATGGCCTGCATGAAGGATCGCGTACTCTGGAGAAGCATAATAGCCAACGCCATTCGGCACGGCACATGATGATGATGATGATGCTCGAGTGACTAGTGTGTGTGTGTGTGTGTGTGTGTGCGTGTGTGTGCGTGTGTGTTCCTATCATGACTAGACTTCTACTTGTTCAAGGTTTCCATACATTCAGCACCGTGAAGACAAACCTGTTGTCCAGGGATATGTCTACAAAAAAAAAACAAACAAACAAAAATGACATGTGTAAAATGCTGTATCTGTTTCTATTGCTGTAACTCCGGGCATCTTACAAATGGACAAAGCAGGACGTTATAACAGCCACTCTATCAACGTTGCAGGGAGATGAACAAAAGAATTTTGAATGCAGAACACATCATCAAAGACTATGTGAAAGCTGGAATAACGAAGGGCAGTGGCAGACATTCAGAACTTTAAGGAAAAGATCGAACTATCACTCAAAACACATCACGACCAACACTGAGGTTGAAGGCCCGAGCACATATGGGACTGTCCTTAGTACAAGGAGACCCATCTCTAGGCTGACAGGAGAGCATGGCCTTTCTTCAAGTTCAGTGTATTAAAGTATGAAAAGAAACCTGGATAGAATGATAAATACAGCAGAAAATCTGGATCTACAGGAAAGTAGGTCATATATCATGGAAAATGAAAAGAACAAATATACAAGTATACAGGGGAAATTCGCACAGAAATAAGGATCAAGGAAAGAAAATATCAAAAGACATAATAATATACTGAAGACCAAAACTACAAGGAAAAACGTGGAAGGAAAAAGAGCGAGAGGTAGACAGAGATGTGGATGTGAAGATAACATACGAGAGTGGACAGGATACAAATCGACTGAGTGCACCTTCCAGGCGAGGGAGAGAAGACGCTCGAGAGCCATTACTACCAACCTTTGTACCTAAGACGACACATGATGATGATGGTGGTGATGGTTTTATCCTCAGTTCTTCTCATATTATATTTCTTTATTTCACAAATAGATTGCTTGGACTGCAAATCCTTCGGCCGGACATGACAGTTTGTCTTCGTATTTTCGTAAATGTTTCTTAAGCATTACTCTTTGTCAGATTTGGCAGTCTGCAACCCATAGCCGACATGCTAACGTCAGGTCTGCGACCCATAGGAGACATGCTAGCGTCAGGTCTGCGACCCATAGGAGACATGCTAACGTCAGGTCTGCGACCCATAGCCGACATGCTAACGTCAGGTCTGCAACCCATAGCCGACATGCTAACGTCAGGTCTGCAACCCATAGCCGACATGCTAACGTCAGGTCTGCAACCCATAGGTGACATGCTAACGTCAGGTCTGCAACCCATAGCCGACATGCTAACGTCAGGTCTGCGATCCATAGCCGACATGCTAACGTCAGGTCTGCGATCCATAGCCGACATGCTAACGTCAGGTCTGCGACCCATAGCCGACATGCTAACGTCAGGTCTGCGACCCATAGGTGACATGCTAACGTTAGGTCTGCGACACATAGGTGACATGCTAACGTCAGGTCTGCGACCCATTGGTGACATGCTAACGTCAGGTCTGCGACCCATAGGTGACATGCTAACATCAGGGTTTGCGACCCATAGCTGACATTCTAATGTCACGTCTGCGATCCATAGCCGACATGCTAACGTCAGGTCTGTGATCCATAGCCGACATGCTAACGTCAGGATTTGCGACCCATAGCCGACATGCTAACGTCGGGGTTTGCGACCCATAGCCGACATGCTAACGTCAGGATTTGCGACCCATAGCCGACATGCTAACATCAGGGTCTGCGACCCATGGGTGAAATACTAACGTCAGGTCTGCGATCCATAGCCGACATGCTAACGTTAGGGTTTGTGAACAATAGTTGACATGCTAACTTCAGGGTTTGCGAACAATAGTTGACATGCTAACATCGGGGTTTTCGAACAATAGATGACATGCTAACTTCAGGGTTTGCGAACAACAGCTGACATGCTAACTTCAGGGTTTGCAAACAACAGCCGACATGCTAACGTCAGGGTTTGCGTACAGTAGCTGACCAAGAGCCTGTCGCATCTCTCCGTTGGTACCCCGAGTAACAGGCGTAGCCCGGCTAACGGGGCAGGGATCGCCACAGTCCCTATGGTTGTGGAGTCTGATAAAGAAGCATTTGCACAAATCCTGCCTTTTTTTTTTTAGATCCACTCACGGACTGAAAAAAGAAATAGCCACTATAACCCGCTCTCACACCCACATTGATGCTGTGTCAACTTCTTCACCGCACTGACTGCAAAGAACATGAGCTGCAGTTCCAAGAAGAAGAAGAAGACATTGCTCACTTTACTCATTCTTTTGTTTCGTAACTCCACTCGTGGGCGTTGGTTAGACAAGGTACAGCCTTTTTCTCATTTCTGTATCCATTTTCTAAAAATAGAACACGTCGTGCCACGACTCCGTAGCCTGTAGCTTTGATAGCTTCAAGGAGCGTCCAGACAAGAGGCAGCTATCTCTAAAGAGATCTCGTTCTAATTTTCCTGCTGGCCATTTCCTTGTTTGGACGTGGGTAAAATATTAAAGCAAGTATTGTTGTATTTATTCTGTTCTTTTCTCTCTTTACAGAGTATGAATGACAATATTCACAACGTCACTGACGTGCCAATTTGGGGAAACATCAATGATACACGTGTCAATGTTACTGACGTGCCAATTTTGGGAAATATCACCACCGCGAATGAAGGAAACTGGTACATGCGCGAGTTCTGGTACTGGAGGATAGGGTTGTATGCACTGGGAGGAGCGTTCATAGAATGGGCTGGTATCGCCTGCAACGTCATCTCCATCATAGTTCTAGCACATTTCAGGTAATGCATCTGTTTCTATTTGTATGTTGGAAAGTGTTTCTCACTTACTTCTTGCTTTTAATTATTCCCTGCTCCCTTACTTTTTTGTGTCTTTTAATGTTTAGAGTTTTTCAAATTCTTCCCCATCCTCTTCCTTTTTCTTCCTCCTACTCTTTTTCCCACCTAATCGTTCTCCTTCTACTATTTTTCTCTCTTTTCCTTTGAGTGTACTCTTATTTGTCCTTCTATCCTTTTCTCTCTCTCTCTCTCTCTCTCTCTCTCTCTCTCTCTCTCTCTCTCTCTCTTTCTCTTTTTTTACATTTCCTTCTATTACTCTCCGTCTTCCTGCTCTTTTTCCTTCTAATGTGTATCCTCCTACTCTTCCTTCTCCTCTTATTTCCCCTCCGTTCTCACCTTCTGCTCTTTCCTCCAACTCCCGACTTATGTAAGCAAGAATGCCAGAAAATTCTTGGAACCTAATATTTACTGAATTATTTTAAAAATTACCTTTGTTTCTTCTCTTTCATATCTTAGTGCTGTGTATGTATTCTAGTTACTTTTTTTCTAATCTAAGACCACGCCGAGAGACATTTTATGAAACAGCACGGAAAGACTGGCAGGAAAGAATGGCACTGACAAAGCCGGCTACATGCGGATAGACAAGACGAAGATATGGACGGAAGAAGGCTGACTTCTGGTTTATTGGTTTATGGTCTGGGTCATCATCATTGCACTCTGGACATGTCCATAGGTGGCCAGATCCCCCCTCCTGCCCCCAAACATATCTATCAGCGTCCTGTCCTGTGGTGGTTGACAAGATTTCCTACATGCCCAGTATGCCTCTCTTTCCTGGCTGTGTGCCGATCTGTATTCCCAGCTCTTAGGTTGACTAATAGGGTTGGCTGGCTGGTTGGCTCCGCCATCTTGGCAGGCGGACAACCACTGGATCGAGAGGATATTGTTAACGCGCTCAGGGAGACAGACAGAGTGGAGGACTTCGAGGCTGACCTGTTCTCCTGTCGTAAAGAAGAACTTTACAAAATGAAAGCTCACCGAACTTTACATGGGAAGAAAGAAAAAACCCACACAAATAAATCAACGTTCTCATAGCCTAGGTCAGGCCTTAGAGATGCATAGGCTTACTATTGCCTAGGTTTTTTCCCTTGAGTCGTCGGCACGTTAGCCTTCTTCCCAGCCTCAGGAGGATTAGGGTACCTATTTCTGCAGCTGGGGGGGGGAGACTTAAACCGCCGAACTCACCATAAGAAACGAGTACGCTAACTACTACACTTTGGGAAGATCAACCAAGACAATGGTGATGGCGGCTGATGATATGGATGATAATGGTGACGGAGGCGATGTCACACTTTAAGATGGAATCTGTGATGGTTTCTTGTCTCCTTTTTTTTTCTACTGACTCGTCTTCGTGGTCTACATCTGTGGTGTCTACATCTGTGGTGTCTACATCTGTGGTGTCTACATCTGTGATGTCTACATCTGTGGTGTCTACATTTCTGGTGTCCAACGTCAGTGACCTCAGGGGGCCACATCTATATGCGGAAACGTAGTGGCCACCATCTTCCCCATGGCAACATATGCTGTGAGACCTGGACACTTAACAAAACAGCGGAGAAACACATAAATGCCTTTGAATGCAAATGCTACAGAAGAGTTCTCCAAATATCATGGACACAAGAAAGAAGAAATCTATCCATACTACAAGAACTTAATATGAAGAAGGCTGGCTAGTAAAGAGGATTAAACAGAGAAAACTTAAATATTTTGGACACATTAAACGTCATGATAATCTAGAGAAAACCGTCTTGGAAGGGTACATAATGGGAAAAAGAAAGAGAGGAAGACTAAGGCGAAGATGGCTACAAGACATCGTTGATAATCTGCAAATGGATGCATCAGCAGCAGGGCGTCTTACTTATAACCGAGAGGCCTACAAGAGAGCTGTTAGGGGAGGCAAAGTTCCGCAAGGGACATGCAAATGACTGACTGAAAGGCCCACAGCCTCTAAATCAACTAGTTTTTCCAAACTTAAATAAAAAAAAATGAGAAAAAGCTGCGAAGAAAAGGTGAAACGACTACATTTAATCAGCTTTTCAGGTCATTGGAAGTATCTTTAAATGCTGTGAAGGAAAAAAAAAAAAACGCAAATTTTTAACTTTCATAATAACCTAGCTGACCGCATATAAGCCCTCGCGGGCCGCTAGTTGGACACCCCCCCCCCCCCCCCAGGTCACCATCAAAGTCCAATAACCTTTTATGTTGCTTTGTTTCAGGAACCGATCCTCGGCACCATTTTTGTTAATCTGCCTCTCTGTTTTCGATTCTGTTTATCTGTTCTCAATGTTTGTACTGGAAGGGCTGACACTCATGGCGCTAGGAAAGGTCATAAACAACGGCTATACCCAGCTAATTGCTCCAACTTACGGGTAAGTCCCCGTCTTTGACTGGCTCACCTTCTGGAAACACACAATACCCGTGTTTAACACTAAAGTAGTAGTAGTGATATGAGTTACAGATGGTGGAGCAGTGTACCCAAATCCTGGAGCCAAACAAAAATTGATTGGTCTAAAGAAGGGTTCTCAACCTGGGGTCTATAACCCACCCCCCCCCCCTTTTCACCCGGAAAGTTCTCCTCTGTGTGTGAGTGTAGGGGGCAGGTTATGGAAACCAAATGATGAGAGAGAAGAGAAATGACCACTATAATAAAACTGGTTCTAGTATTAAAGGTAGATAGAGGTATATGGTTTCGTTTTACAAAACGACAGACAGACAGACAGAAAATGGGCAGGAACGAAAGTGGCAGTAAATAGGATGAACACGTTATAAATGAAGAACATGCAACAATCCAATATTTCGGCAAACGTCTTTTTTCAGAGACCACATACACAAAAAAACCCCCCACAGATAAAAAGCACGAAAGGCACACAATTTCTTCACTTTGATCTATTGAACCATACATCTCTACATGCCTTTATTACCAAAACCAAAAAAAAAAAAGTGGAGTTAAAGGACTCCATCTATGAATAATTTGAAACAAAGCTGTTGTTGAATTAGAATTCTTTTCCCTTGATCTCTTTCTATATTCTCGTATGTAAAGGAAAACCAGACTTGTGACGTCTTTTGAAGTCAAACTAGCACCTAAGAGTAACAGAAATGTTGCTGATAACAATATCTACAGTCTGGTGGGTTTCGGGATGTACTGAGCAATCTACTTTTTTAGGGGTGGGGAAGGGTCTGTAATAGTAAAAAGTTTAAGAACGCATGGTTAAAACAGTGTTTCCCAAACTGTGGTTCCGTGGACCACATGTAATCCCAGAACAGTATCAGCTGGCCCCTGGTTGTGTTATCAAATTGATAGCAAGTGCCATCAAGTGAATTAAACATAGTTCATGTCACTGCAGTATCACATATAATATGGTGGGCCCCAACTTATACGTGGTAGGAAAAGTGATCCTTTGGTAGCCGTCCTAGTTAAACATGGCAGCAAAATGGAACAAAGCAGCCACCAAGTCAGCTTACAGGTGGGTCAAGACCGTCATACGAAACCACTAAATGTGGATGAAGAGGCTGGGAGCAGGCAGTGAACCGGATCCAGTTCAACAGCTACAAGGAAGAAAGCAACAAAAGGTCCTGGTCCGATTAAGAGCTGAGGAGACATTTCCACTGACACAAGATCTCACATAGAAATGAATGCACGTGTGGGAAGCGGAGTACATACTCCAGAACACGTTCTCCAGGAGTGTCCAACTTTCACAGATCTACGCAACCAGAAATGGCCACGGCGCTGAAGACGGAATCTGTTAGGCTGTCGGAGAGGGGGGGGGGCCTGGAGAATGCTCAAGATTTAATCTAGCGATCGGGCTTCTGATTTAGCGTGACCAAGAACTTGAACGAAGAAGAAGAAGAAGAAGGAGGTCCTTTGGTGTGAAAAGGTTGTGAACCGTTGGTCTAAAGTCTAGTTTCTGAACTTGGCGTCTGCTTAGACCGGCCAAAACTTCCGGTTTTCGGTCATACAGTACAGATTTTTTAGAAACTTTGAGCCGAATGTTGATTTTTTTTTTTCCCTTTCGCATCACAACAACACAGTGGTTTAAAAAAGTAATCTTTTCCCAGTTTAGCAACAAGTCCACAATTTTTGACTCATCAATGGTTAAATTCAGTTTTTTCTTTATGCCGTTTATTTAGAGTGAAGAGTTGTGATTAACAAACATGTAACCCTTGTGCATGCAAAACAGTTTATTCAATTTTCCATGGACAAACAAAAGAAGCGCGCCTTATCGTGATCAGTTTTCTGAATCCTGACAAACCTCTGCTCTAGAAAACATGTGCTGAACCAGAGAGGTGTCATAGAAAACTGGCTTGTAAACACCATCAAAGTTAGAACACTGGCTTGTAAACACCATTAAAGTTAGAAAACTGGCTTGTAAACAGCATCAGAGTTAGAAAACTGGCTTGTAAACAGCATCAGAGTTAGAAAACTGGCTTGTAAACACCATCAAAGTTAGATAGACGAGATACTTCGGCTACATCAAGAGACACAAAAATCTGGAGAGGCTGATAGTAGAAGGCAAAAGAGAAAAAAGGCGACCTGGCCTTATGTGGACTCGGGACATCACGGAAAGTCTGAATGTGTCACTGCGAGACGCCGGTTAACTTTGGGCAAGACCGTATTGCATTCAGGAAGGCTGTGAGAGGGACAGTGCTCTGAGAAAAGACACATCATGTGACATGAAGTAGAGAGAGTGTGATCTGCAACATGACACACAAACTAGAATAGAAGTTCAACAATAAATGTAAGACCGTTCAGGACCAGCAGCTGTGGATGGGCATGATTTCTCTCTCTCTCTCTCTCTCTTGTCCTGTCAGTGCCCAAGGCACATGCGGCTGCTGGGAGCAAGCAGGTCCTTCGCCATCTTCTTGTCTTGTCTTGGAAGGGCAGAATGTAAGACAGGTCTGCGTGCCCAATTCTTTACCCTTTAAAAATAAAGATTATTCATTCATTCATTCATTCATTCCCATGTCAGTCCTCCTTTTACCAGAATTGTCTCTGCTGTAGGTCTCCATGTCTCTTCTGGGTCGTCCAGTGCTTCTTTTACTCCGTGGAGTCGACAATCAAACTGTTCACAGGAAGGATTCACCTTTCGTTCTCATAATGTGGACAACCCATTGCCATGTTCTCCTTTTCCATCACTGTTGACGATGTCATGTCTGCCTCTCTTAATAAAAAGTCGCTGCTTCCGGTATTTGGCTACAGTACTCATCTTGCCTAAGTGATGACGATTAATAAATAAATAATACATTCAAATAAGACATTACATAATCAGGGCAAAGGTTGTAGTAACACTAATGTTACACTATATCCAGAAACAGCAAGTCAAATGCTTTGGCTATGTTAGATGGTTACCACCAGACAGTATATCACAGACAACATTCACACTAAGATTTGTAGGTAACAGATGAAGAGGCCGCCCACGAGGGAGATGGAGACAGGAAGTTACAGAAGCATCCAATGTCTCATTATATGACGCAAACCGTCGAGTCATATCAAGACGCCTATTTGACCCCTCAACACCGAAAAGTATATGAGGAAGGAAGGAAGGAAGGAAGGAACGAACGAACGAACGAACATACTTTATTTTCAAACGGTTAAGAATTGGGCACGCAGGCCCATCTGACATTCTGCCCTTCATCATACAGATTTCACTCAGTCACAGTCATTCAGCATTTGTTAATGAGCATAATAATCACGAAGACACAATTAAATGACTTATCTCACGTCCATACTCTCTACACTCTGATTTATGCAAAAACATGAAATAAACTTGCATTCTTACATTCATTCAAAACTAACACATTTGTAGAAATGAAGGAGACAAGACAAGACAAGACAAGACAAAACAAGACACATCTTGCCATGAAAACTAAACATTTAACAGTTATCAAATGTTTGGCTTACTTCCCCTTTGTCCCCCCCCCCCCCCCCAAATCCACAACTCTGTCGCCCCTCAGAAACCGAATCTTCCTAGTTCGCACTCCTTTCTGTAGGCCCCATCCTCGCTTCAAACCCGGATTTCCCCATTGCCAGTTTGGGAACCACTGATCTACTCGTGTATCAACAAGTCCAACACGTGATGCTACTGTTCCATTACAAATCCCCATCCTCATTTTCTGTGTAACTGCGTAGGTTCACAAGGGTAGGGGGGGGAATTTAAATGAGATTGTTTATCATTAAGCTGCCCATATTTGTGAGTCACGTGCTTTGTGTGATTGGAAAAGAATTCCCTTTCCGGCTCCGGTTTTTTAAATTAAAAATAGATACCGGAAGTAGTACTCGTTGATGTTGGTTTATTTATTTATCTTAA
This sequence comes from Achatina immaculata, assembly GCA_009760885.1. Taxonomy (NCBI): domain Eukaryota; kingdom Metazoa; phylum Mollusca; class Gastropoda; order Stylommatophora; family Achatinidae; genus Lissachatina; species Lissachatina immaculata. Next base: position 23,867,645 of record CM019698.1, read on the forward strand.
ACGTGGGTGAGGGGGGGGGGCTATTTTGTTGCTCCTTCCCAAGGGCACAGTAGAAGAAGTTTCTGCAGTGTTTATCAAAAGCAGGATATGGCACAACAGCCTGAGGAATGAAACAGTCATCATCATCATCATCATCATTATGGTGGTGGAGCTAATGGTGGTCCGTGATTGATATGGGAATGGCATCAAAATATTTTCTCCCCCCCCCCCCCCCCCCCATCCATGGAAATTAGGAAAACTATTGTAGAGCGCAATATCATCATCATCATCATCATCATCATCATCATCATCGGGCAGTAAAGTCGGCTCCTCAGACTTCATAGAAGAAGAAGACGAAGAAGAAGACGAAGAAGAAGAAGAGGAGGAGGAAGAAGAAGTAGAGGAAGAGGAGAAGGAAGAAGAAGAAGAGCGACTCTTTCTTGACGTCTCTAAGGGTGTGAATTTATCATAACTTTAAATGAACAAATAAATCAATAAACCAGCAATACAGCCATTAGTGTTTGTACACTTTATTTGGAAAGTGGTCTCGTAGCAGAAGGTTGGAGGTTCGAACTCAACCGGGAGGCTGCCTTAGATAATTCTGCTGTAAAGATAGATACCAGAGGGTTCCTGGTTTTGGAAAGATGCATTAGCGAGATTAAGGCCACATCAGCCCTTTATTGTGTTCCCAGGTAAAAAGAGAATTTTAGCACTAAAGCCATATATCCCAGATGCCTCATTGGCATGGATAGAATGAAAGAAAACAAATACAAATATAACTTATGTATGAAATATTAACATAGCAAAATCCAATCTGGCAACTAGCGCACTAACATTACAAACTTCATCAATTTATCATCGCAAAACGAGAAGCCAAACTGTTTTCTTTTTAAATGTGCTTTTTTTTTTTAAAACAGAGTGTTGTATCCCATACCATATTGGACTCAAACCGTGACGATTTATCTGGTGGTGGCCATCACGATTGAAAGGTTCACTGTTGTGGCGTGGCCATTTCTGGCAGACAGAATCTGTAGGTGAGCACCGCGTTCGCAATAGTGTGTTCTCTTAACAAAGTTGTCATCCTAAACTCTTCGATTTATTTTTTTTTCTTAACTCTTTCATTTCTGTTTTTGTTTTTCCGTGCTGTGCCATGAAAAGATTTTGCTGAAAATTATCCTTAAAAGTAACACAGATAAAGCTACTCTATAGTTTAGAGACATGAATACGTTTAGAAATGAGCTACATTTCAATGTATTTAGGTAGAATCCCCGTGTCCATGCTTTAAGGCATATCGGGGACACAGTATTGCCAAGACCTTCGCTACATGAACGTGTGATGTGGTCAGTATCACGACTGGCTGCATTTATCTTCCCAGATTTCTCTGGTGCCCATTTTTAGAGGCTGGGTCCACTTTTTTGGTGTGACTGTACCAGAAAAGTCCCCACTGCTGGCACTTGAACCTGATAGCAGGGGATTAGTAGACTGAGCGCCTAACCACTCAACCAACCAGGCCACTTTCATTCTGTTTAGACTTTTGCCTGAATTCCACTCTGAGCATTGTTCTGCACAAGCCTGTAAGATCTACCAACCCTATCAGAGTTGTTATGCACAGGCGTGTAAGATCTATCAACCCTGTCAGTGTTGTTATGCACAGGAGTGTAAGATCTACCAACCCTGTCAGAGTTGTTATGCACAGGAATGTAAGATCTACCAACCCTGTCAGAGTTGTTATGCACAGGAGTGTAAGATCTACCAACCCTGTCAGAGTTGTTATTGCACAGAAGTGTAAGATCTACCAACCCTGTCAGAGTTGTTATGCACAGGAGTGTAAGATCTACCAACTCTATCAGAGTTGTTATGCACAGGAGTGTAAGATCTACCAACCCTATGAGAGTTGTTATTGCACAGGTGTGTAAGATCTACCAACCCTGTCAGAGTTGTTATGCACAGACATGTAAGATCTACCAACCCTGTCAGTGTTGTTATTGCACAGGAGTGTAAGATCTACCAACCCTGCCAGTGTTGTTATTGCACAGGAGTGTAAGATCTACCAACCCTGTCAGTGTTGTTATTGCACAGGAATGTAAGATCTACCAACCCTGTCAGTGTTGTTATTGCACAGGAGTGTAAGATCTACCAACCCTGCCACTGTTATTATGCACAGGAGTGTAAAATCTACCAACCCAGCCACTGTTGTTATTGCACAGACGTGTAAGATCTACCAACCCTGTCAGTGTTGTTATGCACAGACGTGTAAGATCTACCAACTCTGTCAGAGTTGTTATGTACAGGCGTGTAAGATCTACCTACCCTGCCAGCGTTGTTATGTACAGGCGTGTAAGATCTACCAATCCTGTCAGTGCTGTTTTGGACCAAAAGTTAGACCGTCTTCTGTTTTTAAACCTAACATTAATTTCATCCTAAAATCTCCCGGGTTTATTGCCTAATACTCTTTTCATTCTAAAATTACTTTCGGCTTTTACCTAACACTATTTTTTTTGTTGTTGTTCGAAAGGTTTTGGTGTTTTTCCCTTAGCTTTATTTTCATCATAACCTTTCTTTCATAGAACAACATGTGTACTCTAAACTTTCTGCTTCTATTTAACCCTATTTTTAAAACCCCGAACCTTTTCTTAGCCATGGACCTTTTTCCAGTTTGAGAACAGCTGTTTTCCCCCCTCATTTAAAATAAAACAATAAATAGAAACCAGATTATGCTAAGCTTATTTTAACCGAGCCAGCCAGTTGTGCTGGTTGACGGATTTTCCGGCTTGATCTGAACAAGAAAGGTCTTACATACTCTGCTGTGCAGCTCTGGAATTCCCTTCCCTACCATTTAAAATCAGTAAGCAATGCTCCATCCATTAACATCAGACTTTTCCCAATATTTACTTGCCTGCAGTTATTATGTCTCTCTTACCGTTGACTCGCCAGCCACCAAGCTGCGTTCTAGAGGAGCATATTTCAATAGGTATTTGTTTAGAAATGATCTAAATGATTGTGAAAGAATATGATGTGATTAAAAACTGCATCAAAATTTTTTTTTTAACAATGCTATATTAGCTGTTAGTTTATATGTTGTTGATTATCTTATATCTGTGAATGTAATAGTCTTAATTAGTGGAGTACAACAAAGAAAGATGAACAGCAATTGCAGATCTTTGAGAACAAGATCCTAAGAAGAATCTTTGGGCCGATAAAGGATACCAACAGTGGAGAATGGAGAGCTAGAAAGAACTCCGAACTGAACTGCTTATTTAGGTCCCAACGAATTATAAATGTCTTGAAACTGAACAGACTACGCTGGTTGAGCCACATAGAAAGAATGGAAGAGAACAGACAAACGAAAATGATGTATGCACAAGAGATGAGGGAAACAAGATCAAGGGGGTAGACCAAAGCAGACATGGAAAGACAACATAGAAGAGGATATAAAAGAAATTGGTGTCACCAACTGGAGAGAGAAGACTAGGAATAGAGAGGAATGGAGGCGAACTTTATCTGCAGCAATGAGCCTTAATGGCTCGGAAAGCTAAAGAAGAAGAAGAAGAAGAAGAAGAATAGTCTTACTTTCCACTCATGGGTGTGTTCTTTTTAAATTGAATTTGTAACCTTGTACTAAATCAGATTTGTGGCAATAATGAAAGATGAATGATAAATGGCAGAATATAAATGGCGTGTCCAATTCTTCACCTTTCGAAATAAAGATCTTTCATGTGTTCTTTTGGGAACCCCCACACCCTTTTCGGTGTCCTTAGATCCCTGTTTAAGAACCACCGCCCTAAGCTGTCACCCCCACCCCTACCAACCCGTCTTACCTTCACGCTGTTGTCACTCTAACCAGCCCCAGCAATATCTTGGTGTAATCATAAGTTTCAGGCGTGATATAACGAAGGCGTAGCATAAGGAAGGCGTATTATAACGAAGACATGACATAATGAAGGGATGGCAAGTTGGAGATAAGATTTCAAAGAAGTGGCAGGATTTATCTTGTGTTAATCTACTGTTTCATGCTACAGGAAACTGTACTTCATTTAATCCGTTTGGTTACATTACAAGCACTAGACCTCCCCATTGGTTTATTGTCTATTTTTTAGAGTTTACTCTTAAGATCAAGATTTAAGGTTAGGGTTTACCCTCAGGGTAAGGGTTTAGGGTTAGGGTTTACCCTTAATGTAAGGGTTTACAGTAAGGGTTTATCCTTAGTTATAGGCCTTAGGATAAAGGTTTACCTTTAGGCCTAGGGTTTAGAGTTTATATACATGTCACGTCTTCACTAACGGTGTTTCAGTAGCTCTTTTTTTCGTTATGTCAAGCCTTCATTAAGGTATTTATGTCACTCTTTTCCGTTATATCACGCTTTCATTAAGGCATTTATGTCACTCTTTTTCCTTATGTCACACCTTCATAACAATATTTATGTCACTCTTTTTCCTTATGTCACGCCTTCATAACAATATTTATGTCACTCTTTTTTCCTTATGTCACTCCTTCATAACAATATTTACATCACTCTCTTTCCTTATGTCAAGCCTTCATAACAATATTTACATCACTCTCTTTCCTTATGTCAAGCCTTCATAACAATATTTATGTCACTCTCTTTCCTTATGTCAAGCCTTCATAACAATATTTACATCACTCTCTTTCCTTATGTCAAGCCTTCATAACAATATTTACATCACTCTCTTTCCTTATGTCACGCCTTCATAACAATATTTATGTCACTCTCTTTCCTTATGTCAAGCCTTCATAACAATATTTACATCACTCTCTTTCCTTATGTCAAGCCTTCATAACAATATTTATGTCACTCTCTTTCCTTATGTCAAGCCTTCATAACAATATTTACGTCACTCTCTTTCCTTATGTCAAGCCTTCATAACAATATTTATGTCACTCTCTTTCCTTATGTCAAGCCTTCATAACAATATTTACGTCACTCTCTTTCCTTATGTCAAGCCTTCATAACAATATTTATGTCACTCTCTTTCCTTATGTCAAGCCTTCATAACAATATTTACGTCACTCTCTTTCCTTATGTCAAGCCTTCATAACAATATTTATGTCACTCTCTTTCCTTATGTCACGCCTTCATAACAATATTTATGTCAGTCTTTCTTTACATCATTTATCTGATTGAGTCCTGACGTCAGCTACTGTGAGTTTCTTGTCTGTCATGTTTTTTTATGAACAATTACTCCCACGACAGACTCAGCCACTGTCACATTTGCATAATCTTCCCTCACACACTCTCTCTCTCTCTCTCTCTCTCTCTCTCTCTGAACCTTAAGTGCCCAGGGCACATGGGGCTTCCGCAAGGGTTTTCCACAAATGCCTGTCCTTCGCCTTTTTTTTCTGCTCTTGCCCATGTGAGCCCTCTATTGCTCAACATCCTCTCTGTTGTTCTTCTCCGTGTCTCTTTTGGTCTACCCTTACTTCTGTTCCTCCACTATCAACGAGTAATTCTTGAGTTCCAACATCTCAACTTCTGTGTGGTTGTTTTTTTTTGTTTTTGTCAAACTTCACGTTTGGCCCTGGTTTCCTCATCTAGGAGACAAGGAATAAGAAATCAGTTTTCTGAATATTTAAAAAAAAACTGTTGATCTTCTATTTTTATCTGAAGTGCACAATTATGTTATCTGCGACATCTGTGAATTCGATATTTGGTAGACAGACTGTCGTAAATTATGGCTTCATGAATATCTTTGACTTGGCCTGTTTAAAAAAAAATGAGGATGATGCTGACTGGGATCTGGTCCCCCGCGAGTGTAATCGAAATTTGAAAACAACAACCCAAAAAAAAATAGCAGCCCGGGTTGTCATTTATGCGTCCATACGCCGCCATTATATCCACATTTCAAGGACAACTACAGCCTCCGTGGTTATCATTGATAACCCGGGGCATAGCATTATAAAAATCGTATGCTTCATTCATGGCTAGCCTATAAAGAGTTCTACAGGCACTGAATGTATTTCAGATATCTGGGGGGTTTTTTTTTATCCCTCCAAAGCGACATTTTGTGCTTAGACTGTCCAGATTTTTATCCCTAATGGCTTCGACCTCCAGTTCTTCTGGCGGAAAGATAAGCCTCTTCGACTTAATGCGCTACCACGCGGGTGTGTGATTATCGGTTCCATTTAGGTCTTGGTGTCTTTTGCTCTTCTGTGGATTCGTCATGATTAATCCTATCGTCTCGTATGTGCATCTCGTGTCGGTCTTTGCTACCACTCTCCTCATTTGGTCTTAGCCTCTCTAGAATTTTCCATATAGGTCTCCAAATAAACACTTGTTACTATGTTCTATGATACCAGTTTATTGTTCCTGATAGTTCTTGTGTTAGCCAACATTTGTTGTCTCTCTTCTGTTAGCCCATATTTGTTGTCTCTCTTCTGTTAGCCCACATTTGTTGTCTCTCTTCTGTTAGCCCACATTTGTTGTCTCTCTTCTGTTAGCCCACAATTGTTGTCTCCCTTCTGTTAGCCCACATGTGTTGTCTACTTCTGTTAGCCCACATGTGTTGTCTCCCTTCTGTTAGCCCACATTTGTTGTCTCCCTTCTGTTAGCCACATTTGTTGTCTCCCTTCTGTTAGCCTACATTTGTTGTCTCCCTTCTGTTAGCCAACATTTGTTGTCTCCTTTCTGTTAGCCCACATTTGTTGTCTCCCTTCTGTTAGCCCGCATTTGTTTTCTCCCTTCTGTTAGCCCACATTTGTTGTCTCCCTTCTGTTAGCCCACATTTGTTGTCTCCCTTCTGTTAGCCCACATTTGTTGTCTCCCTTCTGTTAGTCCACATTTGTTGTCTCCCTTCTGAGCCGTTTGAACGATTATGAAGTTGGCGCAGACGCTGCCTGCGATTTGGCGCCTAACAGCTGATATGCTGGCGTCAGGGTTGGCGAACCATAGCCGATCAAGACCCTGTCCCACCTCTCCTTTGGTACTCAAAATAACAAGACCTAGCCTGGCTAACAGGGCAAGAATTTCCATAGTCCCATGGTGGTGGAGTCTACTAAAGAAATACTGCACACCCGCTGCGTTTAAATTCCACCCAATGACCGAAAAAAGGTCGCCGTTAACCCGCTCAAAACGAAGTGATGCAGTGCTTCAACATCTTCACCGCATCGTCCGCAAAGAACACCACTTAGCAGTTCCATGGAAGAAGAAGAAGAAGAAGAAGAAGAAGAATTGTCTCAGAAATAATAGACTGCATATATATATATATATATAATGTCCGTAAGAGGAAGTGACCCCTTGAATTGAAATGCTGATTTTGATGAAAAAGATGGGAGTTGGTAAGTGGAATCTGAATGTGTCTTAAACAGTGGCGTAGTGTTAAGCTACGAAGTTACGCCAAGATCAGCGCTAACAGGTTGTATTTGCCTTATGTTGCGACGTAGCGTGAAAACTGGGTCACTTTTATATATATATATATATATATATATATATATATATATATATATATATATATATATAATCGAAGGCAGGTGGTGAATGCGCAGGATAATCCCCTCCATCTAGCATTAATCTTAGGATTATCTCCTCAGTGGGGGACTACGCTGTCTCAACATGGACACCGTTTCTTGTTACTAACTATTGCCTGTTTCTTGTTACTAACTATTGCCTGTTTCTTGTTACTAACTATTACCTGTTTCTTGTTACTAACTATTGCCTGTTTCCTGTTACTAACTATTACCTGTTTCTTGTTACTAACGATTACCTGTTTCTTGTTACTAACTATTACCTGTTTCTTGTTACTAACTATTGCCTGTTTCCTGTTACTAACGATTACCTGTTTCTTGTTACTAACGATTACCTGTTTCTTGTTACTAACTATTACCTGTTTCTTGTTACTAACTATTGCCTGTTTCCTGTTACTAACGATTACCTGTTTCTTGTTACTAACGATTACCTGTTTCTTGTTACTAACTATTGCCTGT